>OY039065.1:24944735-26194735 GCA_955850985.1 Elophila nymphaeata
TTATATGTATATCGTTATCTGTAAAACAGCTACCATACAGCCTGTTTGCTTGGTAAAAAAAAACTTAATTTACTACTAACAGTTTCACTAACATCGTGAGAAACTTCAACACAATAGATTCAGCTGTTATGTAACGAAATAAAAATAAATACACATTTATTTTCCCATCAAATGTTTAGATTATGTCACATGATGTAAACACGCGGGACCTATCACAACAGACGTCATGCGTCAACATGCCCAAATGCGGCTTACTACTGCTACTACTAATACCTCGTATGAGTGGGTAGCTGTTGGCCGGCATTGCTATACAATTTAAGCCTTAGATACTGTTTTGTTGTCATTGCAAAAATAGACACACGTGGATTTTTAATAATCACGCTACGACAAGGACAGTGCGTAGGGCTGTGGTAGAGACATTTTTGACTCTACACTAACGGATGCTTGGTGTGCTTATAAACTTTTTTTAAAATAATAAACCATTTATTTCTCTGACACAATACTTACAAACAACTTAGATACCCAAAGTTTTACAATTCTTCATTGCAAAATTTTACGATTTCATTTACATTTACAAATCTTCATTGCCAGTATGCTAGTAGCAATTGTGAGAGAGCAGAACCTGTGCTAGGATACCCTGTGTTACAGAGTTCTGGCCCCCTACCTTGGACGTAATTTAAGTATACAGCAAGCCAGATATTTTTATATTAATAAAGAGATATTCAACAATATATAAACATACATGTTCACACATACATAAATAGAATTTTATAATACCATACATAATATATACAATCAAGTAATAACACTATTATGATCTACTTGAGTGTCTTTAGCATGTTCTCAGTTTATTCGTACGTCTTTGATCGTAAGAATTTCGTGACTGTCTGTTTGCATTTAGCGCGTGTCATAGAATATATGCGAATATACTTGATGCATAGACCCATTAAAGGACGTTCTTAATGTATTTACATATTTATTTCATCCTAAGAAGACCAACACTTACATGTCTATTCGTTGTAGAACTAGGATACATTGTTATAAATATTACGTTTAAAAAATCTTCTAAATACATAGAAAAAGTAGATTTTAACGACATGCAATATAATATTACAAAATAATATGAAGTAAGTTAAGTTACTATCTACCTACATTATAAATGAAGATACTAAAGAGAACTTAACGCTGTTCGGATAAAAACATCTGGTTGTTGCATTTCGCGTCCATAATAGTTTAGTATAAAACAATTGTGCGCTGATAGCTTTTTGCATTGATATATTTAAAAACTTTACTTGACATAATTTTGGTAAATACTATTACAGGGTAATTTATAGTTTTTAATAAAAGTATGTCGGTCAAAGTTCACGTAAAGGCTTCTCTTAGAGGGATTCTATTCGACAGGTATTTCTCGAGATTGTCGTCTAAAGCCAAAAGAGGGCGGCAGATCTGAAGATCATCGAAGGGATAAGCACAGCATTTAATAAAAATGTTTATATTAGTGCTAATACAGTTAACATAATACTTTTATAATCCGCCCCATGAGAATGTCAAAATCGTACCACAATCTTAAATTTCTTTCAGTAAATTACCGTGAATATAAACTTTTTGTTCACTTTAGATTTTTGTTTTAGTGTACGATATTAGTTATTGTACTGAAGATGTAACTCCAGGCTATGTACTTCGTTATAATCTCTTTAATACAGAAGCATATCGTGATAAAATATAAACCTTAATCACTACATAGTATAAAACAAAGTCGCTTCCGCCGTCTGTCTGTCCCTATGTATGCTTAGATCTTTAAAACTACGCAACGGATTTTGATGCAGTTTTTTTTAATAGATAAATGAGTGATTCTTAAGAAAGGTTTATATGTATAATATATGCATATTTACATAAGCATTGCACCCGTGCGAAGCCGGGGCGGGTCGCTAGTATCTATATAAATAACGCCTCTTTTGTGTTATTATTATTGAATTGCTAATAAATAAATGCCCTTTGTTTGATAAGAATGATACTGACATTTTCAATGTCATCAGTCTAATACATATAGACCCAAGTAGCACAAGTAGCAGTTTAACATATCACTTTTGGTGTAAATTGGAACATTTAGCTTTAATAACCACTTATTAAGGTTCAACCGTAACCTTTAACCTGTGAATTACACTTTAATCGTTATAATAGCATTATATAAGTAATAATGGATACTCTTGTTACGGTATTTGAGTAGAAAATGCTGTCAAAAATGCTTTTTTGCAGCATTTAACATTTTTATATTGCATTGGCTGCTTAAGAGAATTTTAATGGTATAAAAATATGATAATTGCTGTATGCAGGTGTCGTGTTACACCCTAAAAATGCTGGTTTTAACAGTTCCTTAGTGAACTATCGTACAGCCTAAAGTATCAGTTTGGTGTAAATTTACAATGATTTAATTCCAAAAGTGGCATATCGGTTCACCTAAGTTCTGTTACGCAGCATTTATGGAGCGCCATTTTATTATTAATTATCACCATTAAATATATTGTTTTCTATGATTTGTTTATAATCAATGCGCTTTATTTATGCTAACATATACCTACTGCCAATAATAATAATAATAAAGCATAATTAATGCCATTAAAAATTAAAAAGAAAAAAAATATATGTTTTACGGATATTTTTGTTACATATTTCTAATCAAAAATGTAATATATACGAGGCGCTTAAAAAATTTGCTAGAAATTGATATTTAGATTCACAGCAAACTCGCGACACCAATTGATTTCACGATATTAACGTGATAAACACTAACCAAAATATATATAGGTAGTTTAATTCCACTATACTTTGACACCATTAACAGTTCACAGACACCGCAGAATATTTAAAGACAAATGTCAAAATAGTACACTAAAAATTTAAAACGGTGTTATCGAAAACTTAAAGATGCTTAAGATGACCGTGGAGAGCGTATTTTTAGTGCCTTCGCTGCTTAAGAGGTAACATGTGTCCTATTATACATCTGGAACACAGCTTAGTGAACCATAATAACTACAATATAATGCTACTATAATGCCGTTATAACGAAATGTGAACTAAATGTGAACTACAGGCTGTATAATTTGTGCCCATTTAAGAGTTATAAAGGCTGAGAATGCGCTGTAAACACCTTTATAACACCATCATAAACAGCTTTTAGTATCTAGGTATACCATAAGGCAGCCGCTGTACAGCCTTAATGTGCTACTTGGGGACACATGACAGTGGTAGTGACCATCGTAGGCGTTTTAGTGAATCATAAAAATTATCGTATAACTTATTTACGTAGATAACAATAAATTCCATATTCTTACGTAATTAGATCTTGAATTCCTAGTGCGTGCTTTGTAATAATTGAGATTTTTTAAAAATAATCATAATAAATTGCATGTTCTTTTTTAGGGTTTCGTACCCCCCAAAAGGTAAAACGGGACCCTATTACTAAAACTCCGCTCTCCGTCCGTCCATCCGTCCGTCTGTAACCAGGCTGTATCGCATGAACCGTGATATTAGTTAGATAGTTTGAAATTTTCACAGATGATGTATTACTGTTGCCGCTATAACAACAAATACTATTAAACAAAACAATATAAATATTTAAGGGGGGGGGGGGGGGGGGGGGGGGCATAAATGGTATGGAACCCTTCGTGCGCGAGTCCGACTTGCACTTGGCCGATTTTTAATTATAAATAAGCGAAATCTGATATTTAAGTATTTGACATAGTACACTTTATATTCTGTATGTTTTGGTCAATAAATATATTATAATTATTATTTTCTTTTTGTTAATTTAAATCTCTTAGCTTATTATTATTATTTAAAGAATATTTTTGAATCTCCGACTTCTAAAAAGTGGCTTTTCTTCTGTTCTGGACATTGGTCAAGCGTATTCTACCGTAGCGCTGGAATACGTCCTCTCGATAATATGCAAGAATGCTATAATTTTCTGATACTAACCTAACTCAACCAGCTAATTCGCAAAGTTAGCCATAACCACAGATAATTTATTTTATTTTTTTATTTAGGCACATCAACAATATAAACACGAAAATTACACAGTTTCTTACATTTATCTAAATCTAGTGCTTATATTGATTAAATATATGCACAACATTTTAAATTAGTAGCTAGAAATTGTGGACCATAAGTTAACATAAAACACTAAAAAGTTAAAGCAAATCAATCCACAAAACAAGGAGTAAGCTTCAATAGAACACTTTTTTTATAAATAAAAAGTTACAGTTCTAATTTTTCTTAAATTTATTGGGACGGTCATGGTAGATATCAAGGTAAATCCTGTGCCAAGAATTATAAGTATACACTAATCTGTTTAATGGAGCATGCACACCGAAATTTGTTTTACTGACCGGAATTATAAAAACATCCTTTTTTGGTCGTCGATTACGCAAGATCGGAACGCAAAAGTGAATCCGCTGTAGGAGATCTGGACACTACAGATAATAAAATATATACTTCATAACATAGAATAGCTTTACAAAGATACCGTAAGAAACAGTTCGTGTCAATTCAACTTTCTTATGCATCGGTAAAATGTCAGTGTCGAGTAGCAGTGGAGTAACTCGAAGCTCACCCGATACAAGTACGAAATGGATCCGAACATCTAACGTTACACTGGAGAAATTGTCGCAAGTAGTACCATTTATACGGTCATGGTACTGGGGAACATAGTACATACTCAAAGACAAACAGACAGCAGAGCATGTATGAAGTTGTCTATGGACGTTTTATCGATCACCAAACGCATCTGTTCTTTGCTCACTTGAAGAATAATTCTATCAAATGAAGAAACCAATTTGTGTCGATTCTTTCGAATTTTATTGTCAAATTTTATTAATTGATAGTTCCGTAGTCGCACTGCTGGTAGCTGGTCGTAAAATGATTTAAAATAACACACGTGGATGTATTCTTCCAGAGGCATGTGGTTTATTCAGCTCATTTTATAAAAATAATAAACAGCCGCTGTGTTAGGGTTTAAATTTTAAATACTTATATATAAATTTAAACCGCTTGAGGCACTGATATTGTGTAGTACATACACCCGTATAACGGTAGCGTAATCAGTGCCTCTGGCTTTTAAAATTATATAATATTTAACATTTTGAAAATATCCATACTTAAATTATGTAAACGTAGGAATTTAAACGTTCGACTATATACCCTGTGGATGAATAATGTCACTTAAATTTATTTTTTTACTTTTTAGTTCGCGTTATTTTTTCACCAGAACTAAAGATGTATGCAAAATTTCAGCTCAATTGAATACCAAGGAATGGTCGAAAAATGATTCGGAAATTATGACATACAACTTACATGGGAACCCATCACTTTATCGCAATTAACTTCATCGATTTTCATTTCCCATAAAACTATTCGCAGATCTTTTTATACAATACTTAACAACTCATAGAATCAGGTTACATCGCAATTTGATTTCCTCGAATAGTTGTTATCTACAAGCTCATTCCATCGTAAATTCTTTTCCTATTTTATTAATTTTATCGAAATAATGTTAAATCGATGTTTTGTTACCCATAATTTTGTTTCCACGTAAGTTTCAGTTTGCAGAATAGTTGAAACATCAATTTTTACTACACTAAAGTTAGTGTACATCGAAAATACTTTTTTTTATGTAATTACTCGTAATCATTTTTGTTTCCCTGTAAAGAAAACCAATGGTTAAGTTAGGTTAGAATTAGAAAAACAGGCAGTCAGCAGCGGTGCAACCGAAGCTAACGGAGATTGCTTGTTGTATGTTTGCATTGCATGATGTATGCATGCTTGCATTGCATGCTGTATGCATGCCTGCATGATGCTTGCCGGGGGGTGCAGGGGGGCTGGCCCCCCTGCTCGGGGGGGTCGGGGGGCCTGAGGCCCCTCGCTATAAAGAAAAACCATTAATACGAAAATAAACCTAGGTTAGGTTAGGTTAGACTTGTGACCAAGCATAGCGGAGCGAGCGAAGCGAGCGGAGCATTATATTGCTTTGTGCATGTTTGCTTGCATGTTGCATGCTTGCTTGCATGCTGCATGCTTGCTCGCATGCTGCATGCTTGCTCGCATGCTGCATGCTTGCTCGCATGCTGCATGCTTGCTCGCATGCTGCATGCTTGCTTGCATGCTGTATGCTTGCTTGCATGGTGTGTACCTACTTGCAAATTAAGAATTATTTTTTAAATTAAGAACTAACCTCAACAATTTTTTCGTCAAACGTCAACAGGCAAATGTATCGTTCGATGAAAAGTTACTGCGATGGAAAGTTGTTAAACGAAACATTACAATGTGTAACGTTAAATATTGAAACATGTTTTTATAAATAGTGTTATCGATAACTTAATAGTTTATATGAAATGTTAGTTCGATAGACCGTTATTCTGGTAAGCAACACAACTTTGAAACATTTTTTTTATGAAAGTTTATTCGATAATATGAAACGGTGATCATTAGCTAGTCGATCAATCAAGAAAAATAGATATTGAAAATCGTGGAATAGTTTTCGGTGAAATGAAATTCGATGACAAAAAAATCTGTATTTTGATAGGTACCCAACTTACATACATACGAAGAGTGCAAGTTAAATAAAAGCTTGTAAATATATTAATATTGTACGAGTGTTAATAAATAACTACACCGCAGTGAGGCTGCCGCCTCTAAATTAATATATATAATGACAACGATAGCACCAGATATTTGGCTCTTACCGTTTTGATAACTTCTGAGATTGTCTTGAGAGTTCTGTTGTTATTTTGTATTTGGCGTCTAGTCTTCACCTGCCGAAGACACGATCAAAAATCAATGGACATCTATTTAGTCACATTTACTACCTCAAAAGTGTCATTCAGGTGCGTTCGCCATATTCGGCTCGTGTATTTGGCCTATTGTCGAAACCTATTGTATTCGTGTATCGATTCTCGGAAATATCCTTTGTCAAGTAGAACTGTTCGAGCGGTTGGTTCTGTTTACCCTGTTTTGAGCTTCATTCACTGTCACCCGAGTCTACATTGAGGAATCCAATCATTCACACGTGAAGTCATTTGCATTCGTAGAAGCAACTTGTTGGCATCTTTAGGTTAAATGCCGATGCCGTTACAAGCTCGTTAATGATTGTGACGTATTGGAGAGATATGTGAATCGATTACAAGAAAGCTAGTGTCGTATGTGAACAATGGTGTAGTATCAGCGGCTTACGATTTTAATTACGTATTTTTTCATAACATAGATACGGTAGATATGTAAAGTATGTATGTCTATGAAATCTAGGTAAATCTAAGACATTGTGTCTTGTTCAACCGCTTACACTTCATCTCTGACTTTACTCTCCTGGAATACGCTGATACATTTTTTTTAAGTGACGACATCGTGGATTGTGATACACATTATTTTTAAAGACCCTTATCACGCAATTAAAATATGGAATGAATATATAAAACTAAACTAAAGGCACAACGTGATGGCTTTAGTTTAGTACTATTGTTTCGCGAAATATCAGGTAAGAATCCCGTATTTGTAGGTAGAAGCCAAATAGACCCATGATTGCTCCCGTTAGTTGCATGTAGTAATACTTTTCTAGCTTTATTCCAAGTTGGGAGTTGATTTTTATTCAATAAAATATCATTTAAAAATATCCAGAGATTCGAGTCTTTTTAATTTATCTGGGGAACCTACTTATAAATTTTTCGATAATAGTGATAACACACGTAGCTTGCTTTGTTTCTAATAAGCTTTTCTCTTAAGCTATATCTTAATCCAATCGAAATGACTTTAAAGTACCCTATATTATGTTTATTATTAAGCTGGCTTGTAAAAGCAATGCCCTGAAAAGCTTTTTTAAAGAGCAATAAAATCTCTAGTATTATATTGTAACCATTGAATAAAATAACTCTATCACAAACTAAAAATAAATTGAGAATATTTTAGTTTTTTTTTTTATTTCTTCTCATATAAGGTGCTGTTATTCACAAAGATTTATATTAAGCATTCTCATGATTAAAGTAGCTATTCCGTCTGCGAAAATATGTGGCCAGTGATGAGACACGTATGATGTTTTTTAGATCTTGCTGTACATTCACCAAAAAATTTAATTACGTGGACTGACTCCAACCTTCAATATTCAAAAGGGAAACGTCTGACCGTATATTTTTTACACGAATTCTAATCTTTAGTAACGGTAGCCAGAGAGACAGGTATATAGGCATGGCTGTGAGTGCGACAGAGTGGTTAGATGATTAGATTTTTTTTGCTGAGGCCAAGAGTGTGAGTTGCGATCTACAGATTCGAGATGTGAATAATGATTGGTGCCAGCGCAAACAGAGGCATGACTCTTGAGAAATGCTAGAACTTAATGTTAATTTAAAGCCTTTTAAATTGATATTTGACTCAAGAAATCTTTTTAATTTCACAAAACATTCTTTATAATTTGTTAGTAAATAACTGGTTGCTTAGTTACCACTCTATAGTGAATGAGTGTTATTGAAATCAGACGTTGGTAAAATATTTAATGAGAGACTTTCCTAGGAACTAACAGAATAACAGAGCTTACAAGTAATAATATAAAAAACAATAGCCAACAAGAAAATACTTATTAATTATCGTCATCATGTCAGCCGAGAGGCGCTCACTGTTGGACATAGCCTTCTTTCTCTCGCTGAGAAAAAATGATTTAAGCATTTCTTTCCGCCGGGGGACGTAGGGGTATATGCGACTCCCTGCCCGCCTAGCATGACCACCGAAACACGAACAATAACAACGTATTAGAAAACATTCAAAAAAATATGAATTAAATAGGTAGTCGTTCTGAAGTTATGGCGTGACCAAGAGAAATAGGGACTCAGTTTTACGTAGATATATTAGTTTAATTTATAGTATAATAGGATAAGCTTGAGAGATTGAGAATAAAGTATTATTTGTTTCTAACTACTTACGTTTTCAATAAACAAGAAACGTTTATTGAAAACGTAAGTAGTTAGAAACAAATAATACTTTATTATTTGTTTTTAACTACCTATCTAGTTTTTATACTGAGTATTTCTTAGTTTTATGCTAAGTGCATACGTACTCTAACAATATTGCGATTACGTGCGCGTAGGAATTCTGAATCTCATAGTCATTATGGGAGTAGATATGGCAGTAAAGATTATTCCATGATTACATGTTTGTGTGCATGAGATGGGTGACTAAATAACAAGTGACTTGTCGATCGCGTGACACCTCCATCGTATAAATTTATGAACGACACAGTTCTACCGTGACACAAATAATTCGTTTATAATTTAAGAGCGTTTACTTTACGCGTTTTGATTGGAAATAGGTACTTATTCAGCGTCTTTATTTCCTTGAACTCTTGTTATACAAATATAAAGAAGAATAATAAAAACCTCTGGATAATACTTATTCTTTTGCAAATATTTATCACGGATTTTTTTTAATTTTATTCACTATTTCTAAATTTCAAATCATCAGAACAAAATTTCGATAATTTTACATTTAAGATTAAATTTCGACGACGTAAATATCCGATATGGCTCACAATATAATTAAATAAAAAATATAATGTAACGGAAAATATCCCTAATTAAATAGTAATCAGGATTTTTTAATTTCACAGATTTATTATTAAGAAATTCAAACTGCAAATATAGGTCCTTACCTATGAAATTAGCGTTTTATTATCTTGTACCTAAACTTGCAATTTCTTTAATTCAATAGTTGTTTTAGGTTCTTATTATTATTATTTTTTGGAACTACACTCTTTGCAAGATTTTTGTCTGTAATTAAATTATATTTCAATTGTTAAATTCTGAAAAGAAAGTGAAAATGACTCTTCAATCTCTTCATCGGAATTGACTATTTGATACCTACTAACTCATAGACAGACTGGACTTTTCATAATTTATTGATGCTAGACTTAGCCGAGGGTTGTTAGATTATTTCCTCAAAATTTTGTAACATTAGGATTTATAGTAAAAAAATATAGAAATAGTAGGGAACAACGCCAATTTTTATGTAGATTTAAAAAAAATATGTATTTTCATACTAACGTTATTTAAAATTTCTCAAAAACTCCGTTGCCAAATCTTTTGAAAATTGGAGCGTATAATTGGGCAAGACTTAGTTAAATATTGCATCAATAATTAAGACAAAAAATAATCCCGTCAATAAATTACAACGATGCCAAGAGTTGATTCTGCCGACCAAATAAAACAGCCCCTTTTTTTATTTTTTTTGGATAAAGATTTAAATAATCATAATTTCACTACATGCAAATTCGTAACAGTATAGTCCTTATTCATAATAAAAATATAAAACTGAAACAGCGACTTATTCAAAAAAGTTACACAGCTAATAGTGTGTAAGAAAAAACGCCAATTTCATAGGTAAAGACTATTATATTACGAAATTACGATTTGGGAAATAGGAATTTACAGCAATTAATATCGCTTATTCGAAGAAACCAATGATGAAATAGAGAAAGAAAATATTTTTATTTGATTAGGGTATAAAACGTATGTGGTGAGTAACAAGAATGGACAAGGTGAAGAATGAGTATATTAGAGGCAGTCTGAAAGTAGCACCAATGGCAGAAAAAATCGGAGGTAAACGACTAGAATGATATGGGCATGTAATGAGAAGGGATGATAATCATGTGACACCTAAAGAGCGTGATGAACATGAATGTGGGTATAGAGAAAAAGACCGAAGGAAAGATGGATAGATTGTGTGGGAGACGATATGGAAAATAATATGGAAGAGAAAAACGTATTACGCCGACCCCAAATAAAATTGGGGGCAGGGCAGGCAAATGATAAATGTATAATATAACGTGTTTTTAACAATTTAAAAAATTATCTCTTCAAAAAATAATCGGAATTTCTTTTTCTGGGAAATCAGCAATTTCATAGGAAAGGAGTTAATATTTAGATTGCATCATTAAGGTAACAGGTTAATAATTAATATATCATTGATCAGTAATTGGACAAGTAGGTCCCCTTAGAAAATTATTTTCTCGTCGGTGATTAATTACTTATGCCGATGTTATCATCCCTGTATCATTTTATCTCGATTAAGATTTTGTCAATTATATTATGTTAGTAAAACTTTTCTGGATGGTATACCTACTACGCGTGCTGTTTATCATAATGTGCGTTATCTTCTGAGTAATAAGGACCATGAACTTTCAAACTTGCATACATATTCATGTACTGGACTGTTTAGCCATGTTCTTTATAAAGTTCGCGTTCAAAGTCCTTGTTGAAACGAAATCTAATATCTTACAACAAGAATGGATCAACGCTGCCAAGAACAAGTACCTCACAGTGGGGATGGTAATGCCGAACGTCTTGAAGGAGAAAGCAGAAACTCGAATTTTTATTAGAGAAGCCCTAACAAAATACCAAAAAACGCTTTTATATAATGCGAAGCTTCAATTATTAAACAAATCATGTCAATTTGTATGGTGTAAAAACGGGAAGGTATGTGCACGGAAAACAAGCAATAGTAAAATCTATTATATACGTACTATGCATGATATAAACTTAATTGTTAAACAGAGCTCAACTCAATCTGATAAACCTGTTAAGTCCACCTAATTCATAAGGCTTACTGAACTTTTAGTATTTTTATCGAGTATCATCCTAATTAATGGGAAAACATATTAGTGAAATATTTAGTTGTAGTTCTCCTAATCACTTTTTTCAACAAATACCTTCTAAAAATATTGTAAGCCTGTCATGTTTACACTTTAATATTAGGTCACTTATAAAAAATTTTACTAAACTGCAAGAAGTAATCCATAATTGTAACTATCCGCTAGATATCATAGTAATAACTGAAGCCGGTATCTCGAAAAATATACTTCACCTATATAATTTACCGGGCTATAATATGTACTCACAATTGCGGGAAAATAAAAAAGGGGGCGGTATTATTATTTACGTACGAAACCATATTAAATTCACTGCAATTCCATATAAAACCAAAACGTTTGAAAGTCTCTCGGGCACAATAAAAATAAACTCGAAATTTAACGCAGTTGTGTGTGCAGTTTATAGGCCACCGTCTAGCAATAAGCACATATTTGTTAACGAGCTGAGTGGATTGGTTTCTAAGTTTGAGTTGAAACAGAATTTACTTTTAATTGGTGATACTAACATTGATCTGAAAGCCTTAACGTCAAACAAAGACGCATACGTGGGGGCTCTAAGCGGGCACGGATTGATGAGTGGAATATCAGATTACACTAGGATCGAAACGAAACAAAACATCATCACTAAATCTTGCATAGATCACATGTTCGCTCGATTCCCTTCATTACATCCGTTCTCGGCGGTGCTCGACGTCGTACTGGCCGACCATCGAGGCATAATTTTTGCGTGCATTGATGACGCACCTGAGAGACCCGAGCGTATACAGCATGTAACAAAACAATTAATTTACTACGATATTTTTTATAAAGAACTTAAAAATATAAAATGGATAAACTCGAATAGTATGGATTCCCCAGATGAAATTCTAAATTTTATTAGAAACTCGTTTCAAACGGCAAAACAATCCGCAATTGATTCTAAAAATGTAAAATTAATTAAAAAGAATTGTAAACGGTTTAGTTCACCCTGGATTGACGATAATGTCACCAGGCTTTGTGAAAAACGAAACAAGTTATACAGGGATTGGAAAAATACACCAAATGATACTAAATTGAGACTAAATTATAACAAAACACGAAATAAAGTACATAAACTACTTGAAAGTAAAAGAAATACATATTATTTGAAACAAATTAATAATAATTTTAAAAATATAAAAAAGGTCTATGCTATTTTGAATGAAATGATGGGGAGAGGAATTGTGTCTATTGATACAGCTATTCTTAAGGCATTTGGCGCGCAAGGACTAACTTCTAAAGCTATAGCCGATAACTTTGCATGCAGCTTTGACAGCGCAGTGAAAAATATAATTCCTAATTGCAAAATCAAATTAATAAATGCAGTTGACACACGTGAACCTGTAGATTCTAGTATTTTATTTCATAAGGCGACTCCCTGTAGTGTTAATAAAATCATTAAAAACTTAAACTCAAATAAGGCACCGGGCCTTGACAATATTATGACTTCAGACCTTAAGCGAATAGGAGAATATATATCTCCAACTATTGCCGACTTAATAAACCGTAGCGTGAAATCGGGTTTATACCCAGATATGTTAAAAAAGGGGTGTGTAAGACCTGTGTTTAAGAAGGGGAAACGGGACGATTATGCAAATTATAGGCCAATTACATTGCTCTCTTCAATAGATAAAATTGTGGAAAAATTTATATGTGAGCAAATACACAATTTCTATAGAAAACACAATGTTCTTAATGAGAATCAATTTGGGTTCCAATCTGGCAAGAATACAACAGGTCTCTTGTCTAAGTTTACAGACGAAGTCAATAGCCACTTAAATGACAAAAGACACGTTTTAGCCTTATTCATTGATTTCTCACGCGCTTTTGACACCTTGGTGCATGATCGATTAATAGATAGGTTGGACAACTGTGGAGTACGTGGTCCTCTACTTACCTGGTGTGGAAGCTATCTGAAGAACCGGACCTTCTCGGTAAAAATCGATAACGCCTACAGTGAACCCATACAAGTAACGGAGGGCACAGCCCAAGGATCGGTACTAGGGCCCCTGCATTTTCTATCCTACGTCAATGATATGAGTAACTGCATTTTAAACAGCAAATGCTACCAATTTGCAGATGATACTTGCCTTGTGATCGGCAAAAAGAATCTTCAGACTGCGTGTGATCTTCTACAGTCTGATCTAGATTCTTTAACAAAATGGTGTCATGACGCTGGGCTAGTTCTAAATGCAAGCAAAACTAAACTGTTAGTAATTAAATCTCCATATATCAAGTACTCGCCAGTCAAAAATATAGTGGCGCACGAACATAGTTGCTTACACGCTAACAGTGTGTGTTGTTGCCCAAACATAGAGATAGTTGATAAACATACATATCTTGGATTAGTTATTGATAGTAAATTTAATTGGATCCACCATATTGAGCGTGTCTGTACAAAATTAAGACAGTTTCTAGCAAATATTACTATTCTTAAAAATCGTATTCCTTTCAAAGTGAAATTACTTTTATATAATGCACTAGCAGAATCGTACATCCAATATGGTCTCAGTAGTTATGGTCGAACCTACAAATCTTATCTTGATCAGATTAATAAATTAAAATATAGAATACTTAAAATTATTGTTTCGAATAAAATAAAAAATAAATTTCAAGATGACCCACAAGGCCTTTTCCAACATTGTAATACTTTAACAATACATAAGCAAGTACAGTATTCTTTAATAAAAGAACAATTTTTCAATGAGACTTTAAAAATTCCAATTGAACATGCTGTATACACTCGAGCAATTTCTAAGAACCGGTTCAACAAGCCACGCGCGAACAATGCGTACGGCGAGCGAACCACTGGCTACCTTATACCACGTCTTATCAATAACTTGCCATCCCAATTAATAAATAGTATCACACAAACAAATATTAAACCCAAATTGAAACAATATTTTTATACTATAGAATAACAATATAAGATATACTGACGCTAATAAGCAATATTCAATTCAATAAGCCTGTCTTGTTACCTACCCACTATATTTATAATAAAAATTGTATATTTAATATTTCACAGAAATTTACTTAAAATCAAATAATTATATTATTACGTGATATATCGATCTGTGGAGCCGCAATATGAAAAAAAATATATTTGTAAACTTAGCTTTGTGATTGGGCCTGGATATTGCGACTCGACGGGCTTAATATATTACATAGATGTAGAAATAGAATAAAATAATTTAAAGATAATAGATTGAAATATGTATAAGTTATGAGATGTGTAAACTCTCGATAGCGTAGTCTTAAAACCTTAGTGGTTTTTTAATGTTATCGCTTATAAAATTATGTACTGATTTGTTCAAACGATAATAAATGAAAAAAAAAAAAAAAAAAAAAAAAAATACTTCCTTGACTCTCTCAGTATTCGCTCGTGACAAGTAGTAAATGCTACTGGTGTTAATGTTAATATGTAGCTTGTTGGCATCTTTTAGATCGTCACGAGCAAACACAAGTATTAAATATCAAGTTGCGAATCCTCAATGTAATACAGTAATATATGTCATTGTAATTTAAACAGCGGTAATAAAAATACTCAGCTGCTTCGGTCACATAGCGCGCAGAGGCCCTGATAACCTGGAAAAGCTGATACTGGTGGGAAAAGTAGAGGGGAAAAGGCCGCGCGGACGATCACCTACCCGCTGGTCAGACCAATTTAAGTCCCTCACAGGCATCCCTATTACTACTGCCCTGAGACAGGCTGAAGATAGAAGTGCATGGAAGACCTTAGTAACCAACGTGACGAAGGCATTTCAGGACGGACACGACCTTCAGTAATGTAGAGCACGACAAAAAATAAAAATAGAAATTAAAACCTGTTTCTTTCTAATTAAAAAATAGGAAGCTTTGTAAAAACTATGTCAAACAACCATAGCGTATATAACAACTGTAAAACACAGAAGAAGGCATTAAAAAAGAAACAAAACTTTCGTGAAGTTTCGAAACTTGTGTGTTTATTACCGGTTCCAAGCAGAAATGTAGATGAAACCAGCAAATATGGTATTTACTGCTAATCGCTTGGATCTGTGTGTGTTTCTTAAAAAAAATTTCATTGCAATTTCTGTCGCCGATCATTCGACTAATAACATATTTGTTGTGATTTGTTAGAGAGACAAGATTGAGTTGGTGTCTTGAATTCTTGTGACACGAAGTCATGAATCATAATTATTGATGAATCATGAGTCATCATGTTCTTGATGATTTATTTAGTCGTATATTTAATCATTTCTAGCCGTTCTTTAACTTATGCTTTACAATTGAACTGATTGCAAAAATTAAAAAAAAGGATTTTAAGTGTACGAGTAAATCAATGTTTCTGCTGTCTATTGAAATGATTCTAAACTGCTTTTTCATTTAATGTATATTTGATGTATAATGTACTATATTATTTATTTACTTTATTTAATTAAGAACCAAGCAAAGATACGTAACAGTGTAACTGTCAGCCATTTGCCGTATCGGATTGCCATTAGAATTCAAGACGACACACGGCTGTTCACTTGTATGATGGAAATTAGATTTTTAGAAAAACCGCATAAGGTCTTTTTTCCTAGAACAGATGTTAATTTAACTATGTAAATATATCCATAAAATACGTTAGAATCAAGAAGGATAGTTCAATTTTGAATTTTATTGTTTTCTTCTAAGGTCCGAAGTGGACATGGCAATAAAAAAAAAAAGATTTTTGCATTATGTAAAACGTGTAAATTCTAGTTGTAGACACGTGTATAGAACACGAATAGTTAATTAAAATTGAAGAAGCTTTGTTTATCAAGATTCGCCCAACAATTCGCCTTACGCCTTTTGAGTATTACAGTATTTACAATTTTATACACCAATAATGTCACAATATAATAAAAGCAGGTGTGTCAATACTCATTACTTCACTTTATCAAAATGTTTTATTGACTTAATCATGTATAATTTAATTACTATGCTAATGGCTACTAAGTAACTCATCAGATCTAATTACAAATCTGTGAACGATTGTTAATTCATAACCAGAAGCAAAATTGCTCTAAAAGAGGTAAAGGTGAGACAGAAAAA
Organism: Elophila nymphaeata; assembly: GCA_955850985.1. Classification (NCBI taxonomy): domain Eukaryota; kingdom Metazoa; phylum Arthropoda; class Insecta; order Lepidoptera; family Crambidae; genus Elophila; species Elophila nymphaeata. The sequence goes on from OY039065.1 coordinate 24,961,489, forward strand.
CTTAGTAAATTACTGTTGCAAGAATTAATTGAAAATGTCACCATAGACATCGGCTGCGAACAGTTAGCGATGCCAATACCTCTCAATAAATAACAACTTTTTACAGATGACCAGCCGGAATTAACCGGTACGATATACCTACAGCAATTACCATTGGCTGGGTCCGTTAGTTCGAACAAAAACACGAAGGTACAGTATACCTTATTGGGTCATGCCATTCCTGAGCCTGTCCAATAGCGACTTTAGGTCTAGGCAGACTGACGTTTCAAGTTATTTATGATATAAGTATGCCTGCCGTTACATTGCACGTTGACTTCGAATTTCAATGTAATGCAGGCCTGGGTTTCGTCGGTTTTACCGTCTGTAACACTGCCTATATTAGGAGTATGATTGCCTAAACCTATAATCTATTGTCGGATACTCAAGGAAGGTTGGTGTCAGATGCTAAGTCCTATCCTCCTGAGACCCAAAGACTCTTTCATAGCGTACAACGTTTTTTGTTTAATTAATAGAAAAAATCTGACTACTCTGTTCTTGTCAAACACGTTTGAAAGTTCCCTGTGGCTATGATTACGACTTCAATTTTTCTCAAGAATCGAAATTTATTATCGTTTTCTTACTCTCGCAAATTGTACCAAATCTAATCCAGACTTGCTAGTGAGTTGACAAGACAAATTTAGTGCAACTTTCGCTGGCAAACTTGCGTAAGCGCCGGCACTGTCAATTAACACCAGAGTTAATATACGGCGTCCGTTTAATTTAAATGAATTATGACCTCGCTATGATTGTTTGACAATTTCATTTGATTTTAACGAAATAATTTCTTAATGGCTGTATATTTTACATAGTCTACAATAGTTTACGGAATGAACTAAAATAAATAAATTACTATATATGCAGTAATAGTGTCAATATTAGTTTTGAGATGAATTCCCTTTTCTAGTATACACGTCGTAAATACTTAATATAGATTTTCGGATTAGTCAAAATGATTTATATTCCGCAATCGATCAAACCAGAGCGTGAGCAACGGGATAGAACGTGAGATCTTTTCTAGACAATCGATTTCAAAATCGATAGAAAAAGCATGCGAAGTAAGATGGTAACGGATTGGCGTTGTTAAAAGGTTATGGGCGCGCGTGTACTTTGTATGAGTGTACGGTACTTCGAGATCTTGGGAACGATTGCTACACATTCGTGAAAGAGTAACTTGGTTTTTTTATTACTTTTGCTGTGTTAAGTATACCTATTGCTATGCTATGTTAGGGTGAAAAATACGGAAATCTGTAGACGATCTGGGATACATGATACATTCACCTCCGTTTCAAGAAAGGCGTGGCAATTTGTTGGAAACATGTGCCGCAGGACAGATGGAAGATGGGAAAATGGGTGCTAGAGTGGAGACCGTGGACAGTAGGAGTTTCGGACGTCAGACGACCATATGAAGTGACGATATCAAGAAAGCCGCGGGAAAGCATTAGATGCGAAAGGTGCGAATGAGGAGACCTATGCCCAGCAGTGGGTGAAATTGGGTTGAGAAAGATTGCTGTGTTGGCCACGGTTGTCCTTTACCGCATCGCCGCAGATTTATAAGACAGTGAGAATAATTTTAAGACCATTAGCATACAGTAAGCAACCGTAATCGAGTATGCTTCTAATTAATGACAATATATAGTGAACGTTAGACAAGTAGGAAACATTGTTGTACTTCACAGATTGCGGTCTGGTCATTATCTGTCTAACAAATTTGCTCACCTCATGAGAAATGTATCCTTACCAAACAACTTCGTCGTATCATAGATGATGTTCAACATATCCTTGTAGAATGTTTCAAATATAATTTATAAGTATTTTGGCTTATCCAACATTAAACCTCAGTAAACTTCAGGCCGTTAAACTGTTTTTGGCATTTAAAAATACTATTATTCGATATTTATCACTCTGGGATGTTTATAAATAGCTCAGGGCAAGAGTCAAATAGCATATTTATGTACAGCACGTTCTTAGAAGCAAGCAACTGTGAATATAAGCTATTGTTTACTCGGTGATCGCAAACTACCGCCGGCCGTTACGACATCTAGAATTCTGGACTTTTAGTAATCTTAGAAGGAAAGAATGTATGCGTAAGCTATTGATTTTCGGCGAATAGATAAGTTTTTACAAGCAACGTATACAATACATATATGTACTTATAACAATTCAAATTAGTGTTTGATAGATTTAACTTAAAAAACAACACTAAATAATGTACATATTTGCCTAGTAAACAATAATAAGAATAAATTTGAAAGTTCTCAAACAATCCTTACATTCAATTTGAAATACCTATACACAGCATATACTTACATATTTACTGTCAATTTCAAAAGGTAAAATACGATGCGAATTATATTAATATTGAAACTATTACTTCAATAACCTGAGTTTACTATAACATTGCAATAACCTTCTATTGTTCTTCGTCCAAATTTAGTGGCAAATTCTAAAGATTAGTTTTTAGGGTTCCGTACCCATAGGGAAAGAGGGGACCCTATTACTAAGAGACTCCGCTGTTCGTTCGTTCGTTGGTCCGTCCGTCCTTCTGTCACTTCTCGTAAAACTTAGGCAAAGTACAGCATTCCCAGCGATTCCCGTTAAAAATTCTTATACAGAACAACCTATATCAGAGGCAAAAGCATTCTCTAAGTACTCATTTACGATATATCCTAATATAAACAAATCAATTTAAATACTACCCATAAAAGGCCCTTAAACGCTAATACCTAATACTGAATTCCCAAGGCGAGGAGTGCTGTGCGTGCATTGAATTCCGTGCCGTGCTTCGATCGAAAACACGTCGTTTTGCAACTGTTCACAACCTTATCGCAATACGACACGACTCAAGTTTCATGAACCCATCCAGTGTTTGAATTGAAACTTGCAAAAACCACATTTGAATAATCACAAACTCGACCAATGGGGAGAAGTTGACTATCTTTTCCAACCAATACCAACGCAGGATGTTCATGATTGTTTTCAGATACATTTCGTTATTTAGAATAGTATTTAGACAGCCAGGCTCCGTTTACTGCATTCCGATATTAGCATAATGCTTTTTAGCATTCGCGCAGTTAAGGCCGGAGTCTACTAACAAGAATCACATAAATATTCAAGGATTTCCATCGATATTTATTTAATCAATCTCTTGTAACACTGGTAAATTAAAGATTATTCAAAAACAAAGTCACGAGGTAGGTATATTTTTTTGTCTCTGCATCAACAAGTATCAAAAGGCTTTCTGCTTCTTACTTTTCTGTAAGATTAGTATTTCGTGTTTGTTTTTATTATTTAATTAGGTTTAATACGTATGGTCCCAAATATTTGATTTGATTATTGTTATTGTCTTAAGCACCTCAGTTCTTTCACTAAAGTACATCATAAGTTTATATATCTTTAAAATACGAAATTGTTCCTTTCTTTTGGTAACTTTAGACCCTTTTACGAATCCTTTGAATATCAACTTCCAATCTTTATCGACATGGGCACAATTGCACATGCTATTTCTTTGTTTTATTCTTCAAAATTTACGGTCCAAAAGCACATCCTTTAAGCACCTAACATCCTTGGACTCACTTTCTTCCGGACGTCCGGCCGCGAAAGCGCGTCGGGGGCTTACCGGACACACAATCCATTGCTTCTTATTTAAATTACACTTGAGATATTAGCGGACGCCTTTAGAGGGTGTCGACTTTCTATTAACTATTTATAAGTGGCTGGACAAGGCCCAGTTGTTAGACTAGTACATAGAATTATAAGATAGCGTATAGATGATGTTTTGAAATCTTTACCAAATTGTAAGCTGTGGAGTTTCTTTCGCCATTTCTTCTCCATCTCAGCATAATAATTATTATTTCGTCCCGAAATGGTGGTAGAGTTTTGACGATTTAAAAGTACTTAGCAAAGTCCATTTAAATAAAAAAGATTTTTCATTTTCAGCCTATATAACAAAAAGTTACTCAAGCTGGGATATGTTTCAGGCACAAATTGAAAAAATTAAACTCTTATACACGTAAAATCAGTAAAAGAAGTACATACTTCAAAACAACTTTATCCGATTAAATGTTCTAGTAGTGTGCTGCACACCGTTGAGTATAGATCGAAATAGCGGAGAGTCATAACAGAAAATATGATATCAAAATAATCACTGTGCAAATCATCTCATCACTATATTACTAGTTCTGGTGTCACATTGCAATAAAACCTTTCGTAGTATAAATTTCTTGATACGGTGAGGTACAAACTAGTGGCGAGAAGTTCAAGTTATGTATTAAGTATATTCTTTCTGTATAATTAAGAAAAAACTTCTGTAAAACAACGTCCTTCATAATAGTATAATGTTGTGCATATATCTATAATTTAAATGTGTATATAGTTTTATTTTATGGAATAATTTTATTTTTGCGTTTACAAACGCGTAAATATAATACTAGAAAAATGCACTGAAAAAAATCGACTTGCCATCGGTTAACGCGTCCACCCGGATTGTGGAAGGTGCGGGTTCGTGTCCCGCCTGAGGCAAGTCGATTTTTCAGTGCATTTTTCTAGTTTTATTTTCCTTAAATAAGTAAGAGTGATGTGACTTGCCTTTGTGTATGTAGTAGGTAAAACATCTTACAAAATACCACACTCAAATAACTACGAATGCTTAAGTATATACTGCTGCATTTCTGTCCCTAAGGTTCACCCATTGACCCAAGCGTCCAGACACGGTAATATTATCTATGCAGTATTTTGACTCGGCCCTGTCCTTGAAATAACTGGCTACGGCGTGCTACGGCCGAGCGGGGCGTCAACATGCGGTAGGGCTACCCGCCTACAGTATTTTAATTTGAAAGAAAGAAAATAAATTTATTGGCTTTCACAGAGCACGATATTACCTAAATATTAATAAACTATAACAACACATACATAAAGAAAAGAAACGTTAACAAAAACTAACATACACACATTATATACCTACTATTTACTTTATATTTAATTTCTACATTTCTTGTTCTATGATTGTAAATATTTTATTTTACTTATATGTAAAAAAATATGTTGTGAATGAAATAGGAAGTGTTCAATAAAATACATGTTTTTTTAGGTAATATTTAATAAAAAAAAGTTATAGATTTGAGACAAAAATATTTACGCCTTAACTGAGACGTAGGTACTATATTGTCACTGAAACACTTTTATTTTCAAGAAATTACATATTATTATCAACAAACAAATATTGTTTTTTAAACTTCGCACAAATATTCCTATTTTATAATTTTCCATCTATCAATTCCTGTCAACAATCCGTCTCTTTTCCAAATTACCTAACAACCTGCCAGTATACACCAAAAAAATCCGATCACTACAATACCTACCATTTATTACTCTCGTAAATTATTTCATAATGATATTTCATCATATTTAATAATATATGTAGTTAAGTTATAGGTTGGTACATAAGTAAGTAGATAGCCTAGTCTAGGAAACTACCTACCTACGTATTATGTAGTTTTGTTTTTAACGCGAGCGTAGGTAGGTTACTTGTTTGTGTCTTTTTTCACCCTATCTACTTATTTATATATTATTCCAGATTATGCCCGATGGAAAAATTGAAATACCTAAATATTAAATACAAATTACGTACTAGTAGATAGGTACATAAAAAATATTGCTCTTTGCCATTTTGAATTATGTAGGTATCTACTTAATTCAATCAAATATTCACAATACAAATCGCACGTTTAATCACGGCTAACTGGTTAAAAAACAATTCACACCGTTCGGTAGTCGCTGCGGCGCATTCGCGACTGGATGCCTACCGGGTGCCCCGCGAACTCGAGGCGCGTAGCATGACGCGCTTTCCGACCGTTTGTATGAAGATAGAATACTGATAGATAATATTACCGTGGTCCAGATAGGTTATATTCAGGGCTGGTTCACCACCCTTGTTTCATATTAAAAAATACAAATAAATGCTTCGTCTGCCGACCCCGCTCACAGAATGGTCATGCACATTAAATGTAACTTAGATGAACTGTAGTTGAACCGATCTGCGTGCGCACGCGGCGTCTCACAAGATTATAGTGCATTGCTCTGCGCTTCCGTCTGCCAATGAAAGTGTAGCAGCGCCTTCTACCCAACATCTTAGTTTCAATTAAGAGTCCTATTACAATGGGAAAAGGATGGGCGAAACCGGAATCTCTTATGGGTACTGACACTCAGCTCCGTGTTGTGTGCTATGCAGCTGGTGTCTTCGGAAGTGGGCTAGCATTGTATGGGGCGGAAGTCCTGTGTCAAAGCTCGAAAGGCAGATCGCATTGAGAACGACATGCCAATTAGTTCTGTATTAGTTGTCGAGTGCTTTATCTGTATTAACGGTCGATATACGATGTATCATCAGCTTAACTCATAATTATGTTTATGAGCGACAAAAAACACAATATCACAAATTTAAAGGCGGAATTGTAACTATGCTGTTGCAAATCGACTTTTTTATATACTTTCTTAAGAAATTGTATTTTTGACGTTTGGTTGTTAAATAACAATATACCTACGAGGTCGTTGTCACTGCATCTTCTCTACGAGACCTTGTTTCATTTGCGTGGTCTTCCTTCCATATTCCCAGCGCTATTCCTAGTTCTCCCAAACTGTCGATAACGTATGTAGTAAAATATTAATACTTATTTATATGAAGTATGTTACGCACTAATATTTGCTGTTGTATTATTATGGTATTATTTTTATTAAAAATAATAACGTTGTATTATTATAACATTATTTTTGTTTATATTCATACAGCATTCATTAATACAAATATAATAATACGGTCAAATTATAGGTACTTGTAGACATTCACTACGTTATAAAAAAAATAATCATGGAAGAAAACTTCAGGACAACGATGACTACTTTCCAATCCGGCTCAAAGGACCATGCTTGCAGAAACTTTTACATGATATTTGCTTCATTTACGAATATATCAAATACATATTGCGAACATGCGAATAAATTTACATGCGAACAACTTGGCCACTGACTGACCAACGGGCTGATTTTATGCAATATGTAGGTATTATAATTGAATCAAATGTATGATTCAATTAATTTAATAACGCGTATATTTTTAGTGCTAAAATTATATGTCACTCAATGAAAAAGTAGCATTCTAAAACTGGAAATTGGAGAAATTGAAAACTGGAGAATTTTCAATACTCGTCCTGTAGTTTATGAGTGTATTCAATTCAAATATACAAATATTTTTTGTTTATTATATATTACTACAGATAAAATAAAAAAAAAGAAATGGATATATATTATGGTAATTACCATAACATCGATCAAACAATGCGACAGTAAGAAATGCATCAAAAACTTGAGACACATCGATGATATAATTGTAAATTTTACCAAACAAAAAAGGTATGCTCTGAAAATGGTCGTCGAGACGGCTTTTATTCGTTCCCACGCGCATGCGCCCTGGGAACGAGCAGGCGAGCACATGTGCGCGAGAAAAATCTACGCGCTTTTTTTTCACTAAATTCGTGTCAAGAACAAACCCTGTTAATATTTTGTTATTAGTTGTAAACAGATAAGTAAACTGTGTATTTAAGTATACAATAACTAACGGCTCTACCGAGAAATAATACGAGAAAATTATTATAAAGTTACCTTTTGATTCAAAAGTTTTGACTGACGTTTATAAGGCGAAAGGTAAGAGAATTAGTGCTACCAATTGATTTAATTTTATTGCTAATAAAACAGACCAATTTTCAAAATTTAGCGATCAGGTTGCCTCGATTTGCTAGATAAAAGCTTATCTGGAAGACTGAGTCTTTCGTATACAGTCTTAATTATATGTTTTTTTCGGATAATGATTGATATAACAGGCAAATATAGGTAGTGATATAAATACTAGGCTGCATACAAAATATTTCATATTTAAAATTAATTTATATGGATCAGAACTATTTGTATGGATAAATTTGAATTTTATTTTACAATTGCTTTTGATAACATAGGTGGCAGGTGCCCGCTTCTTATACCATGTACCAAACAGCCTGTTTAACTAGGTACCTACTAATAAAACTACAGTTAAAGTTCAACTTGAAACCTAAAAATACCTCAGTTACGACATAAGAATCAACGGTACACTATCTCCATGGAAACGCAAACGCAAAGTCCTAAGCACAGGCCCACAGCATCACCATTACAAACCAGCCCGGATATCGAACTTGGACCGTTACCGCAACCAGTTCTGCGCATTGCTTCTGGGAACCCGCAAGTCTCGAGTGTAATTAATTCTTTATAGTGACTGTAGTATTTTTTGCGTCCAACTGGCTTTATTGGCGCCCGTGTTATCACTGAACGCTTAGAAAGAGTTACTAAGCTGTTTTACAATGATATTCTTTTGTTTTTTCATTACAACTGTCAGACGGCTAATGAACAAACGCGTACAAGTAATACGTATAGGTTTGGAATAACAACTGAATTCTTCTTGTAATAACACAGTTGTGAGACTCCATTTTTTTAACTTTATCTGTTATACAATTTATTGTTACTTTAAATACGCTTTCACTTGACGTTTTGCTGTATGCGTAATAATTAATTAAATAAGTAAAAGCTAATATAACTAAGACGGTAAATGGCAAATATACCAATACCTACATATAGGATACTTTACCATTATTAAGCTTATTACAAGCTTTTATTTAGTTTCACCTGTCCCGATGTTTGTCATCAAATCTTGCAAATTAAATTAGACCCACTTCCCGGTTACTGGTTGAGCTGAAACTTTGCATACATGTGTAAATTGCGTGATAATGCAATATTATGATGACATGGTGCTGATCTGATGATGGAGCTGGAGGGTGGCCATAAGAACTTCACAATGAAACAACACAATCTCATCGAGTTTGGGCTCGTTTGTATCGTCTTGACGAGTAGATTGTCTTTCAATAGTAACCAGGGTCTGATGATGGAGCGGGAAGGTGGTCATAAGAACTCTATAATGAAAAAACGCAACCCCATCGACTTTCGGTCCGTTTGATTAGTCTTGACGAGTACTTTGTTTTTAGATGGTTACCACAATAACTAAAAGCTTGTTTTTTTTTCTTTCTTAACTTTTTTCTTGTATTAAATCCGTTTTATTTTAAGGAAATCATTTAAATCTGTCAAATATTTTACGAACGTAATGAAGATATTTACTGAATTCTAATTGAGATATATATACCTCTGTTAAGGCACTAACATTTTAGCATCTGGCTAAGAAAGTTTCGTGTAATAACTTAAATATCAGCGAAAATTCTTAAGCTTTTCAAGTGGCTAGAAAATGTAGGGTTCAGGATAAAAAACGCAGAGTTCAAAAAAGAGGAGGATTAAAAAAGTTTTATTTAACACGTGGTTACCCGCATATGTTCCGAACTCCGCGGAAGAAAGCTTACCAAGCGGACTTGCATGCATATTTATAGTAAAGTTTACAAAAGCTACGAAGTTTGATATCACTATTTGACAACAATACGTTAACTTCAGTATTCAAAACGCTTTATTTAATTTATACGAGTATGTGGATTAAAAAGTTCTTCTAATTTACATTTTTAATATAATTATAATATAATATATATTTTATTTGGTAACTTGAATGGGAAAAGAAAAACCAAGAAAATAAACCTTGTCCTGATCAAGTTGACCTTAACAGGATATTTTCTTGTGTTTTTTCAACCACTTGATTTAGAGTTTTTTTTTTAATATCATAAAGATAACTCAACAAGGACAAGCACGCATTAGAAATAAAAAAAGGCAGGCGAGATCCTAAAAGCTGTTTAAACTATTCGTACATACTTATTGAGATTTTAAGTAAACAATTGAGATTCCAAGAAATAGACAGATTTCGCGAATGTTGCTTAAAAAACACAAGTAAGAATACAAACTGCGATTTTCCTCGAAATCAATTCTACAACTTGTGTGAGACAACTCTCGTGTCCGATTGCGATGCACGCCCCTGTGGCATTCAAGATGTCCCATGTAACTCGATCATATTGAAGAGAGCTGTAAGACAATATACTCTCGGGTGGCACCGGTGCTTCTTAAAATGGTCAGGTTGCAACGAAGGGTCAGTATCAATTGACCTCATGCAGCTGCTTGCCCGCACCAAAGGTTTCCAAATGTCTTTGATATAAATAATTTTAATTTACAAATAGCTTGGACGCTAAAATTGATTTATAGATAAGGATATTTTTTTCAATTTAGTCACTATTTATCAGAAAAAGACATACAAAAATCCGAACTAAGAAATCCACAAAAGACTTTAGTGACTTTTTCTAAGCGTTTTTCATGAGTAGCATCAGGATTAGGTTTTTTTTTGTTTTTAATACAACGTCAATCTTGAAATGACTAGGTATATTTATAACACATAAATCACAATGAGTGAAGTTTTTGCGTAGTCTACGTGTTTAGTCGACTGTACCATTTTTTTGCTATGGACAATTACAGTGGTATTTAGAGGTACGTACATTAAAATCACATTACTTATAAAACTTTTTACGATCAAAATGTCCGCTAACTTTAACATACAGAAATAGAATTTTATTTTACACTTAGAGAAGTGTATATTTGACATAAATATCGGAACAAGTCATACTTTTTTCACGAAAGCTGTTATAATTAGGTATTTAATTGTAGTTTAATATTTACTAAATGTGTAACGACTACACGGGCTTAGACAATGTTAAATGGTCTAAGTACACGGGGCATACTTGCCGACTAACTAGAAAACATTTACATTTAGGGAGGTTTGAATTACAGGCTAAGAAGTCACCAGTATTAATCATGTAAAAAACATCTTTATTCTTCCCAAAAAATCAATTCGATTTTCAATAGATTCTAATATTTTATTTTTTATTTTTTAATGATGTCACCAGTCAAGTGGCAAATATATAAAAAATGTAAGCTCTTAGCTGACAAGAAATCAAAATCTGGGTAGTATTAAAACCGCGATGTTCATAAACGTGGGTATACTGTTAATTAACACATCATCCTTGAAGTATATAAAGAAGAAGTCTACGTTGAGCAAATCCAGAGCAAACTGACGATGACCAGAAATGATAATAACAAATAAGTATTGGTAATTGCAGTGGCAATGTTTTTGAATCATCACAATGTCAATTGACGGGGTACAGAGCTGAGACTGAGAGTGCGTCACCGGATGGTCAATAATTAGGTTTCATAGTTTTCATTGCTGTTCTTCGATGACTTGGTTTCGTACAATCGATTCTATTTAAGCCATTGAGAATTCGGTTGAGAAATGTTTTGTTTTTTATTTGATCAATTGACTCTACGGTTCGTCAATGTATGTTGAACCCTGTAGTAGTATCAAATCTACAAATGTAATTGTATGACACATTCCAATAAAACTATCACTACACTGGTAAAATGGCGTTTATGCATATCGTACGCTGTAAAATAAGTTGATTATTAATTTAAACTTTGGCAAACCACCAACGAAATTTTCTATGGAAAACAAAAATCTTTTAAAGTTAACCTAATTTAAGTAAAATTTTTACTGATATACTAATTATCTATACACGCAAAGTCTGAATTTAGATAAGTATTTTAAATTTTTGAAAAATTAACCCTGGGAAAGTATTTTTTTTAGGTTTGGCGCTAAACTTTTTGATCTAAGATCTCAACTGTATTGCATAAACCTTTGCTGCAAATTATTTGAATGTAAACAAAATAAAGTCCATATGACGTAAGAATTAATAGTACCGTAGTAAAAGATTTTTCCACGTATGACTGTTTGATTACTAGCTCTCTATAGAGATAACACAGCCACAGTTACGAACCGAAAGCCGTGAGAATCAAAATAATTATGCTTGTTCAATTGATGCGTGGTAACGCGTATAAAAGCGAAAGGGTCATAGTAAAACTATGTGATCTACTTCTGAAGTGCATATATATTATGTTTTGGTTTCCAACAACGAATTATCTAGCATGATTCGTAAAATTAATAAATGCATTTCCAGTTCTGTGAATCGAAAGTTCTACCATGGTCATGGAGTTAATTCGTGGTTAATTTGATTTCACCTGTTAAGTTTGAAAATTTTGATCAAGTGATTATTTAACAGTAAATTATACAAATATTTCCGTAATGACTTTGAATCAGAGATTCCATTTCTTTAAAGATTTGTAATGTTTTACTAATATGGGCGGTACATTATTTGCTTTATCAACAACAGACGATTGGGCATTAAATCGATCTTTACCGTATGTTGAGGATAATAAAATGACATGTCAGTAAAATATTGTCCTTGTAATTTAATAGTAATTTATATTTTTAATATTATTCTGACATTAATTTTCGTTTTATTGCTTTAATAATGTTAATTTATGTTTTAATATTGTTATCCACAAAGTTGTTTGATGATTAAAATAAATTATTATTTTTAAAAATCTGTGAAAACAAAGATAAAACAAAAGACATTCCATGTAATATTTTTATGTAGTTGGTTTCAGTTTGCCCTGGCAATGTTTGGATTATAAGCTATGTTTGCCAGTAGCAATACTATTAGATATTTATTTATTTATATGTACCTATCAAGCTACTGTGTGTCCGAATTTTCGCTCAAATCTTGTGTTATCTACATGATATGTAGCAAAAAATATTCCTAAGTGAGGCCAGCTCTCGAGGTGTAGCCAGGCGTGACGGTGGGGCCCGCCTGTGGAACGTAGTGGTAAAATATAATAAGTTAGTTACGATGCTGTCACAAACCAGCCATCAGTGGTACTTTGCAGAGAGTATATAGATGAAATCGGAAAATAAACTTCAATTAGCTCTTATACTAGTAGAAAGAGTGGCTTGACTAGTTTTTTTGTAATAGAGATATTACCAAAAAATACAAAATCGAATTTTGAAAAGTCACCGCACCTATATTTTTTAATTTTCATAGTTTTTTCAATGTAAATCGTAGTAGTACAGTTTCAACAAGTTTTTCAACTTTTTTACATCTGATTTTACTTAGATATTGAGAGTACTTATGGTATCGAATAGCGGCGACATTTTTGGCCATAGACTGTCATTCTAGAAGAGAATTGTTGCGCAACATTGCGATTGCGTCCACTGACCCTACCAATTGATTATTTAACGAAATAGTCACTTTGAATAATTACTTTTTGCTTTGATTATGTAGTAACTATTGTTTGTGTTACTAATCTAAATACTTATCGTGATTGTTTTCAAACGTCTATGAAAATGCTGCGTGCTATTTTATATGATAAGTTGTTGAATTATGCATTATATGAATATTATACTCTATAACTCTATGCCCTATTTTAAATTACTTTATCTTAAGCTCTCACGCATTTGCAGCTAATTTGAAAATTGAGCTGATGTGATTATAAATAGAAAAATCTCAATTCTTATTACCTACCATATAATGTTCTAAAAGTCCACAAAATGTAAAATTCTCGTTTGTATTTAGTTGGTAAGCCTTTGATAAATAAATAATGTTCGAATGAACTATTCTCATTTTTAAATAAGGTATATAATTAGGAACCTGATTAGGAACCTTTGGAAATCTATATGGTCGCTGAAAATGGGAGGGACAGTAAATATTTTCAATTTTATATCTAATCAGTTCTGCGCTCTATACACGCCGTGAATTTATACATATAACTATGCCACTATGACTATAATGGATGTATCTCGTATAGCGATAATGTTGTTTGTCACAACATAACCTCCCACAAAGCATTGCTAATTATACTTGTTTTTTTATTAAATGTGCACACAATACACACGATACGTCACCGTTAGCGGCATATGTAGAGAGCACAATGATTTAGCATATGGTCAGTAAATAAATGTAATTATTAAAGAGCTTATTTAAACTTTGGCTCAAAAGCTGTTGTACAAAATAAGTGATATACATAGATTTGATTTTTATCTACAGTTCGCTTATTATTTTCGGTTGCTGTTTCAAACAAAAACGAACACGAAACGAGTTCTTTAAGTTTTTTTGGTTTATTAAACGTTTTTACAAATCGATGTTTAACCAATAAAATGAAGGAGTACAAAATACATATTTATAATTTTAAACATCCCTACATTAGAAAAAGAATAAATATAATTATGAAAACTTGCTGTTTTGTCTTCTTGTGTGGTCTAGGGTCGCGGTCTCCTATTCAGGATCCAGAGGACAAAGTGCTTCGTTTAATGGGTAGTATATTAAAACATGAGATGAGCTTTAATTTTATCAATATATCTAAAATTTTATAAATGCAATTAATATTTAATAAAGTACGTTTCTAAATTTTACATCATTAAATTTAAAGTACGTTTCTAAATTTTACATCCTTTACCAATTTCTTCTCTTTCTAAACTGAGGTTTTAAAGTTTAGTTTAATGACATCTTTTGTATTCGCACGGTAATCTTTAATTTAAATGTATATTCCACAAATATTTATATTTAATAGCTGTCACCCGCAGCTTTGCACGCGTCAAAGTCAGTTATTGCGCCAAAAAGTATCCAATAGCTTTCCCAGGGCCTCAAACTATCTCTATGCCAAATTTCATCAACATTACTTCAGTGTTTAGGCATGAAAGCGTATCAAACAAACTCACTTTTCATTTATAATATTAGTTAGGATAAATAAAAATCCACATGTTCATAATTCTTGAGGATAATTTCTCCTTTTGAGTATAAAGCGTTTCTGCCATGAGAAGATTGTTCTTGACTAATAGTAGTATTAATACATGTTGCTCAATAGTATTTAAAATAAACTATAAAATCTTTACAGCCATAGAAAACATAGGTTCTATCTTATATTATTACTTGGCGTGATGTCTCTAGTGACTAGTCACAGAATTGCTTGTGATAAACAGTACGAAATACATATTAGATAATTGTAACGCCTTCAAAATTTTACGATGTGCAGTAAGTGCAACGCATTTAAAAGTATTATATTCCATGAAAAAAGGAGCTCAGCAAATTGGACGTGTTACGATAACATTGTCCATATGCCAGTGTTGATGGCCAATGTTCAGTTGCAAGTGATAATTACCCATGTTTTTTTCTCGTTTTATCACGAACGTGACTTTTACTGCGAAGACAATATTGATGCAAAAATGGTAAAACTGAATCAGCGCCAAACAAAATTGACGCATACCCTACACTTCGCTAGATTCTTCGCCCGAGCCCTAGATATTGCTTCGTTTTTGGAGAACATAGTTATTTGCTCTTTCTCTTAAATTATTGATGTCAAACATAGCAGTAAGAATATATGTTCTGAACCTAACTACGAACACACCCAACAAAATCTACGAAGATAAATTCGTTTATAAAAGAAACTTGGGTTTACATTTGCGAGTTTTCAAAGTTCATTGTCATAGTACAATAATCTTGTTTGCCTAAACGTTGGATTCAAAGTGAGGCAGGACTTTAAAATACTTTAGAGGAAACGTTACAATTATAAGATTTTTTTTCATCAGATTACATTTCCCAAGTTGTATTAACTCTGACTTGGATGAGACGAGTCTGTAAGGTTTGAGCGAATTTAAAATTACCAACCAAAAGCGTTAGAAAAAGTAAAAACAAAGTAGCGACGTCATATTGTCAGTATTGTGAACCCTGCGCCCGCTGCGTCTCCTCAGTCACGGTTGAGAAGTCACACTGAAGACACCACATTACGCAAGACTCACACATCGTGTACGTTTTGCTTATTAGGCCTTAGCTTGTGTTTTTAAAAACTTATTTAAATTGCGAATTCAGGATGATAAAGAGAAATCACTACCTTTATCCCAAGTTCTTAACGTCGCATTTTAGAACTATTAGTTTCTTTAAAGTGCTCAATTTAAAAGTTTAGATTTTGCGGCCGTTTGTCAGTCGCCTTGTATTAAATCCCAGTACATGTAATACCAGCTCTATTGCCCTGTAGCTGCATAACGAATAGATGTTGAAATGTCGAAGGATATAATTATTTGTCGTTGTCGTATGAGGTACTTACACGAATGCACGGATAATAATTATGAAATGACAATGGTGCGTATTGGTTACTACTACCTATGTTGTTGCTATATAAAAATAAACGTAGAATTTAAATTATGGAATATTTTTATGCGTTTACAAACGGGTAAATGTTTTTAAACTTGAAAAAATGCACTGAAAAAATCGACTTGCCCCAGGCGGGCTTCCCGTCGATTTTTCAAGTAGAATTCTAATTTTACGAAAGCTTATATAATTCCCTTTTACGTGAACAGAGCGCGATAAAAACAGCTATTGTCATCAGTATATCTGGATGTTGGTCATGGGCGGCGGCGATGGCCTCACGTTTGTTCTTAAAACCATTAACCCTGTTTGCCACACGCGACTGTCAGATGTTTTTTCCATTTGCGTTAATTGACCCCCAAATCGCAAAATATGGTCAAGCCATCAAGATATTCTGAGTGAAGTACGCTACTATTTTAAAAACTATTCATTTACCAAAATATTTATGTATCTTAAGTGATATCATGTATTACTTTAGGGTTCGTAATTTAAATAAATTCAAGTTTAGACGTGTCCTTAGCACAATGATAATAAGGGAAGATGTATTATACCACATTGAGCCTAAGGAGATTAACGCTCCGCTGGTCACGTCACGGCCAGTCGAACTCCCCCCTCTCCAAAGTTCGGGATTCTTCGGCAATCTTCGGGCACACTCGTTCATCCATCAGAATTTCCTAGACATGCGACGACTCCACGTATTATTGAAAAGTGTTGAAGTATATCGCTTTTTCATTGTTTGATGTTGCGGTGAATATTTACTTTTGATATGTCGCTACTCTGAGATGAAAAACTAATACATAGTTTTATTACAATCATGCGCTCCAATAATTTTTCAATTTGAATAAGTAGTTCCTAAGATTAGCGCGCTCAACCAAACAAACATGGAAACTTGATTTAATCTCACCATCTCCCTTCAACAGACAAACTGTGGCTAAGAAATTTGTTCCTTTGTCGCACAATTAAGAAATGGAATTCACTGTCGGCACTCGTGTTCCCTCCTTCCTACAATCCTGGGTCATTCAAAGGAGGTGTGAAGAGGCACCTTGCAGGTCAGCGGGTGGCTAGCGCGGCGGTTTATCTCTCAGGTGGAATGGAGTCATTTGCTTAACCATTTCATAACATAAAAATATTAGTACGTATGAATATACGATCGTTTGACAATACTCACTATATGAATGTTTTACTTAGCATATGTTTTGATTGTTATTTTTTTATTAACGTTTGCTGATTTAATAAAATAACGGTCAATAAATTGTTATTTGAAATGAAATGAAAAAGCTCTTTATTTAAATGGACTTTGCTAAGTACTTTTTTAATGAAAATATTAATGAAAATAACTGTGCAGCAACCAAAAGCTGAAGAAAAAACGCCGATTGAACTATTGGAGGTGATCTTTCGTGATTTCTAAGTAGTAAAGAGGCAACATTATATTACCTATCCTGTGAGAGAGCATTGTTACTTACTCTAAAACTTGAACCATTTAGTACAACAAAGCAGTGACTGAAAAGGGCACCCCACAAGAAATTCATTCAATTGTAAGAATAAAGAAACCTTTATGTCAAGTGGCCCTGTTGTTTCTTAATGTTAGACAAATGCGTGTGGCAGGTTCAACCCAGCATTGTTCGATGTTGTAATGCTTAAGTTGAATACGTGCTCACCATACCCAATATGGAATAGAACGGCAAAGCTTCGTCTAAGACACTGTTGTAATAGAAATGTGATATGATATGAGGGTATTAACATTGCCCAAGCCTTTAGTATTCTATCACTCTTCACGTGCTTCGACAAGTTATGCTGGTGGTTGAACGGCTGCTTAAGCTTGTTTACGGCAGCTTAAAAGCTACCTTATTAACTACGCGAACTGTTAAAATTAAAACGAAAACCGAACCATAAAACAAGGAGGACAACGGTAAAGAATATACCAGAAATATAAGAATATAATTGGCATTTTTGGCTCTATTGTTTGTATTTTTAAACGTTTTTAAATATAATCTTTTCGTATACGTGTTTAACGTCTAAATTTAAATATGTTTATTTATTTATTTTACAAAATCCACAGATCTTTGAATACAAATAAGTAAATTTTTATTGTAAGTCTTATAAATCTAATTAAGGATTTACTTTATATTAACAAAACTTAAGAGGGTTAGTAGGGTTATGTTTAATAGAAAATTCAATTATTATCCTTAATTATGTACCCTATGTCTAAGGGTTTGTACCCTTGTCGTTTATAGTAATTTCACATTGGAATAGAAATAGCTGTTTTCAAGATTTATTCACAATAAAATGTACAAATGTTAAAATATACTATTTTTTTGTGCAAGTAATCAAGTTTCATAAGAATCCTTTTTAAAAAATTATGATATTATTACATCCTCGGAAAACTGTAGCAAGGAACATTGCAAAACCATAAAGCACACCGACAGAAACACAAGTCTACAACGGTCTTCTCTAAGGCCGAAAAAATCTGCTGACCTCTACCTCTTTAACATGCTCAAACCTTCGGCTCGTATTTTGTCTACTAACAAAATAGATATTACAAGTACATACATATAATTAAATTACCAACTCGAAAGTGCATTGTGGGAACTATGTCACCAATGGGCAGTCGCCGAATCAAATTAATGACCGTAGTATAATATGACTGGAATTTTGTCACGTAATTCTATTACACGTGCGCCTATTGTATAGTGCTCGCTATTCACGACCAATATTTTTCCAAAATTCTTAACATAAGATTTTCTTATACCTATAATTGTTACTTTTTACCTTCGGTCATATAATGATCGAAGCTTTTCACGATCAATATTCGATAGTCTCAAAATTTTATCATAGGATGCGCGACGTTGCCAGATAGCGCACAACATGACGCGCGTCTTGTGCTATGACGTCGTATGTTGAGCAACATGTTACGTGTCAAAATAGCTTAAAACAGTACTCCGCATTGCAATTAAAATATGCAGTTAATCAGAAAAATATTATCTTGTAAATTGTATCTGTGGTTGTGCTAAGTACTGTGTGATTTGAGGCTTATCTCTGAGTCTCTTGAGCATTTCAAACAATTACCTACTTATTAATAATAAAGTCGTACGTTTATTTTTCCCAATATTGTTTCAGAGGTTATTATATGTGCTGTGTGTAGGTGTTAAACTGCTAACTATGCCAATGGCGACTAGGTATATATAGGGTATTTAATTGATCCGGCCCTGTAAAACACATAAAACAGCGTTTATTGTAGGAATTCGATACCGCTATGAATTCGAAAAATTAAAAAAAAAAATCTCACTTGCTGTACGCATCAAACCAAGCGGTATCTGGTATTACAATTGAAAAGCTATGAATTGTATTCTTGGCGGTGTTAACACTTTAATATCAAACCGTAAGTCGAAAATTGACCAGTAATAACTTGTAATAACGATTTCGCAGTTTGACAAGAATGAGGTAAAGAAATGCGAAATATATACGAGTACTTCGCTGCTTTGTTTTGTTATTATAAAGAAAATTGAATTCACATTATTGTTTCGTTTTTAAAATAAGATGCAATCTTACTTAGATACTTTTTCTAAAGAGTATTATTGTAGGTACAAATAGAGATTATCTATATTTTTCTTCGAAATTTTGCTTTTTGTCCTTACTTTATCTTCCTTTGATAATCTAATTCTTCAATCCAGGTAACTTATTACTGAAGTAGATTGAGGAATTGGGATGGTAATAAATACATAATTATCTTCTGATACAAAGTCTTATACGAGTATATGCGTTAGTAGCAGGTAAACGTTTATTGGAAATGTAAGCACACATAAATTACTTATGTTACAATTCAATAACGTTATTGTTCATAACGACTTTGAGTCTTGCTAAGTTATCAAGTTTCGAATGTGCAATATTAATTTGCATGATTAAAATTAGCGCATTAATTTATTATCATCTTGTGCATGTGACTAATGTCATGTACTCCTAAAGAATCTAAACCAAAATCAAAAAGTCATTTGTTTTAATCAACTTTGCTAAGTAAAAAACCCTAGTACTGCAAATATAAAAAGAATACTTTTTGTTTTGCTGACGAAATGTATGTGTTACATAAAAATTCGTATCCATTACCAATTAATTTTTCTCTACAAAAAAAAATAGAAAATAAATTGAAGCGTCTCGAATTTATCGTAACCGGAATTTTCATGTGAATGCAACTATGTAATTACTTTGGCAGATGCATGTGGCATCTAAATAAAGATAAATAAATATAAAAATTCAATCAGAATAGAAATAAAGCTTGTGTATATCACCAGCTTAGTTTCGGGTCCGATTATTAAGCTTGATTTCGATTATCTATATATGCTCTACTTTTTCTGTGAATTAATGTAAAAAAGTCGTTATAACATTACCGTAGAAATTAAAATAGACGTAGAATGAGTTTTAGCAATGCCTTTCGTAGATATTTTCAGCCTTTAGTGAAAGATAGCCAAATTGAAATAGTGACTAGTTTAGAGTAGTAGGAGTGGTTAGATCTTATTGATACACATTATATTATCGTTACAATAAAATGACGAATCGAATTTGTAATTTTTTTTACCCCCATCGAATATTTAGGTACGATTCAGACGTATTTATTTTGTGATTTGAACATGTTACTTACCAATATATTCAAATCTCAAAATAGATTAAATTCCATGCTGAAAAATGAAATAGCTACTAATTTTTTCTTTGTTCTTACAATGAAGAAGAAATAGACCGGGTTTTGCAATTTTATAAGATGCAACATAAATAATTTTAAATTTTTTACTAATTTAAAGGGAAAATTAATATATCTACCCTTAAAAAGAGCGTATAAATTAATGCATCTGTCTATCTGACTATGATTGTTTAGGCTGATAACATGCTAAATAAACGAATGTTATGCTGATCGACATTTTTATCAAATTCTTTTTGGATGGTTTTTAAATAATTATTTTGGTACGCCTTTTGTTTTTGGTACTTAATTTTACGTTACGTTAATGTTTACGAGTGGTTAAATTATAGGTTTATTTCGTGGAATTGTCATTAACATTCTGTTCCAATTCATCTCCGTCCTTTAAAACAAAACTAGTTATTGCAAATTAATTAGTTCCACATTGCTCGCAAAATATTTACCTATTTAATTTGGTGTAAACGGCCACCCGTAGTGGCCGGTGACATAAATAATTCTTCGTTTGTCCCATAAAGGACCAAAAATCCCCGCGTGTGGCTTCCAATGTTTCGATTTAACACTATTTTAAATTACACTTGCATATTTACCAGAAAACTAGTTCTAGAGTAAAGTAGGATTTGGTTAGTGTTTTTTAAGTACGAGCAAAATAAACAATCTAGAATTCTCTTTATTTAGAATTTTATCTATTTAAAAACATTCACTTGGTATTATTGCTGAATTTTAAATGGTTTATTTTTTAAAAGTGAAACGGAGATAGTTCTTATAGCTCTTCTTTGCAGACGAAGCTTATGTTTAGACTAAGATTGAAATAATATAAATTCTTAAATACACAATTATAGAAAAATAACTTAGTTACTACTCTTTAGTCTATTTCCGTTAACTCCCTGAAGGATAATTGATGATGTTATAATTAAAATTTGTTTTGATAATATTTTTCATACCTATAATTCACTGCGTAATTTTACAATCAAAATCAAAAAAATCTTTGTTTAAGCGCTAAGTAGGATAATTTTATAAACATAGAAGACGAAGTTACCAATTACGAAGTATTTTAAATAAGAATACTATCGACTGGTTGCACAAAGTTTTACTTTTTACAATTCCTTAAAAAATTAACATATTTTTAAAAATGGAACAATCCATTCATATGAATCAAGTTGACTTTTACATTACTTTTTGCAAAATTGTAAAACGTGAAATTTGGTGCAACTGGCCGTATATATACCTACCTTTGATTTCTTACATTGTTCATTCTCTAAAATGACAAAGTAAATCGCCTGAGAGATCATGTTTCAATATTATTATTAAAGAAACAAATCTCGTCTCGTTATTTCTATGAAACTGAAGGCACAATTGAAGGTTCTTGGCGCTGAACGAAGATACATATCTATTAGTAACTGACCTTGTCTAAGTACTCAGAGCCGTGTCATTATTATAATTAATATACACTGGTATATACATTACGATATTGCTCAAGCTCATATAAATTAAATGGTAGTTTGATATCCAAAGAAAATATTACGATTTGCTTGAAGAATTTTATACGATATGAGTTTTAATCGAGGTAGAGTATAGCGGACTAGCGGCTTGAATTTGTAACGCTGGAACTAAAGGGTAGTACCTCCCCTTACAGAAGACCACGGCAAATAGGACTGTATTATTGTGGTGTTGTGTTCCTGTTTTGAGTAAGGAAGCCAGAGCTCGACGCGGTAGGAAAGGGAGTAGAGTTTGTGAAGCGCGTGTCACGTCAGTATTTTCGTACTAAGCTACGGTGATTGCTTACTGTATAAGTGTCAGCCAACCAAATAATAGATACACAAAACTAAAAACGGAGATATAAATATTTTATGTTTCAAAAATATCTCAATGCCACCTATTTTTTTGAGGCCGGTGCCAAAGTTTAAACGTTGTATTTGGCATATTAAGGTTGCCAGCCAACATACAACTGGCATATTAAGGTTGGCTGGCACCGACCTCAAAGCTCGAGCCGGTTAAAAAAGATTGCGTTCACGTGGAAAATTGCTTTTTTAAATTCCATGTTTATTTTATATCATTATATTTCAGTTTTAATAACATATTTTTAAAACCTAAAGCCAAATACTTAAATAGCAAATTACAAAAATTGCCCATAATAAATTGCATCTCAAGTTTTTCCAAGTGCAAAATTTGTTATGACGTGACTGTGTACTCATGTTTATAGATATGAAAACAATATTAATTTCTGTTATGTACTTAGAAGACTGAATACGGCAATTATCAAATCAGACTTAATAAAATATAAATTAAATATTTTGTTTAAGTGTTTATAAGTATTTAGTAGCAGTTTTAAGTAGTTCACTTTAATTTTAATTGTAGGATGCTAGATAACATAGAAACACGGAAATATTTATATAAATATTAGACACTTGAGTACACATTTACTAACACGTAAATTCGTATACCTAACACGCTGTATTACAAAACGTCGCGCCAGATTGTAGTGTGTGTGAATGGTTAACCGAATAAAACCGTTCGTCTATATAATCGTAGTACTATTCTATCATCATTCGAATGCAAATCGCTTATTATTGGTAGATTCATGTTATTTTTTTATGACCAAGCGGAGTAGAATCATTGTCACACACAATACAATCCGGCGCGCTGTTTTGTATTATGGCGTGTATACGATATGCCTGTGACATAATACATATGATTCACGCTTTTTTGTATTTATTAGGTACTAAATTTGGTACAAATATACATAGATTAGATGTTAGGAAACCTCATCCCCTATTTCAAACCCACACAGGTTTCATCCCCTATTGTATCCCCACACAAGTCAAAATTTCAAAAACACTATGAAAAAATACATACTTATTTGTTTCTTATAAAGTGCCTAATAAAAGTTTAATGGTTATATCTTCACAAATGAGGATCTTCCATAAAAAAAATCATTCCTTATTTCAATCACTTCAAGCATTTTTTTCGCAATAAAAGGTAGCCTATGTCCTTTCCCAACGTCTAATTAATACTTGTACCAAATTTTATTAATATAGATCCAGTGGTTTTGGAGTTTATTCGTTACAAACATACAAACCACTCAAAATTAATATTCAAAAAATGAAAATTGTCCACCCGTGCGAAGCCGGGACGTACCGCTAGTATACTAAAAAATAAATAAATTCGCATAAGCACACAGTTCGCTTTGCAGAAGAAAGACTATACTTATTATAAATGAATAAATAAATACACTTTACCGCGTAATTGAAGATCTTGACACGTAAATAAATAAGCGTGCAGAACCCAAGCTGATGACTATTTATCTCCATGCTGTCAATCTCAACCAATCGACCTCGGCTTAAAACTTAACGAAATGTTCGTTAACTTTGACTCTGAATTTTTTGAACTTGTACTTTCAGGTTTGTAACTATCTAAGAGCAAATCTGCTCGTCAGATGTCGATCAAATTTAAATGGGACCACATGACAAGCACCGGCTTCCAAACGTTAAAAGAATCTTCAAAATCAGTTACACACAACAGTGAGGTAAGACAGATGAAAAAAACCATTCAGTCCAATTGAGAAGCTCCTTCTTTTTTGTAGACGGTTAATAATGAGATGCGATTGCTGCCCTTTCACATATAGAAGCTATATCTGTTCCACCCAGGATAAAAGTGACCAGAAGCAGCTAAGCTAAATTTATTCTAACCATCACCCTCATCATCAACAGCTCATATAATGTCCCCACCGAGACGCTGGAGCCTACTCCTCATTAGGGGCGATTAGGCCTTAGTCAACCACGCTGGCCAAGTGCGGGTTGGTCGACTTAAATCACACACAGCCTAAGAATTTCTTCATACATGTGTGCAGGTTTCCTCACGATGTCTTCTTTCATCGTAGAAGCGTCGAATAAACGTACATAGGAATTCAAAATTTGAAAACACAATGGTACGTGGCGTGTTCGAGCCGGTGCCTCCCGGGTGGGAGACACTGCCCTCACGTACTACGCCACCGATTGTTATAGTCTTTTAGATGATCTTTGTATCTCTGGCAAAAACTTTAGCAGTATTAGCAGTATTGTCGATATCTCATACGACCCCAAATAAAAAGAGAGGAAAGAAAACACTCCTTAAAGCCTCGATTCCGATTGTTTTTGTTTGACAAATATTGAACTACGTATGCGCAACTAAACAAAAATGTTCTTCAATATAAGCGGAGCTATACCGTTTAATTTCGCTTCCGTCTAATTGACAATAAAATATGCTACTTGGTGAGGTGTGTCTCTATACGAGTCACGCGGAATGTCTCATCAGCGGTCACTAGTTCAAACCAGTGCAGACAATGTCAATAGGAGACACATCTGTACGTGTTTAATTATACCGACCATCCCAGAGTGTAGTACATACAAACAACAACACATCTTTCTCTTTCCCTGATTTCAGATTTAGGTTAGCCGCTTGATGGCTAAGCTAAAAGTTTTAACAGATATTTTTTTCTTGAGTCATCTTTTCTGACGCTTTTGATTTGTTTATGGCTTTTTACCTTCTGCTTTCTACGTTAAGCATGTTTTCCGAAGCAACGAAGAAAAAATGTCTTGAAAATTTTTTGGTCACCCAACCGCGCGCACAGGTTCTCATTAATATAGTATAGTGTAATCAGTTTGTAAAGCTACATAAATTTGGTGAGATAACATAAAAAAACAAAATTCAAATTAATAGGGAATATGCATGATTTTTAAAAATATTTTCATTTAGTAGTTTACGTTCCCTTAGCATTACCGTGTCTAAAAATATGTTAAAAGTAGCCACCCTGACCAGCCTGCATTTTAAACGCTCGTGACGTCCTCAACAAAACAAACAATATTATTGTTTTAGATTATGTTGCTTTATATGTGTGTTTTTCAGATAAAATTAATTATGTAAGATTAATTGTTTAGAGAGTATTGTAAAACATTAGCTTAAAGCTTTCAAACCTTTGACTTCGACAGAAATAAAATTGCGATATGATGGT
Source organism: Elophila nymphaeata (assembly GCA_955850985.1). Lineage (NCBI taxonomy): Eukaryota > Metazoa > Arthropoda > Insecta > Lepidoptera > Crambidae > Elophila > Elophila nymphaeata. The sequence goes on from OY039065.1 coordinate 24,987,221, forward strand.
AAAAAAGTGGTCATCAGGACATTGACATTAACCTGTTTATTAGATTTTTACGCCACAACCGCTGTCGTCGTGCTTCCAATATTTGATTTTCCCTCGGTATTTTTGCACTTTTCAATAATTAATTTCTTACTTAAAGTGAAATTTTATAAAAGAATATTGATGGAGGGACAATTCTAAAGCTATAGAGTTCATAATTTCAAAAAATTGAGCCATAAATGAATTACATGCATATTGCCTATTACGTGTAAACAGAATTGATGTTTTTTATTATATTCGACCTAAAACTTCATGAAGTAAGGTCTTTTTTATATCGGCTATTCTGTGACCTTCATTGTTGGTAGGACACCTACTTGAATTTAGCAATGGAAATAAAAGTAGTTACAATGACCACGGTTATCGGTAGAACAATGCTGTATTTGGTCAACAATATTGACTCTTGGAGCTATTGTTTCATTGCAAACGATTTGCTGGTAAATTAGGTTATATTTCATTATGATGACAAGAAAGATAAATCAGGATTGATAAGAAGATAAGAAAATGCCTAATCTAACCGAGTGCATTGCTAATTACTCAATTTCGGAGAAAATAAATACTAATCATAAAATATCAATTATCTTCAATGTTTTGATAACTTTAGGACTAACGAGAATACACCTTGGAATTTTTGATAGAAATATAGAGAATTTTAAACGATAATATTTTTATTTAGAAGTCGAAATTGTCCACTTATGGTTAATGGCTTTTTAATAAAGTAGGTACTCCTACTGACAGAAATCTACATGCATGGGATTTGACTGTGATTTTCATTTATGATGAGGTTACTTCCCGTGAACGGTCCCTCCAAATCCGAGCACAAGATAAACAAATAAAATTGTTGTTTTAATTTTAACACTAAGAAAACAATGTTTTCCTCGATCAAATGCAATACGTAACACGATTCCCATAATGGATGACATAATCCAATAGGTTGATAAGAAATCGTTCAACGTTACCGCTCAGCATTACACACTATATACCAAGTCATGAAATCATCAGTTCTGCTCGTTAAAAGCATTAGACATTAAAATTAACAAGTCAAACAATAAAAAAGCACCTTATCAATCGGATTCAAGATTCATTATTGGGTAACCGAGTCTGTAATTAAGCCGACGCGCTGTGGGGCTCGGAAAGCGTTGATGCGTATGCCAACTGCAAAAACAATATTAGTATGTACGTACGCACGTATTTCTTAAGCTTTTACAATAATATTTTATGAGTATAAAATAAAATGTGGTTCACAAACTTACGCTGATTTTATAATTTTCTCACCCATTGACTTTCTTTTATTAGTTAGATGTGCGAATAATACATAATATGAGATTGTAATAAAACATAATATGTTTTTTTTATTTTAATTAAATATCTAAAGTGTTAAGTTTCTATTTAGGTTTTCAAGTATTCATTAAAAAATTAAAAGTTTATAGTTTTATTTATAGTAAACGATTTTAAAACAAAACACGAGTCATAAAGATTTGGCATACTTCTGAAATGTAAGTCTTATTTTTTACTATTGTATTGTACCTAATGGAATCATATTACCATAGGTTCCGCAACGAAGGTCACAGTGTGAAATATTTTATACTTCTATGTAGTATACACATTACACATAACAGACAGTTATTGAGCCTAATATTATTTAAATTGCCGCAGTGACTGTGAGAATGTATATGTTATTTTTAGGGAATTCCCTGGTGACAAATTGAGACAGAGATTTACTCTCGAGAAACAAGATCTACGGAAGTACCTACCTCTAGTCTAGATCTTTAAGAAACTGTTTTTATTTTCATTCTTGTTGTCAAAATGAAGAATTGTACTTGCTAACATTAGCATTAGCTTTATATTCTCTTAATTTATTATCTCTCTTAAATTATTTTTGTATTCTCAATACGATTGTGGATGACAGTTCAGATCTTTTTGTACACAACTAAGCGAAGTTATTAAATAGAAAAGATATATCAACTATTAATAATATAATAATTATATTTCCACGCTCACAGCCATTATCTAGCCCAAAGTATCATTAAGAACTTGTGTTAAGGATACTAGATAACGGAATGTTTTATAAATAAACTTATATAAATATATAAGCAACTATACAAATAATTGCCACGACGACGACGCAATTAATTGAATTTAATAATAATATTTATTTACTATTTAATTACAATTACTATTGAGACAAGACTATTGTTTAATTACTGTATTAATTATAAAATAGATCTCAATAGTAATTGTATAAATAACGGATTCACAAATATTTTCTTGTTGCCACGTGTCGTGATTCTTTACTATATACACGGTAATGTTATTTATCCTATTTACTTCATTAGTGAGCATTAAAAATAAGTGAATAATTTGTGATAATGAAAAACCGGTGTAGACCTAATGGAGTATAATATCTAAATATTTTTATTTTTTTAAGTAAATACATAAAAGAATAATTAATCTATACATAGCAGTATATAACAAAGTAGCTCTTTCTGTATGTGTGCTTAGAACTTTAAAACTATGCAACAGATTTCAATTAGGTTTTAATAATAGATAGAGTGATACAAAACAAAGGTTTATGTATAATTTGTTAAGATTAAAGAATGTACTCTAAGTACTATCCGCGCGAAGCCGGTAGTCGCTAGTATTCTATAAATAATTGATGTTTTTTAGACTTATCTAAATTTTCTAAAGCTTTTTTTGTTTTCGGAAGAATCGCACCCAAATTCTTCCAAAATTTTCTTACAGTACCGTGCAGGTCGGCGAGGCGAGGATTGCTAGCGCGTTTAGACTCCACTTTTGCTTACCATCGGGTGGAATAGAGTCAGCTTTTTTTAAAACAATACATGGAAAGCAATACATAAAAGTAAGGTAAAGGTAGCGTCGGTGGCGTAGTGCGTAAGGGCGTTGTCTCGGGAGGCACCGGTTCGAATCTCGCCACGTACTAATGTGTTTTTAAATATTGAATTCATATGTACGTTTAATCAGGCGGCTTAAGTCGGCCTGTCAGTGACGCAGAAAAGACAGCAACTGTCCGACTGCAGTACTATTTTTCACGCACACATGCGCATTACTCACACATTGGTGCATATTTTTGTCTCGCCCTAGTCGATTCATTGCCAATCTACATAGGTCGGTAATCCTAAACGGAGAAACAGAAGTAATAAACGGAGTAATAAAAAAAAACAGAATGATTTAATTAACTAATTTTTTAGTTGCCCATTAATGATTTTTCTTCACCCATTTAGTATTTGCATAGGTTTAGGTTAGGTTAATCTGCTGACTAGTTAAATACGATTCATTACATTATAATTGATTAGGAGACAAAATTTGTCAACAACATCAACAAAGTTAGAAAAAATACACTGAAAAAAATCGAACCCAGCAATCGCCAGGTTCAACGCAGCCATCCGGATTGCGGAAGATGCTGGGTTCGATTCCCCCCTGGGGCACGTCGATTTTTTTTCTGTGTATTCTTTCTACTATTAAACTTGTTTACGCGTTTGTAAACGCAAAATTTATTCCAAAATCAACAAAGTTGTTGTTGGTTGGTTGATTTTTTATACGCCTTCACCAATGTGTCTCACTCTCTTTTGGACAAAACTGAATACCGGAAACTAGTACGGAAGTTCCATCCTCAAAATTCAGCATAATTTTAATACAGACACAACCCCATATCCGTTAAGCTCCACTGCCGTATGCAGGGGGTAAAAAACGCGAACACTTGGGCACGCTCTCGTGGTGTTCCCATTAATAAACTTTTTCCCATAAGCCAACCCATCTAAGCTTCCGTTTTATTGAAACGCAGCAAGAAATGCAAGTACCGTGTGTTCTTTGTTAGGGCAACACGTGTATTTGATAATTGGTTACTCGATCATATCTTGTGGGAGTCTGCTTCGTAGAGACGACTCCGAAAGTTCATGAATACATTCAAAACAAAACACAAAGCACAGTGTTTAGAGTTCCACAACCTTTTGACTAAGTTCTCTTTGTTTAACTAGATAAAAATAATCTCGCGGAAAATGACATTTAATTTGAAAAATTGATTAATTATTAATTAAGTTCGTAGAGAAAAAACAGCTAGGCGTTCTTTTTTCAAATAATGTCATTCGTACTTACTCATTTGTGTTTATTACAAAAAATTCATGGTTTCCACATTACCCTTATGAATCAAAATGAATAAAGCCTAACGTTGAATATTTAGTTACTTTTGGAATTCTATGTAAATGTTAAGTATGTACATGTAATTTAGTATGAATGCTGCTTAACAACTTAAGGCGAAATAGCACGCTTATTCCGGTTTCTTTGCCACGGGACTAAGTTCAGTTCAGTCATTAGAAATCATAAACATACCCACTTAGTATTATGAGATTATCCCCTCGGTCTCAGAGGTCGCTGTCAAAAACGCCTGTGTGTTGGCCGACCTCCTGGAGGTCGATCCCCCCCTCCACAGTTTTCCGATGATGAAAATGATGATATTATTATTATTATTTGAAAATATAACTGTACTAATTATATTATATTCTGTTAGCTTATTTTATAACGATTTTAGTGACAAAACCTCATTATTTATAGTTTTATTACAAAAAAATTATTTTTATTTTTTACACCCGGAAAATTCGCGACGGAAAGTCCGGAAGTAACTGACAGATGCGCGAAATTTTACAAAATGGCGGCGACACAATAGGGGTTATAGTTTATTTTTAAACCATATAGTTTAAATAAAGTACTACCTAATTTAAAAAATGTAACAACAAGTCAGATAAATCATTGTTTTGCCTGAGTGTCATTAGAAGGTATTATAAATGTAGACTAACTTGGTATCTTAGACATATCAAAAAAGGTTGTATAGGATTGTTATGGGTTACGTCCCTTTGCCTTACACTATAACGAGAAGTTAAAATGACATGCTTAATAGTGATATTGGCGCGCTTTAGTGGCGTCAGTCAGTTTTTTTTCTATAATTCAAAAATTGTTTTGAGTAGATTCTTTTGCGGAGAAAGTATTGCTTTTACGCTTAAGCATCCGTGTTGACGTTAAATTATGAGGAATTATTGTATTAAAGGTTTTCTGATGTTTATGAAGTGCTTTTTACTATCTTATCAGCCGCCTTTACGAGTTCTGCCATACATTTTGTCACCAAGCACTCCCTAGATACATCAAAATGTGTGACACATATATTTTAGTGTAATTTAAAAAAAATACTAAAGTCATGGCTGTACATGACCTTCCATGAAAAGCAAAGTTCAAATCATATTATGTGTCGTAATCAAGGATGTACATCCATGTTTAAGACACAATTATAATTTTGAACTTTTGAGATTACATATTCATACATCCGCACAATTTTATGTACTGCTATCGAGTAAACGGACAGACAGCACCGTGTTCCCGCAAACCTGTTTCGAACATAGTTTTTCCTAGTTTTCTCTTCCGCTGGTGGTCAATTAAGCTGCGGGTCGAGTCTCAAGACGTTAGCTTTTACCCACTTATTATGGGAGTCGTTTGTAGGGAATGTCATGAGATTTCTCTGTGGCATTCAGCTTGTTCTTTGAATAGCCGCGGGGATATTTTTTTAGCACCTTATACAGATGTAGGGTCGAGTGAGTATGCTACTATTAATGTTCGCTTCAAGTGCAAGACAAAAGCTTATTTGTGTATATGTCATTTTGTGCATGCGTTTCTACTTCACACCGGTATTCACCAACGTTGATGTGAAACTGTTGTAGATTGTTTATAACTTGAAAGTAAAATGCTAAGTCGATAGTGTCAAAAGGCATAAGAGATTCGTATTTTCTGAAAAAAATTGTGATATGGAAGGAATAGCTCCATTTGGTTTCCACGTTTCTGCCGACTCGACAACCTAGAAAGTCTAATTGGCACAACACTCCCCAGCGGGAGGTATTTCTTGAATAGAATACCTCTTGAGAAGTTCGTCTTACAAGCCTGAATACCATAGTCCTCGTCTACTTGAAAAAAAAAACCGGTGATGCCACCAATCATGGCCAACCATGGCAATCAATACCTATAGGAGATTGATTAAAATTTGTTTGAAAAATATAGAGCAATAGAATTTCCATTATATCTCACGCTATGTAGGTAACTAAGATCCGTATTACAGAATGACACTCAGAAGTCAAACATATCTTGAGCATCGTCTGTCACTTTCTATCACGCACAAAGTGATAGAGACGTAGGACGCTCAAGTCGGCGTTCATTCTTGAAACTTATTCTATAATACGAACATAAGATTTTGTATTCTAATGCACGAGAACTTTTAGACTTACTTTGGGACAAAAACAAAAACAGAGCGCACAAAAAAAAGCACTATTTTAGAGAGTGTATCTTAGTACCGAAGCGCTTTAGTTCCTATTCTAGGTCGACTTAGCGCGAGCTGTGTCCCGTTAATGCGTTTTTAGACAAACTGTACGCTCTTTTTAAATTCTAGAGCTACTTTAATCTCAACGTACAGTTCAAAAACTACTTTTAAATTGTTACTACTATTTTCTTCATGAGATAATATTAGCAAAGAAGCATAGCACGATCAAGAGTGCTTGGCAAGCTCTCGGCATTCATTTTTGGTGATGGTAAATAATGCTAAGATGGAAGGTCAAAGTGAGCTTCGTGACGGCTTTTATCATTAAATTTCGGAGCACAACAAAGCTGTTAACACTCCGTTATGGTGACAGACTTCGATAGGGTGGTGGTAGCTAACCAAATGGACTTAAAATAAACCCTTTGTCCAAACAAACTGAGCTCATATTAGTACTACTGGGTATTCATCCCAAACTTCTGCATCTGATACCGATGGGTGAACTATTTTGATCACAGAGGCGATTGAGTTACAGCATATCTATCTAATAACCCAGAGGAACTTTAGCGAAGACGACATTCTTCTCTTGTAGAAGTATTCTGTGCATTGTAACCAAGCAAACTAATTCATAACGAATACTTGTTCTACCACCCTAAGAGGTTAGCTATAGCAAGATTATTACATAAAATTAATACTTGATTTATCACCCTAAAAGGCTAGGTATCTTAGTACTAGTATAGGATTAAATTATATGTGGCTATAGCAAGATTATTACACAAGATCAATTTGCTTTACCACACTAACGGGATAGCTATAGCAAGATTAATACTTGCTCTACCACTCTAAATGGATAGCTATAGCAAGATATTTACACAAGTTTAATACTTGCTCTAGCACTGTAAATGGATAGCTATAGCAAGATATTTACACATGGTTAATACTTGCTCTACCAACCTAAAAAGATAGCTATAGCAATATTATTACACAAGGTTAATACTTGCTCTACCCTAACACTCTAAAAGAATGGCTATAGCAAGGTTATAACACAAGGTTAATATTTGTTCTAAGAGCCTAAAAGAATAGCTATAGTAATATAATTTCAAAATATTAATACAGCTCTACCATCCTAACAGGATAGCCATAGCAATATTATTACAGAATATTAGTACTTGCTCTACCAACCTAAAAGGATAGCTATAGCAATATTATTACAGAATATTAGTACTTGCTCTACCAACCTAAAATGATAGCTATAGCAATATTATTACAGAATATTAATACTTTATCTACCACCCTAAAAGGATAGCTATAGCAACATTTTTACAGAATATTAGTACTTGCTCTACCAACCTAAAAGGATAGCTATAGCAATATTATTACAGAATACTAGTACTTGCTCTACCAACCTAAAAGGATAGCTATAGCAATATTATTACAGAATATTAGTACTTGCTCTACCATCCTAAAAGGATAACTATAGCAATATTATTACAGAGTATTAATACTTGCTCTACCACCCTAAAAGGATAACTATAGCAATATTATTACAGAGTATTAATACTTGGTCTACCACCCTAAAAGGATAGCTATAGCAATATTATAATACTAGCTATACCATACTAACTAAGGTATAGTTATAGGTAACAATATTATTACAGAATATTAATACTTGCTCTACCACCTTAAAATGATAGCTATAGCAAGATTATTACATAAGCTTTAAATAAATTTAGGTTCTGTTCTACTCTTCTTGATATATGCTATTTTAATAATGACTTCCTTATTTAGTGCATTCTCATGATAACGCTTATGTTGGCAGATGATTCAAGTTGTTACTAGAATGCGAAAGATACACCATACTCTAGAATTCTAGATAATGCGTCTTATCAATCCTACTAATGTTATAAACGTACATTCACGCAAAAACTACTGAACGGATTTTAATGAAACCTTAAAGTAATAAAGCTCATACATTAGAATAACATATAGGCTATAAGTTATCCAACATTAACACGAGAGAAGCCGCGGGCGGCAACTAGTATTCACATATATTCGACTTTTTTTCATAAAATCTGAACGTGATTATCTAGTGCCTACGTTCAAAGTATTGTACTTACTACTTAATTCAAAAGAAAAAGTATGACTTATTTTAGGTATGAATCGTGTACTTATTTATAATTGTGGTATTTATTTATGTTTCAATAATAAAACCTTGCCCTTCATAATTCACTTCGCTCTTATTTGTGGAAGTTTATTAAAACCGTGACAATAGAATTATGACATCATCTGAATAAAATATGCTTCTATTTTTTAGGTTCCAGGAAACATTACAAGAATATTGTCAATGTACAATTTATTATTAGAGAAAATATTATAAAGGATGACCGCAAATATTTTGTTTTCGTTCTAATATCTTACTTCTTGGGAATGCTGTCATTTTCTTAAACAAAAATGTTATATTAATTGTGTATTTTTCACAGTATTTGAGCATAAATAAAATAACGTAACTTATTATTACTATTAAGTTTGTTTGATTTTCGGAAAAATTCAATAAACTACTTCTTTCAGTTGATGGAGAGTGAAATTTTAAAATAGAGTATGAAGAACACTAGTGACCAGGCAAGAAGTTTATTTCGCAACATTTTGTTTTATACCTATCTAGGTACCTACTAACGCTCTACCCTGCTCTACCAAAATATTTTAGATTTCCTATGGAAATAATAACAAGTTTAGGTTAGAATTTGATAACAAAGTAATATACGTTATTAACTCTAAGCAATGCACATACATAAATATCATCAAATTTAATTTATCGCAAATTGATACATGTAAAGAGTAACAAAATCGAACGATAATTAGAATTCTTATTTGTAATTTTTTTGTAAATTTAATTACTAATACTTTGTTCGTAAACTCCGTACAACGAAATAATACAAACGAAAAATATGCCCGCATAATTATGATTCAAAAATACTGAATGGATAACATTTTCGTAACAGCACATGTACATACAGATACAATTGTCAATGTAACAATGTTTATAAATATCACATTGTTTTGAAAGTTTGTTTCGGAAACCCTGTCTTTGTCATACTTTAACATTGCATTGGATACAATGCGTAATTTAACATAGTTGGAATACGCACTGGTTTTCTTTACTTAAGAAATAAGAGTCGTGAATGAGAAAATTGTCTGCAAGATATCTTCTATAAAAGTTTAAATGTCGTTATTGGTAAATAACTTCAATTTACACAGGCGTTGCGGCCCGGCGTCCGTTACCAGTTCTACAAGGTTCGGCTCTATGTAGTATTTCGCTTAAACGTTGTTACTGGTCAGTAAGAACCACTTAGAATGAACGTGTTTCTGTCTGCTTATCTTAGACTCCCATCGTCAAACGAGACTCTTAATTACAACACACATTATGCTCAAATGTTACGAGTGAACTTGGTAAGCCGACCTCAATATTTGACGTTCTCATAATTGTTTCTTAACTATGCAGTAGAGTCCATCACCACGTGCAAGAACTTAAAAAATAAACAAAAAGTTTCTCTTTTCGACAAGCAGTTTCAGAGTTCATTTATCCCGCTTCAGCATTGCGATCTCGATTAGATTGACAATGGTACAATTTGGATGTAGAGTCAAAAAAAATGTTTGACTTACCTCTCTCCTGGAGTTCCGCTCGGCAGTCCGCTGTAGCCAGCAGCAACAGAAGGGTTAACTTCCACATAGCGTCACTATCACACTTAAACACTGGGGAGCATGCTAGAAGAGTTCACAGTTTCAGAAACACCACATTTGGCACAGAACACAGTGCGCAGGACGCGCGCGCGTGTGCCTCGGTCGCTTGCACAGCCTGTATGACGTTTTGTAAGTTCGTCGCGTACGCAGCCAGGCGATATGCCGCGCGCCTCACACCGAGACAAAGATTAAGTGAACGGACACCGTTAAAAGCCGCTAGGAGTAAAAGGCCTTTACATATTTGTTATTCACTCTTCCTAAATAATATTCAATAATATAAAAAGTTTTATCTGACCTGGAGTTTTGCAATAAAAGTCATAAAAACAAAATAGGCTAAAATAAAATAAAAACTGTTTTAATAGAATTACTAAGTAACCCACATCTCATAAAAAGTTTACAATTTAAAAATGGTCGAAAATCATAACAAAGTAAAGCACCGGTCATTATCTTTAAAAATATAACTATATAAACAAGCAATTTTTAAACCAATAATTGTTTTGTTCTACGTACACGAAATAAAGTTAAGGTATGATTTCTTAAGTATTGAATAACTTCCCTCACTTGCTCTGCATTTCAGCATAGGACGTGTGGCTTTTCGTCATTTTTGTATAATATAAACAAGTCATCATCGTCTTCTTCCTCTTCTAACAAAAGATATAAAAGTAAATAGCGATCGCTATTCACGAACACGTCAGACTTTTGTCGACGAAGCACTTGAAAACAACTGGATACGCCGCTGCCGTCTGCAGTTGTCGCGTGCAGTTTCAAAATCATGACTGCAGCGACATGAAAACGCGGCGACACGTCGTCTGCTGCTGCTCGTGCAGTCGGCTACGAAATCATATCTTTATGCCCCAAAATTACTATTTGCTTTCAAACATTTTTAGAGAAAATTCAGACTTTTTCGGTGAATTATTTAAAATTTTATTGTTTAATAACTGACCCGTCAAACATTGTTGTGGTGAATTTGCAAAAATGAAATGAAGCTGCTTATTAAGTTCAAATAAAACTATCCTATAGCCTAAATTGAACCAAGCAAAACTCTTTACAAAGTAGGTTACGTTTAGTAGTTTGTGAGTTAATACCTACTATTATCTACCATAAAATAACGGAAATTATAAGTTAGAAAAGTTCTCACGTATGACTTAATCGTCCATATATCATTAATAGACGGACGAAATTGATTTCTGAACTCGTCGGGACGAATATCAAATGTTTAATAGGTAAGAACAGTTTAAATGGGGAAAAAATGTAGTTTTTACTATCATCCCCGCAATTTTTCCATATTTTCTCAACATTCAAACTTTTCCTGGACTTGCATAAATATTTTAAAATTCGCCGTACTCGAGTGTGAGCGAGACTAACGAACAGAAATTCATTTTGTAAATATATATACAGTATATTTGTAATACATCAACAACCTTCAAACCATTTGAAGATCTCATCCTCATCAGGAACAACTTTTTATGGAAGCAACAATGAAATCGTGAAAAATATTTAAGCTATTCCAAACAAATTTACAGACGAACTCGTCTGAAATATATGGAACAGTAGATTTTTCTTGACGATTCTAGTTTTGCTTTCATAGTAAAAGCTGTTTGTATTGATGAGATATTCAAATGGTTTGAAGGTTGTTGATGTATTCTAAATGACCTGTATAGAGAGAAGATTAGGTTATCCTAGTATGGTGATAAATGTCGCACAATGTTGAACAACACACTTCTATGCATCAAAAACATTTAGGCGTAGCTTTTTCGTTTCATCGAATTTTCAAATCACAACGGTGCTAAAGAAGTTTCACTTCATAAAGTATGATGATAAAAATAATGTAGGTACTTTAGTAATACTATTCAGAGAGAGTGCGTCACGTCTCCACCCTGCTTACTCTATGTAAGCGCGGTAGCGGTTCTCCGAGGCTGCATCGTAGCGTCGTCGCAGGCGCAGGTAAGCCTCCGAGGACGCATACCGGGGGCGGCGAGAGGGGAGAGATGCTCAATGCACTTGTGTCCCACAGAGATTCATGCTCTTTCTTCCCGCCTATTCATCTCCCGAGAATAATTTATGAATGTTTGAGTTCCCGAACGTCGGACCGACTTCGTGGATATTAAAACGAAGCGCTGTTATTCGAGTTGATTACAACTTTTTACTCATCAGAGGCTTTTCATTACGGATTCTTCACCAGTCAAGCGTAATATTAAAACTTTGAGATTGCATTTCTACGAAAATATTTTAATCGCTTCAATGTCAAATTAATCAAAGAATATAAAAGGTATAGCCACTGAAATTGACGATTTATTTTACAAACTTTTAGTTCACTAACTTGAGAGATACTACAAATATTGAAATAATATTAAGAAAATGTGAATAAGACGATTATGTTTACCTTTGAAAACACTACGAGTATCTTTAAATTGTGTCTTTATGATGAGCTAAATACGCGATTTCTTTATCTGAATAGGTAGTAGTATAGTCATCTAAGATTTTAAAACAAGTTACATGAGAGTCGCTAAGAAAAAAACGTTAGTATGGAATATATTATGTTACTTTAAAAACTTTTATACAATACGGGAATTTCATAATATTTAAAGAATATTTAGATTGCGAATTACTTTCTAACTTCACATTAATGGGTTCTAAGGCATTTCCTACTGTCGTCTAGAGGCTCTACAGGCTTTTTTCCAGTCTCCTGTACTCTATGTATATGTAGAGCCTTAATTTGTCTTTTCTTTTATTTAAATTTTGCATATTAGGTGTTCTTTTTCTATATTTGTGACCTTACTTTTACTTACTTTATACAAATACATATTCCTTATTATGTATCTTCTAACCTTTAATCTAAGCTTCTAACATTGTTTTACTCTGTTAATATCTATTTATGTTACAGTTCAGTTTTCTTATTTTTACGCTATTTATAATTACAGTTTTCTTCTTATTACCATAGTTATTGTTGTTTTCAGTTTGTTTTTTCCATTCAATCTTCTTATCTATCTATATCTATATATATAAAAATGAATACTGACTGACTGAATGACTGACTGACATATCAACGCACAACCCAAATTGCTGGGCCTAGAGATTCCAAATTTGGTACGTAGGTTCTTTATGAGGTCCAGGAGTGCACTAAGAAAGGATTTTTGGAAATTGGGATGAAAAGGGAAGAAAAGTTGCTATGGAAATCCGTCATTTTTTTAAAGTTCAATCTATAAAAATTGGTACATGGCCTTTCAGTTAGAAATTAAGAAAGAGATATTTTAAGGTTTTTGGAAATTCAATCGGGGGGTAAAATAAGGGATCAATAAGGGGGTAAAATAAGGGATGAAAGTTTCCCTTCGTTGTTGTCCTGGTGAAGTGGTCAGTATAGCTGCCTACACATCGCGGTCCATTTTCGAATCCTGGTAGCGGCAAATATTTGTGTGACGAATACGAATATTTGTTTGCGAGTCATGGTTGTTTATATATTTATTTAAGTTTATTTATAAAAATATCTAAAATTATTATGTGCATAAGTATATAAAAAAAACCGTTATCTAGCATCCATAACACAAGTTCTTAATGATACTTACTTTGGGCTAGATAATTGGTGTGAGCGTGGAAATATATTATTATTATTATATAAAATATAACAGGATGAAAAAAAATGTTTGCTGCCTGTCAGGTAGAGGTAACTTCTACTGCTAGTCCACTAGTGCTCTATCTACATCTGTGAAACTTTTATCCTTCATTAATTGCTTTCCTTAAATTATTGTTTTTCAATATTATTTAAATAATGTAAAATAAATAGATTAATTTGAAACGACCATGATTTTTGAGAATACATTTTTTTTTGGTATTAAAAAAAATATTCAATAAAGCTTTGATGCCTTCAATGGGTATCCGAATCATGGTCGAAGCGACTTCTTTTAGTTTATGAACTAGATTTATTTTTAAGTTTTTACTTATTATTTACGCAACCTTCGTTTTAGTTTTTTTGTTGTTACATTTACAATACATAATAAACACAGACAAATACGTTTTAGAAGTTAATTTAACCGCATCATGTTCTAGTGGTTCGCCCCAAGGAATTATATCCAAAGGCCCCGCGGGTTCGGTCTCAAGGAAAGTACTACATACAAATTTTTAGCCGATTTTGTTAGTATGTAGTTGAAGTCTGGTTTGTTTGCTATCTTCCACCATTTATAGTGAAAGTATTGTGCCATAAAAATGTTATTTTTTATTTTAAAATTTTATTATTATCTACTCAACGATAGGTAACAATCTTAGTTGCGAAAATATCAATATATATTTAACATTGTACCTTTAAAAAATGTTCTAAATGTTCTGTAGACAAATCGTGTTTAGGAAATCATACATATTTGTCTATGTGCTGTAGAAAAAAATGCATGATTTTAATTTTTTTGCTAACATATGCAACTACGGCTGAAAAGGGTTTAAACATGCAAATACATAATTCAATATGCATTTGTATATAGTCTGGTGTTTAATTATCATCATCACTAATTATCGGTATTATTTGAATACACATCAAAAATTTACTAATTTCAATCCATCAATTTATATTCTTCAAATATACTGATTGCACATCAAAATAAAAACTGACCAAGTGCGAGTCGGACTCGCCTATGAAGAATATACTGTAACTGCACCATTATCTAGGAAAAACACGGAATAAATATCATATCTGTATGAGTGCCCCCTTAAATATTTGTTTTATTTTAATTTATTTTTAAAGTGCATATGTAAATAAATACCTATTCTGCGATTCTACCTGTTGCCGATATCATATCGAGCAAAAACAAGCCAAAAAATCACGTTAGTTGTATGGAAGCCCCCTTAAACATTTATTTTATTCTGTTTATTTGTTGTTTAGCGGCAACAGAAATACATCTTCTGCGAATATTTCAACTGTCTAGTAACTAGTTAGGGTTATTTTTTTATTGTCAGGCTAAGTGAACTGTTTTTGGGAGAGTCCAATGTCTTATGTAGGGTAGGTTAGGATTAGGATCATCGATGCTTAAGATCGCTGGGTTAGCGTTATTTATTTTGCTGTGCAATCAGTATTTTTGATATAAATAGGTACAAAAAGAATATTGTTTTATTTGCAGTCAAATACTACCCTCAGTGTTTTAGTGTCTAAGCACACTATACCGGAGATACACGACCGAAGTTCGGCGTGATTGCGCCTGCTAGGCTTAGATTAAAGCAAAGATGCTACGCTATTTCAGTTACTACTAGCAACACATTTGTCGAAATCACGTCACTTTTTGGCGTACAATCGAACTTCGCCCGGACGTACTTACAGTGCCACCAGAGATATATCAAGTGCCACAAACTTATCTGACCCGCTGGCAAAAATGAGAACTACAATTCTGCCGTAAAAACGCGCTTAAAGTTTTATTCGTTTTTTGGTGTTACTCTAAAACTATATAAAATATCGGGTATTAAATTATATATCTTGATGGTAATCATAATTATTTATTTAACTGTATACTTAATAAGTAGATATTATAATATATTCCATTTAATTTTATTAAATAAGTGATTGTCTTTAGTAAAGGAATAATTTCAAATTAAAACGAAACTCCTAATATATAATAGTTACGGTATTTATGTTTAGTAATCGTAAATAATTTTGTTTATCTGTATTATGCAGTACAGTAGTAATCAACTACTACCTACATGAACTAAGCATTATCTACTACAGGAACTACAACATTTACGGTGTTTATGACGTGTAGTGGTTTCTCAATATATTGTGCAGTTACTGTAAAATTGATAATAGCAATTACAATGGCTTATCAAAGGAAATAAAAAACAAATAAATGAACTAACAGCCATTTAAAAAAACTAAAAGTTAATTTACTACTATTTTTTTAGATCGGCGCCAACTACAAGTGTTGGCTTTTATATTCCGTCCTGTGGTTTGGGCTGTGCGTTGATAGATCACCATGTCAGTCAGTCACCTTTGAGTTATATATATTTAGATATTGAGGCTGTCACCAACCTCAAAAATAATGATTAGTATATTTAATGGTTTTTTTTTTACTTTTTTTATGTTTAATGTGTTTTGCTTTTTAGTTCCTGAGGGTTTTAGAAAGCGATTTTTTTTCATTTGTATTTTTGAAGGCGGTCTTTTTTAATTAGAAATCATATATTTTTTCCTTTACTAGTTTAAGTATAAAAAAAAATTGTTGGATAGTTATCAAAATCGGTTTTCTTTTCAACACGTTCGTTATCAATGATTAAAGTTAAGACAGGATTTTGCCTGTTATTCTTCAGAGTAATACAAAACTACAGGTAAAAATTTGGGACAACTGCTTATGTCCAGATTTGATCTTCAAGACACAAAAAAATCATGTCTGTTGTATGGGTGCCTTAAATACTTATTTGTTTTATTTTAATTTCATTATTTATTTTTAAAGTAAATATATAACTAAATATTTTGTGAATATTTCAAGCATCTTTTAAATATTGAGTAAAAAAAAATCTTGTATGTGAGCCTCTTAAATATTTATTTGTTTCTATTTATTAGTATTTTTCGTTGTCATAACATCATCTGAAAATTTCCATTTGGCATGATTTAAAACATATGAAATTTATAGCAAATTAACCCGTGAGAACTCGTGCCTTTAAACTGATATGAGCACTCGCGCGTAGAGCATTTTGCTCAACGCATTTGTTGTACTATAATATATTATTATTAAGTAAAGGATCGTTATTTGGAATTTCTTAAATGCGCCTTTGGAACAAACTGCAAAAAAATACACTAATTAAACAAATACGGAATGAATACCAAAATATATATTTCATCATATGTATGAGCTTTACATATGTCACACATAGTACCTAAAAGCATGTACTGTACATATTATTTAACATGTAATACAATATCTTTTTGTCTTACGATTATTCCGTCCTGGATAGATCACGCAGATTCCATACTTTTCTTAGTCTGAAATCGGTATTAGTGTAATGATCGCCGTGTTCAACATCTCTCCGTAGATTTCAATAACATCAGCCCTAAAAAACTATTCATTGAAGTCTTCGGAACTATTTTCTAGTAAGTAGCTATGACAACATTATTGTTCCCGTCTATGCATCTGTAAAAATATTAAATATTAGTATGTACATTGCTAATATACTCATTGTTGACCATTAATTAACAATAAAATAACATATTTAAATTAAGCCAAATATAATTTTTAATACTACTAACTAAAAATAGTACTTACGTCGTCACTCGCGCGATGAGCAAAGTGACGCACGACAAACCTCCTCTCCTGAACGACTGGTAAGACGAAAAAAACCTTTTTGACCGGGACGGGGGAAGTACAGAACTCAGCTAAGTATCAGGCAAAAGAAGTACGTATACCATATATAGTGCGAATTTTTAATTTACCGTGAGCAAAATGCTCATAGCGCGAGTGCTCGCGAACGACAGTAAAAAAATCCTGTAGAGCCTGAAACCAGTGTCGAACCCGCAATCTTTCACGATCAGGGCAAATCGTTTTCGTTTATGATTGCGTAGCTGACCTTACATAACAATGTCCAAGACATTACATCTTCATCATTCCAACATCCAGATGACATATTTTTACAAATACCGTCAATGACTTTGCTTTTGAAAATATTGAGTTTCGTTTCTAATATTCAAAATTAGGAAATGTAGCTCAGAGAAACAAGCATTCGACGGATCACGAAAGGTCGGGGGTTCAGGTCCATTCTCAGACTTTATCATGACTGGATTTCAAACAAGTAGGTACCTATATCGTTTACTTACGCATTGCGTATCTGACCTAAGTACCTTTTTTTATGTTGTCGGGGAAGTCAAATGCATTTACGCATCGTCCCTGCGGAGTGGTGCCAACCGCAGGGGATATGTGGGATTCGAGGTAAAGGCGTTTCCTCCATACCACTAAACATCCTCCCCGGCCTGACCTCCAGTGCGCTATTATGGAAGGGCTCGGGATCTGCGCACGTGAGCGCAACTACACCGAGACGGTCCCAACGCTGCCTGTCTAGGCACTCCTTGTGCACCAATAGGTGGCCAGCAGCCCACAGGGGCTACCGACTAACGCCAGCCCCTGTGGCCGCTGGCCGACGGCGGCCTTATAGGCCGCCTCCTCACCGACGGCTGCTCGACCTGGCGCGTCCTCCTGACGAGGACACCTGGAGCATCCATTGGACCGCACCCGGGGGACTTCAGGTGCATCTGACCTAAGTACCTAGATGCCAATCGAAAGCTAAATTTGCAATTAAACTTCCCTAGTCGAAAATGTTTCAAATTTACCTAAATAAATATAAAATAGAAATAGAATTTGCTAGAGACGAGAAAAGCTTCTAAGAATCATTTATAATCAAATTAACAAAAGGACCAGACTGTAGCATGCCTAAAGTTCAAGAAAGAAGGAGAAATCAGGAAAAGTAATTTTTAGAGACATTAATGGGTTTGTTCTATATTACTTCCCAATTTTCTACTAAGGATGAATTAAAAACGTCATTTTGTTTAGCTTTCCCATAATAAAAACTTACCTGCAGTTAATTATATTATTTACTTATAGAACTTCTTTTTTTGGGCACGGTCCAAAAAAAGGAGTTCTAAGTATTAGAATACAGTTGGCACTGCCCCCTCTCTTTCTCCTGTGTGTCATCTTCTTCTTCTAGTGCCTCTTCAATCCTGAAGGTTGGCCGTCAGCTTATTGTATTCCTTTCTGTTAGTCGCAAGCCGAAACAGTTGTTTAACGGAGGTAATGCCGGTCCACCCCCTTATGTTTCGCAGCCACAATTTTCGTCGTCTCCCAACGCGTCTCTTCTGGGTGTCATATATAGGAGGCGACTATGGGATTTCTGAGCGACCATCCCCTCAATTGGTGGTAGGGACTAACAGCCGCCTAATTAGTTACCACCGTACGCGTGGTGCCTTTGCTCTCTCTGTGTACACTGGTTCAACCCCGATTGTGCCGATGCTGTCCAACATAGGTAAACAGGGGGCGTATCGCGCTTGGATCAGAGGTCGGACTCTTAAAGCTCTTGATATTGAGTCACTGAAAGTAAGTGACAATAAGGCTTCCAAGTCCTGTAAGAAGGCTTAATACGAGCGGATGCGGTCGCACCACAGATATATCAATCTAAGGAGATCAGTCGAATCACCGAGTTCATATAAAGACCGAGTGTCGCGATCAGCCTCCATACTACATAACATGGTTCTAGTTGAGCATGCCGTAATATACACTATTCATTGCGCGCGTATTATGGACTGCAAAGCAATGAAAGTTAAGCACAGCCGCAATCTGATACAATTTGTAAGATAGTAACGCATAATTTAAAGCGATTGTGTTTTTATGAATATAAGTCGGACTATTTGTTTAAATCTTCTTTAAATATTGTTTTTTTTAGCTAAAAGTAAATCTAAGTTTTTCGGTTCCTACATGTGAAAAGTTATTACATTACTTGATAAATAAGTAACTGATTCACTGCAATGATTGCATATAACAGTTGAACAGGACGGCATTTTAACGAAAAACGGATATAAGAAATATCCGTTTTGCTTTCAAAATCTGACAACGTACGTATTCACTCAACTTTATCGGATGGCGAACTGGCGGCAATGTATGCCCACTGGGCAACTTGTCACAAGTTAAACGCCGTGCCGGCTATCTCCTGGCCTATCTCGTTGTATTATTAAATCTGTGGGTCGCACGCATTGGCCACGAATTGGTAACGCATCCCACGGGATCCTGTAGTTACTGGCGTCTGGTCAAAGCTGTGCAAAGTAATTTCTGCCAGCACCCGCTGCCACCCCTGACATATCCAGATGGGTAATTAACGCACAAGCGCAGGAGTACCTATATGTATATATTTGGAGAATACTACCAGATCAGCGTGGAAACACTCAGTACCTCAGCATAAGCTGAGTGGGACCCATTTTTCCTAAAATAGGTACCTATGTGTATTTTTGTTACCTACCTACATTTTGGGCTAATTGGTTTAAAGAGCGGCGCGAAAAAAGTGACGATATCGTACTCCCGGCGTTAGCGCGTGCGTTTTTTAGTGAACATATCCGGGGGGCCCGCGGGGGCCCGGCCGCGAGAGGTTAGCGACATTTTGTGAGACTTGCAGGAGGTCGCAGCTTTCGGAATGAAAAGAATTAAGATTTGGGGTCGTGTACCTATAAAGAAAGTCTATAAATTTCTTACCTAGACCTAGTCTCTAGGCTCCACGGTTGAGAGGTGAAAAAGAAATACGTACCTACCTACCTACTAGATCGATAAACGAACTAGTAAGTAGGTACCCAAACAATAAATAGGCAGGTAGATAGGTACCTACCTAGTTAGCCGGTAGTTAGGTACTCACTTGAATTACCTACCTACCTATAAATGTTAGATACCTATCTGCTAAGTAAGTACCTAGGTAGGTACATAATTTCAATTGTAAAGTTCAAGTAGGTAGGTAATTTACCTACCCTATTTACAGAAGCTACCTACTAGAACTGAAAAGCCTACCTACCTACCTATTTAAGTAATTTTCTACTTTCAGTTGCAATATTTATTGTATTGTTGATTATAGGTGCATTATTGAAAAATAATGTTGGAATGATATGGAAACCATTCCAACATTATTTTTCAGTGTTAGCCTATTCTTAAAAACTCAGTGCAAATGTCAGATTAGCACCAAATACCTACTTAGAGTAGGTAGGTGGGTACCTACCCTATTTTTAGTTAGGAAAGAAAAACTACTTAATAACAAATATCTATGCAGTGTTTTTTTTCAATAACTTTAACAATAACAACAGAAAAATCAATAAGTTTTACTAACACAAAGTAACCTATATTGAAGTAGGTACGGTAGGTACCTATATTAAATTTATTTTGCTTAGAGTTACATAGGAGGTCCTAAACAAAATAAATTTTTGACTCACAGTGTTAGATTAATGCTTTAATGTAAGCTCAATTGCCATCTTGTCATGTCAATACATATTGCAAACCAAATAGCAAAATTAGCTCTATGACCTTAAAGTTTAATCTTAGTCTATGACAAGAAATTATGCACCTTACTAAAATTATCCAGTAAGAAAAGCCATATAATATAATATATTTCCACATTCACACCAATTACCTAGCCCAATTTGGTTAGGGAAACCTACTCTTTATAACCTATCGCAAGGAAACCAGTCAACGGACAATAATACATAAACAAAACCTGCCCTGCTCCCAACTTTATACTTAATAGTAATTTCTTGTATATACACAACCACGACCCTTGAATAAATATATGAATAATGTGTAGGTACTGCACACATTTGCAAGTAGAGAGGTTCGTGGTTTATTTCTTTCCCCGGAATGGTCAAGAGGTTAATAGTAAAAAATAAAAAGCAAAGGCAGTGAATAAACGCTGTTATTTATTTATGATAATTGAGTACTTACATAGTGAGTATTTCTAATATAAAGATACAATTTCAAAATATGATTAAACATTACCGCAGTTGAAGCAGGTATGTATTATTCCTTAGATTCTCTATTTGCTGCTTTAATTTTATCCACTTATACTAAACCGCCATCTGATTCCACCACTCTTCTTAATTATAGACTATTTAAGACTAGGTCATGTTTTTATTCTGACAATTCTTTGACTGTCTGTTTTACTATTGATGGACTTAGTCCTTTTTATCAACAAGGTGCAGTTTGTATGTTTCTTTTTTGATTGCTATCAGGTAAAGATGGTAATACACACCTTCTTCCAATCAAATAAGTAAATTCTACACAGTTCTTTATTTATAGAAAGGGTTTTTTAGTTCCTAGAGTTATAATTACGTGTTACACCCAAGTCAAACATACCCTTCAATGGAAACAGAATACTACATTGAAGGCCAAGCATAACCTTATTATCTATCTTTAAATAATACATGACTGATACTTATGAAGTATATTCAAAATCACACAAAGATACACACCATTACTTACAAACTATGTTCACTAAATGACGATAATTTATTAAACTTTAATTTTAAATTCTTTGTTCTTGTTTGTACAACATAATTATGTGAATGATTTATTCAAATAAACTGAGGAGAATAATGCATATACTTGATAGATGACTAAAATTATGGATTACTACCAGACCTAGTAAACAAATTCTGGGTGGAAATAGGTTAAATTCTAACCTGATACATAATTTAAGAATTTTACTCATTTGTGCTACTATAAGATCATAACTACTACATACCAAGTTAATGATTATCATACAAAAAAATTAGCATGAAGTGCAGTACATACTATCATAACTATTTACAAATAAACTTTTAATTATATGTATGTATTATAAGAATAAATATAATTGTATTATATTTACTTACATCAATACATATTTTGACTCAATACATTGATACAAAAAAGATTTCTCAAATGACTGAAATACATAATATTGAAGAAAATAATAAGTATTTTATATAAAAATATTAATTATAAATAAGAAAAATATTACTGGAAGTTACTCAGATTTTCTTCCTCTGATTTTCGGAAGTTCGCTTTCATGTGATCTGGACACATTGTTGATAGATCCTCAGGATCGCCCTCCTCTTCTTTCTGTGTCAGCACATTGATAACTTTCTCACAGGCAATCAACAATTTGGGTTCTTTTTCCCACTTGTGATGCTCTCTCAATACATAATATACACCATTCTGACGGAATAATTCCCTACCCATACGTGTTGTACATAATTTGTTGAGGGTTTCCAGGGTCATTTTCCTTACATCAGCATCTACCTCCCTGTGTTTTTCTTTTGGTAAATACTGAAGGCCTACAGGTAACTTATCCATTTCCTCATCAGGATAATCCTCATTGCCCATCAATGGACATAGAAGGTATGTGAGCAAATTCAAGTTGCTGTTTAGTAAGAATTTATGATATCGAATATCAAATGATAAATTTCTTACTGTGCCCATGGCACCTCCTTTGCGAATAATTGATTCATCATAATTACAAAATGGCAGAAGTTTAACAAACGGAATGTGAGGATTTTCATCAGTTAGCCATTTCCTTATCCTATGGCTGCAACTGAGATTACTGAACATTGGAGCTAAATAATTCAAGTTAGCACCTCTTTTGTTGAATTCTGTGTTGATGAATGCATTTAATATGTTGTTTAAGTGTGGAATAAATGTATCTAAGCACACTTCTAACTCATCTTCAAGTCGTGTTATATTTGATAATATCATGCAAGCTGCATCGGCGTCTCTTTTCTGTGGATTTAAGACGTAACTTATCAATAATTCCAATAAGTTCTTGTAATTGATAGGCCTATATTTCAATAGCTCTGTAGCTCCATGCACGTTTGCTGATACGTTAACAAGTGTAAGGAGGGCGTTCCTTGCAATTTCTTCAATATTATCATCTGTTAACTCAATAATACATTGAATGACAATTTCGTTATTCAACAATGTTTTTACGCCGTTCTCAGTGGCCGAGACACCGACCAAGTGCTCAATAGACATATGTTTCAAGTCTATTCTCGCGTCGGGTTTTAAAAATTCCACGATGTCGCTCAGCGGGTCTTTCGCCATTATTATAGTTTCTTGTAAATCTATAACACAAACAGTAATTACTAATTCAAAACATGTGAGTTTTCGCCTGTAACCGTGACAGCTGTTGCAAATTGCAGGGGCTTGCTTTGCACAGCGTTGTTATTTTAAATCATTTTAAGAAGAAAAATCAAAGGTTTCTGTTTCATACATCCAACTTTTAGAAAAAACTTAATATTACAAGTTTTTTCTATCTGTTTGTGTCAATGATATTATATTTATTTTAAATATAATATCATTGGTTTCTGTAATAAAATTCACAATAATATTTTGTAACACCGCTAAACATTTTTGTAAACAAATTTTCACTTTCTTTCTTCAGGCAGCAGGTCATAGACTAGTTAGAGATACTACGTATTAGTAGTTGGGTAATAATTTTGTATTTTGTTAAGTTTCTTTTAAACTATATACTCTCTCATCTGTATCCTCAAAAGCCTCAAATGAAATGAAAGGTATTATCATAAAGATAAAGAGCTCAATAGAGCTATAGCTTCATACGTATTGCTTTGAATGAAGAATGGACATTTTTAAATGAAGATTTATCTCAAAGGTCTTAATTACCAAGCCAAAAACCATAAAAGAAGAGTATTTTATACATATTACTTCTGCGGAGAAAAGTGCGAGCCCCTTGTGTGTCGCGCGACCTCCTGGAGGTCGCTGTTTTATTACGATTTTAGTGACAATAAATCTTATTTATAGTTTTATTATTAAATTTTTATTATAAAATTTATTACACGCGGAAAATTCGCGAAGGAAATCCGGAAGTAACTGACACGTGCGCGAAATGTTACAAAATGGCGGCGACACAATAGGGGTTAGAAAGAGACAGGAAACGGAAACATTTCAAGCTTACTTGGGGTCAAAAAGTTATCTTCACTTTTTTATTGGTAGTGTGGCTTCCAGTTTTACCTATCTTGTATGAGTATAGAATTGTCTAAGGAGTATAGATACAGTAGTGTACCTATATTTTACAGTCAAAACTCATAACCGGTCACCCCCCTAAACGTCCCCCCCCCCCCCAACTTATGTGCTTACTTATGTCATTCTCAATCAGTCTCAATGTAATATATGAAAAGCCCACATCTAAGAGCAAAGCTCTTAGCTCCACATTAACGAGAAACATGACATATGTCATGCTAACGTATCTTATGCGCCCTCCACACTCTCGCCGAGAACCCCCGAGAACACCCGAGAAGCGAGAGTGTGATTAGTTTCTCGCGTTCTCGTTCTCGGGCTCGCCTGTTCTCGGCTGGGTGTCGGTTTTTTGGCCCGCTTCAAAGGGTTTCTCAGGCGAGAAAAGAGAACCGTATCACACTCTCGTTTGTTCTCGTTCGGCCTCACTGCGACGTAGGAAGTGATTTCCATCACCTGTGTGTGCTTTGCATTTATTATTTTATTAATATGAGCTTTGAAACAAGAACGAAATTCATAGCAATTCATTCAGGTTTGAGTCCCGTCTCAGCACTTATCCATTCCATCCCAGGTTTTTTTCTATTTAATTTGGTATCCTCTATAAAATATTCTAAAACAGCTCATTGCTAACATTAAAACAACCAATATCCTAGTAAAAACGGATGATATAATTATAATGTTAGGTTGTACTAATTTTTATAATAACACTCCTTCGCTTTTTCGATCCTACAAACTGCTGTGGTTTACTGTAAATACCAAAGCCGCTGCACTGTCAGTCGTCCATTTCGCATGACGGTCGAGAACGCAAGTGAGAAGTTCGCGTCAGTGTGGATACCTTCTCGTTTCTCGGGTCAAGTCTCGGCGAGACTTCTCGCGTGAGTCTGGAGGGCCTACTTATTATACTTTTAGGATCGCTACAAAGAGATTGGAACACAGGAATATTCTAAAATAATTTCTTTGACAAGATGCCAATGCTAAATACAGGTTCATGCAATGGTTTCGGAAATGCTAAATAACTGGACAACTCTGGAGGAACACGTTTAGTCGCCTGCGCTACTAAAATTCTAATTTAATCCCAATAAGGGATCTGCCCTTAGCAGTGTAAATTAGTGCGTTGGGGGAAAGAACGAACGAATCATAACCTGAATTTTTTCTAGGCTCGCCTCTTCTGATGGACATATTAGGTTGGGGAAAAAGTCTTTTCGCATTATAGTATGTATAAACTTGTAATAAAATCTCTTTGGCTATACTATTTGTATCTGGCTGGTTTTGGTATCATTGAAAGTTTAAATTTTAAAGAACATAATTCCAAATTCAAATTAGGAAAATGTGTGATTTTCATTTGTTTTTCGTACCGCCAAGATGAGTGAATCTAATGAAGAAATTCGATACATTTTAAAATTTTACTACAAAAAAGGTAAAAATGCAACGCAAGCCGCGAAAAAAATTTGCGATGTTTATGGACCTAGTGCAGTGTCTGTGAGAGTAGCACAAATTTGGTTTAAGCGTTTTCAATCCGGAAATTTTGATGTCAAAGATGCACGTCGCTCTGGTCGCCCTATTACAGATAAAATGGATGCCATTTTTGAAAAAGTGGAGCAAGATCGGCATGTCAGTAGTTACGACGTAGCTGAAGAACTGGGAATTGACCACAAAACAGTTTTGGCGCATTTGAAAAAAACTGGGTACACAAAAAAGCTCGACATTTGGGTACCTCACGAGCTCACTGAAAGAAACCTAATGAAGCGTGTACTCATTTGTGATTCTTTATTACGACGTAATGAAACCGAACCATTTTTGAAGAAGCTGATAACTGGTGATGAAAAGTGGATCACGTACGACAAGAACGTGCGAAAAAGGTCGTGGTCAAAGGCCGGTCAGGCTTCACAGACTGTGGCGAAACCCGGGTTAACTCGCAACAAGGTGATGCTGTGTGTGTGGTGGGATTCGAAGGGCATTATTCATTATGAGCTGTTACCACCAGGCAGGACCATCGATTCTGAACTCTACTGCGAACAACTGATGAGATTAAAGCAAGAAGTTGAGAGAAAGCGGCCGGAATTAATCAACAGAAGGGGTGTGGTTTTTCATCATGATAACGCTAGACCTCACAGATCTTTAGCCACTCAGCAAAAATTAAGAGAGTTTGGCTGGGAGGTGTTAATGCATCCGCCGTATAGTCCTGACCTTGCACCTTCAGATTTCCACCTGTTTCGGTCTCTTCAGAATTCTTTAGGCAGTGTCAGGTTAACATCACGAGAGGACTGCCAAAACCACTTGTCGCGGTATTTTGACCAGAAGTCCCAAAATTTATATAGCAATGGGATCATGTCCCTACCTGCAAGATGGCCAAAAGTTATCGAACAAAATGGTACCTACATACTTTAGTTAAATGTAAATAAACTATATTAAAAAATGTTTTGAATTTTTTAAAAAAAATGCGAAGAAACTTTTTCCCCAACCTATTATATGAGAAACATTAAAAATGCTCAAACGATGCCTAGCGGTTTCTGCATCTAAGCCAGAAATATACTACTTTACTCACGGACATTAAAGCGTGCACTGTTAGTAGAACTGACTGTATCTTGGGTAACGAACATGCCCAAAGACCACGATTTAAAAACATATAAATAGTTCAATTTAACAGACTAATTTACAAAAATGGCTATATATCGTTGGCTTGTATGCGGTAGAAGTAGGCGCCAGCTAAATCCCTATATACGTTATTAAATGACCTCGGCTTGTCTAGAACTAATATTACCATAACATGTACTGGAACGCGAATCTAAAGCAATTCTCGAAGAATCGTATCAAAAATGGCTAGGCAGGCAGAGAGAGAGAAGTCGGAGAACTGAATGGAGAGTTCCGGTGCACCACAAGGTGGGTTAGCCCACGGTTAGCCCTACACCTGCGGTCACAAGTCCGATGCGATGGACCCGGCCCCGGCACCCGCACGGTAATTCCATGGAATGCTAAAAGCTTTCATCTCGTCTATTCCCTGTCAAAGTAGTTTTGACTGACATTCAATACTATTAAAAAACTTGCCAAGGATCGTTTTTAATACACCCACTTGTGTTTTAACGCTTCGAAGGCTGTCTGCGGTACAGCAAAACGCAAAACATGATTTACAATGACTTCTTTGTGATGAATTTAATTAGGTACGTTTATAGGTAGTTTGTTTATCTAGTTAGGTATATATATACTCGTATTTTTAAACTAGGAAAATTCGAAAAAGAAACTGCTGATTGGAAAGTCCTTAAAAAAATTCTTCTTCCTATCCTACCCTAGCCCCAATTTATTTAGGTATTTGGGGTAGGTAAGTTCCTACCTATATAGTAGGTAGGTAGGAATATCACCGAGACTTCGTCTCGAATGGATGACTGAGTGCAGCTTCCCGCGCTTGCTCAGACACAGAAAAAGAAAAAAAAGATGCTAGGGGAGACGGGGGGAATGAGAGTCAGTGGGTAATAACAAGGGTCACTTCAATATGACGGAAACAAAGTGCGATTCTATCTATATGTCTGTGTGGCATCATGGCATGGGATCGACGTTTGTACCCTTCTCACACTACCACACACCCTTAACTCTTAGAACACTCGCGCCATCTGGAGTGACACATAAATGATTTGGTTAATATCAATGTAAAATTTACGGAACTTTAAACTGCATCGCGAGTATAAACATTTATGATTTTCGTTGCTTATTTATTGTCATAGTGTAGTATAGTGAGTAAACTTAGAGGAAATCACTTCATTTAATTGTTCTTCTTTGTTGTTTGGGTTATAATTCAAACTTTATTTAAAAACGGTCATTGGGGTAATCCATGTCAAACAGACCCCCCAATTAGACAAGGCATGTCAATATGCTGATGAATCGGCTGATGAAAAGATTTTATTCGATGAGAGTAGTGATAACGAGACCTTTGATCTCTCTTGTTGCTTTGAATGAGAGTAGAGATAATTGTGTACGATATCTTTGGAACAGGGAAAGTCAAGGGAATTTTACTACCCTATTAGAAGCTGACTCTCGTTACCCATACATGTGAGTAATGAGTCAATAAAACACTTTTTTTTAAAATTATTATTAAGAAACTGGTTATGACAGACATCAGCTTCTTTCGTTTTTTAGTTTATTATGATCAATATAAATTGCCATAATAAAAGAGTGAAGTATTGTGATCAAAATAAACATTTTTATTTAAGTGGCTCCCATACCCCCATCTCCCCTAAGTAGGTGTACTTATTTTTTCTGATATGAACATTTCAATTATCAACTTATCTGCAAAATGGATGAAGTTTTATGAAAATAGCTCTAGTACCTACCTAGTTACTGAGCTGTCACTTTTTTATTTTAAGTTATTTTAAATAGGTAGGTACACTAAAATGTAGATGAATGCTCTCATTCTAATTTGCCTAAGTATATGTACCATAGGTACCTAGATAGTCTAATTTCGTATGTTTACATCTCAGACCAATAAAAAAGTATTGGTCTGAGGTTTTCATTGAGACAAAAAAGTATCTTGAATGATTATTTTGTATAAGGTTCCAAATTCAATTTTATGTTCTTTTTTTGTTGTTGTTGGATTGGCACAACTGAGGCTTATGGTCACGACTTAGACTAAGGATAAGCTTCTTGCCTTGGTGAATCGACTTTATCAAAACACGTGCTTTCTCCAAAAACTCAATCGCACGAGAGTCGATGAGGATTGCTAGAACGAGTCAATTCCGACCAAACATTCATGAAACGCATTGTTACTAGTGACGAGACGTGGGTCTACGAGTTTGACAAAGCGCAAACTAGTCAACAAGCTTCGGACTTCGGAGTGGCGCCCTCCAACTGAACCGAAACAGAAAAAACCACGCCAAAGTCGATCAAAAGTCAAAGTCATGTTTACTGTTTTTTCTTACTCTCGCGGTGTTGCACAACACCCACTCTGAATTCTTGCCGGAAAGTCAAACGATAAATAAAGAATATTATTTGAGCGTTATACGGCGTTTAAGAGAGCAAATTCGACGAAAAAGACGAGTTGTGAAAAGAAAATTCTTGGATTTTGCACCACGTAGGTTCAACGTTTTGTTGACGCGTTCGATCGTTCGAAAATTGTATGTTACCTCGTAGCACCCCCAAAATAATATTGATAAATTGATAGGCACAAGTATATTCATAATGTCGTTTCGAAATCATGACGAAATTGCAAGCTGAGAACTTTTTTTCGCCCTTTCTTTCCACTAAAGTGAAGTTAAATTTACTTTCAGTCATTAAGATCTTCAAGAATCTTTTAGATTAATTACTCTAAATGCATTAGTAGGCTTTAAATAACACCACGCTCACACCAATTGTCTAGCCCAAAGTAAATATCAATAAATTAAGAACTTAGTCGGTACCTACCTCCTTTATAACAGATATTTTTATATATTTTTATATATATTAAGTTTAGATATTTTTATAAATAAACTGAAATAAATATGTATAAACAACCATGAACTCGCAAAAAAATATTCGTGTTCGTCTCACAAATGTTTACCGCTACCAGAATTCGAACCCAGACCGCTTGTTGTCTAGGTAGCTATACCTAGTACCTATAGTATTATATTATCTGTGGGTATACTGAACACTCCACCACGACGGCGTTATTTAGAAAATAGGTAATTATTTATTCCCGAAACGGTGGTAGGGTTTAGGTCCTAGGTACTTAGTACTTTGACTTATTGATTTGATGGTCACCCACGGATGATAAGGCGCAAGTAGACATAATCCTAGACCGGGAAATAAGTAGGTACCTACCTAAGCTATTATATACTACCTAGGATTTATCAAATTTTAACTGTCCCCAAGTTAAAATTCTGTTCATCTCACCTGGTGGTAAATTGATGAGAAGGGCGAAGAAGTTTCAGCCGGAACCTTCAACTTATGATTAATTTTGGAAAACATCACTGGCGTAAATCGATAGGCTTTAATCAGATGACGATAGCTAACCAGGCGGACTAACTTCTTAACCAAACCGAGCACTTTGCTCCCTGGGGATAGAAAAGCGGATCCTCTCTATGTAAGTACGTACCTACCTCCAACTAGGTACTTATTATCACTCAATGAATAAGTAATTTAGGTAATTATAATTAATAACATAGGCACCCTCTTCCTGCGGTAAGAAAAGAAAGATGAACTTGGAGCTGCAATGTTAATTATGCAAATATTTTTTTAGTAGGTACCTAGGTACGTAATGTAAATTCAAAAGTAGTAAGTATTTAAGCAAATTTTCAAAAGTAAGTATTTATGCAAATTCGGCGTCGACTGTACCCTTTTAAGCTCGAAGTCTACTGGAATGACTTTCCAGGACCGCTATCGAAGGAATACTGAGCTGATAAATACTAATAAGCCACTTTGAGAAGAAATTGCGTAGGTTGAAATCAAAATAAGATTTTCTTGAACTTGATTTTATTACCTTGATACCTAGGTACTTAATAATTTTCACGTGGAAAGCTCGGAGATGCTGAGCTTTTTGGTTTTACGAGACATATAGCGCCATCTAGGAATTTATACAATAACTATGTTTTAAGCAAGCAAGCATACACTTGACTTGCTACCTAAGCAGGCTTACAAAAAGTTACCTAAAACTGTGCATAGATGGCGCTGGCAGCAACAATAAAATTTATCTTTTTTGTAGTTTTATATCCAACTAGCTTTTGCTCGCGATTTCGTCTGCATGGAATAGTTACTTTGGGTAGCATTTTTATATTTTTAGGGTCCTTATTTTGCAAATAATACACATACAAACTGCTGTAGATTACCGTAAATAGCTTATTTTAATACTTTTTTATAAACTACGTTTTTTGTTTCTCCATCCTAACTCCCATACGACCTTTCATTCCCTATTTCATCCTCACATGGATGTCAAAATTTTAAAAACGCCACAACATTTTTTTTACTAATTATAACGTGCTTAAATACAAAGTCTCATGGTTTTGTCTTCAATAATGAGGAATCATATAGGTACGAACTTTATTTCAACCCCTTCATGCCCTATTTACAAAAAAAATAACTTATATTTTATCTCAAGGTCTAGTCTATTTTTGTAACCAATTTCATCAAAATGGGATTGGGTGTTAGGCGTGAAAACGTGACTTTGCTTGGACTTCTTTACGACCCCTATTTCACCCCCACAGGTCCAAATTTCAAAAATCCTAGACCAAATATTTCTTTCTTTCTTTTTAAGTGCCTAAATTCTAAGTTTCATGGTTCTATCTTCAAAAATGGCAAATGCTATACAAACTTTCATCGCCTATTTCAACCCCTTCAACCCGAGCTCTAGTCTATATTTGTACTAAGTTTCATCAAAATTGGTTCAGTGGTTTACACGTGAAAGCTTAACAGACAGACAGACAGAGTTTCTTTCGCATTTATAATATTAGTAAGGATAGGATGTAAGGATGGCAATAGATTCACCAATCTTGTGAATTATAGAATTAGCTAATCTTGTGTATTATAATTTTCTCACTAATGCTAGGATTGGCTGGAAAATATCTCTTTTACGGGTAAGCTCTCATTTGTAAGTACATGCATCTCGAATTGGGTAGGGCAGATGACCCGGTTGTGGCCACTTTAAGAGTTTTGTCCACTTTGAGGAGTTCTTAATTTATAGTGTAAATACAATACAGTGAAGTACACTATCTTTCCAGAAAGTTATTAAAAACATAAATACTTTGCCTCACAAAAGCCTTTTTTAGTAATAGAAAAATGTCATTTGTGCCGTTTCTGGTCTGGAGGAGTTCTTAATTTCTATTATAAATACAATACAGTGAAGTACAGTCGAACCAACTGAATCATGACCCACTTGGCCGATCATTCCTTTACAATCATAAATTTAGTTAGGTTTTCTTCGCTATCATGCGTGTTGCACTTAGTACGTTTTAAATATGAATAAAAATGTGTCATTACGGGTCAGAGATCTATGCAATTTTACTCTTTGTTATCACTGCACTAAAGTCTCAATTGGAATTTCAAATAAGATGCCGTTCGTAATCTAAACTCTTTTCACTACTGAGAAAAACGAATAACTATTATATTTTTAAAAATAAAATTACGTTATGTGTCAGATGTCAAGTAGTAGTTGAAAAAATTTTAAAAGGCCATATTTATTAGACACTGTCAGTGTCTAATAAATTGATAAAAGGTTCGTTACTTAAGAAATGTATGTTCAAGCGAATTTCAACCTACTTTGTATTGAGTGACTGTAGGAAAATGATCTTAAGGTGGGTCATGATTCAATTTGGTCGACTGTACATTATCTTTCCAGTATATACTTTGCCTCACAAAAGCTTTCTTTTATAAAACTTCAAATAGATAATTAAGTAATAAAAAAATGACATGTTGTGCCATTTCTGGTCAGATTTATAGGACAAACAAACAGACAGATTAAAAATAGATTTTAGGTTTTGATTACATGCGAATAATGAATGAAGAGAATGAACTTAGAAAAAAGTGCTTAAATATATTTATTGCGAAATCACAGACAGACACTTCAATTTTATTTATAGGTATGTTTACGTGTAGAGATACAAACGAAGTGCTACTGTGAATCTGAAACAATTCGATGAATCTGTTACCTATCTATATAAAGACTATGAAAGCACGCAAGCATGTTACGGTGCATCTATTTTTGTCCAAAAATCATCAACACCCATAATAATCATCTATTTATACTGCAGTTTATTGCTGTACTGTGAATCACAATTTGTGTGCAAGTCTTTTACTCCTGCACAAGAATAAGCCTTATTCCGATATCTTATGGTAGTAATTTGATAAAGGTGCTCGTTTAGTACTCGGTACAAATGAGTCGATTGTTGGCATCGTCTTTATCATAGTCATCGAATAATGATTATTAGTATCATGTCGACGGAAACCTTTGGCAGTTGAATGCAATAGGGAAGACTCATAGATTCTTCCTGTTTATCGTTCTTGTAGTTTCGAATATTTCAATCGGTTATCGATTAACTCATAATATCGAGAACATAAAGCTTTTTATTATGCATGTAATTTTTTGGTGTTTATAAGAGCATGATAGATATAATATCTGACCCTTTTATTGTAATGTACATCAATAGATATCTTAGGACTTCAAATAGATAGTGAGAGCAGTGAGAGCATAATTGGCAATAAAATTTTATTGCCAATTATGCTTAATTATTCTTCTTCCTTTTTTTTTGTCTGGGAGGTCAAATGCATTTACGCATCGTCCTTGCGGGGTGGTGCCAACCGCAGGGGATATGTGGGACTCGAGGTAAAGGCGTTCCCTCCATACCCACTAAACATCCTCCCCTGCCTGACCTCTAGTGCGCTATTACGGGACGGATCGGGATCTGCGCACGTTAGCGCAACTACACCGAGACCGTCCCAACGCTGCCCGTCTAGGCACTCCGTGTGCACCAATTGGTGACCAGCAGCCCACAGTGGCTACCGACTAAAGCCAGCCCCCGTGGGCCGCTGGCCGACGCCGGCCTTATAGGCCGCCTCCTCACCGACGGCTGCTCGACCTGGCGCGTCCTCCTGACGAGGACACCGGGAGCAGCCATCGGACCGCACCCGGGGGACTTCGGGCGCGGTCTTGGCCCTGAAAAGGGCCGATCGGATCTAGCCGTGGTGGAAAAACAAAAACAATTTGACGATGGCATGTGACTTCGAATGCCAAGGCGACATACTTATCATCAAAAGCCACACACCCGCCGAGAAAGTTTCCCCGCCACGTTACCAGGGTGCGCCACGAGGAGGCTACTGGACTTGGACCCCAATTATTCTTCTTACCTACCTATAACATCACTAAATAGTATAAAACGATGATGATGATGTTATAAGTACAACAAAAGCTATAACTTGTTATTTTATATTGTAATTTGTTTAAATAACACATATCTAGGTACAACAAAACAATCTACGGGGCCACCATGTTTTATCCGCTTCGTCCCCTCTTCACTTTAGTTGGCAACTCCTCGGAATGAAACACCCACTAAGCAGACTGTCTTTTGGTTTCGGGATCATAACGGCAAATCCAGCTTTCGTCACTAGTAAGTATCGACATACGTACGAGTGAACACAGCGCCCATCTAAGAAACACAGCATCAGAGTCACCTACGTTAAATACTCAATAATATTGGCACAGAGTTCCACTTTCAAAATTTAAACTTATTTTTTTATTGTATTTAAGTACAAGTAACAAGTTCTAAAAACTTTCAGTGTCGCCCTCGTATGTGGGTTTAACTCTTTAGGATAATTATAATCTATCCACCAACTTACGAACTCGTCCAAATCAAGATCTAAGAAATATAGGGAATAAGGATGTTTGAGAACCAGATGGCGCATTTATACAAGAGTTCCTGGTGTCAAAACACATGAAATTCCCGCTTCACATAGGTACATCATGAAATTAACTAATCGATATACTAAATATATTTACGTAATTTTGCTTGAATGCAATACCAGTCAACATGTCCGGTATTACCTTGGCCATTTGTATATTATATTCCGCCCCTCAAAGAAGATTAATAAATAATGTATAGATGTCTTTCTCAAAATAGGACGCTTAATGGATAGTACTTATTTAAAAAAATGAGTTATGGATAAGATTTGCTAAATTGAAAACGTAGCCCATAGAAGTCGTCCGCCCTGTGAATATTGAGATTTATTTCTAATATTATATAAACCGCAGGACAACAACCTGTTATATATGTCTATCTTTAACAATAGCGGCCTGTGAGAGAGACCTAGACAAGTGACCAATCGATCGCGACGAGCATGTTTCGAAAAGAATATTAGGTATGAAATTGACTGACAAAACGACCATGGCGACCGTCGTCGTGTCAAATATAGAAATCTTGTATCGTTTGCCATTAAAATTTGTCCCTTTGGAGTTAAAAATCTTAAGTATGCCTATTCTGTAGATTTTTTGACACATGAAAGTGATGGTCATTAAGTGAATTACATATCCAGTGCTGTTTCACACGACACGCTATTATGGCACTTGTCGTGTAAAAACAGCAATGAATATGTCAAAAAAGGACTGTCAAAAAAGGTTAGCAAAAAGACTGGCGGGATTGTAGTGGCCCCTGTTAAAACCTCATTGGTTGCACAGATAGTTTCCATACTTTTAAAAAAGGAATGCATTGTATTGTTGAAAATAATTGAGAAAATTATTAAACTTTTATAAATGGGAAATAAAATGGGCTTACAAAAATAAAGGGTTGTTTATGGGGTTTCACTCATCGAGACATCGGGAAGTAATGAAATAAAATACCTAAAATATACAGTCCACCTACATAGAGCGAAGGTTTTACACCCCTCACCATCAGCTGTGTTATTTGACAAAAAACCCGGAATTTTCTTTCACTTTAGCATGACAATGTACAGGGACAATTTACACCTTTTGCTATTTGCGCTTATGCCGAGGTGTGAACTTTTAAAGACAATCTCTGACTTTCCGCCCCTGCGAATTGGGCACCCTAGATACTCGAATCCTCTACGGAGATTCTATCAGAGGCTAGAGGACCCACTAAGGCTCGCCTTCTTCAAAACAATAACGGTGACGTTTTGAAGGTCACCTACTACTGACAGTAATAAGCATTAAAAAATCACTAATTAGGTAATTATTTTACTCAATACTAGCTTCTGCCCGCGACTTGTCTGCGCAGTGTCAGTATAAATTATAACCTATATATTATTCTGATGAACTAAGTATATTATTGTACAGTTTCATTAAAATCCATTCAGTAGTATTTGCGTGAAGAGTAACAAACACCCATCCACACATCTATACATCCATAAAAACTTTCGTTTATATTAGTAGGAAGCTGTGAGCAGTTAGGAGAGCTCTACACACACGCGGTGCGGCGCGCTTTATCGGCAATGCTTGCTGACAGTTCGTGTTGACGTTAGTGCTACCGACGCGCCGCACCGTGTCCGATGTGTGGTGTTCCATATACACGCATACAAAATACGCCACCCTCCGCGCCCTGCAAATTGAAGTTAACAGAATAAATAACATAAAATATGAAGCGAGTACTTTACAGAATAAAGGTCGCCACACTTATATGCTCAGAACCGCATTGGCGCTTTTTACTATGAGATAGAGGCGCTACGGTCCGTAGACGTTTCGTAGCCGGAATTTGAGAGTTGGAGTAGCTTTCAAAGTAAAAAAGAGGCCAGATAAAATACTTATTAATTTTCTAACTAAAGTTGCAGTACTTACTAAACTTAAATGTCTTCTGTAGGTAAACAGGGTCACTGGAAATGTGACGTATTCCTGTCAAGACGTTATAGATGAGGTCAAAAGCAACAGATTTTGTCATGTAATGTTGTGCCCTAAACTTAATAGTTTTGAGTTATTCGGTATCTTTATGGGTAAGTTTATAACCCCTAATTCACATTAAATACTCGTATTGTGTGACTTCAACTTCCGAATAGTCATCAATAACCAAACCTTTTACCTCTCTCGTCATTTCTTCTCACCTATCGTTGTATGCAAGGCCGCGTCGGTGCTGTTACGAAATTGCCTTCGAATGTGGAGCGATCTATATTTAGGCGAGTCTCATGCGCCGCAAGATGCCCACAGTTCGCAAATACTATTGCTCTTTTCCTATTACTTCTTTCTTGTGACGTTTCTTTGTCTACTTCATTGGCACTAAGAACTGGAATATCATAATTTGTTTGGGTATTTTTCTTTTTTATTGAATCACACAATTTATGTTTTACCAAATTTCTTTTTTATTCTGTTGCTTGAGCAATCTTAATTTTAACAGTTCCAAATTGAAATACGAGTAAGTATGTGTTACGATATACAGCCACAACGACTTCCTGGCTTTTTAATTTCGCAATTACATTGAATAACTTACAGTATTTATGCTTATCTATTAAAATATTTTCTTGTGTTATGCGTATTAAACGCAAAATTGATTCCCCATATTTCTCTACGAACACTTTAAGAGCCATAAATTAATAAAATTTAACGATAAAACAAATTGGAACACTGAATATTAATGACTAGATGAAAGATACTAAGAAACTGTGACCGCGATTAATGATTACAGGAATTATATTTAGTGGATTGGTACTAGTAAATGCATTGCAAATTGTGAAATGACTTATTATTAGCAAATATGAAATACATTATGTTAGGATACAGTCTTCGAAATCAAGAAATGAATTTAAAGTTTGATTGCTTTATTTGTAAATGTTTAGTCTATTATATAAGAAACACGTATAACTTTATCTCACAGATGAAAGGTTATGTAACAGTAAGCACATAATTATTATCTTTAGTGTTTTTTAAAAATATTGAGATTCTAGTGCCTGTAGAAATAAAGATTTCTAAGTAGAAGTAGATGATATTTCTAAGATTTCTTAAGAGGTTTGAGGAATTACTACAACTTAAATACTTCGAGCGCCAAAATGGAAAAAAAAGATCTAACTACGTGATAACAAGATCTAGAAGCTATTGGTACTAATGGTGTTTTTTATAGGTTTGCGTTAGACCGCTTCAATGCTTCCATTAGTATTGGCTTATACATAAATAAAAAAGTACTCAATATTTTTTACTGAAACAAAGTTTGAGATAATACTTCCGGTATTATTTCAAATTGAAATACGGAATTAAAAGCTCATCAAAAATGCACAAAACAAAAGTTTGCTAACGTTCATGAGCCGATGGTTAAATACAATAGTTCATTAGGTGAAGCAGTCTCGTTGCGTGTTTCCCGGGAAACAGAAATTCACGCCCACGAGAATTTATTTCTGTACGGAATGTACACACCTTGCTGTTAGGTGAGATGTGGCAGAATATTGCTAAGGATCCTATTACAGATGAAATTGTAATTGATTTTGATGAAATGTAGCAGCTGTGCTCAACCGCTTTATAGTTCTATTTTCTGTCTTGTTTTCTATTACTTTTGAAACAATTTCGTTGGTAATTCTGTTTGTAGTGTAATTGTGTAAGTAAGGTTTAATTTACTTGCTTCTAATGGTGACCAATCAGCTTTGATTTTTATGCTTTTCTGTTATGTGTCTTATTTAGTAGAATTGGTCCACTTTGAGTAGAAGCAGAACCTTCTATGAGCTGAGCAGAGACAAAAATTGACCAATGACATTGCTCAAATCACACATCACATCTCCGCTTCACTTCAGTGGTAACAGTATTAGCTGAGTTGAAAAGAATTACATTAAATTGTATACCGTGCTGTGCAGAGCGGAACTTTGTCATGCTGAGCGAGTTACAGCAGTATATGCATGTGCATGCGGAGTTGTGTAGCTGTGCTAGGTTGAGTGGGGACGGATGGAGCTGGGCATGACTGAGAGGGTCTGTGCAGGTTTACGCGAAGTCACACTAAGGAGTTCGATGCAGTTTGCCATATTAATTTAGATCAGATAAACATGTCTCTTCTTCTGTTTCAAATCTTCATTGAGAAGCGAAAGATATAAAAGGGTTTTCTTTTTGTTTAGCGACCACATTGCATCCCCACTGTTGACAGACACCGTTTAACTGACTGTAACCAAAATGTATTAACAACCCCAAGCCAGCTATACAGCTTATCTAAGCCTCGGTCGGCTCAACTTCAGCCAGCTATACAGCTTAGCTCATCACCACTCATCTTTGTGCGGCTCCAGAAGAAACACTTATCTCTACACGGCCGGCTCAGTTGAGCTCAGCGCAGCTCCGCTTCTGTGGAAACGCAGCCTAATGAAGGAAAAATAAACCTTGCTGCTCTACGGAAAAAGAAACCTTGCTGCGCGTGCTTGAACCAAACTTAAGCGAGCACACCTCAGCGCAACATAGCGCAATGGTGATTGTTCATTCTTATTTCTTCCGTTTTTCTTTGTTGATTCTAATCTGATATTCATAAAGTGGCCTTAGGTTATAACATTACCAACCCTAACATTGTTCACTAACATCTTAGCTTTCTACTTGTATCTAGAAACTTCTATATTGATTCCTACAAAATAATCAGTCATGTATTAAATGCATTGATCTTGAAAAAACAGTTTTCTAGTCTTATTTCCGTCATGATTAAAAAATAAAAAGATTTTAGCACAAATCTCTAGATGTTACGTATTTACATGCAGTTCATAATATATTTGTGTGTCATCTTTCTTCAAAATATACATTAGGTTGAGACAGGAAGACTACATTATTCGAACAGTCTACAAACGCGACATGGCGCCAAAAATTATTTTTACCTGGCAAAGTTTCCTCTTGGCGCTATTTAACTAAAAACAAGTACTTGATGTTATTAAACTGTTGTCTAGTGTTTGTGAGCAATTACCTATATTATATTTGAATTCTCGAAATAAAAATATGAAAGGTAGGAAACTCTCGAATAAAGTGACTACTTAACATTTAACGTTTTATTGATATAAACGAAATTGTGTCTGTACATAATAAGCCTTCCTTTTCCATATCACAAGGTTTTGAACAGTATGATAAGAGGAGTTTTGAAAATGTAGGTACCAAAGAACAAAGCGCTTTATAGCTCTATTTACAACGTTTTTACCAAAAACCAAATGGTTATCGATTTCATACAAT
This sequence comes from Elophila nymphaeata, assembly GCA_955850985.1. Lineage (NCBI taxonomy): Eukaryota > Metazoa > Arthropoda > Insecta > Lepidoptera > Crambidae > Elophila > Elophila nymphaeata. The sequence continues at coordinate 25,027,347 of OY039065.1, forward strand.
TTGTAACCAGTTTGACAGCTGTCAAAACGCATGACTTCGATAAGGATTTGGTTTTACCGTTCGTAAATAGCGCGATTCAGTAAGTATTTGGCTATTCCACTGTTTGTCGTAAAGGCAGCATCAGAAGTACTTAGATTACCATTTTAGTACCATGTCATAGCAACGCCAGCGTGCAGCGCTTGTGCAGTAATAGTTGCAACCATTATGAATTAATAATTATTATGACAAGGTTAGCAATGTGATGCCGGTAGAGTAGAATAGCATCAGCCCATATCTTACCATGGCGTCGTAGAAGGCGACTAATGGATCAGCAAAAGGGTATTAATCACCTTAAACTCCGTCCACAAATCCGCAAGAGTGGTCGACTACTGCCTAAGCCTTTCGATGATAAGGAGAGGCCTCGTGTCCAAGCAGTAGGTCAAATTATAAAGGGTGTTATAATGATGATGATGATGACAAGGTTTTAGTGTCAATCTACTTCTGATGCCGTCTGTAAAACCAAAAAGTAAAATTCTCAAACACCACACAACGTTGGGTTATTCTAAAGAAGATTGAAGAATCAACTTCACTTCTGCACTCATACAGTTGTCGCTCAGAAATATCTACATTATCGTGTAAAAGAAATTGGCAAATAGCATTTTTAACTAAATGTACGGCAGTGAATTTGTATTTGTGTGAATTAATAGATAGCATACGCCTGCGGCTGCATTTTCTTTTAATGAACTGATTTTTAATTTACAATTCCAGCTAATATTAAAAGAATATTATATCTAGTTTGAATTGATTAACGTCCTAAGTTAATCAAATCAAAGTTAGTACTATAACCAGCTATATTAGAGTAATATGTCAATACGGTTTTATATCTGCATCGACATCATTACACTGTAACGTTGCAAGTAGGTATTATTTTAATTACATATTTATAATACTATAAATATTTATAATTTTTACCTAATCTACTATATAAAAATAAGTCGGGTTTTCCTTCCTGACGCTATAACTCGAGAACGGCTGAACGGATTTATCTTATCTTGGTCTTGAAATGTTCGTGGAGGTCTAGGGAAGGTTTAAACGGTGAGAAAATATGGAGAAATTGCGAGGAAGATAGTAAAAACAACATTTTCATTTTCCCATATAAACTATTCTGCCTACTTGCCTGTCAAACATTTGACGTTCCGCCATTTTAGTGAAGGAAGAATTTTAATGTCGTTAGGATAGGTGCAAAGACGTTTAGTACTCCGTGTGAATAGGTGATACGAAGTACACCGGGTCATCTAGTTATTAATAAAATACACAGTAATTAACGTTATAATTAAATAACAACTAAACCTATACTTATTATATATTCTAATTGTCTATTACTAACACACGCGCAAGCCAAAACTTATTCAAACTTTCTTAACAAAACTTAAATACAATAGGACTTGTCTATTTTGATGTGTGGTCTTCTGTACCAGGAGGCGGCGAGTCAGTATTTGATGCAATTGCATCAGGCAGTTTTGCACGCGCTAAGTCGCGCGCTAATATTGCAAAGTTCACGAGCATCTCCCGAATTTTCACGAACCGTCATTCCCGTGATTTCGGAATGTGAGACGTAGCAGTCGTTAGTGAGTCATAGCTGTTTATTCCCGAGTGATTCATGTACGCTTATAAATAGTACGTTGATATTTAAAATGTTGTGCTAAACAAACTTAATTATTCCGCGCTGATTTCGTGGAGTCGAGTAGAGTAACGTATGCCCCTCGTTTCGATTATGAAAACAAAGTATTTTTGCTTTTTTTTGCGTTATAGCTCTTTGCTGAACTACAAAAAATAGTAATTCAAACTCTCGAAAGGTCAAAGGAAAAGGAAAAGGTGAAATAACATCTCTTACCATATTATATTGGAATTGGCTATTTTGTATCAATTCTTTTATTTTATTTTTTAATTTATTTTATTGTTCGGGTTAACAACAGCCATACTTAACTAAAACTCTTAACAAAAGTGACTTAAGCTAAATAACTTCGGCTATAACCGTTAACCACAATAACTACAGTTTTGTCATTACATAATGAGTACCTAATTATTGTTCCGTAAGTTAAAATTCTTACTTAAATAAAAAAAATATAGGATTAAAGTAATTATTTGTGAATATATATTATATATGAGAATACACAAGTATTATATATAAGGTATGTAATGTAAAGGGAAAGTACAATACCTAAATAAATAAATAAGGATGTTAAGTGAATGTTGTGCATATATTAACTTCTTAAATCGATTTTGATCTCACATTTTTGTTTATAATTTGCGGAAAGCGTAGCACTTGCCGCTACAGTAATAAAATAACAGCTTTTGACTCACGTGTCTTTTTAGTGTGCCAATATATTATACCTATATTTTCTTTTTTATACCACATGAAGCTAACGTAGCCCATATCATATACAGGGTGTAAAAGACATGAACAGTCAAACGAAAACCATGTACTTTACATCCAGTATAGGTATGTGTAACATTTGCTCATAACAGAAAGATGATACTTTGGCAACCCGGACCCTATCCTTAGTGTTTCAAAGTTTCGTAGAAGCACCAATCACGGGATATGGAGGTCTAGCAAGCTTATTCAACATTAGAAAATAAGAACAAAAAAGATTAATACCAATTGAGAACCTCCTCCTTTTTTGAAGTCGGTTAACAATGTAGCGTTATTAGTCTGCGGTCTTCTATAAGGTGGAAGTAGGTAACTGTCAGTGGATATACGCTTCCAGTGCCTAATCTGCTATGACCTACTATCTCTAAAAAATATTAAACTATCTTTTAAAATACTAACGCTGTCAGTCGCAGTTGGCCTTCGCAGCGTCACCGGAGTTGTTTTAGAAAAGGCGACCCCTTTAACCTGTCATGCGAAGCTTCCTACGTCTATAGACAGCGAGGATCTTCTGTGGGGAGTCTCTGAACCGATTAAGGTTAAGGGGGCATTGGAGTATCATCAAAGGGAAATATCATCCAGCTAAATGTGAATCGCAGAGGATATTATGTGATTTCACCTTTAACCGTTGGTCCCAATTGATTCTGTAATTATTTTACCTATTAATATTATCTATCTATCTATTCGCTATCAAGTGTGCGAGCGTGATAGTGTTATGGTCCAAAACTGTTTATGTATTTCTCCTTTCCACCTAGCAAACTTTCCGAGCAGTTGAACTTACAGTCAGACGAATGACTAACTGCTGTGCATATTAGAATTTGTCCCGGAAAAAGTTATTATTTGTTATTTTGCTTCTGTGCCAAATGTCAGAGACTCCATTATCGTATTTATCATTTTATGAACAGACATTATTGTTTGTCGTTTGGTTGAGCTCGTAATCTGGTCTCATTAACCAGATGACCTAGAATCAAACTCTGCTGGGATTATGTTTTTGCCTTTTGCTTTAATTCGATTTAAATTTAGTCGGTTCTACCGGACGTTCTAACTAATTGTTTTGATATCCTATTCTTAATTCTCACGGGAGGATTATTTAAACATTGTAATGTTAATGAGTCTGCAGATTTTGTGATGAGAAGATGTCATGGCAGGCGATGGACGCCATCAACTATGAGGCATCACTTTACTAGCTATTTCGGAATTTTAAAGGGGAAAACAGAAAAATACTACGAAGAAAAAGGATAATTATAATAATTTCCCCGAATTGACGACTCACCTAAATGATTTTTAGGGTTCCGTACCTCAAAAGGAAAAAACGGAACCCTTATAGGATCACTTTGTTGTCCGTCTGTCTGTCTGTCTGTCAAGACCCTTTATCTCAAGAACGCGTGGACGTATCAAGCTGAAATTCACATGAAATACTCAGGTCTATTGTCCCTTTAAGCTGTGAAAATATCAAACTTCTAAGCTAAGCCAATCAAAAGATACAGCTGATTATGTCGATATTTTCAACAAATTTCCGACACTCGCAAAGGAATCAAAACCTACAGGATACTTCCCGTTAACTCAGAATCTTGAAATTTGGCATGGAGCATTGTCATATAATGCAAATATAGGAAAAATTGCGAAAATTACATTTTTTTAGTTATATAATATAATAAAAATATTTGAATAAAATGAAACTTACTACCTTATTTCTCACGAACGAATATAGGTATCAAATTGAAATTTATACCAAATACCTAGGTTTATTGTCCCTTTTAGCAGTGAAAAAATCAAACTTCTAAGTTAACGCGATCAAAAGATACAGCAGTTTATAAATTGTAAACCGCCACGTTTGTACGGCGGAACCCTCAGTGTGCGAGTCCGACTCGCACTTGGCCGGTTTTTTTACGTCTTGCCACATCCAAGGTACAGTGTTACCAGTTATGATAATCCAATAACTAAATTATTCTTCTATGTGTTGCCAACGCCGACTTTAACATTTATTCTGTGCCAAGACTTAAAACCGTCAATTTATAACTTGTAATCGGATCGAACAGGTGACTTGTTGGTCCAGCTACTTTCTATTAATACGTCTCGTAATATTTCAGAACGTACAAATAGAGTACATTTAAACACTTGACTGTCTGTGCACAATTAACTTTCTGTGTTTTTAAAGAATTATGTTTAGATAATTTACTCAAAAAAATATTTAAGATATAGAAGATAGCAGATCTGATTATTGCATAGTCATTCAAAGTCAATCTAAAAAAATTTTTTGGTCCATACAGTACGGCGGCATATTTATGCCAGCGGCTTGATGACAAGGAAAGGCATCTTCTTTTTTTTCTATTTTGCGTCGGAGAGTGTGGGTCGGATCACTCCGGCGATCCTAACTCCACCATGAAGTCGCCTAGCACCTTGATGTTACTAAGCAACTCCTGGCCGCTCCTCGGTGACCCGAGGAAGCGGGCCTGGTATTCTGACACTCCTCTGCACTCCAACAGAACGTGAGCAGCTGTTTCTTCCTCCGCTATGCAGACCCTGCACAGTGGGCTATCAGTTACATACACCTATATTAAAGAAATTATAGAAAAGCCGTTACGCCAAGGTGTGTGGGTCCATCCCTATCTGTAACTGCCGTTGCCTATACTTATGAAGTATTTGAAACTTGTCACGTTACAAAAATTAACAGAGGCTTAGATTTTAATAGGATTTTACTGGATAGATACTTTATATATCAAGAACTTAAGTGTCATTCATATTTTGAATTCATTCATTGCATATATTTGTTGTCATTAAATGACTATTAAATTAGGTTAGGTTAAATGACAACAACATATAAGTTGTTGTCATTTAATAGCACCCTTCAGAATAAAGATTTTATAAGTATAACTTTAAGAATTTTATAATGGTTTTCTCCAGCTCGTAACCTTCCGTCATGAAGTCTGTTGCGATGTATTGTTTCCAAAGCATTTTCTCTTCTGGATGCATTAAAATTGACACCTATGTTTTCATGCAAGGAAGAAAGTAACGGATATTCATTAAAGACATGTTATAACCCAGGCACATCCATTGATTTATTTGCTTGTCCGGTATACGGAGAACTGAAAAAATTAAATCCCCAAATTGCATTTGTCTTCTGGATTTGCTTATATCTATATTAGCGATTAAATACAATGAAAGTGAATTCCTTCGACGATAGATTAAAATGCTGAAAAAAAAATGTAATCTAACCCAATCGTTGCTTAGACAAGTAGCAAGCGCTCCAAAGCATTTCTGCAACTAAAAACGCTCACTCTAACATTTCACACGATATGCCACAATGATGTATATGTCAGTTTCATACACTATATTCTATTCGTAATGCGTTACGTCGAATAGATTGGTCACTTGTCTAGGGACTCAATGTAGCACTTTGAGCATCACATCGGGTCTCGGTATTATCAGCATTCGTCATTAATTCATAACTACATTAGAATGAAACTTTCTGTTGGAATCGGAAATTATCATTGTCTGAATATCTTTAAAGGACCATGATGATATTAAAGATGTAAGGTTCACGACACATTCTTGAACCTTACAGTTTAACTATCTTTGGCAACACGTTATCTATTTTTACACTTTTATGTATTAGAAGTCGCAACGACCTTTAAATGAATATAACTGCTCTGAATACAGGTCATTATGCTTGTACGCACCGCTTTGTATCATGTTATCGAATAATTGGCTATCTTGATCGGCTTGCTGAAGAATTATGAACTTTAAACCTTGTTGTCTAAGAACATTGATCTGGTACCAGTGAAAATAAAGGCGGAACGTTTTTGTGAGTACACCGTTTCCGATTTCCCTAGACGTTATCGTTGAAAATTACAGACAAGATGTTATGTGCGCTGAAACTGCAATAAAATCGTATATCACCATCATAATAATCCTATCAGCCAAGAGACGTCCACTGCTGGACATAGGCCTCCCCCAAGGATTTCCAACTCGCTCTGCCCTTCGCTGCCCGCATCCAACGGCTTCCCGCGACCTTTATCAGATCGTCGGTCCACCTTGTGGGGAAATTAAATCTGATTAAATTTTATATACTGCTACATAATTTAGCATAGAATACTCATCCATGGATGCACCATGCTAGTTTAGATCCATAATGTTGCAGAGAGGGTCAGAACAGAAGCTGTGCCTGGGAATTAGTTTTTAATAAATTTAAAAGATTATTGCAACTTCTTTTTTCCCCAAGGCTTTTTTGTAATTAATTGTAATTAATTGGTCGTATTCGTTTAGCTACCATGACCCACCGTTTAACGTTTTCTCGAGAAACAAACATTAAGTTGCAAAGCAAGCTTCCGATATTCTGTTTAAAATAAATAAATAGGTGCTTCTTCATGAAATGAATGTTTCCTGTGAGTACGGTCTCGGAACGGGTATGTGGTAATCCTTTAGAAATGGCGACATGCCTAAAGAAATGAGTTTTCTTAAGTGCTATTCAGCAATAGCGTCCATCATATTCTTTGTAGCAGGCGTACCGCGTTAAGGTTGTAAGTCCCTTGTATTTTTTCGATGTACGAGTTGTTTAAAGTGGTTCAACTATATGGATTTTATGTTTATGACAAACAAGATGACGAACATAGGTAAGGGGAAGAAAGACCGAAGACTTCTGAGATGTTTTAAAGATAACCATAAGACGCCGATATCAAATAAAATTGGAAACAGAACAGGGCATTGAGGATAAGTAGGTACGATGCGCACTTCTCCATACAAACGGAGAAAACGTTTTCTTACCCTTATTTCTTATCCGATCTTTATGATGTATCAAGTAGCATGTTATTATTAAAAAGAAAAAATGTATGCTTTACTTTTTATTTTTTTCAAAATTAAACATACATTTAAAGTTACTTATTTAGAAAAAGAAAAATAATTTGAATAAAAGAAAAACGCATGGACATAGACAGGCGGTTGCCTACCTGACACCATCTCTCCTAGGATATGCTATAGTCTAATTATTGTTTTGCAATAATTATTAAAGAATACGGTACCTACTTTGTTTAATACTTCTAATTTCCTCTTTCTCATGTCATAATATTTCGAATTACGATCTCCAAGCTGAACATAAAATGACATACTATTTCATGCAGATAATCATGATTAAATTAAAAATAATTACCTGTAACATCATTAGTATTAATACATTACCATTACCTATACCGGTTCGACTCAATAAAAACTCAATACATAGTTACAGTTATTTTTCTTAATAAAATTACAAAACTATGGCAAAACGGGAAGGCTCTTATCGGGAGGGGATTTACTGAGATAACAAATATTTCGATGACAGATAAATAAAAAAAACCATTGCAATACTTTTTCAGAAAAAAAGATTAATTATAAGGATTTATAATTAATTAAATTGTAAATTGGCGATTCTATTGTTTTTAGTGTGCAATTTATTCTATTGGCTCGATTGCGGTGAAAGGTTAAGAAATCCGCCGCGCTTCGTATATGGGGCCCTTCCGATTGGTCAGTTCTGTCGGAGCGCTTAGTGATTGGTAAAAATCAAAGACTATGTAACCAAACTCCGTGGTAAAAATGCACGGATCAGTGTTTGCAATAGTAGAAGCATAAAAGGAAAATTGAGAAAAAAGCACTTGTTTTATAAAATGTTAAATTAGCTTTTTTAGTTTTATTTGAATTTATGTATGAGTGTAAGTTAAGTAGTGTATGTAGGTACTGCACATAACTTAGTAGGTATTAAAACACTCGTGGATACTAATAAAAAACTCGCCAAGTCTCGTTTTTTAAACTCCCACTCGTGTTTTGATAACCCCTATTATGTGACAGTTACATAAACTACTATTTATTTATGGAATAATTTTATTTTTGCGTTTACAAACGCTTAAATATAATACTAGAAAAATGCACTGAAAAAAATCGAATTGCCTCAGGCGGGACTCGAACCCGCACCTTCCACAATCCGGGTGGACGCGTTAACCAATTTCGCCACCGAGGCACTGCTTTTCGCTGTCGAAATTTGTCAGTGCTTGTTGAAAACGATGTTTACCATAAAAACATAAGCACCAAGCACTGACAAATTTCGACAGCGAAAAGCAGTGCCTCGGTGGCGAAATTGGTTAACGCGTCCACCCGGATTGTGGAAGGTGCGGGTTCGAGTCCCGCCTGAGGCAAGTCGATTTTTTTCAGTGCATTTTTCTAGTATTTTTTCTAGTACTATTTATTTACTTTCTCGTAAAAAAAAAGTGCAACACCTACGCAGCCAAAATGGTTGGAAGAGCTGTTTTTTTTTGTGATTTCGGCGTTAGTCCCATAGTAAAAGTTGTTTGTATTGACTGGCACATGAATAAGGTTTAAAACGATAAAAAAATAACGGTGTATACAACTGGGAATGAGGCAGGGCAATGTACATTTAAAAATCTAACTGCATTATTTATAGATTCATTTCTTCATCTCGGATTTGTGGATAAGAAACGTCTACGTAAATCTGAATTCGGTCTAATACAATCCGTAATTGATGTTTTCTTTAAGTGGGTGTATTCTTTAGGTAGGTAGCAGATTTGTACTAAAATGTTTTTCAAACATCAATTTGGCTGGTCATAGGGGTAAATAACCTCGGGTAACCGGCCGTTTCGTATTTGTAAAATGTTCTTCTGTTAATTTAAGAGTATAAAAAGATTTAAGAGGCCACAATTTAGGTCATTAATTCAAGTGTTCCTAGATATACATACAAACATAATTATCACGATCATAATCCTAAAAGGGATTAAGCAGAGCATTAAGTAACACTTCGTTATCCAAAAAACCACATCTGGTGGTATGGGCTATTGATTAAATTTTTATCTCGCCGTTTTTAGTTTTGAAGAAGGTTTTTTTATCTAAAATAGTCAATTCGGTACACCCACTAAAAGTTATGAGATAAAACACATTTAAAAATTCAGTAGAGTTGAGAGCCTTCTCCTTTTTTGAAGTCGGTTAAAAAGGGCCATTATACCCAAAAGCAACTAACCCTTCAGTGTACTAATAAACAAAAGTTAACAAGCAGGAGAACTGTTCCAAGACACTAATTTACATTCCGGGTACACTGAGACACAATAGAACTAATTTACCATTGCTATCGATCTATTTATAAGTTTTATTTCTCGGAGGCCATTTTTATTTAAAAAATAGCTCGAATTCTTTCCATGGACTAAATTGAACGGATAAAATTAAATGCTGTTATAAATAAAATGAGTTTCAACTTTAACAATTCTGCAGGACATAAACGTTTAATTTATATCTTTCGGGTGATGGTCTAATATATTATTGTTAATACAAAGATTAGCAAATGCGCGGTAAATGTACAATATGTTTTCTTTATTGTTAACATTCCATTAGATTTTTTTAAATATATGTAGCACTTTATGCGGTATAGAAACAGGCAGTAAAGATTATTTTTATTACAGCACGTAATATGACATACCGACATATACCGAGAGAACACTAGGCAACCTGGGCGTCAGCACCAAAGCTCTGAAAAATTAAGAAAACAAAAACAAAATATATTGAGGAATAAAACATTACGATTAATAGGTATTTACGTATGAAATTGCTGTTTTTTTTATTTCACTTGTAGTGACAGGAGGAGGTTTATTAGTTATTATGTATTATAAGACATACAGTATTATTTATCTCAGGAACGTGGGTGAGCCCCTGTGTGTAAAACATACGCATTGTCGGTGTGTGCCCCAGTGCCTGAACTCTTGCACGGATGCACACAGAATGGGTCACTGAAATTGTTTTAGGTGAGAAAATCAAGACAATAATTAAATAAATGTTTATTAGGCGAAGAATTATTATTAAAAATGAAAAGAAATATTGCTCCAATTATTTGTACAGAACGTTACATTCTTGTTTGCAGCAAAAGGCGTTTACTCTTCGAAATTTTACAAACCGAGAGTTTTGGTGCTGGACAGATGAAAACGCTTTATATGCTACATTCAATCATTGGAATAGGTCAACCGCATATTGATTTCACACATCATAAAATGTATTTCCAGTTTTACGTCCGAGTCATAAGGGTGACCGAAAGGTGTGCCAAGCTGTGCCAACAATTACATTTATTTATGCGCTATGAATTATTTCAGTTTATTTTAGAATTCAACGAGATTAGAAGAACAACCCAATCGAAATCGAAAGAAACTTGTAAATGTCTATAATAAACTGCGATAACAAATACTAAATAACCTATGCTCCGTGTAAATAAACTTTATATTTTACAAAGCAATAGTAATTATTATTATTTCTTTGCAGAAGATAAGTACTTAATTCACATCGATTTTTGTGAACGTAATATATTTTGAACATTGTTTTATACGCATGTATGTAAACGTACAATAATAGCTTATTTAATTATGATACATAATTAACATTTTTGTACCTACTTTTTACCAAAATACATTAGCTTTTGTTGTCTGTGTAACATTCTTGCGTAGGTACCTATTCAATTGTGTAACATAATAAATTAAGAAATGGAATGAAAATCTTTACTCTGGTTCTCGGTAAAATTCAGTCAGACTATTACAAGTAGTGTGGCGTAGGGTTGTCTGCCGCATTTGATTCAGAAATTGCAGGAATATGAAAAAGCTCTTATAAACGGCCGAGTTAATAATTTCAGAGCACTGACTCACGACTTCGGGTGGGACGCGGAAAGCATTCGGCCCACTTAGCGTAGGTACCGATATAACCGAATATTTTCTCACCTGCTCGCACTGAAATCGGGACGCGGTATCTTCGTAGAGTTAAGTGTTTCTACATCAAATTGGTAAGCGTAAAGCTTCACTCAGCGATGAAACTTAGGAGTCACTGTAATAGTAAATGTGTTAGAGTACTATATTTGAAACATTCTATAATATAATGCCCAATGCAGATGATATTTTAATACAAAAAGGAACTTTAGACGGGACTTTTCCATGTTGCGTTTCATTTAATAAATATCGTTCGTGTCCGTCATAGTTTTAAAAAAATAGTAGTTTCCGATCAGTTGGAAAATAGGATTTCAGTTTTTAAATAAAACAGTATTAAGTATGTGAAAATTCTTATAGACTTTTTCTTGTTTTCCAAGCGATTTCAAACTTTTTTTTGTGTTTTTGTTGATATGGAAATGTCCTTGAAAATATTTTCACTAGAAATAATCTAGAAGTTCCGGTTATTACCTTGACCCGGGTTATTCTAAGCTGTCGGAAATCATTCTCTGTTTATTGTTCGGAGAAAGAATCAGAAATTCAACGCCTGAACCTAATGTTGAAAATAAAATATGGTCTAAAAACTTAGAATGATATAATTGAGTTAATTTTTTCCCATAGAGTCTCATAGAGTCCCAAAATCATAAGCCTTCTATTTGGCTTCGCCGTAATTGAATTAAAAAGATGACTACCCATTTTTATAGTATTAATATAATCTGCGCGTTTTCCAAAACATTATTTAATGTACGTGCTTGCTTAAATTCAGTCTACAAGGTTGCGAGAGTTCAGTGTGAATCATTTATTCGTAAACAGCGTTTCCATTAGCTATGAAACTCATTAGAAACATTATTTAGAAAGTTCAGAACTCTTAATTACAGAAAATAACATATCAATCGTAGAAAATTCACGTAACTTTGTGTACAAGTTAAACATACATCAGGATTAGAGAGATGGTAAATAGGAATCACAACCCCTTGCTTCTGTTTGAAATACTGGCGTGTCTATCTACTGGCAATTTTATTTGTATTTATTTCCGAGGTTTACAAATTATTACCCATTATTTGTGTTTATTACTTTGAGGAATTTATTTTCATTGTAACTAAAGAATGCATGCGAATTGCTGGCAAAGTTTGTGCTGTTTTTTGTTTGTACAAAGTTTGTGAAATTATACGGCAATATCCTGTGAACTTGAAAACAAACCTATTTATTGTAATGGATACAGTGCCTATTGTAAAAGGCCATTAATGCCTAAGCACGAGGTTAGAAATAAGGAGAAGTAGAGAAGAGCGCACAGTACCATCGTTCTAAAAGATTAACTTCTCATTCAAAAGATCGTACTAAAATAATTTAAAGACCTCTATTGCTTCATAAAATCTCGAAGCAGAAATGATTTTTGCTGCGAGCTCCAAACAAGACTAACGTTCAACCTACGCAATGGGCAGTAATTTTACTTAAATTTTAATACTAAATTTAGCGTAATAAACACGTATATTGTTTTATTTTTCTCAACTATAGCAATTTTCTCGCTGGAGAGGCGAAAAGTTTTTTTACACGTTTTTTTTGTCTCGTGCCTTAAAATCACTCACGCTCAGTAGCTAGACTACTTCGCTGGTTCGTGATTTAATATCGGCACTTGGAGCTATCGACTGTGGTGACGGATGTGTGCTCCTTTTCCCCTTTTCACAAACCCTGATATCTTAGTTTTAATAAGTATGTAAGTATATTTCTCAAGAACTTTCTCTTCGATGGTACTAATTTCAAGCTAGGGCTATGATTGATTGCAATCATGAATAGACTGTTACAAAATATCGTGACATTTCACTCCGATGCGATTCATGCACTATCTATATACCAGCGTGGGCGATTCATAATATTATTTAGTTTAATTATAATACCACAGATAATATAATACTGATAATACTTTATGATGAACGAACTCATTATTGTGTGTATATTTTATTTAATAATTCTACATAGAATAATGTGTAATAATAACAAGATAGATAAAATATATATATTTATTTTAAGTTACACAAACATTAATGTACACTTACACCAAATATTGGGTAATAACTGGGATGTTTTTATAGGTTTCGTAGAGAAATACAAATCTAATATTGCCAGTGGATACGCTAGTATTTCAAAGAAAAGCAAATGTGATTCTATTTTTTTTATATGAGACTGAATTAATGTACGTCCTTCAATTGATAGAGGTAGTAATAGACTGATCAGTATAAATTAATGTAACCTGCGATATAATTTTAAGTGAGCGATGCCTGACTAAGCATTAATTTATGTCGCCCATTTTAGCAACATAGCTCTTTTTTAAGAATTCAAATGATAACAATATGTCGTACTGTTATATTTTTCTCTATGAGAAAGTTATTCAGAGCTTTATTGGCATGAGATGAGGTAATGAGTGTCTTTACGTTCAGCAGCGTCTTCATAGTTTTATTATGACTGACTTTTGCTACTGCCCGCAAATGACATTCACATCGCCATCACCGGGTTTTGAGCGGGAGGGTGTGATATGATGTATGAATATTTGTATGTGAGCGTAGGTTGCTTAAGATTAATTTTGCAAGGACATTAGACCAAGAGCTTACCCGTTTAGTTGTAAAGAATTATCTTGTGTCTGTAGTTTTGGATTTTTTTATTTCTTTAAATATCAGATTTACATTCTCTGGTTGTGGCTTAGAATAAGAACATCTTAATCTAAGGGTTGTGGATTATCAATCGCAGACTATTTTCAAAAGACGAAGAAAATCCAAACGTCTTGCGCTGTTTTACAGCCATCGAAATCACGTGTACTCATTCTGATTTAAAAGTACTGACTCACTTTTCGTGTGGGATAAAATCTTTGATCTATAAATTTTCTTACGCCCAGTTGATGACAAAGCACCTTTACACTACTGATATACATTTGATAGTAATTCATTATTGAAACTATTAGCTCGTGAAGCTACTTTAGATGCAGAACGTAAGAATACTTTAGATGCAGAATGTTTAATTCTAGGTACTACTACTTAATTTTTTTATGAGGTTAAGAAGTTGCAGCAATCACGCACATAACTATAGTCCAGTCAACAAGTTCAAAAACGTGAAAAATAGAGATAAAGCTCCTAAAAATATGAGCAATAGCTCATTGGATTCGGAACGACCTCTAGAAAAATGAGTTTTGAGGATTTTACTGCACGTAAAAAATTGCAATTGTTATTAACAAAATAAGATGAAAAAAAAGAGGTATTTACGTTTTTGTTAATAACTCATAAACTATTAATATTTAAGATATTTGGAAAAAAGGTCCTTAAAGAGGAGGAAATTTCCAAAAAAAAAGTCCCAGCTCCCGGAACTCTACCTCTATTATTTATAATTTTAATTTAACGCTGAAAATAGGGCTCCGCGCAGCCATTACGGCATGGGCGCACTGCCGTTAAAGACAGTTTCTTACATAAAATTATTTTTTTATAGTAACAAATATGAATTTAAAAATTTAAATAAATTATGGTGTCATCCAGATACTTGAAAGAATATATTCCCGTTGGAAATTTTTTTTTAAATTAATCTTTCAAAAAGTTATGCAATTGTTAATTAACAAATTTTTTTCCTATCTCCGTTTTCATAAATGACGACATAAAAATTTAAATAATAAACCTATAAATTTTTGGCTCTGTGGAGCTCTTCTTATATATATACTTAACAAGATCCCGCGATAAAAGTTTATTAAAGTTAATTATTTTGTTTATTACAATTTTTTAAAGTTAACAAAAAATGAAAAGTCTAAGAAATGTTATTAAAAAAATTTTTTAAAACAAATGTTATATTATTGCTGCTTTTTTATCCAACAATGGCATTAAGTAACATCGGAAATTTTTTTTTTACATCATTTGTTAAGAAATTGTTTATAAACAAATAGACAAGTTTAATATTTAAAGAAATTTTTTTTTTACCATTATGTTGTCTTGGCAAAATAATGATTTTTTTAAAAAAAAAATTTTCTTAAATATTAAACTTGTCTTTTCTATTTTTTATAACGCTTTTATATTAAAATTTTTTTTAGTATTTTGATATATATGGCTGTTTTGGTTATTTTTTTTAGCTCTAGAAAAAAAATATAACGGTAGTTAGAATTTGTTTATAACAAATTGTTAAGTTAACAAACAATGAAATTATTGATTAAAATATTTTTTTTTTCTATTACCTATGAAGAAATGCCAATTATGATTTTTAAGGAGAAAATCATTCCTTAACTAATTATTTAAACAATCGAAATATAAAAAAAACGATTATAAACAATAAAAAAATTTATTTAAGAAAATTTTTTTTTTAAAAAATCATTATTTTGCCAAGACAACATAATGGTAAAAAAAAAATTTCTTTAAATATTAAACTTGTCTATTTGTTTATAAACAATTTCTTAACAAATGATGTAAAAAAAATTTTTCCGATGTTACTTAATGCCATTGTTGGATAAGAAAGCAGCAATAATATAACATTTGTTTAAAAAAAATTTTTTAATAACATTTCTTAGACTTTTCATTTTTTGTTAACTTTAAAAAATTGTAATGAACAAAATAATTAACTTTAATAAACTTTTATCGCGGGATCTTGTTAAGTATATATATAAGAAGAGCTCCACAGAGCCAAAAATTTATAGGTTTATTATTTAAATTTTTATGTCGTCATTTATGAAAACGGAGATAGGAAAAAAATTCGTTAATTAACAATTGCATAACTTTTTGAAAGATTAATTTAAAAAAAAATTTCCAACGGGAATATATTCTTTCAAGTATCTGGATGACATCATAATTTATTTAAATTTTTAAATTCATATTTGTTACTATAAAAAAATAATTTTATGTAAGAAACTGTCTTTAACGGCAGTGCGCCCATGCCGTAATGGCTGCGCGGAGCCCTATTTTCAGCGTTAAATTAAAATTATAAATAATAGAGGTAGAGTTCCGGGAGCTGGGACTTTTTTTTTGGAAATTTCCTCCTCTTTAAGGACCTTTTTTCCAAATATCTTAAATATTAATAGTTTATGAGTTATTAACAAAAACGTAAATACCTCTTTTTTTTCATCTTATTTTGTTAATAACAATTGCAATTTTTTACGTGCAGTAAAATCCTCAAAACTCATTTTTCTAGAGGTCGTTCCGAATCCAATGAGCTATTGCTCATATTTTTAGGAGCTTTATCTCTATTTTTCACGTTTTTGAACTTGTTGACTGGACTACTAGGGTTGGACAGAGCTTTATAGCTAACATTTTGTTAAACATCTGGCAGTATACAGTGGCACAAAATAGTGACAGACTGCCAACTTTCAGTGGACCGACAATCAAACTAAACGATTATATCTTTCAAACTATGCAACGGATCTTATTGCATTTTCATTAATAGATAGACTGATTCAAGATAAAAGTTAGTAGTTATTCGTATCTACATTGCACCCCTGCAAAGTGGAGGCGGGTCGCTAGTTGTAAATATAAAATAAGATTATTGTCTCTTGTTCCTTCGTGTTTCGGAAGACACGATGAAAACAGATGACACCGTTGTCTGTCCAGCTGTTGACGTCAGTTCAAGCCAGCGTTATCAAATTGCAGATACAAATTCTTAATATGTTTTATCATGAAGAAGTTAAGCACAAAATACACAACAAGTAAATAACTATTATATCTTCCAACTACGCCATTATTTCATCATATCTAGCCTTAAAAGTGAGAACAAAACAGCACTTAACTGCTTCAGAGTAAAACAGTGCTGTAAAGCTGTAAAGTTGTATGAAAATCCTTCATTGTTTTTAGATGACTGTCCAGTCACAGGCTTCATCTTTACAATCGTGGCCAACTAGATTTAGAGCAGCCAATCAGCGCTATGCTGACAGGACAATTGCAGGCTACAAGCATGACCAACTTGTTTTCAACTAGCACCATTTTTATTCCCGAGAAATATGACAGAATATAATTATGTGCCCAGTGAAAACGTGAACCACAGAGTAATAAATAAACCCTTTAGCGTATATTTGTGCGTAAACTTTCGAATGTTTCTATTAATTTATTAAAATACATAAATAGTTTCTACTTTATTTAACTTCAATTCTTTATTCGGTAGTTGAAAGAAAAGCAGATTTTGAGCCTTGCGAAAGTGACTTTTATAATTGCACTCGTGTTTTTGAGCCATACTAACACTAAATGCAATTATAAGTATAGAATAGAAATAAATTTATTATCACAATTCAACGACACGCTTACACAAATAAGAACTATACTCTAGCTAAAAGTAGGTAAACATAATCACTAAACAGTGGTCGTGTGTATTTGACACTTCTTGACTCTTATTGCGCTTGTAACGAAGATGGTGAAATGTAAACAGTGCATACATATTCTTGCTCGCGACTGTACATTTTAATATAACAAAAAATCACTTTATGCTTAATGCAATACTCTACTATTTCGTTAGATTTAATTTCCATACCATCTGTTAGTTTTTGTGTTTTCCCCACGCACAAACCAATTATTTAGGCCAAGTAAATTATGATTAAAAACTTGTATTATGGATAATAGTATATATGTTTTTTTTGCTTGTCGATAGTACCGTTGGACTGTGGTGCAATCGCAAAAGTCAGGCAGCCAACTGCATTTCTCCGATACCAATCTAGATATTGCACAAATACCTACCAACCTATACACAATAAATGAGATAACCTTATTACTAAATTTAAAGAAGAAAAATATTCGTGTTCATTCCACAAATATGACACCTTCCAAGAGTAGAAAACGGACCGCTTGACATGGCAGCGTTTGTCCGTCCACGCCACGAAGGCCATTATGCAGCAAACTTCCACAATTAAGAAATAGAATTCACTGCCAGTACACGTGTTCTCTCCTTCCTACAGAGCTGGCTCATTCAAAAGAGGCGTGAAGAAGCACCTTGAGGGTCGGCAAGGCGAGAGTACCTAGCGCGGCAGTTTATCTCTCGCACCAGCTATCTTCGCATTTGGACTCCACTTCTGCTTACCATCAGGTGGAATAAACTTATTTGTTTGACCTTTTTGATATAAAAAAATCGGGAGTGGTCTCCTCTTGACTGTCTCGTATACCGGAAACGACTCAAAAGTCCTTATATTTCGATGTCATACATGCATAAGTTAAAGCATAGGTACTCGAGTTATCGTGTTAACGCACAGACACACAGACATAATTCTAAAAAAAATATTTTTGGGCTCAGGGAGGTCCAACACATGCAAATCCGACAAAATTTCGACGTCTACATTAGACGTCGAAATTTTACGAGAAAGTAAAAACGTAGGTATCAGTTTTCTTATTCCCAAAGCGCGTGGTTTTTACGCGGTGAACCTTGCGGAAAACGCATTGCGTTTGACGCGCACTATTTTGATACATATACAACAATTAACGTTGTTTGTTATTACCGGTCGATGGAAAATAATGGCTCTTGCCGCACGTCTTCTGCAGCGTTTGCCGTATGTTTATTATAACTTGCTGTTTAATATTTTAACTTGCTGTTTAATATAACTTGCTGTTTAATATAACTTACCTAAACGTAATTTTTCTGTGGTGTTTTAATGATTGTTCCTATTTGTTGTTGGTGTATAATAAATAATGTTATATTTATCTATACCGTAGACTAATCGTTGAACTGGGCAGATCGAGATCTGGCAGAACCGTCTTGTCAGATATGTAGGTGCTTAAGACATTGGATTCTTCCAAAAAGTCAACCCCGCTTGGTGATAACAATGAATCCTGACCGCTTGCATTTTTAGAAAAATCGACTAGTGGTTGAGATTTTTATGGTCCAGTAGCCACCTGAAATTGCGACGTTTCATGAATGCTAAGGCATTTCATGCTCTAGCCAATTATGCGATGGGACGACGTCATCTACAAGTTGGAATAGGATCTCAAAAGTTCATTCAAATTTTAGAATCTTTACGTACTTAATAACGTAGTAAAAAAAAAATTTAAAAGTCCTCTATAAAAATATGTGTATAAGCTGATAGTGGTTCATTGTGCTACTAGTCTAAGATCATATTTTTAACAAAAAAAAAAAAAATACTAGCGGCTACATTTTGATAGGCAACCTAGTAGATATATATTCTCCTGATGATAAATATGCGTATAAATTAGGTTTTTAGCATATACTCGATGAGTACACTATTTTGCAGTGGGATCTCGTATTATACGGTACTAAAGTTGAAAGCAACTGAGCGGGACGTATCATCGGCATGCAGACAGCAGATTCAAGCATGAGTAATCAAACTCGTAGATCGTAGCTACCGTAGCGAGCTTACTCGCTCTTAAGCTATAGTTTGTTTTAAAATTACGATTACATTTTGTAACTAACTTCATTTATTATTATCGCCCGATGCGTCTTGGGTAACTATCTCTTCATTACTTAATATTATAAAACAAAGTCCTCCGCCACGTCTGTCTGTTTGTTTGCAATAAACTCTAAAAGTACTGAACGGATTTCCATGCGATAGATAGAGTGATTCACAAGAAAGCTTTGCGTGTATAATTTGTAGGGGTTTTGTGTAAATTAGTTGAAATTAAAACCATCCAAAATCTGGGAGCTTTCATTGCAAATGCTGCCTTATCCCTTTGAGATATAAAACAATGTACGGTGGATATATTCCTTTTTAATAGATCCACAAAAAGTCAGCGTTGGCATATATCTATCTTTTAAGTATAAGTAGCTATACCGATTCAATCTTCTATAAAATACTCACGTACCTACTGTAATGCAATAATTGGAAAGTTATTTTGACGGATACTGATATAATATCTTCCAGGTAACCTTAGGAGAAACAGGAGTTCATCCTAAGGTTACCTGGAAGAGATTTAAGAGATTATGTCGCCTTTTGTGCAATAAGTGTTAAGTGTCTTGTTTATATGGCTTCCTTTAAACCTTTTTTTCCTTTAAACTAGTTGATGTTATACAGTAAAGCAATATTCTATTCTATCCTATAGTGTATCTGACCTTATATCTATGTGCAATAATGCAATTAGTGCTGAATGTCTTGTTGTAAGTTCTATTTGTTTCCTTTAAGCTGGGTAATGTTGTATAATAAAGTAATATTCTATTCTATAGTGTATATTATTATATCTGATCTAATAACTTCTACATTTGTTTACTATCTATCTAGGCTATTTATTGAGTCACGCATTTGGCACTTTCTCATTACTGAAACGTCAAAAGATTTATATATCCGGAATTTTCCCACACGAATAATGAATCAGTGTTTTGAAATTACATATGAGTAATCATCAGCCGAGAGACGTCCACTGTTGGATAAGCCTCCACCAAGGATCTCTAACGTGAATGGTTGTGCGCTTCCGCATCCAGCAGCTTCCCGCGACCTTTACGAGATCGTCGGTTCACCTTGTGGGGGCCTACCACAGATATATCAATCTAAGGAGATCGGTCGGATCGCCGAGTTCATATGAAGACCGAGTGTTGCGATCAGCGGCCGTACTACATAACATGGTTCTAGTTGAGCATGCCGTAATTTACAATATTGATAGCGCGCGATATAAGGACTGCTAAGCAATGAAAGTTAAGCACAGCCGCAAAGGAGATCGGTCAAATCACTGAGTTCATAGGAAGTCCGAGCCGTGTCCGAGTGACGCGATCAGCGGCCGTACTACATAAAATGGTTCTAGTTGAGCATGTCGTAATATACACTATTGATTGCGCGCGTATTAAGGACTGCGAAGCAATGAAAGTTAAGCACAGCCGCAATATAATACAATTTGTAAGATTGTGACGCATAATTTAAAGCGATTGTGTTTTTATGAATAAAAGTCGGACTATTTGTTTAAATATTGTTTTTTAAATATAAATCTATGTTTTTCGGTTCTTACTTGTGAAAAGTTATTCCATTACTTGATAAATAACTGAATCACTGCAATGCTTGCATGTTACAGTTGAACAGGACGGCATTTTGAAAGAAAAACGGATATTTCTTTCTGAAATACGTACGTATTCACTCGACTTTATCGGACGGCGAACTGGCGGCAATGTATGCCCGATTGCCCACTGTGCATACACTTGTCAGAAGTCAAACGCCGGCTTGGCCTATCTCGTTGTATTATTAAATCTGTGGGGCCTACCAACGCTTAATCTCCCGGTACGCGCCCGCCATTTAAGAACCTTTCCGCCCACGGAGTACGTATCCGCCCCAACGACCGTCAGTTCTCCTCGAAATGTGCCCTGCCCTCTGCCACTTAAGGTTCCCAATTCTTTGGGCTCATTGCCATGATATATGCCACTTATGATTGTTTCACAATAAAATATCTATTAAACATTACTTACGATTAGTCTATAGTTACATTATATGCAACGAGGGTTGAGCTTTAAGTAATATTTGGTTACTATAACGCCACATCTCGTAGTGTTTTCCCTGCAGTGCCTCAAAACATTGACAGGTTGCCAGGCTGCCGCATACATAAATGGGCCATCAAACTTAAAATGTAACTAACTCTACAGTGAACCAATGAACAAAAACAGACAACCAGGACAGTTGATACACCCTAAACATCTCAGTAGTCCGTGTAATATTAAGCTGAGTCCAGATTAAGTAACATGTTGCATAACTTATGCTATATAACACGTCCACATTATTTAACATTGCTGTATAACATTGCAAAATTCAACTATGTAACTATGTTTTATAACATGTTTTGTTTCATAGTCTGGACTCACTTTTATTATAACAATTTTTTTTAAAAGAATTTAGCAACGTTCTTGAAAGGTAAATCTCTTGACGAAACAATAGAGCAATCTACATATTCTTGAATAGCAACAAGCTAAAAGTTTATAAAAGTAACCTGACTACGGAAAATGAACATAGGAAAGGAGTCAGTTAAAATCGGAGTTTACAAGATAAAATCGACTCCTCCTATTGCTGTAGTTGGTTGACACATAACTTATGTTACCGGGCCCATAATAACGAATCGATTGACACCTTACTCATGAAAATTGGATGTATAGTTTAGGCGCTACGGAAGAACATACGTAAATAAAAACATACATAATGTAGACAGCTAAAATCATAACCCTTCCTTTTGGCTTGGCGCTGTGGGTATGTGAATAAGTTAAGTACACGAAATAACCTCATACTGCGTTACTTACGGAATGTCTTCACCAATCAGAAGAAACAGCAGCTACCGAACGGGTCTTCAGACGCTGTATTCTATGATCTAGGGGTGCCAACTTCCAACTGATATCAATTATAAGGGATTGAATGTGTGCTCCTGAATTTTTATACTAAACAGCAATTATTATACTAATCCACAGAATACTGTTTTCTTTGTTACATCACGGTGGAATTGGTAGCGGCTATGAATCACCCCAACACCACAGAATGTCGTTCTTATATCTATTCTCAAAAGATCATTTACAACTGAAAACTTGAAACTTTATTGCACTCTGGGTAAAATTAATCTTGGTTTACTTTAAAAATATAATTACATAAGATATAAGCATAAGAGAGAATTACAGTTTTTCACTTGATTGTGTTTCTTTTAATTACATATTTGAATTATATTTATACATATTTAAGACAGTTAAATATTTATTTTTACAGAGGAAAAAACGTAAAGATCTACATTAAATCCAGTCACGATATATTCGTCCCGAAATGGTGGTAGGGTTTTGACGATTTAAAAGTACTTAGCAAAGTCCATTTAAATAAAGAGCTTTTTCATTTCATTTCATGATTATCTTTTGTCACAAATTTTTAAAAAATACTCATTATAAAAAAAAAATATCTATGAAAAGGTATTATTTGTAGTAAACATAAGTTGAATGAAACCAATAAAAGAGTTACGCAGCTACCGACTACGACGTGCTACGATGTAACGTTACGAAAGTTAATCCAGTGAGGCACTACATTCATACGTAAACAAGGACGATATTATTTATATAGTTGCTGTAAGTCCTTGCCTCCTGTTATTATATCTATGCATACAGAACGATTTACATTTAAAGCATTAAACATTAAGGATTAACTGTAACACAAAATTTGCTTCAGCGATGTTTGTAAACAGAAAAGAGCCCTGACGGTTAGGGGTTAAATTAAAAATTGGAAGTTCATTGTTAAGTTCATCTGGTGGTGGCATTCGGCGCCGGGCCGCGGCGCCTGCCAGGGACCGACAGGAATCCACCAGGAAGCGACTGGACCCGTCACCACCGCCCACGACGTCGCGTCATCGATCTTTATTCCCGCAATGCATACGGCGCATCAAGCTCGCGCCCAACAATACTTTTCACACCTAAAGGGTATCGCCAAATTTTGGGCAAAACAAATAAAAGAGTACCGCGACGGCGTCAAGACGGGCGTGTCTATAAAAGGCTGAGAGGGGGGTGCGCGGGGGTGGTAACACGATCCCTGAGCTCCAGCCGGCCGGCCGCCCTGGAGCGGCGCGAGCGGCGGCGCGCGGGGCGCGGGGGCGGCTACCGTGGTGCGCGCGCGCCGCCCGCTCCCGCTCTCACTAGTCGAACGGTGCCCGACCGGTAACGTAGCGCCGACTGCCGACCGAGAGACGAACCAGCGACAATGTCCGCCGTGGCGAAGACTTCCAAGTACAGCTACCGCAGCAGCGGCGGCGGCACCACCGACGTCAACATCGAGTATAGCGCCGACCTGAGTGCTCTCTCCAGGCTGGAGGTACCAGCCGTGCCGAATCAGTGCAGTGCTTGTGAAGTGTTTGCGGAGACATGATAGAGTCTATTATATTTTTCAGGACAAGATCCGTCTCCTCCATGATGATCTGGAATCCGAAAGGGAGCTGCGTCAGAGGGTAAGCTCCGAGCATGCGAAATGTGATATGCGCGGCCGCTGCGGCCATAGCGGGCGCGCGCGCACAGGTGTAGGCGGGGCGCCTCTCCCACACCTCTATTAATATCGTCGCTTGATTATCGCTTCCCTTTGCACCCTATCAGTAATTTTCACATCATTACGATTTTCCAATAACAGCCCTTATTACCGCCAAACATCATTTTTCATTGTTATGAAAATTAAGAGCTTGATTCGCTAACACTTTTGGCTTAACAAAAAATTACTGTTCCTTTAAAAAAAAAACAGATTTTAAATTAACCTGCAAAATGTTTTATGTGAAGTAAATGTTAAATTAACACAATAAAAATACTACATAACTAAAAGAATAAATGTATGAGTGTGTGAATAAAAAAGTGCAAAGTGACAGAAAAAGTACCTATACAAAATTAAAAAATTTCGTAGCAAAGGAATAAGTTATCAAAAACATAGTATGCATCAAAGATCGTCAGACATAAAGTTCAATGGCATCAATATCATGTGATCATTTTGAATTATTGTAATGTCTTCATAATACGATCCAAGATTACGTGTGCTATTTTAGACCGGTGCAGTGCTCAGCGCGCAAGTGAACGCAGGCTGCGGCGCGAGGGGGCCGAGCACTGAAACGCTGTCGCTCGTAGCTTGCGCGTCTCACGATATATTTAGCCACGTAGCGAAAGCATTCTTTGAAATCTCAACTTCTCGCTCTCCGGTCTCACTTTTGAAACTGGGCCAAATGATGCTCGTTCCCGTTGAGAATGCCACAATATTGAAATATAATAATAGACGATGGTATAAGTAGCGAAAATATCCGACTTAGTCACAGCTACCGTGAGATGGGAACTGTTTCTTATTTTAGACGGACACAATGTCGAAATATGCGAAGGACGTAGCTGTAAAAAGGGATATTACTTATATAATAATCAGGAATGTTGTGAATTCCAAAGATTAACTTAGGAATGAATAATTCAGGATATTAGGTACTTTGTTAGATTGTGTTTGCATGCATGATAATCATGCTAATCAATCCATCCAAGCATTTCAGTATAATGTCAATGTCAAACTATTTCAGATCGAGAGGGAAAAGGCAGATTTGAGCGTGCAAGTTATTCAACTATCTGAAAGGCTGGAGGAAGCTGAAGGTGGAGCCGAGAGTCAGGTAAACAAACTTTGTTGATTGTAAATAATTTTATTTTAATAAATCATTGGGGATTAAACAACATTAGAAATGTTGGAATAAGATATGAAAATCGATTTTCTGGCGAAACCAATCAAACCTGAACAAAGAAGACTAAGAAGAGTTCTCGAGTAATGGAAAAATGGAGAGTTGACTATGAAATGGATTTCTATTTGAACACAGAATATATTGATGACTTACAAACACGAGGAAGAAATCGAAGACAATCGGACATTTTAATTTACTTATTATTGCTTTGCGATTTTGTCAGTTCATGTTAATATCTTAGCAAATGCGATTTTAATGCCATGCGAAATATGTTTTTTTTCTGTGTGTTTCCAGGATATTTGAAATAATTTTTCTTCACATCCATTAATTTAGATACAAAGGAAGATAAAAAATAATAAAAAAAAAACAGAAAGAACAACGCATGAAGAAAACTAAAGAAAATAATGAAATATGGGGTTATATTAAAACATCACAAAAAACAGATTGTTTATAAATATTTCAAATGTGCAACCTAGACTCATTAGGGGCATGTTTTGAAATGATCTCGTACGTGTTTCAGTTCGAGATCAACAGGAAACGTGACACCGAACTTACCAAGCTCCGCAAATTACTGGAAGATGTCCACCTGGAGTCTGAAGAGACCGCCCACCTGCTCAAGAAGAAGCACCAGGAGATCGTCGTCGACTTCCAGGACCAAATCGACCAGCTTACCAAAAGCAAAGCCAGGTGAGGATATAAGGTTCTAGCCAATATTACACCTAAATTATTTAATATTACTGTAATATCTAGAAGTTAAGATGCTGTGCGAATTATATTGTGTTGCTGTGCGTTGATGACGTCATCATATTTTATATACGGTGAAAATGGATACACTATGAAATTTTAATCAGGGTTATCCAGTTTTTTGTTTACATCATGATTGCATGGTACTTTTCTTTGTCTCCAGGTCTGAGAAGGAGAAGTCCAAGTTCCAAGCCGAGGTTTACGAGCTGTTGGCCCAAGTGGAGAACGTGACCAAGGAGAAGATTACAATCTCTAAGACAGTTGAAAAGTTGGACATCACCATCAGTGAGCTCCACATCAAGATCGAGGAGCTGAACCGTACCATTGTTGACATTACCTCGCACAAACAACGCCTGTCACAGGAGAATGTTGAGCTGATCAAGGAAGTTCAGGACCTCAAGGTGAATATATTTTTCAACTAATTCAAATTGTAAAGAGTGACGGTCCTCTATGCTGTTCTTCCTGAATGAATTCTTATTGTTAAAGGGAACAAAATTTTTAAATATTTCAGGTGAACATCGAGAATGTGACCTACCTCAGGAGCCAGCTCGCTGGCCAGCTCGAGGACTCCCGCCGTAGACTTGAAGATGAGGAGAGGAGGCGTTCTATGCTTGAGGCTACCCTCCACCAGGTAAATGCACTGTTTAGACAATATTCACGTTATGAGTACATCAATAAAACGAGTTCAGTCCATTCATTTACCTCCTTTGTGTTTCATAGGTTGAAATTGATCTGGAGTCCGTACGTGTGCAACTTGAAGAGGAATCCGAGGCTCGTCTGGACCTGGAACGCCAGTTGGTTAAGGCTAACGGTGAAGTCCAACACTGGCGGTCCAAGTTCGAGGCCGAGGCTGCTGCCAGGGCTGAAGAAATTGAGGAGATCCGTCGCAAGTACTCCATCCGCATCCAGGAACAAGAGGAACAGATTGAAACCCTCATCGTCAAGATCAACAACGTTGAGAAGCAGAAGTCTCGTCTCCAGAGCGAGGTAATTTATAAAAATACTTTTGTTGAAATGGGAATGTATTCACCATGGGCTCCAATGGCTATTATAATCAGACGTATATGTAATGTTAGAATATTATTGAACTTATAGGTTGAGGTACTCATCATCGACTTGGAGAAGGCCAATGGAACTGCTCGGGAGCTTCAGAAGAGGACCGAACAGCTGGAGCGCTTCAACATCGAGATCAAGTCACGTCTGGAGGAGACAGTGCAGCTTTACGAGCAGACACAGCGTGACCTCCGCAATAAGGTTGTGGAGATCCAGCGCATCTCTCACGAGCTGGACAAGACCCGTGAACAGAAGGACGCTCTTGGCCGCGAGAACAAGAAACTGGGTGGTGAGTATCAAACTTTTGATTGAACATTGCATTATCAAAAAGGTTAAAGTTTAGAGTTAAAACAAATCTGGCATAGCTGCTTTATGTAGATTAAATAAAAAAATAGTCATGTGATTCAGCAAGGTAATGCAGCCAATGTTATTGATCAACCTCCTGTTTCAGAGGACCTAGGTGAAGTTTTATATTTGTAATTAAGTAGTTTATAAGCATTTTGTATCTAATTCGTAACCTTTTTTAATGCTAAAAAGTTCTGTATTTAAGAATATCCATTACATATATTTATATTCTATCAAAGTGTATCTAAGATTTAGTAAGTTCCTGGTTGTTGCTAAATAGTAGATTTTTTATTGAGGGATAACTATTTTAAAGGCTAGAACGTTTTTTGAATACGGAGCGTAGCGAGGGATTCCAAAGTATAGCCCTGAGTGCAGCGAGGGACTCAAAATATGTTGCTCGAGCTTTAAAATAGTGTTGCTCTACTGTTAATCACCCTCTATGAGAAAATAAGTAAAAGCAACTATGAATAGGTATGTAAGAAATGTACGCTTATTTATTTACATACTAGAAAAATAAGACATGCCATAGAAATATTTAGAGGCTAATGTTTACTATTGATCTCATTGGTGATTGGAACTTAATATTCACTTAACAATATCCACATTATGGAATAATTATTGCGTTTACAAACGCGTAAATATTTTTAAACCTTTTAGTCCCTATGGATTAAAACGCTATTTTAGTCTCTGTTAACCTAGAACAAATTAGCTCTTTTCGAATAAATGTGATAAAAAAAATATTTTGCCCAATCGTTTGTTACATTTTAAAGTTCTTTATATTACAAAATGACGTTAAAATGCTTGATAGTGGAAACGCTGTTTCAATAATCCAGTAAAAACACAATCTCCAAGCAAGCATTGGACTCGTTCCGTTTTTTCGACTTGATTATAAATTGAGGAGTTTTAAATTTTATTATGATACAAGAATATTTTTTTATTATTGACTGATGATTGTACTTTTTGAATACTAGCGTAGTCATTTATAATAGTGTAATACTACTAACTACCGTGCAATTAGAGGTAAACAGACTAGCGTGGTACATGTAGAAAAGAGGAAATTATGAGCATGACATAAAGAAAGTGATGTGCATTAATGTAGATGGGTATAGAGGGAGAGGATGACCTACGAAAAAAATATTTGTCAAATAAAAGAGTTAATGTTGAGACCCCAAATAAAATTGGGACATGCAGAAGAAGAAGATTAAGTACTATGGAAACTAATAACATGCATTTTTCAGACGACTTGCACGAAGCTCGCGCTAACCTCACCGAGTTGACCCGCCGTCTTCACGAGCTCGAAATCGAGCTGCGCCGTCTTGAGAACGAGCGAGAAGAACTCACTGCTGCCTACAAGGAGGCTGAGGCTGTAAGTTTGTGTTTTGTTATACGACTGAACTAGCTTTATTGCAGGCTTTTTTAAATATTACTGTCTGGCTAAATGAGACCGTAAAGCATATAGCAGACGGATCTATATTACAAAGCATAAAAAGTAAAACTTATTCTCTTTCAAAATTCTGAATATTCTCTTATTAATTACATATTTATTAATATATTCCAATAACAAAATATATATTGTGCTGTTGTTTTGGTTAAAATTAATTAAACAAAGCATACCAAATAAAAGACAAATAAAATATACATTTAGGATAAAATTAAACTATAACTTAATTCTACAATTCAATACTATCTAATAAAATTTATTTCAATAAAAGACAAAGCCAAATCAGTACATAAAATACAAAAAATATGTTATTCTTTTGATAAACTTTGTGTAACAAGAACTTCTTCATGCCTTTTCGAATCAATGTAACATCAACAACTTAGTTCAAATATATGTGACATAATTCGAAATTTTAGCTTCAATTAATTATGCCAGTCTTTTCTTCTAGTCTCTAAGCGTTGAATCCTATCATCTTGAGTTTCATATTTATCCAGTTTTTTCAATAAAGTCAGAAAGTAAAACCTAAATATGTAAAGACATGGAACAGTCAAAATTAAAAATCAACGAAAATGTTGTCCATAAGATTCCCACTGTGGGATCCTTAACACCATTCTGACAGCTCGTTTCTGAAGAACGGAAGCTCTTCTAACGTTAAATTTATAGGAATTACCCTAAAACTTAATACTGACCCACTTTATCTATGGATATACATTAGAGGGACAAGAGGTTATACTATTATTTCAAAATATAAGGACGACGTAATACTATTTTTATTATTTCAAAATATGCACGGAAGTAGGTATCGATAAACCAAATTTTACAGTAAAATCCGATATAACCTACATAAACAAATTACTTTACCAGTTATTCTTAAAAAAATAAAATGAGAAACGCGTTTGTCGATTTATGTCGTTCAACAACTTCATGATTGCATTGCTGTATTGAGATAAGTCGCAACGGGATATAGTGGGACGAAAGCTTCCAGATTATCTACCAATGGATATACGCATTGGATTTAGTGGAATTCACCCGCAGGATGAACACTTAGCGGTTAGGTATACTATGACAGTAGTTTACATTACTATGACTATACTGTTAAACAGAGCATCACTGAGTGCCGGCGCTAGTAGGTAATGCTGTGAAGTGACGCTATAAGTATACGCGTTCTGTTTGGCAAAGCTTATAAAGGTCTAAGGTCGCTTCACAGCATTACCTACAAGCGCCGGCACTCAGTGATGCTCTGTTTGATAATATAGTCATAGTAATGTAAAATACTGTCATAGTATATTATGCCGCTGTTCCGTAGCGTTCATAGTACAAAAAGGCGTTCCCTTTCGAGATAATAAGTATGCTATGACCTTAAATCATCAACTAGTCGAGGATCTTTAGTTTAGTAATGCTGGGTTTCAATAACTTATCCACAGACACTTCTGTCTAAGCCTAGACAGATATCCCATACAGAATATGTCAAAAGCCAACTTGAATTGTCACTTGAATAAAATGTAAGTTCAATAAAATTTATCGGCATTATAAAAGTGAATTCTGTCTGCACTTGTAATTGTCATGTTTATAAGAAGGATGCTGCATGTATTATTAGGTGAAAATAGTTATAAGCATGATGTTGGTGTTGCAAATAAATAAATATAAATAAATAAATAAAATTCTACCGCTATCAGATGCAGCTGTCGGTAGTTAAGTCGGTACCCAGCCCAGTCAAATTTATGTTGATTTAAAAATTTTACCTGTAGATAAAATTTAGTTTGCGGAAATTAGCTTGACTAGTGATTATTGATAAATTACTACTTTTTAGTTGAATTGTTTGTGTCAAACAAAGTTTATTCATTCATTCAAAAATAACAACCGTTACCTGACGTCATAAACCTGGTAGGGAAATTTTAATTTGTGGATTGAATATCCGGCCGTTGGTCTATTTAAGAATGCGATGCAATGAATTAAAGCAAATTAGTTAATTGAAGTGTTAGCTTTTGGTTATATTGAAGTTGCCCGTGGTGGTTATATATTCTTTTCTGTCATTATGCCAAGTATTTTTTTTTGTTGAAAACAGTCTTATAATAAATATTTTTTACTTATTATACCCATATTATGTCAATATCTGACACAGAAGGGTCAAGTGTAGATAGATACACTTTTCTTCATTCAATATGAAAAATCGCTGTGTGGGACTTTGGAATGAAAAAGTTCTCTACTTAAATTCACTTTGCCGAGTAGGTTATTATTAAACGGGTAACATCCTTACTACACTTTCGGAATCAAAATGATAGTAGATATTTGAATAATAATGATTATTTTATATTTAGATATTACACAAGTTATTATAATTGCTATCACAAAGCTATCACTATATCAAAGGAAGTGTAAATAAAATCTCCTAGGAATGTAATTTAGTTTCGATATTCATGAAAAGTTTTATAAAATTATGTAAGTGATATTTATGTTTTGGAATGCTCAACTTAATTACAATTGGAATACAAGGTTTCAGTCTGCCTTAATAATAATCATAACAGCCTCCATAATTTGGCCCACAACACACAAGTTGGGACAAAAGGCTTCGCCTTGTCATCGAAGGAGGTTTAGGCAGTAGCCCACCACGCTTGCCCAATGCGGTTTGGTGGATGGAGTTAGGATTAGTCACCTTCTACGACACCCATTATGGTGTACCATAGAAGTTATATATTCCAACGGTATAGAAATAAATATGTAAAAACATGTAATTTTTATTTTGGGATTTTGTTTAAATTAGTACTAAAACAAATAAATAAATAAAAAGAGCTATGTACCTATATTAAGATAAACATATCTGCCTACTATGTGATATTACGACTTTAAAAAAGGATTTGATTTTATTAATGAAATACTAAATGGTACTATATAACGAAGAAAACAAATAACATTTCGTGGAATATAACACAATTTTAACAACTGCAGTGGTAATATAAGAAAATATTTTTTGTTTGATTTGTTTAATAAATTTTTTGAAAATTTTGTAAAATAAGTATATTACGCTGAACAAATTAAAGAACTGAAAAAATAAAAGCCGGCGAGCAGGAAATTTGCTACACTCGAAACCATCAGCAGTTCGGTGATTGATTTATCATCAAGCGTTTTTTTATACTTAATGTCTTGGATGTGATAAACAGTGTTGAGTATTTTTAATTGGTAGTTTTGTTTTGTACCTCAACAGAAATTCAAATTATATAAAAAATATGAATAACCGCGGACATTTAAAACAGACCCAATTAGTATACTCGTGTAATGAATTTGTATGCAAGAGCTTGGCAACCATTCAGGCAACATAGAGACACCACCCCGGCCAAAGTTTCAAACAGAAATAGAATTTATTTTTAGTCGAGGATCGAGGATGCGCGATATGGCTATGTAATTTTTGTGCATTCCGCAATCGAAAATATCTTTTTGCAAATCTAATAAGTTTGAAATTTACAAAAACAACGTCCACTTGCTAATAAATTTCGGGAATCATTAGTCATTTCACAAGAAATCTCCTTCCAATAAACTAATCATGCTGACCGTACATAATGCATTTAATGTTCACACAAAAGTTACACTAAAACATGATATAATTCTTAGTAGTCTTAAATAGTTATTACATTCAGTGAATACGTCAATTCGTTCGCATTGCAGTCTACAACTCAACACCATTCGCGTAGCAGCAATCAAGATAAAATACAGCAACCATATATTTACTGATTATATATATATATAAATAAATAAATAAAAATACAACATTCAAAGAGGATCAAATCAAATTAAAATTATTGACTGTTAGTTACAAATAAATAAATAAGCAGTAGCAGAACGAATACACTGTAATATTATAATATGACACAATATTGTTTAGTCAAACAGCCAAAAGTAAAGATGCCATTAGTATATTGTTAATCAAATCATTATTGTACCAAAACAAAGAACAGATGAAGTTTTTGTTTACAAAGATGCAAATTAAGCAGCCATTTGCCCATGTTTCCAATTCTCTAAATCCAAACCTTGTCTAACTTTTTGATACGTGCGATTTAGCTGATTGTACATGTGGTATGGTAATTAAAAACATCCGTATTTTTTTGATATAGGGTCGCAAGGCTGAGGAGCAACGTGCCCAGAGGTTGACTGCCGAGCTGGGCCAGTTCCGCCATGAAGCTGAGCGCCGCCTCCAGGAGAAGGAAGAGGAGATCGAAGCCATTCGGTAAGTAAAACATAACAACTCATACTTTATAAAAGGCATACATGAAAAGTGTATAACGTGAACTAAATGAACATCGTTGTATTGATGCTAAGGAAAACGTGGATTTGACGCTGTGACGTAATGCACGAATTCGAAAAAATTTAATGATGGATAATGCAGCTGAAGTTCATAAGATTTATTGGTAGCGAAATAATTAAAATACAGTTTTATTAACTTACTTACGCGGTGTTTGTGATGTAAATGGCAGTCTCATGATCAAAACAAACCGCCATCGACGCTATCCAACTCGGAACTACTAAAGCATTATATCTTTCAACACGAAAGTTTTGTCCCCCCTTCCCCAGTTACAGCTGAGTGACGCGTGTCAACGAAAAATGTAACCGACAGGGCTCAATAATCACAACCATGACACACATTTATAATTGGACCTGTTCCAAATTAAAATTAATGCACTGTCTCCTTAATTAATACCTACTAAGTATATTAAATTGATATCACAAGAATGTGGAAATGCCTATGCAGTCAAGATGTGCATTGGAAAGAAACTTAGTAAGCCTACTGCAGTTTTCCGATGAAACGCATCTGAGAAATCCAGCATATATACTAAATATACACCAAAATATTGGCACAAATACCATTTATTTATAACGGCGTATCTGATTGGTCAATATTACTAGCGATTATAAATATAGGTTGGCAAATCAACCCACTTGAAAATCTACAAAAGACGACGGTGTTTTTGCTGTGAGCCCAATTACGCAATATCGGCTCCTGGCGGCGCACGTCGTCGGGTGATCGATATTCATTAACGAAACGATCGATACTTGACGCCGACTGTAAATCTTTCGATTGCTACATTATGGCACCAGTTAAAGTGCCTAACTACAATAAGTGGAACAAGCCTCCTACTAGTGTTTACGAAAATAATTATGGCTACGGTATCAATTTCTATCAGCCAATGATAGACTACATAACAGCTAAAGAGCGAGGTGTAGCTGCCAAGCCACCTCATTTGCCGTGGAACAACGAGAGAGGACTAGACAAATACAGATTCGATAAGCCAATACAAACTTATAGTTCTGAAGACGTTACTAGGATTTCACGTGATATAGCGGAACAAGCGAAAAAGGATCTGAATAAATTTGAAGTTGCAAAGCGTTCACCGTTTTCTGTGATAGCTACGGCTGCGGCTGCTAATGTAACAAAGCACGTGGGAGTTGAAAGTGTTACAGTGAAGGCTAAGAAGAAAAAGGTGGACAGAGAAAAAATAAAAGCCGAAAGACAGAAAAAAAGAATGGACGAAATAGAAAAACAGCTAGAATTATATGAAGCAGAGGTGAATGTAGGAGCAGAGTTAAAAGGCAAGGCGATGATGTATAGAGGAAAGTCGGCTAAAGCTATAGCACAGACATTGTTAGAGGAAAGTAGGAAAAATGTCGCTCAAGGTAGATTACGTAAAATGGATACAGAGGCGAAAAAAACTGCTATAGATCGCAATTATACGAAATTTGCGGAGAGCATGATGTCAAAATCCATAGAGTCGAAATTTTCCTGCGTATCGCAGAGTAAAGTATCTGAGGCTGTATCAGAAACGATAAGGACTGTACGCCAAACGTCACCAACCACTTGCATTGTGAGAGTGCATACAGAAATACCAGTGATTGATGAATCATATAAACAACGTCTGGCTGAATTAAAGGAGACATTGAACCAATTCGAGCATATCAACACAAATATACTTTTCGACACAAGGTGAAATAATGAATAAGTGATTAATTGTGTATGTTTAGTGCCAGTAGAATGTTTTTAGGTATATATTCAGTGTCATATTTTAATTGTCTACAGCAAACAGACCAGCATTGAAATTGAGCAGTTGAATGCTCGTGTGGTGGAGGCTGAGACCAAGTTGAAGACGGAGGTGACTCGCATCAAGAAGAAGCTCCAGATCCAGATCACCGAGCTCGAATTGTCACTTGATGTTGCTAACAAGACCAACATTGATCTCCAGAAGACAATCAAGAAGCAATCCCTGCAGGTATGTATATTAAAAGTCAATACACTATAGAAATAATGGTTATGTGACCTGAACATCTAAGGAACCGAAGAAGTACAGTTGCAGTTATCTTAATTACATACTGCGTTTAATAAATTTATTCTGTTTTTAAAATATCCTCCAAACCTTAACCAGTCTTTTGTTTTGATGTATATATGATGTAACATTATTCCAATTTTCTATAGCTCACTGAGATCCAGACCCACTACGATGAGGTCCAGAGGCAGTTGCAAGTGACCCTCGACCAATACGGCGTTGCTCAGCGCAGGATACAGTCACTCACCGGCGAGGTTGAAGAGATCCGTGGCAACTACGAGCAGGTAAAATAATACAATCCAAATTTCACAAAGTCACAAGCCCTACAATGTTCAATCTACTTTTTGAAATAATGAAAGTGCATGTACCTGTAATTTTATTCCTTGCTAAATTATATAGCCTAATAGTGTTATTAACTATTTTTTTCTTGACCTTCCAGGCCCTCCGTGCCAAGCGCATTGTTGAGCAGTCCTTCGAGGAGGCTCAGACCCGCATCAACGAGTTGACTGTGATCAACGTTAACCTATCAAGCAGCAAGGCTAAGATCGAGCAAGAACTCGCTGCCGTCGCCGCTGACTACGACGAGATCACCAAGGAACTGCGCATCGCCGACGAGAGATACCAACGAGTACAGGTACGTTAAAATTGCTATTACGAAAGCAAGTTCTTAAAAAAGAAAAAAAAAACCGTAAAATTATAATACATTGAAGTACCTATAGACGATTTGCACGGTAACCTAAACTTAGCTATGAATAACATGTACTTTTAACTTTATTGTCTACTTCTAAAGCTGCTGCATACTAGATTTTGTACTGTTATGAAAAAAATATGAACTTGAATAATTAGGCGATAGTAACTATTGAGTAATAAATAAACAAATATCTTTGCAGACTGAACTGAAACACACCGTTGAACACTTGCACGAAGAACAGGAGAGGATTGTCAAGATTGAAGCCGTCAAGAAGTCCCTCGAGATCGAAGTTAAGGTATGAG
This sequence comes from Elophila nymphaeata, assembly GCA_955850985.1. Taxonomy (NCBI): domain Eukaryota; kingdom Metazoa; phylum Arthropoda; class Insecta; order Lepidoptera; family Crambidae; genus Elophila; species Elophila nymphaeata. Next base: position 25,063,412 of record OY039065.1, read on the forward strand.
TAATTTTATAGAAATTATAACTATTAATTTTAAAGAACAAAAATAGAATTCAAATAATATCTCACAGAGAATGTCCCACTCATTCGGCCGAATGCCAATAGAGGCAGTGATTCATGTTAAAGTATGACTTACAAATGAATCAAAATATTGTAGTCAATGATATTATTATACTATGACAATATTTTTTGTAGTAGGTACTACTTTATCAATTATTGTTTTATGGGAAAACAAACGATCACGCATATGCTAATTGTGGTATCTATCTATTTCGTCCAGAACATTTCCGTCCGCCTGGAGGAGGTCGAGACCAATGCTATTGTTGGTGGCAAGCGCATCATCAGCAAGCTTGAGGCACGCATCAAGGATATGGAGCTTGAACTTGATGAGGAGAAGAGGAGACACGCCGAAACCATCAAGATCCTGCGCAAGAAGGAGCGCCAGGTCAAGGAAGTCATGATCCAATGTGAGGAGGACCAGAAGAACATCGCTCTCCTCCAAGACTCGCTGGAGAAATGCTCTCAGAAAGTTAACATTTACAAGAGACAATTGACAGAACAGGTACGTTTATTGATTCCAAAACTGAATAACAATTGGTGTATTATTTATTATTATTGCTCATTATGATAATAATGTTATGTATTCTTATTTATAGGAGGGAATGTCCCAGCAGAGCGTGACCAGAGTACGACGATTCCAACGTGAGCTCGAAGCTGCCGAAGACCGCGCCGATGTCGCAGAGAGCAACCTTTCGCTCATCCGCGCCAAGCACCGCACCTTCGTCACCACCTCTACAGTTCCTGGCTCCCAGGTCTACCTGGTGCAGGAGTCCCGTGCCCTCAGCTCAGAGTGAGCACGCCACGGCCTTCCGCCCCGCAACACCAGCATTTCTCTACACCAGTCGATATAGGGGCGCGATTCCGGTCGGGTATATAAGCCTAGTCGTTCGTTAAGTGATGTCTGATCCAGCCGGCAGGCGGCGCTAGTGGGCCAGCGCTCAGTAGCGCCATCTGTTGATGTATTCGCGAGTCGGGACGGGCGCTCGGCGCAGCGGCTCGCCCTAACGTCGCCGTGTCTCATAGAATGGCCATACGCCGACCGTTCGTCCCGCAACCATTTTTTTAATGTAACGTTAAATCAATTAAATAAAGGAACCAAAAACTCTTTAAGCTTTTTTTTCAATATTTTTCTATGATAAGGTCACCGGCGCTATAGTTTACAATGTCGTTATGCACCGTGTCACGGAGCAGTAGTTTAAATAAATGAATTATTTTATATTATTATTTATTAATGGTGCAATGCATATTGTACGTTTGTAACTGTAACTTGTAATAATTAAAAATAAATGCTATTTATGTTAAAGAAACAAAAAAAAAGCAATAAAAGTTCTAAAGTAGATTGTATTTTATTTCAGTGTCAAAATTGGCTCACCTCTTTAGGTCTCCATTAAATTGTTTACTCTTTATTTACATTTATTAAGTTTTTTTGAAAGTCAATATGCAGTTACAGTTAATGTGTATTCAGAAAACTAAGTTGCTAACCCAGAGACAGCTACACTAACTAGAATATCAATCCAATAAGAGGTCTTAAAGACTACAAAGTAATGCCAAAAAATGCGCATATTTTCTATCATTATTATCTGGGCATAATTTTCGTATGCTTGTTTAAATAAAATAAAAAAGGTCTAAAATTAACATGATGTGTTAAACATTTTCATGTATATTTAATTTGAAAGTTTTATATTAAATGTAAAAAAAACATATCGACGCTTGAAAGGAAAAGTTGACTAAGCGCCATTTTGAGCCAAATTGAGTTATATATACAGTTTGAATCGCCTAATTTTTCTGCGTCGTTTGGTCTAACTCACGCCTTCCTACGACGACTTTTAATGTCGCTTCTGCATTTTGGACTTTACGAATTATCACTTGTTTTGAATGAAAAATTAATCTTTAAGTCGTCCTCCTGAACAATTAACTCCATGTCGCTTAGTCAATAATTTTGCCTTTCAAGCGTCGATATTAAATATAAATGGAAACGTTAATATTTGCTAGACCTATTTTTTAGGAGCACACGACACAATACTCCCACGCAGGAGATGTTCGCCGACTGAAAATTCTCCAGGGAGGTTCGTACAGCCTAAAGGACCCACCAATGTCCTCGTTTTCTAATAATCCCCGGTGACATTGTGAAGGTCAGCTGCGGCCAACATCTATAGTCAATAAAAAACAGCACCGTATTTTAGTTTAGATGTATTGTTAACACACATGTTGGTTTTCCTAAAATAAATAAATAAATAAAAATGTTATAAAATTAAAATACATGATACTTGTCATAACATTCACACGCTTTTAGTAGTAGAAAAAGTAGCTGAATTATTAAACCACTTTCTACGGAAGCCAAACAGAGTGTGCTTAGAAAGCATTTTAATTAAATGCAAAGGAAGTCAATCAGTGTGATATATATAAACTACTAGTTGTTGTAGTAATTTCATACTCTGATCTATAACATTGTATCTGCAGTAAAAATAAATATGAATACTCATCAAGATAAAAGCTAAGCTATCTCTCAAGTTGGATCAAACTGCACACGGTGTACAATTTGATTAAAATCGGTTAAGTAGTTTCGGAGTCCATCGCGGTCAAACAACGTGACGCGTAATTTATAAATATTAAGATAAACACCATTATAAACAAGAGGTCAAGTATTTTATGGACTTCAGTCCTTGATAATAATAATAAATATTCAACGATTCTCTTCATACTTTCATGACAATTGCAATGATGATTTTGATGTGTATGCCAATATTTATTTAAATTTTTTATCTCCCGGCGACGGGACAGGCTTCTACTTTGGTGTAAATCTATACTAATACTAATAATTAATCATCAGCTTTAGCTGAAGAGTTTGTTTGTTTGGTCGAACCCTAAGATCTCTGCAACTACTGATTCAAATTGAAAAAATATTTTTATCTTAGAGACTCTCATTATCGAGAAAGGCTATAGGATAGGCTATATAACATCACGCTACGACGAACAGGAGCTGAGCATCAATGATAAATCTTGCAAAAACGGTAAAAGATTATTCTTTAATAAAAAATAAAAATAATTCGGAATCCTGGGATGATATCGCGACACTCCAGGGCGTCGTGACGCACAGTTTGGGATATAGGCTATACCTCCATAACATCACGATACGACTAATAAATAGTACTAGACTGACAGTTGAGCATCAATGAAAAATGTTGCAAAAACGGGTAATCCACGCGAACGAAGTCGCGGGCACAGCTTATTTAAGATAAGGTTAAAGGGTCTGTGACACATCAATTGCCTATACACTACTACAACGGCATATATCACATTGCGGGGCTGCCTCGCGAGCCATGCCTTACGAGGCAGCCTCCTCGCGGTGTGGATACGCCTTTGCCTCGTGAACCACTTTTGAACGTTACCGCGCACGAGTGTCACTCGGCTCGCTGTAACGCGACTAAAGTGTTTGGTTCCATGGTGAAATGTATATTGACGCCTCGCAGTTTCAGCATGCCTCGTGTTCACTTTGTATGCACAAATTGAGCGCATTGCGCGGCTACCTCTCGACTACTGCTCAAGCGAACAGCCTCGCGAGCAGTCTCGCGATGTCTATACACGCCTTGTGGAGCTCTGTCAAATCATCAGTTGCCAGAGCTCCACAGGGCGTGTATTCACCGACAGAAGCACCACACTACGAAAAAGGTAATGTTATATTTGGCTTGACGACGACACAGCCATCTTAGTCAGTAATAAGCAGCCTGAGCTGGCCACAGAGAAACTCCAACAAGGCCTTGACGCTATTACAAAGTGGCTTCAAAAATGGAGAATCAAAGCTAACGTAACAAAGTCCGTGCAGATCACTTTCACGCTCCGAAGAGGAAACACATTATCACACAAAGACAGTATAAGGTATATGGGCATACACTTAGATCGCCGTTTAACTTGGAACCAACATATCAAAAGCAAGAGAGAACAACTTAATATACGGCACAGAAACCTCTATTGGATGCTATGGTAGAAATAGCAGGTTATCACTTGATAACAAACTCTTAATATAAAAGTCTATATCTGGGGCAGTGCAAGCAATTCGAACATGCAGAATGCAATATTAAGAACAATAGCCCATGCTCCGTAGTTCATTACTAATTACGAAATCCACTCTCTCTTGAATATGACCACAGTAAAGAAGAAAATTCAGACTTCCATTGAGAAATATCAGAAGCGGCTGCAAAAACATCCGAACGAACTTGCAGCAAGTCTAATCACTTGCAGCTATCAAAAACGTCTCAAAAGAAAAGGCATAGGTACTGTAGCGAGACTACATAGTAGTATAAAGAGTAGCTGTCCTCGCTGGAGGATGCACTCGACCTGAAAAAAAAATCACAAACTATTTGCTTATAGTAGAATACTGATTGCAGATTAACACAGAAAAAAAATATATTTGGCTTCTGTAAGGTGGAGGTCGCCCGTTGGGGCACTCCAAAGTGTATAGCAAACTTTGCAAAAATAGCGCATTTGACCAGCGATTTTCGTAATCTGATTACCTTGTCTATAAATATAGGTATAAAACAATTAGAATTCTTGTTAATAATTACAAAAACACAATACCCACCAGCCGCCGACCCACTGACATAGCCGTTGACACACCCAAGCACACCCCAGCGTACTCTATTGACGGCATCGTATCCTGTCCACTACGTCTGCTTGCGAGTAGATATGGCGGAAACTGGTCTACACGTGTATGCTTATCTCGTGCAATACTTACGTAAAGTCACTAAGTAGTTCTTCGACACCAATTTACCTACCAACCTACGCATCGGACGGGTGACGGGTCATCGAGAGGGTCATGTCACCTTTCCGTAGTATTATTGTACTCTATGCTGTCACCCGAAGCGAGGCCTACGGCACCTTTATCTCTATTACGGGATGGCACAGGCATCTATTTCATACAGTTATGTCTTCTGATTTCTATCTTCTTTCTTGATTTTTTTTGATGAGGTGTAAACCCCACTAAAAAAATCTCAACGCTCTTTATTTCCATCATACATTTATTTCAATGAGATTCATAAGCATCGAAATAAAACCATCCACTTTCACTGCACAAAATTCGCTTCGTACAATTTTGAATCATAGAAACGAAAATCGTCCTCGCGATGTCATGGTTTTTCGCCAAACACACAACACCGCCAACTTTATGCTGGCCGAGAAGAAGTCGGCAAAGGGCCATTGCCCGAAGCCCGAACCAGCCCGAACCGCAGTGTTGAAGACACGATGATGACGATTAGTTAGCTTGCTACCTAAAGGAAAAACAAATAGTATTTATGGAAATTTTCTAATTATATTCAAGAGCAGTCTGATCTCTGGACTTAGAAAATTTATTTGTAGAAAGTTATTTACGCCTTAGTTTCTTCCTTCTATTCCGCCCACAGATGTCCTGAATTACTGTACCTATTTGTTTACGGAACGATCTTTAGAACCAAATTTGTATATTTATAACTTATTTGGCAAGTATCTAATAATAATTTAATGCACGTAGGTACTTGTTTAGCGTATGATGTACGTAGGAACGGAATGGAGAGGTGATGAGTTTAATAGCAAGAATTGGAATTATTTAGTGAACATAATGTTCTTAGATGCATCATTACTTACGTAGATAACGTTATAAATGGGAAACATTTGGTCTTTGCTAAATTCACCGGAGTAAAGGTGCGTGTTAAATCTCAAAGACATAGTTTTATTTATGGAAATAGTATAGTTAAAAGTGTCCCTTTTCAACTTCCCTAACTTTTTCAATAAACATTCGATACCAAGCAAGCCTATAAAAATAAATTATAGGATTCGTATAACACTTTTCAATTTTAAAATAATAACCTCCAGCATTGTTGGTTGTTTACTAATTTCCTTAATTTTTTTTTATTTTCCATGTCGTGTAGAATGTTGGGCTTGAGTTCTTTCACAACCCTCATATTCGTTTCAAAGAAAAAGTCCGGTGGCTTAAACCCAGAGATTTTATCGTCAAAAATATGAATGACTGATTGCCCACCAAATAAGACTAAAATGCTTAATGTGTAGTTTGTTCGTAATGATTTAAATTTAGATCATTACGAACAAATATTTATATTATGATAATTTTTTTTATTGTACAAGTTTTCATAAACAAGAAATCCGAGTTGCATAAACCTATTTCTAGTATTTATTACTGCTTATTATGATGTCGTTAACCATCTGGAACATAAATAAAAATAATTTAGAACACGAATACAAGCTATATTAGTTTAATGACAGGTCTAGTCTAGGTGTAATTTCCAATGCAGAATCCTATAGCAGGCATACATGCTTGTACCTACTATGATGTTTTATTATTACACACATGGAGTTTTAAAACATCATTATTTTATGGTCTACTAAAGGGAAGTAAACACGCTATTACTGTAGCTGTTAATTATTTCCTTGCTCTTGATACAGTGGCGTATTACTATACCAACAACATGCGAACCTCGTTGACGTTTTTTCTGATCTTCTTCGTATTGATCTTAACAGAGCGGTCGTGATAGTCATAAAGGAGAGCTATCTGCCGATTGTCTGACTATATTTCGTCCACCTATTCAATTTGTAGCACATTTTATGCATTCATGTAACGGCAGATTTCATATGACCGGTCCATCGCTTGGGTGATCTGCCTCTCGGCCTTGTACCGTCTACTCTTATTGAACAACCAATCGTTCATTTATTGGTGTTGACAGACGTTGAGAGTACACAGACGCTGCCTGTTGTCGGTATGATATTGAGAAACAAATTGACACTCGCCCTACGGTTATACAATTGGCTTTCTACTAATCTAAAGCAGCGTGTTTTCGTTGTGCTGAACATTTGACCACATTATTTTTTAATGTAGGTACTTTTATTGGTTCGCCAACAACTTATACATTACTACAATTTGGATTACTAAACTATTTAAAACTAAAACTAAGTGCACAGTCACTTACAGGCAAAAACCACATGCATATAAAAAGAATGTCGAGACATTGACATAAAAATTAAGTTGACAGAAATAATGTAATTAAGTAAATGTAAGAAAAACATAAATCAGTTAAATGTAGAGTGGATCTTTCGATGTGCAAGTTATAGTAATATATTTTATAGGTCTATATACAGAATTGGTAGATATGGCTGATGATAAATGACGAGTACGAGAAAAATAAAAATACCAACCCGCAGTTGGCCAGCGTGGTTGACTAAGGCCTAATCGCCCCTAATGTGGGGTAGGCTCGAGCCCCTCGGTGGGGACATTATATGAGCTGTTGATGAATGAGAAAAATACAGCCGGTTTTGACTTCTACGTTTATACGTAATTATGTAAGTAAGTACCCATAAATGTAGAAGCCAATTTACTAAAAAGATGGAAAAATACAATTTATATTATTCTGAAAAACATCTTTCATAGGAATTAAAACTGATTCATATCAAGAAAATGCTATTATTCAATAGATACTTTTTATTTGCCACTTATATGTTTGAAAAGTCGAAAAAGAACACAAGGCTTGTTGTCATATTGGTTTCTTTAATACACAGAGTGTTTGGTACATGGGATATCAAACGGGTACCTACCTCTCCATGGTAACATATCATACAAATACTATGGTGATACAAAAAATTTGAAATTGTAAAAAAGATTTTTTTTATACATTTTTTTTCTAACCGAACTATTTATATAGAGAAATTACATTTTTTTTTACAATTCCAAAATGTTGATATCGCAATAGTAATGATATGACTATGTTAGCATGGATAGGTTAATAACCCATGTACCATACATCCTATATATTTCTGCCTGCGCATTATGTTTTTTAAGTCATATAAATGTAAGTACCTATATTTCTTCAAAAAAAGATACACTGTTATTAAACATGTACAATGTTAAAATAGGTTTTTCAGAAAGAATATCAAATGATTTTGAGTGTCAAAGATTGCCAATAAGTTTTATTTTCAGATCATGTTTGTTAGAAACCAGTAATTAGTTTCCAAAAACTTTACTTTATGCGTCTTCACTATTGCTATTCTAGTTAGGACTAGAATAGTGTAAGGTATTTTTTTTATATCACGAGATGGCAAACAAGCCTGCGGCCCACCTGGAGTTAAGTGGTTACCGTCGCCTATAGGCACTTGCTATATTAATGGTAAATCACTTAACACTGCAAGTGCCTTGCCACCCTGAGGACTAAGATGAATGCCTTCCATGAAAATATTATATTGTATTAGTGACCTGTATTCCAATTTCAGGTAAAAATACGGCGTATCTCCAATAAAAGACGACGTAGTTTAGCTGTCGTGTTTAGTCGGGAACTAGTCTAGTACTCGACGGGTCATCACGCGTGAGTCATGCCTACGTCACACCTTTCGGTCAATTATCGGGAACACTCGTAAATAAAGCGGCTGCCAAAATTGCGAAATCCTGTTTTTTGGTTGGATCTACGCTCATTTGTTTCTGTTAAATGCTTCTATATTAATTTACGAACTTATAGAACAGATAATTATAAATATAAAGTTTAAAATAAATTGAGTGGCTGATGGCGAGACAAAGACATTCGTAAGCGTCAAAAAATAGAAGAAGAACATTAAACGTTTATTATTGGAGAGATCTTTTGTAGAACTCTTCTTTGTATAATGCTGTTTTAATGCCATTGCCGAGTGAATAATATGGGTAAATTTTCAAAGCGGACTTTTTTACGTCATTACGGTGGCAATTTTTTTTTTCACCAATCACCCGAACCAAATACGCTAGATTATAGATTAGGATGCTGTGAATCTAATAATTTATGAGGCACCCTTTAGAACACAGTACTTTCGGAGAAAATTTATTTTTTAAATTTTGTGCCACCGAAATGATGATAAAAGCCACTGAAATGACTCAATTAATTAATTAAGCAAATTTTCTTAAATATTCATATAAAAACGCGGTAATGTACTTAAAGAATATTTTTTTTATAATCAATTTTTCTAGTACACTGATGGCAAGTAAACATTGATGACACAGTAACAAAAATAAAACAAATATATCTTGGTTAAGCTAGCCTTCATATTCTTACGTTATAGTTAAAGTTCATCATCATCATCATTTTAGCCGAGAGACGCCCACTGTTGGACATAGGCCTCCCCCAAGGATCTCCAAACCGGTCGGTCCTGCGCTGCCCGCATCCAGCGACTTCTCACGACCTTTATCAGATCGTCAATCCACCTTGTGAGGGGCCTACCAACGCTGCGTTTCCCGGTACGTGGTCGCCACTCAAAGACCTTTCCGCCCCAGCGGCCGTCAGTCCTCCTCGCAATGTAGCCTGCCCACTGCCACTTAAGGTTCGCAATTCTTTGGGCTATATCGGTGACCTGGTTCTCCTGCGGATCTCATCATTTCAGTGATCAGGCAGAAAAACTCCGAGCATAGCCCTCTCCATTACCCTTTGGGTGATCTTGAGCCTTCTTATGAGGCCCATTGTAAGCGGCCACGTTTCGCTTCAATAGGTTATCACTGGCAACACACACGAATTAAAAACTTACGTCTTGAGACACTGTGGTAGATGGGCCGAGAATATGCCGTGTAGCTTCCCGAACGCTGCCCAGCCGAGTTGGATTCATCCCAGGTAAACCAACATTGGTAAACCAACCGTCCCAGATTGTTTGTCCCAGGTAAATATAATGGTCTCTACCACTTCCAGTGTAGAGCTTCCAACCTTTACGCTAAGCATAATGGCAGATTATCGCGCTTTGGTCTTCTGTATAACCTGCCGCAACGTATGTATGTGACTATGGTACTGAAGCCTTTTCGGAATCCGGCTTGTTCGGTAGGTTGGAAGTCGTCAAACCTGCACGCGAGACGATCCGTATAACCCTCGAAAACAACTTATAAACATGACTCAGGAGCGTGATGGTCTATAGTTCTTCATTTGGGCCCTATCGCCCTTTTTAAAGAAGAGTCTCACCACGCCATCATGCCACGTCTTTGGCGTTTTGCCCTCGAGTATAACGGAGTTGAATAGCCTCTGAAGAGCTTCTTCAATCTCGGTCAAAAGCTCAGGTCGCGATGAAACGATTCTGCCATCCTCTGTCTTCAGCTTCGACAGCAAGCTCTCTCCAAGCACCAGATCTCTAGCGAACACTATATAGGCACTTGGAGATCTGTTTAGTGAGCTGCCCGACGACGACGAGTGTCTTAAAGAGCTTTGAACCCACCGTAGAGATAGCTTCCACGAACCTGTCATTGTATTCGAAGCAATTTTGCACTTCGAGTTGAAAGTGTTCGGGGTTTTGGATCTGGATAGCTTCAGGGCGGAGCGTAGACTTCATCAAACGATACCTTTCGGATTTGACGTTGAGATTCAATGTGCCTCTTACCATTCGATGATCGCTCCCCGTGTTAAACGAATTGATCACAGAGACATCATTGAATATCTGAGCCTTGGTCGACATGATGAAATCAATCTCATTTTTTGTTGTACCATCCGGACTTTCCCAGGTCCATTTTCAGTTAAAGTTATGTAAAATAATTGAGCATAGTAATATGTGCAGTATTTTTCTTTCTCTCCTTATACCTCATTGAATTTTTCTATTTCTTTCCCATATTATTTTCCTTTTTGAAAAGGCAATTGAGCTATAGGGAGAATCTTTTTCTCTGCCTTGTTCTTGTAGACATAATTTAGAGTAATTTTTAACTTGGATCTGTAGTACCTACCTAGTAATAACTAACAATACTAATTTTTATTTTTAACTGAATATTGTTACTAAATATACTAATAAATTCTATGGACTAAGTATTATGGGTCTGAACGAAATAAATTCATTGCTTCAATAATACTAAGAAGAAAACTAAGAGTTCTAAGAGAAGAAAACAAGAACGCAGTATGAAACCATTATCCAGTATTCCAGTCCCAAACTAAGTCAGATATACATAATTGTATTTTAGGATAAAATTAATATTAAATAATGAAAGATTATTATATTTAATGTATATAAATAGTATCGATTATACAGGTATATATCATTACGGTGGCTCATGCGTCATTCCGGTGGTTCACTACGCCACCGCAATGACGCCACCGTAATGACGACAAAATGTATTTTTTCGTTACAATTACCCGAGTACCTAATTAATTTAGTAGATATTTACAGGTCGTAAGACTGAGGCAATTATCTACAACATACTAACTTGACGATACAATACATCACTCCGTTCATAATCTAAAACTTGCCACCGAACTGACCACACACGGTAACCAAAACACATTTCTCGAAAAACTTACCTCGGGAACGAGTAAAAACTTGCTTAAGCGTCGTCCTTTCTACCCACAAGTTGGGGCCCGATTAACACTCAGGCTGATCAGAAATAAAAATATGACTTGACATCGCTTGACTGATAGAAAACAAGTAGTCAACTGCAAGCATCGGAAGCGCAGTTTTACGCGGGACAAAGACATATTGGCGTCTCAGTTTTTTAATTTAATAGTTAGTAAAGTTTTTGTGCCTTAAATTGTGAAATGGAGTAAATATCTTTAAAATGAGATATTTTGATAAAAGATACGTTAAAATTTCGTTTAATAGTGAGTGGTTTTGTGAGCGCGATTTAAACTGGGACAAGCCTCCCAGGGCTAGGCCGCTCATACAAGTCGGATGTTCAATGTGGAAATTCTTGTAAGTTTTATATTAATTCTTATCTAGTTTTTTAATACGGTTAAGTTACGAGGTATATTTTCAAAAACGCGTGTGTTTAGTCTGTTAAGAATGATAGTTTCTTTATAAAGGTCATAGGACGCCCAAAAAAGTACGCTCGAAAATTTACCCATATAATAGATGGATCGTGTCATCGGGATAAGATAGTGAAGAAAACGAAATACGAGAAATACACACATGACAATGTTTTATTATATATTTGGTCGATGTTTTTGTATACATACATAATTATATAATAGTCACGCTCACAATCTCAAAAGAGGTTAAGCCACAGATATATCAATCTAAGGAGATCGGTCCAATCGCCAAGTTCATAGGAAGACAGAGTGTCGCGATCAGCGGCCGTACTACATAGCATGGTTCTAGTTGAGCATGCCGTAATATACACTATTCATTGCGCACGTCTTAAGGACTGCGAAGCGATGAAAGTTAAGCACAGCCGCAAATGAGATCGGTCGAATCGCTGAGTTACGTATTCACTTGACTTTATCGGAAGGCGGAGTGGCGGAAATGTATGCCCACAGGGCATACACTTGTCGCAAGTTAAACGCCGGCTTGGCCTATTTCCTTGTATTATTAAATCTGTGGGTTAAGCTTTAGCTAATATTTGGTTACACAATGAGCCATATCTGGCAGTATGGGTGATATGCAAAAGGACTATGCAAAAGGAGCATCAAACCCAAAAGCCTTTCAACAACAAAACCTTCAGTGGTTCAACTAAGACAATCCAACAAACATGGTAGAAGTCACACTCAAAGTATATTATGTAGGCTTATTTTATTATAATAATAATCATCATCATAACACCTCTCCTTGTCAGCAAAAGGAGGTTTTTGCTGTAGTCCACCACGCTTGCCCAATGCGGATTGGTGGACGAAGTATAAGATGATCAATACCCCTTTGCTGATCCTTTAGTAACCTTCTACGTCACCCATTGGAGGATATGGGCTGATGCTATTCTACTCTGCCGGCATCACATGACTAATATGATATAACAATAATAATTTATTGTTTCTCTCTTACATAATATAACTACATAATACAAGTAACAAAAGAAACTTATTCTATACAATATGTATTGCTACCACAGATATATCAATCTAAGGAGATCGGTCGAATCGCCGAGTTCATAGGAAGACCGAGGGTCGTAATCAGCATAGTAAGTCATTAAACGCGTAAATATTAATACCTACTAGAAAAATGCTTCAGAATTTTTTTTTTTAGTGAATTTTTCTAGTATTAATATTTATGCATTTGTAAACGCAAAAATAAAATTATTCCATAATGTAAGGTAGTTTCATCTTAACTGGGCGTCAAATATTTGCAAAAATATTTCGCTCGGGTCTTAGAAGTGCAAATTTCAAAGATTTGATGAAACAATGTTTACCATAAAAACAAAAGCACCAAGCACTGACAAATTTCGACAGCGAAAAGCAGTGTCTCGTGGCGTAATTGGTCAACGGAGCCGCCTGGATTGCGGAAGATGCGAGTTCGAGTCCCGCCTGAGGGAAGTCGATTTTTTTCAATGCATTTTTCTAGTATTAATATTTACGCGTTTGTAAACGCAAAAATAAAATTATTCCATAATATTAATGTGTTAGCAGTACATTAATGTTATTCTTGAACAAGCGAAAAGTGTAAAACACTAACCCGACTACGGAATTATTATAAAACGGCACTCGATTTCAATAGAAATCGACAATCAAACATCATTTTGACATGACAGTCGTAGTTCCATTTTTGGGCCTTTCACATTGCTTTAGAATTTAATTAAAATTGGTTACTAGGACAAAATCTCAAACTCCTCTTATTGTTAAAGTCGGTTAACATGTAGCCTATGTTGTACGAATCAGAATAACGAATTGATTGAAATCCCATTCATCAAAATCAGATGAATCGTTTAGGCGCTAGGGTGGAACATTCGTAAATACAAACATTACGTAAATACATACCTACATACATAGACTGCTAAAATCATTACTCTTCCTTTTGGCTTCGCCGTAGTCAGGTAAAAAAAGACAATTTTTATTTTACATTTAAAAATAAGAATAACCAAATAACACGATGAATGTCTAAATTATATTAATTAATCATAAAGTTATTGTACATGAAAAATCTAATATTTTATAGAAAAATGGGACTGGATGGGGAATTACCGCCAAATCGTACACCCGTCGTGTCGTCGTCGCCCCGTTGAGTATAAATCGACACATAAGAAAGCGTGAAGTTGCTCTCGCGCCGCCCGCCCAGTCTCCGGCCGCCCGCCCTACGTCGCGTGCGCACCTATACGTCACCTAACCGACTCCAGGTCAGTGGTAATTGCTGAATATCTAACTAAAATCACCATTCCTCAACATCAAAACAGTACAAAACAAGACAGGCTGGCGTTATCCAAGAATGTACCACAAAAGTGACAGTTTTATTTCTGTACTGCATAATACTGGGTGCATGTCGTCTCGTCAGTGGATGTGTAATTAACCAAAACGGAATTCCTTGTAAGCAGTAGCAAGAATTAAGTCTAAATATTTCGTGTAAAAATACACGTTTTTAGTGTGCTATTTATTTTATATGGTACGCTGGGTTTGTGTGGAGACAGTATTGTTATAGTTTGGCTCGTGATACTTTATGATAGTGTAAGTAACGGAACTGTAGTGTTGTGTTTACGTGGTAGCTAATAGTGTTGCGAATGTAGGTCTTTGTTTTGGTTAGTTTGTCAACTAGTTGTGTAATACTATTTCTCGAGGCTTATGTGTGCTATAAGTAAATCAGTTTAAGCGTTTCTCTGTGAATTTCCTTATTTCTCAGGCCATTATTTTAGTGTTTATTACTACGTAAACAAATAACGTTATTAAAGGTGAGAAGTATTACTGACTCGCATGATATGGCCGCATCTTTATCTAGTTTCGCTGATTGGAAACAAGATACCTCAGATTTATTATTTCATTGCAACGCGTGTATCTCTACCGTTTTATTAACATGCGTTTATCACTTGCGTGTAAATGCTAGTTTGCTTAATATCAATTAAACGTTACAAAATTAATGAAATAATATATTTATCTTTATTTTAGTACTGAGAAATTTAAAAAACTCTTTCTCACAGCTTTTAAGAAAATGGATTGATGGTTTATTAGAAAACAATCGTATGAATTAATGATTACTAATCTAAACATAGTTACAACTAAATCTAAATTTAAATTGCGCGGTCATTGCGATTAATCATTATTGATACTCGTATATAGAAATCTTCTGCGAAAATCTGCTCGAGGTAATAAAAAATATATAAGACGCTATTATTGTTTAGATCTTAGGAATGAGGTATGGAATCCGTTAATCAAGTCAGGACATAGGATACTTAGCAACTAAGTTCTGTTAAAAATACTGAATTCAAAACGTTATATTAAATCGTAAACATTTAAAAACCATTTATCGTGAACTCTATGACTGAATAGACCATAGTATATAGCTGTTCAATGTAAAATCTAGTAACTCTACTTATGTCGTAAAGCATTGTGCTCACTACAGTTAGAGAATATAATCTATAAACGGATGCATAGAAATTCTCCAAATCTATTAAAATAGATACTTTACACTAAAAATTATGATATGATATTATGTTATAATAATATATTTTACTAGCTATTGCTCGCGACTTCATCCCGGTGGGGTTGAAATTCGAAAAATCGTAATATACATCATTCTTAATTTTTAGGCGATAAGCCTAAGATTAAGATAAGATAAGGCGATACCAATTTGTATGGATTTTACTATAAAAATTACGGATTGCTCATACAAACTTTCATCCCCTATTTCATCCCTTTTATATAGAGGTTTAATTTCGAGATAATTCAAAATACCCCTGAATAAATTTTTAACCGAGAGGCCATATACCAATTTAAATGGATTTTATTATAAAAATGAATTTCAAAAATCCGAATCAGATTAAAGGTATTTTTTAAAAAAAGAAAAAATAGATGTCTACTCTTTCTTTTTTTAAAAAAATCACTTTTAAACTTTCGCGTTGCATGATTAACTTCAGTAGAAACGGGAATTATCGCGAGTTAAACGAGTACACAATAATAATACTCACGTGCAATAAAAACGAATCAATTCGTAGGATTCGATTCAAAATATATCGGTATAAAAAAAACAAAGATTAGATTAACATATCCGGTAAAATATAATCTGAATGTATATTTCATAGGCTGTATAGTAGGTTTAACCTACTCTAAAGATGGTTAAACGAAGTGTTGGTGACAATAGACTCATTTCTTTTCTGTTTCTCATTTTTACGCCATTCGGAAAGTCTGTGACGGAGCAGAATTTTAAAAGTTAGTTCAATTGTTTATTCAATGATAGATTAATGCTTTAGTGCCCTTTAAATCAATTGATGTCCAAAAAATTTTTTGTAAGTCTAACTGTTTGGTTTTCAATTTGTAAAATCAATAACCCAAAATCTGTCACAGAAAAACTGCTCTAATGTAAGCTCAGGTTCGTGCTTAACAAACAATGTTAAAATTTATTATTTATTGTAGATTGCGATTTATCTAGTTCTGAACCAAAGCGCACAGGTGGGTCAATTTCATGGCACGTAAGAAAAACAAAAGGAAATACAAATAAAATAACATGTAGTTTTGTTGATAATAGATAATGGGCAGCAATATGTAATGTGTTTATAAAGTATGTGAACAAAAAAGACTCGCGAAGAATTATTTCCTAGTAAGATTTTAACCAGAACCACTTGGGATGTAGGTAGCGTTACTGACTACCTCAACTATTGGGCTTCAAAACTCTACTAATACTCTAAGGCGAGTCACACACAGCGAACATAATATATATTATAGCGTCTAATATAGAGATATATTATCTTAAACGACCACACACAAGTAAGATACTATAGTATATCGCAACTACGGTATTCTATCGGAAGCCGTCTTGCAAGGCGCCTGATTCGTTCCTTATACAGAGTGTTTAGCCGACTATCCTTAATATAATATTTCCATAACTTATACTTCGACATCTTAAGGCGTCTCTCGCATGTCGGTCGTTGTTTTAAGATACTGTAAAATAAAATATATATTACTAGCGACCCGCCCCGGCTTCGCACGGATGCAATGCTTATGTAAATATGCATGTATTATACATATAAACCTTCCCTAAGAATCACTCTATCTATTAAAAAAACCGTATCAAAATCCTTTGCGTAGTTTTAAAGATCTAAGCATATATAGGGACAGACAGACGGCGGATAGCGACTTTGTTTTATACTATGTAGTGATATTCTTTGTGTGTGGTGGTCCGTTGAATATTATGGTGAGCGATACGTCGAAGATAATATAAATTTTATAGTATCTTTGTAGTGTGTGATACGCTTAACTCCAACTTAACTCGGTTTGTACATCACGCAGTCTAATAGTCAACAATTCCTTTAATTTTGACGCCGTCGTGCTAGAGTCGTCAAAAACACTCTGGGGTCTATACTATTGATAAATATTTGTGCATGAACACGAAAATTATATCAGCGGTTGTTTATATATTTATTTAAGTTTATTTGTCACCGTACAAAGAAGCCATATGAACATCAGAAATTTAAAATTGCTACTTGTTTCATTCAAAGGTGTAATTCGAGAAGTAACCGTAATGTGACAAATTATCAGTGACACATTTGGGTTTCTCCACACTCGAGACGAAAATCAGAATACTTATAGTTCGTACGTTCTAAAGATTATAAGCTTTTGAAAAAGTCATATATGTTCATAGAATTTCATATTTCACAATATTTTAAATCTGTCCATTTGTCATATCCTAAAGTTAGTGTAGCAGGGACGTGGTGAAAATTAAATAAATGATTGCGTAAATAATTTGAACATTAAAATACACAAAGTTGTTAGGAATTTTCGGTGGACTTTTGTGACAATTTTTATAATCAAAAAATTAAATGAATTTGTATTTTTAAATTCTTTGTTATGTTATATGATTTTAGCTAGTAGGTACTAAAGTTAGTAAGATATGATGCAGTCATGAAAGGTCATATTTTTAAGAATGGTTCAGTACGGTGGGAATGTACACGAACTTTATGTGGCAGAACTAAGCCCACAGAAAAGACGCTATGCGGAAAATAAAAGGAACTTATCGAATAATCATCGTTCAGTCAATAATGTTATAGAATATTTTCATCTCAATTAAATTTTTAATTACATGGTTCTGATCAATTTATACTGACCGGTATGCAAATTTTCATATTTGCCTGCCTGACAGCAACCATCCTTGGGATTGCTACCTTTCGACAGCACATGGAACCACAACAGCTAATATTGATCGGTATCCTTAGCATAATATATTAAAAGAACAAAAGCTCAGTCATGTGATAGAGAAAATAAAGTATATAGTAATAATTGGCAAAGTTGTGTCGCACAGCCGAAAATTTCTAATGTTTACGAGGTCGAAATAACGGTAAAATATTTTCTGAATCACATTTTCATCTATGTATCATGTTGTCAAAGTATAGGTATAGTTAATACTATTGACTTCTTTATGTTTTCAACTTTTATAACAAAAGTTATAAAAAGTTACGCCATTTTATTTTTGTTTGCCTTTCTTCGATGTGTTGGTACATCCAGAAACGCAATAATATTTACGATTATATAGATTTTTTTTATTCACATAATTATTTAAGTAATTATTATAAATGTAAATGTCAATATATTGTCATCGTAAAATATTCGGATTGGCGACACCAGTTGGCAGCACCTTCGTTGTACACATTTTCTGCCGTATGTTGTACCACTTATGTTTTCAAAGTGGGAAATCAAAAAAGAGTGCCAAAAAATTATTTAATTATTTAATGACAAATAGTAACAGTACACTTATACATTAATGTTTTACCATTAATTGTTTCCTTTATTTAAAGGACTATTAAGATTTGCCATACTGCCAGATGTGGTTTTATGTGTACCCAGAGGTTACCTAAAGATTTGCGCAACCCCTTTATGAGTGTGTTTATTTATTTATGTACTCGTATGAATGTCGTAAGATCTTATTCGAATATTTTTTCAAAAAAATTGCAGCTGCTTATTATTTACCTTGTAGTAGGCAAATTTAAAGTACATTGAAACTGGTAGAGGTTAAAAGTGTTGGGTGTAAGAGAATAAATTAGATTTACGGTAAAAATATTAATACCTTCATATAGTGTCCGATTTTATTCCTACTAATTATTTTCTAAACCAACTGTGGCACAATTTGTAAACACAAAAAAAACTATAAGACTCATTCAATCCGCAGCAAGCTCAGGGCGGATATAAAGAGATGCAGGGATATATAAAAATAATTTGTCAGGATGTCCTATCGCAGCGAAATGTGCTCGGCTATTTTTAGATGGAGTGTGTGGCAAACCTGTGATTGTATGGGGAACCGTTGCCCGTAATATTTGTTCTTTACTATCCAATCAAATTGTTTTACGACGAAATATTATTGTTGAATGGGTATGTTAATAATACTGTTTAATTTAAATGGTGTGGGATGTCATAAGCAAAGCAATTATTTCACATATCTGATGGAATGGGTTTCGTGCTGTTCTGTTCTCGTGTGTAAATTAATACTGGGTTTACCTACTACAACCACATATCTTGGAGTCTATGTCAAGTTATTTTTAACAATTATTATTATTAATATAACCTTATAATTGCGATAAAAACTGTGAAGCTGGAAATATTTTGATACAAAAAAATTTATATATCTCAAGTAGTGCTCCTTTCGAAATACTGCTTTTGAAAAGTTTGACGTTTTGTGTTCTCGTCTAACCTAAATTTAATTTATCAACATAATTTGGAGTTATAAATGCAACTTGAGTATCATAACTTATACAGTCTCTATAACAACAGGCCACTAATAATACATAGTTACGTCAGTTTTGTCTAAAAACCGTTCATTCCAAAACTGTAAAAAACGCGGACAATGTTAACAACCTGATAATAAAAAACGAAGGAAAACTGATTTATGAATGTTTACCAATCTATATTATTATAGTCACAAGATGGGTTTTAATGGTACTGATTAATTTCTGTTTTGTTTCAAGTCATCTACTTTTTATCTGTTTAGGGACGATATCTTTCAACACACTTACGGCCAGTTGCACAAAGTTGTACGTTTTACAATTTCGCAAAAAATTAATGTAATAATCAACATGCATACGAATAGGTTGTTTCATTTTTAAAAATATGTTTATTTTTGGTCGTTCGTTAGTAACAAAATACCTATGTACGAGTATGAATCCTTTTTTTAATTTCTCGTATACGTAGTATAGAGGAAGTCTTGTAATTGTCAAAAAATTCGACCTCGATATTTTGACGGATTTACTTTGGACCTCCCAGAATCCAAAAAAATCACTTTTGAAATTATGTCTGTGTGTGTGTCTGTGTGTCTGTGCGTTAGCACGATAACTCGAGTATGCTATAACTTTAATTTTTAATTTCAACCAAATTTAACATGCATGTATGTTATCAAAATATAAGGTTTCTATCAACTTTTGAGTTGTCGATCACGAAAGTTAAGCAACCAAGTACGCGGTCGGTACTCGGATGGGTGACCAAAATTTAACATGCATGTATGACATCAAAATATAAGGTTTTTATCGACTTTTGAGTCGTTTCCGGTATACGAGAAAGTCAAGGGGAGACCACTCCCGATTTTTATTTAATGTGTCTATGTATTTTTTTATAAATTCGGCAACAACGCTTCTCTTAGATTCATTTTAATCTTAAATTCAAAGTAACTGACGGAAAGAATCTTTGTTTTTTTATGTTAAGTGGTTGGCAGACAAGCATATGGCCTGCCTGGTGGTAAACAGTTACCATAGCCTATAGACGCTTGAAACACCGACGTGCCACTTGCGCGCTGCAATCTCTAGCCCCGTAGTAGGATTTTATTGTGGTTCTCAGCTCATCAGTCACCATGAAATCTAATACCAAAGATTTCTCGCCACGCACTACCAAGGTGCATTAAAATGTAGAAAGAAAAGTAAACAGTTATTAAAGATGTGTATGGGCTAGATTCCTTTGCCCTCCTTGAGCAAATAATTTAAAAACAACAAAATAAGAAGTTTATATAATAAATTTGTATAATTCCCAGCCCCGTAGAAAGATTTTATAGTGATTCTTACCCCATCTGTCACCATCACAAAGTCAGTACCCGTGCCGTATGTTTTTTAGTATACAAAACGCAACGATTGTAGTTGCGTTAAGAGCTCAATTTGTATGGGAAACATGATTTACGCTTGTTTTCGCTAGGCACACTGTTCACGTTTCCGATACATATTGAGCTCTTAACGCAACTAAAGTAGTTGTGTTTTTTATACTTAAACCTTACATTACAGTACCCGTAATGCCAGACATTTCTCGCCATGCACTACCAAGGTGCATTCAAAAGTAGGAAGAGAAGAAAACAGCTAGTAAAGATACGAAGGCGCCAGATCCCTTTGGCTTTCTTGAATAAATAATTTAAAACAACATAAGAAGTTTATTCATTGAATTTGTACCTATAACTATAAAAATTAGTAGTCTCCCAGTGGTCGACATTCGACCATAATTAATATAAATTATAATTTTGAACGTTATTAAGTTCTATTCTCAAAGACTATACTTCTGTAATCACAGATTTCACCAAGTCTGTACTGTTGTGTTGTAGTGTGTATAAAATATGGTAGTGTGTATAATGTTTTTTTTTTATTGATTTAATGTGTTTTTTATGCAATATTAAAAAAAACATTCTTCACTTCTCTATATAAACTATAAGTGTGCGAAATTTCATACTACTCAGTCCGCGCAATTAAAAAAAAGGGTACAAAGTTTTTGCTTCACGTATTATGTAGATATATTTTATGGATTGTTCGGTTGCAACTTGTTCGGTTATACATTTTTCAAATATAACGATATTGAACGGTTATTACATATAAAAGTTTCATTTATCGGTGATCTCACAAAACTAATTTAGAAACAGCTATAAAATCTTACTTAATCTCCGTTTGAATAGTCTTCTATCCATCATCGTGCTTATTAAAAAAACAGTCAACATTTTTTTTGCCAAGGAACCGGATATTAACGCAATTTGAATTTCAAATTGATTCCAGTTCGGTTACAATGTAAAGTCTATAAATTAGTACTCGAATCTTTATATATCAAAATGTGATTCCAAGAAACGGTATGCCAATTAAAAACGTATTCACCTTACTGTTTGTCCGCGCATCCATAGTTTGCAATATTTTGCAATTGCTCGATAAACGTATAGCGATTTGCAATAATCATTGAAATAACTCTTAGTTATCTAATTTTAATTACTTTATCATATTATTCGTTTATAAACTTGAAACTAGACTTATCTGTTCAATCACGCAACAACGGTTGAATGGATTTGGATGCCTGGATTGAAAAAGATATGAATGAATGTATGATGACTTCAAGGTTTTACAGCAGGGTTTCTTAAAGCGGTTCCTTAGGGGTACTTAATCAGATCGTAGAAGGGTACATAGCATGTGTACCAAGGGCCCTGAACATATTTATCAGGATTGTTTTTAATTGACAAGACGTTTGCTTGACTGCTCGCTCTCGTTGGGTGTTATGCAGTAAACAAACAATAAAAGTCATTTTTTAAATATTAGGCTTGTTTTCTTATCATAAAATCTTCTTTAACAGGGGTCAGTGGAATATTGAAAGTTCTCTAAGTGGTCCGTAAGAAACCCTGTTTTATAACAAACGACAATCGCGCGGGCGAAGTCGCGACTAAATAACTAGCTTCGTCATTGTGGATCATAACTTTAAGACCGTTTACGCCACCGATAAGTACGACCATTTACAAGTGATTACGAACCGAGCAACGGGCGACGGCGACATGACCTCTCTCCCACAAGACACACGGTATCGGCAGAACGATGTGAAAGAGTTTGCGCGCCCGGTTGTGCTGATGTTTAAAAATTTGTTATGGCTTTAAAATTAGAATATACACTGAAAAAATCGATTACCGAATTTGTCAGTGCTTGGTACTTTTGTTTTTTTCAGTGTATTTCTAAATTTAAAAATATTTCCGCGTTTGTTAACGCAAAAATAATTCCAAAATATGTTATACCTAGCTTATTCGAATTATTTTTTTTCTGAAATTTCAAGAATATATATTCTTCTCTTCAATTTAAGCGATATTAATTATTTTTGGAAATATTAATTTCTATTTGTTCCATAAATGTAATACGCGGTTTGAAATTTCTACTATTTCAAATTAAAATCAAACTGTTAATATACGGAACAAAATGTAACATTTACAACTGTTTGCACAAGAACATTATGTAGAAAAATTTAATATATTTACATTTATAGAAATAGAATTTGTGGAAATCAGTAAACTGAAAAAGTGCTGATTACCAGTCAAACTCTAGTGATTTGATTGGTCGTAGGACTAGTTTGAAGTCCGCCTGACTAGCGCCTGGTCATCATCATCTAACAGCCTTTGACAGACCCACTGCGGGGACACAAGGCCTCTCCTTGTGATCGAAGGAGGTTTAGGCAGTAGCCCAATGCGCTTGCCCAATGCGGATTGGTAGACGGAGTATAATGTGATCAATACCCCTTTGCTGTTCCATTAGTCACCTTCTACGACACCCAATGTAGGATGTGGGGTGGTGCTTTTATACTCTGCCGGCATCACATGGCGTTATAATAGTGTGAACAGCATTACTGTGTTTTGACATAATGATAAAACAGTCCCGAGTGAAGGTCGCTTCCACCATCCTTCCACATTCCTCGATTCTAACATCACTTACTTACCATCAGATAAGATGAACATCTTACAATTGGAAAGAAAGTTCGCAAGTCTTCAAGACTGACCGCATCCAATGACATCCCATCAAATGAACGATGTCATTAGACCAGAAGAGTCAATAGGTCAGTGGGCAGATTTCGTCTTGACGCTACGAAAAAAATAAGATTTAAGATATGATCTTTGTTTATTTTGTCACTTCACACAAGTAGCAATTACGCTTGCGTGAGATGACATGATAAACAAAGGGTCAAAATCGACGAAATTAAAGATTAAAAATAGAGAGTGGTCTCCCCTTGATTAAACCGGAAACGACTCAAAAGTTGATAGAAACCTTATATTTTCATGTCATACATGCATGTTAAATTTTGGTCACACATCCGAGTACCGACCGCGCACTTGGTTGCTTAACTTTCGTGATCGACGACTCAAAAGTTGATAGAAACCTTATATTTTGATGTGATACATGCATGTTAAATTTGGTTGCAATAAGGTAAAGCATACTCGAGTTATCGTGCTAACGCACAGACACACACACAGAAATAATTCCAAAAAACGGTAATTTTGGACTCAGGGAGGTCCAAAACGTGTAAATCCGTCAAAATCTCGAGGTCAAATTTTTTGACCATTACAGGACTTCCTCTATATACGTAAGTATACGAGAAAGTAAAAAATGTTATCAATATAATGAGCTGGGTAAGAAAAAAAACAAACGAATATCCTTAGAATTCTTCATAGGGCTTGAGATGTTAATCAATGCACTAATTCTACGAGTGTGGCCGTAGCATTATAATGAAATTTATATAGTATAGATGCTCGTAATTAAAAATCTTTCCATTCCCCACCAGTCATGTAGTTCGTATTTACAAGTACTTATTTTTATGCCATACTTATTTTTATGCCATAGGCCATCTTTCAATAGTGTCATTAAATCAAATTTATGATTCGAATGTTGTTATTACAATAATAAAATCATACGTAGCAGTTGTGTAAAACTTTCCCTACACAGCTAAGGAAAGCTAGGGAAATTACGCCAGTATTTATACATGTTTGAAAAAAGTATCAGAAACTTGCAATCTTTAATTAAATTTAGTAAAACCTACTTGTGAACATACGTATATTTGCATTTATTTTAAAATTAAAACTCTATCGGTTTCAGTATCGCGCTCTTCGTCTGTAAACTCGTATAAGTGGGACAGCTGGATAACGGAGGCTCCTCGGATTGATTACTTGTGTATTTCAGCAAGTCTGCAGCCTAATAATCTATATTTATCAGCGTAATTTGTATTACATATGTTTGAGACTGAGTTGTGAAACGTTGCGGTTAATAGTCGCAGCAAGGTTGATTTAGTGTACTGGTTATTATTCTAGTAGAATAATTCGTAGGGGATTTTACGCCGGCAACTACTTTGTATGAAGAGATCTTGACGTATACTAGTAATCAAAGAAGTTCGAATTATGAATCGAAATACTGTACTCTGTATTTCGATTCATAATTCGAATTTCTTATTTCGAAGCAATATAATCTTTATATAGATTACTTTATAGTTGATGGTTGAATAGTTATTTCTAAATATTGGGGCCTATTTTTCACAAAATATTGTTAGTACAGTAAATAGAAAAGTTGATGATGAAGTAAACAATTTTACGATTAATTATCAAAATAAAAACTGCAGTTTTTTTTAAGGATTTTTAATCAATCATGTAATAAATATTAAGTATCTAAATTACTCATAACAAAACCTATCTGCGTAGAACTTAATTTTTAATTAAATACATTTTATTTTGTTCATCTACTTATGCTATTGACCATTGTACGCATAATTATTTATTACTTTACGAGTACATCATTTCGACTTTCAGAAATTGAGCATGAGTAATGAATTGAATATATATTTCCTAAAATCTAATTTGACATACAACTGAAGGTGGTTATCGTTAAAATTAGTTTCTGTTTTTTTAAGTTCATTATTACTGTGCTATTAATACATGAACTACCCAACTGCGTCTGTCCTACTCGCTTGAGAACTTCGATTTTAATCCCAGATTATTGCAGATTAGATTGGGTTCGACTGCAAAGAGTTTTTCGAGTTAAAGATTATATTGCTTTTCTCTCTGAGAATCGTTTTCCTTTGGCTTGTAGAAAGAACTACTATTCGACGTTTGTTTTTCCTACAGCGTCACACGCAGTTCACATTCGGTATCAGTTTCCCCCGTACTTACGGAAGTAACGTTTTTAAATAGGTTTCTGTTCCTACGGTAGCGAGTTGGCAGTGCGGTCCACACCGTCGGCCAATACCTTCCACTCGGAAGCTGCCTGGCCCCATTTCAGCCGAGGCAACAACCCAACCAGAGTCTTTGACACTTAAAGTGGGGAGTAGGCCATTTATTTCGGTGTTGCCCGACAGAAATAAATCTAACAGTTACTATTGCAGGATCTGTGACGTTGTAAATACGTGATTCTTGATGTGTACGCTGTTTTTTGTTTACGAACTTGCTTTAAAGTTTCATAACAATTGCAATGTTTTTACGCGAATTTGGTAATGTTGAAAATAACACTAGTAGAGTTTCTTAGTAAAGTGATTTAGGAAAATTGATCCAAGGTCCTAAATGATTATACTAGTACTTTGAAATAACAAGACTATATTATTGAAACCAATGTACAACACGGTATACATACACCGACTGCTGAGATGATTTTGAGTGTAACATTGTGTCCTTGTTGGCTTGGCTTTAGTTGATTTAGTAACGGAAGGATTGTTAATTTTTGGGTTTGGTGCCCCTTTTGTGTGTATGTGACAGGCCCATACTACCAAATGTGGTTGTATATTCTATGATTATTATTGTGGTATCTTCTACTATTAACGAACGTTTAACCGAATGTTACCCATAGCTCTGCTCGACCGCTTTGGGATTGTGAGGGTAATTCTATATGTATGTATGTAACATACAATATATTATTTTGAGTACCAATGTTTTCGTCCAACACAATCCCATTTAAATACGCTGTTAATAAAATAATATCAAGAGACAAGATTAAAGGTTTTTGCAGAATTCAACTTTATTTAAATTTTGAATGGATTCTTTGATCAAAGATACAGAGTCACGTTGAAATCAAAATAAAAACATACATTTACTATTCAGAAATTCATAACCAATTTCCAAGTAAGAATAATGAAATTTAGGTAAATATAGTTTAATAAATTACCTTTGAGTATATCCGAAATTCAATGCTAAAAGTCTGGCAAACAAATGATTATTGTCTTTGCCAGGAGATTCTTTGCTTTTTTGTGTTAATTTTTTGTGCAGTTAACGCACGTAAGCGAACGTCTCAATGGACAACGGTCATTAGTTCCCAACTTCCCATGATCATCATTCTCCGAACGGCTGTACAACAGAATGGCGGTCGTGTTACGAAATGCTCCTACATAAATATCTGTGGTAACCAACATCTTGTACTGTGATTTAGTTCGGATTAACTGAATGGCTAATGATTTTGAAATTGAATTTGATTCTAATTTTTTATATTTTTATTATACAAATGCTTATAAGGCTCTCGTTATTGACACTTTTATAACTGTCGGTTGGTTGAACGATCTTGACTACTTGGCCCGATGTCCCTGATTTATGTCTCTATAGAGGGATCATTCAGCCATGTGATGCCGGCAGAGTAGCCCATTGGAGTTTATGGGGTGATGCTAAGAATAGCATATATCACCCCATATACTCCAATGGGTGTCGTAGAAGGCGACTAATGGATCAGCAAAGGGGTATTGAACATCCGTCCACTAATCCGCATTGGGCAATCGTGGTGGACTACTGCCTAAACCTTCGATAACAAGGAGAGGCCTTGTGTCTCAGCAGTGGTTCGAATTATATATGATGAGTAGTGATTGATGATACTGAGTTGTGTTCGATGAGTTCTTTTCAACTAAACATTATTTCATTATTCGCAAACCGGCACGATCGCGCCCCTTTGTATTTTTCGCGACTTGGCAGGGCAGCTTTTCGTAGGTGGCTATCCTATTGGACTATCTACGGTTGGCCAGTGCAAAAACTGTGCTTAGGATCTCACTACCCTCCGCGATCACAAAGTCGGAACTCAATGTGAATCGCTAGGCGGCTAGGTTTTACCTGGAGGTCAAAGTGGGCGGTCAAAGAGGCGCTGTCTAGGGGATATGTGTAGGCATGTGGGTATCTAGAGTTAATACCCACGGACGCGCTAAGCTTTATAAAAAAAATCTTTAAAAAGGTGAACGATGAAATGTTAAACAAGTTTAATCGGGCCAGTTTCTGCCAAGTAAGAGTATTCTTCAAGGGAAGAAACACGAATTATAACTTAAGATTGTGTCGTAGGTGTCGAGTACCTACTCTAAATATTTTGTCAGCGTAACTCTATACTCTATTTTATTACGTAATAGTTATGTTGTATACCCAACAATGTTTAATGCTTCGCAATTTTTAGCTGCTTCGCATTGTAGCCGGTGCTGACGGTGCGAGTAGTCTGCAATGGATCAAGTCCCAGACTATTTACATAAGCCACTTCTAACAAAACGGTAAAGCGTTAACGGGGCTATTATTTTATAATTTTTAAAGAGGTATTCGATACGAGGTATTTGTATCGGGAAGTGGTGTCCAAACTCAAAGATGTAAGAAAGAGTATACGCCCGGCTCTAGCCGATTTTAGGGTGCTTACCAACCTGTAGGGTGCTGCTTCACGCCTCTTTTGAAGACCAATGGTCGTTAGAAGACTAATAATATTATGTCTCAACAGCACATTAAGAATAAACGCTTCCTTATTTTGGCAGATTGTGCGCCTGCCGGTTATAGACATAGAAATCCCTTGTTCGCTCTCCAGGAAGATAAATATATGTGTCATTGGTTTGATTAGTGGTATATCTTAGTTTACAAACTCCTGGCTAAGTATCACAAGCTTACCTCAGGATGTCGGCAATGTATTATGAAATTCAGACGTTTTAAAGCTAGCTTCGGACTGTTTTATTTGTAATTAAGTAATCTAGATATCATTTATTTATTTGTATAATATACTCGTAGGTACGGGGCAAATGAGGATACATCTTTGCTAAAGAAGCAGTCCTTTTTGTGCTAGTTCAAAACAGTGTTAATTAATACGTATGCATCTTCTTCCTTAGAATGCTGAGGATTCCGGTTTTCGTTCAATCTTCGACCTAATCTTAACTTGACATTGAGTAAAATAAAGGTTTAGGTCTTTGTAGAGTCTTTAACTTCACTACCCTCTATAGTGCAGAAGTTGTTTTGTTAATTCATTGGTTTTCAATCTTATTTTATAGCCCTAGGTTAAAGTAGGTACGATATTATTAAAAAATACATTATTTTCTGAGTAAATTTATTAGTACACCGGGAGGCCTATCAAGTAGATCCTATGCAATAAGGAAGCGAAATAAGATGCGCCGTAAATTTTACTGTAAATAGGAACTTGGATTAATTGGAGAAATGAATCCGTTGATGACTTTATTGGCCATTAATTGGTGTTTATAGTAATGTTAATTGTAAAACGATAAGCTTATAAATTCTTCACCAGTTGCTATTGAGTTGTTTTAATATGTTTATTAATACTTTTGTGTAGCAGCAATATTGCAGAATGGGGTTTCGCGAATTGTGTCATTTCTAGTGGTGGCTCGTAAAAGTTATTATTAATCTTTGTGAATACACTATTGTGCCCTAATCTTAGTTAGTCTACTAGATCTTTATTAAAGAATCTCAGTAGTTGGTAGCGGGAGTCAATACGATTTTTGTATTTTTTGTTGTAAAATTTTAAGTAATAATATGTACAGAACACGGAAGATATCAGGCTACCCAAAACAGACAATTTTCTTCAGTTATTATTCAACCTTTTTCTATAATAATAGAGTGTAGTATATTGAAGAATTTTGTCAGTTTGTACTTACAAGATTTTTCCCACGACTTTCCTCGTCTTAATGCAACTCATAACTGTCTCCAGGGATCTCTATGCTAAAATCGGTTTAGTGGTATAGGCGTGAAAGAATAAAAGGCAAAATAATTCAGTTACGACTTTATAATATAACTCAGAATATAAGTTTTTATAACATATTTTTTTTAATTCTTCTATTTTCTCCATTTTAGAGCATTTAAATAAAAGCTTGTTTTTGAAAATGTTTTTATATGTAATTTTACTTTGTAGACAGTTTATTCGTATTCTTCTCTGCAAACCATTTCATTTGGTACCCACTAATAAGGTAGTGCTAAAAAATGAGTAGTCTGTCAGCTTGGGCGGTCCGCCATTTTGGATATATATATAGTAAAAGCAATTGAATTTTCATATATTTCTCAGCAAACCCTTTCATTTGATACTCATTTCATGTGGTTGCACAAAAAATAACTCATCGCCGTCCGCCATATTGGATTTAGAATGACGTCACTTAGATAAGTATGCATTGTAATCCAAAATAATTAACTCTTTAATGCACTTAAAAAAACAAAAAGACAAATTTATAGTAATACAGTTTGCAAGGGCGAACTTATCTCTATAAGAGATCTCTTCGAGTCAAACCAAAACGTATAATAAACGTTCATGCAAAATTTCAGCTCAATCAAATAATCGAAAAATGGTTTGCAAATTTTGACGGACAACTTATATACTTAAATACGAACAGTGTGCAAGTAAAATAAAAGCTTGTAAAAAATATAGAGTGAGAGCTTGTGACGTCATATTTCATAAAATGTGTGTGAAAGTGTGATATCCCACGATATTTCAACTGTATCGACTTCATTATTTGTTTACGTGGTAAAAGAAAAAAAATACATTTTCGTGTTCTATCTGACGGAACAAACAAATTTTTTATTCATCATCGAATGACTTAATTGATATAAAGTGAAATGAACTAGCGGCGCGAGCTGTCCTTACCCATCGCCATAAGCGAAAAATAAATATACCAAATATTTACGTTAGGTACAAAAAATTAGAAGTGTGAACAAATCATATGAAAGCAAGACTCTGTAATATTGTCAAGCGTTAATTACTAATTTCATATAACAAAATTATGTAGTTACATTGGTTGTGATTTAAATTATGATCTATTGTTCCCAATCAAATGATACTACTGATTTACTTTTTGCCTTTCATACAATCTACCTGAATGTTTACACCCATTAACAATAACCAAAGTACGAATTAGTCTTAATTGCAATGTTGTGCTTCTGCGAACTCTGTAAATATTATGTAACTTTTTGCACTTTGTAAGAGGAAGTTATGCGTCTGCAAGAACAACAATGAGCTTATACATCACAGCATACATCACGCTCAGCCGGTATTAAATCTTGCAATGAAATGCGGGTGTTTTGTCAAAGCTATTAAAAGCCGCGCAATTTATACTTTGATATAGTATATCCAAGTGTGGCAGAGGCCTAGCTAAGATTAAACGTTAAACTATATATTTGTTTTACCTCCAACATGCAATGTTAATAATTTCGTTCATCAAGCATAAAGTAACCTGTCGTGCTATTCTATAATGAAGTCACTTCCTACTTCGATTTCACCTATGAAATTTTAGGCAAAATCCTTAATTTACTAGGTGGTAGGCCTCTATGTAGGGTCATTTGGGCAGGTACCACCGATTTTCCTATTTCAGCCGTGCAGCAGTTTGCTGTATTTCGGATTGAAGGGAACAGTAGCCAGTGTAATTACCGAGCATGGAAGGCATTTCATCTTAGGCCTCAGGATGACAAAGCGCCTGCAATACCAAGCGTTTTTTCCTAGTTACTGCAGATATTTATACGTGCTGATATCCATATCACCAAGTGGGTCGTCGGCTTGTTTGTCATCTAGTAGTATCAAAAAAAAAGTTTTCTCGGGCAACCTAAGATGTTCTAATAAAACTTAGCGGAGTCAACAGAAATGTAGTTTTCGGTGCGTTGAACTGAACGAGTCTTCCTAATGTTTTAGCTTTGTAATGACGTACTAGCTGTTTTTATTTCAAGTGTGCTGATCTGACGTGCAATAGTAAACTGAGTGACATCGCATTTTCAACCTTAAGTCTTTGTCGAAGAGTTATAATTAGAATTGGTGCATCGTAATCGTTTGAGTTGACCGTTCATATTTTGTCCATTGGCTCAGCTGATATAGGTCAGGCCGGAAACTTTTTATAAAACACCATCTATTTTAAATGCGTTTTGAACAAGGTAATGCACCCAAAGAGTGCTTTAGACGTTAAGCAAATTATCCTCGTGAGTTTTGAAATAAAATATTTGATTTGCTTTCTAATGCGAAATGATAATATACGCTCAAGACATGTAGAAAACTTCAATCTTGTAAATTTGCAGCGCTGTTATGTTTACTCAGCTTCACGTTTAGTATTACATTTTTTTCTGTTATTAATAGGAATTTGCAAAAGAGAAGGGTTGATGACAGAAGTTGGTAGATGGAAAATTACTTTAAAACTGTGATATGTTTTTGTGTGACGTATAAATGTATTATTATTGGCTAATTTGTAATTCTCTGAAAAGAAGTACTTTTTTTTTTCGTGGAACGATACATACCTTTCAAAGGTCTATTAATAATTTATCTTTATGATCAATTTAGTAAAATTTTTGAATTAATATGAAGTATTACTAGATTTCTGCTATAGATTTTGATATTGAAAGCAAATACAATAATATAGTTATATATATTCAGTAACAGGAATTTGTAGAGTAGGAACTAGTGTATTCTTCAGAATATGGAGGCACGCTAAGGGACTATACTAAGGGACAGAAATCCAAGAAGGGAAATTTGCTCAGTAATTGTGACTTCCAGGAGGATCACAGCGAATGAAAATCAAAGGTGTTTCAAGAGCTTAAATTCATAAATTCATATTCAAGTTTCTTCAAAAAATTACATTTAGAAAATATGTTATCAGAAATATAAACGATGACTATACTTTACATGCCTTACTCATGTGCATCAATCTTCCTCGCCTTTTCGTCACATCTTGACTCATACAATGCGTACTGATGGGTCTCGTATAAATTAATAAACCTTAAACGAGCCAAACACCCACTTAATCTCATTGATTTCACATGCTACTGTTAACAAAATAAATGAATCTATTAATAATATAATAGAACGTGACTGTGGTCATGACACTTGTGAATAGGCTATTTTTTATGTTACGAGATGGCAAACAAGCTTGCGGCCCACCTGATGTTAAGTGGTCATACATGGTGATACACAAACGACATATTCACAATACATTTTATAAGTTCTATGAATTGCCTTTACAGGTGTACACGGCATTACATTTTTGACGTACTATTACAAACAAAATCAATATAAAATTAAACTCAAAAGCAGTGAATTCTACTACAAACGTCAAAAATACATTATATCAATCTATCAATAACTGAGATAACTTTATAAAAAGCCTTAGGCAATCCTGTAAAAAGCAGATTTGCAATATCACTGAATGTGACAGGCGCAGTAAAATTGTCTCGGTTGTGTTGCTAGTAAAGAATATTATAATCGTTTGGTCATTATGTTATGAGAATACCCAACATCAGTCCAATTATCGTTACTAATTTATTTATTTCTATATTTTTCAGTATCTCAGAGAGCTGTCGTGAATTTATCCATGGATGTTAGCTGACATGGTATGGCAAGATGTCTTTTAGGAATTATGTAAGTAAATTTTAATTTGATATCTTATGTTACTTTATCTTTCTTCGTAGGTTTTTTCCACTATTATTACGGAATTGCATTTAAGTTGTTAAAAGAGACATATTATCTGATTAGTAGATTCATATTGGGAGGTAATTTAGTTTTAGTTAGCAGGTTAAACCCCATTTCGGGACACCACATATGAGGCGGTCAGCGCAAAAATGGCCTAACCCTCAATTATTTATATTGTGATTTATCTTCTACAATTAAATGAAAATGTGTTAAAATTTAATTCAAAATCGGCCTATCTCTTGTTTCACCAAGCGTCAGGCCGCTTAGGTCATAAATTGAGGGTTAGGCCACTTTTGCGCTGACAGCCTCATATTATACGGATAGGTATAGATTGCCAATGCAACATACCCATTTCCTACAGTTTCAATGTAAATTAATTAAAATATTTTTTAGCAATAGTAGAATAGCTCAGTATTAAATTTGAGATTTTTTAAAAAGAACCCAAGATTCTATGATTTTTTACCTACCTAAATTCTGTTAAATTATAGGCATGTATTTAAAGTAGTATTAAAAGAATGAGTACGATATCTTGTGATAAGTGAAATGCGACATGTTACAATAATCCATAGAAGCCCTTTACTTATTACTTCGAGTTTCTAATAAAAGCAATATTATACCGACTGGATTCCTAAGCAGAGCCCCCTATTAATCAGTCTACTGTATAATACATATCCCAAATAAATCCTTCGCTGTTCATTATATTGCCGCTATAAAGCAATTGTATTGTCCTTATTTGTTTAGTAATACAGTTCAGTTTTGGACCATTTCTATCAATCGAGCTACACATTACAAACACGCATTCCCTATGCTATTTATAAACCGGTGAAAGGCACAACTTTATGCGTGATAGTGTTGAATGAAGAATATGGATTTGGAGCTGCACTCAAACATATCACTCAATGCTAAAGTTTATAAAAATATTATGGAAACGACCCATATTACAATATATATTGTATAAATACACATATCATTAATAATTAAATTAGGCATAATATGTACTTTTTTACTGTTGGCTATCTGTGAGTGTATTTTATATATACTGCTATATTAATTCACATAAGTCGAATTATATGATTTATATCGAAATATCATTATGTATATATTTTCTGGTTTGTTTTCAGTATGATACGTCATCATATGGACGGAACAGAGATAAAGGGAGAGCATCAACAACAAGCGTCACTGCAGACCGGCCCACTACAGTCACAGCCAAATACATCAATACCACGCCTTCTTATAAGTCGTCTAGTATTCCCATATTGTGCCCTGAAAGAAATGAAAGATCCGACCGTTCGACGACGAAAGACGAATCACCCCTTTCCACTATTGCTAGCCGATATGCCAATTATGGTAAATCAGAAAAATCGACACCTAAGTTCGAAAAGAAAGATTATTCTAAGCTTACAGTTCCTTCTGTAACTAATAAAAGTAGGGATGTCAGCCCCATATCGACAACTTCGAAATATAGTTACTCTCGACCCTCTAGGCATTTGAGTCCTGAGAGGAGAATCACGAAAAACTTCAAAGAAAAAAGTCGAGATCCCAGCCCAGTGGATCGAGAAAAAGACATTCCAAGCAAGACTGACAAGTCTTCAGGCTATAATAGTCTGTCGAGCTACAAATTGTACTCCCGACCAACGAATTATACACGACCTTCCTCTAGAGCAGAGGCTAAGCCAGAAATTACTGTTAATAGGTACGCAATAGCAAATCGACTGTCATCTAACTATTTACGAAGCCCTCCCACTGTTAAACGTTCATCTGTTTCACCGGTAAAGAATATCGAAACCATTGCTGTAAAAAATGAAATTGAAAAATCTGTATCACCAGTAGCAGTTGTAGAAGAAACGGCAAAATCTCCAATAGCAACAGTAAAAGAATGTTATGAAAATAAGAATGATAGCATTGAAGAAGATAAGGATGACGCTATGTATGAAACTGTAAATGTTATAACACGCCATACATCTCCTACACCACCTGGCTCATCCGCATATGTTAGGAGTAGAAGGGCAGATATGGCCAAAACTATTGAAAAAGTTGTTACGCGGTCTAAAAAAAGACCTGAAATGATGGACAAAGAGGTCCAGTCTGATAGACTAGACGATACAACTAGATCCAGTAGATATGGTAGCAGTACTAGAGCAAGTACAACAAATTGGTCGTATTATTCGCCTAATAGTTATACAGGCTATGCCGGAAGATATTCAACACAATATTCAAATTTGAGAGAAAATTCAGTTAGTAACAATTCATTTAGTGACAGAACAAGTAGAAGTCATAGCATGGAACCCCCTTCAAGGGAAAACAATAGTGTTAGTCCCTATTCAGAGACAAGTAGTAGTAGTAAAAGTAATAAAGTTGTTTTGAACAATAGTATACCTGAGTCAAACCAGGAAATCATAGCGGTATATGAACAAAATAAGGGAGAAGATATGTCTGAAATTATAATAAACGTTAATCTGAAACTAACCAGAGCGAAGAGTCCAATGGCTACGGCATCTGCAGAATTCGTTTCACCAGAAGTTACAATTACTAATAGTCAATTGCCCCCTCAAGCACCTAAACCAGATGGGGCAGCCAAACCCAAAAAAATTAAAGTTCGAAAATCAAGTACAGATTCATCGTCTGATTCCTCACCAAAGAAAAAGATTGTTAAAAAAAGAAGTAAATCCGTAAGTTCCACAGACTCTGATCAAGGAAGTGATAAAAATAAAGATTCACCATCCGCTTCACCACCTAAATGTATTCAAAAAACTTCATCTACTAGTAACTTACAGAATGGCATTAGAAAGCTGAAACATTCCAAATCCCGTGAAAGTAATAGCCCTGAATCAAGCATTACCCTATCGACGCAATCATCCATGAGCGAAGACGAACCGTTATCGCGGTCTAAGACAAACGATGTTTCGAGAACATCCGCTGATGAAAATTCCTTGCCAACTGATAAATCAGCTAAGCAATCTTCTTCATTAATTCCACAAAAGCAGGATCCTGGTACAGAAGAGGCAAAGTCATTCTTGATTCGTGCACTTGCGCCGGTTACGAACCTATTTAAAATGAGACATCAAGAATCAAATGAAAACAGTCGCTGGCCCGACAGTTCAACTTCTGAATCCACAGGAAAAGACGTATCTAATTTAATAACAGAAAGTGATAGATCAAATAAAAATAAGAATTTGGTAGCAACGAACGAAGATTCTGTTGTAAAACTAAAGAGTATTAGACATATTGAATCTGGCGAAAGAGCATGGTGGCTAGATTCAGAATCAGAGAAAAAAACATCTGAAACCCGTAATTCTGGCTCTGATAAAAACATCCCAAGAATAAGACACGTGGACTCAGGTGAAAAAGCTTGGTGGCTTGAATCTAATAGCGAGAGTAAAAGTGAAAATCAGTTGAACTGTGTTAGTAATAACATAGAAAGCTCAGAGAGTAATCAATTAAAAAAGTGTAAATTTGTCGATGATGAAAAACCATGGTGGTTGGATAGTAGTGCCAATATTCCAGAAGGCATCGAACGTTTGTCCCCCCCTAGAAAATCTTCAAGTGACAGTGAAAAAAGTGAAAAATACAACTTTTTCAAAATGCGTCATATAGAATCTGGCGAAAAGAAGGATTGGTGGGTTACGAGTAATGAAAATTCATCTCTTAGTAATAAAGTTGAATCACAAAACAGTCTAAGCAAATCTGGTTCAGATCAAAAGAGTTTTCCTTTAAAAAGAATTCGACACGTTGAATCGGGAGAAAGACCTTGGTGGTTAGCTAGCGACAAAAACATTCCAGAAGGCATAGAAAAACTGCCTACTCCCCCGCCTCCACAAGAAAGTGACTCTTCCGACTCAGAAGAGGTGCAAGTTTATATTCCTTCTAATCATATACCACCTTTTCCACTACACTTACCTGATGACGAACCTTTAGGAGATAGAAGAAGTCCTGAGGGTCTCGAAACACCTAAAGAAAATGAAGATTATCGGGGTCGTTCTTCACCTTATGAGAATAATCGTCATAATAATCGCAGGAGAAGCTTATACCTAAAGGGGATGGATAGATACATATCGCGTTATACTGATATAGACGACATTCTGGGAACTTCTGGGCAATTATATAGCCCTTTTATGGATTCAATACTGGCGAGAAGGACAGGTCAAATACCTTTCGATGACGACGAATGTGAAGAAATAGATCCGACGCAAGTGAGGATACATGATAGCACTGCGCAGAGACCGGTCATCAAGAAGCTGAGGGGCAGGTAATAAATAGCTCTTTTGATTCTATTTCTGATATTGTAAATGATAACATTAATTGGTCTGTTTTATGGATTCTAAAAACAATATTGAATTACAAATATAAATTATAATTTCCCAAAAACATTGTTTAGATAGATTTTATATCAGTAATTATTTCTCTTTTTACAAAAACAAGATATCAAGTAACTATCTAATCAACATTTCTTATTATGCACAGCGAGCATTTCGTGATCTTCGAAAGAAATACATGCAATACGTGCTCTGTAAAACTTTCACGACGTTTGTTTCTGCATATATTTATGGCAACTTAACATCAAAGAGTTGAGGCGATTAGTCTTATACATTCTTAATGAGAAGTCTCCAAACTAGTCAATGTTGTGTCCAATAGCCTGGAGTCTAATAATCTAATTGATGATGTTATAACAAAAGTACATATAATTTTTATTATATTTCAGAAATGAAGTGGCAAATTACCGAAGTGAGGATCAGGTAAGCTATACTGTAATATTATGTATTTCATTATAAGTACTTCACAAATCACAATTACCTACATCGCAACGTAGTAATAATTTTGAACAATAAAAATAAGCAGAAAGTGATGTCAGCATCAACATAAGACAAATATCAACCTTGAACCTAAATGATAGATATAAAAGATGCCGTTTGCATGTCAATCAATTAAAAAACAGAGCTCCTGAGGATGTTAAACTGACAAAGTCCAACAGCGCTAAACAGTTTCATTGGCCCACTGCATGTGTGCTACTAAAATAAATTGCATCGGTAATAACGTCAGCTGTGCGAACAAAAACTGGAAGTCGACGTCAGGTTAATGAGAGATAAACAACTTTTAAAAAAAAAGTAGAACCGACTTCAAAAAGTATAAAAATAACATTATTAAAATGTATGCTAGGTACCTGCTGTACTGTTTGAACCCGGTGCCAAGCCATGCCAATCGTTCAGCACCACGAGCCCCTCATCACCTAAGCTGGCGCGTTCGGTCGGTCGCAATCGCGGGATGGTGTGATCAATAAATGTGATGTGGCAGGCGGACCTATAGAATACCTAGTTGGCTTGGCACCGACTTCAAACAGTACAGCAGGTACCTAGCATACATTTTAATAATGTTATTTTTATACTTTTTGAAGTCGGTTCTACTTTTTTTTTAAAAGTTGTTTATTTTTCTATTTTTAGTGTTTTATGTGGAATAATTGTTGTTTTTTTATATATATTACGAGATGGCCAACAAACTTGCGGCCCACTCGTTGTTAAGTGGTTCCGTCGCTTATAGACACTTGCAATATTAACCATAAATCACTTAACATTAGAAGTGATTTTTGGGTTTTGTGCATAGTATGGTATGGTCCATACTGCCAGAAGTGGTTTTATGTGTGAGAAAATGTTACAGTTTTGTACAAGTTTAACATCCAAATACTAACTTTTACGGTGCTTTGCCTTCCATCATCAGCTCACCTAACAAGCTAAAAGAATACAACTTTCGGTCTTTAGGTACCTACCTTTAATATTTATAGAATTATCATCCAACTCTTAATCGTTATGGAGTTTCTCCTTCCATCATCAGCTCACCTGAATAGCATGAAAGAATACAACTACCGCTCTTTAGGTACCTTTATATTTAAAGAATTATCGTTCAACTCCTAACCATTAAGGAGTTTTACCTTCTATCATCAGCTCACCTGAATAACCTGAAAGAATGCAACTATCGTTCTTTAGGTACCTTTTATATTTAAATAATCATCAACCAACTCTTAACAGT
This sequence comes from Elophila nymphaeata, assembly GCA_955850985.1. Lineage (NCBI taxonomy): Eukaryota > Metazoa > Arthropoda > Insecta > Lepidoptera > Crambidae > Elophila > Elophila nymphaeata. The sequence continues at coordinate 25,102,676 of OY039065.1, forward strand.
TAAGGAGTTATTCCTTCCATCATCGGCTCACCTGATTAACTTGAAAAAATACAACTAGCAATCTTTAGGTGCCTATAATTTTTAAAGAATTATCATCCAACTCCTAACCATTAAGGAGTTTTTCCTTCCATGATCAGCTCACCTAAATAACTTAAAAGAATACAACTATCGCTCTTTGGGTACCTTTAATATTTAAAGAATTATCATCCAACTCCTAACCATTAAGGAGTATTTTGTTTCATCATCACGTCACCTAAATTACCTTAAAGAACACAACTATCGGTCTTTAGGTACCATTAATATTTAAATAATCAACAACCAACTCCTAACAATTAAGGAGTTTTACCATCCATCATCAGCTCATCAACATGAGATGACTACCACACGCAATCATACTAGAATTGCTTTATAAAAAATATGAATAACCCTCCCTTTCCGTTGTTTTTCGAGGGTTGCTCTCGATTTTCCTAGCTTTGCATCATCAGATCCTGACTTGGTAACACTGGGACCACCTCAGGAGTACACTATCGAATAAAAAAAGAATTTTAAAAATCGGTCTACAAATGACAGAGATATCGGTGAACATACATTTACCTTCCATCATCAGCTCATCAACATGAGATGGTGACTACCAGACGCAAATGCTAGTATAGCTTTAGAAAAAATATGAAAAATGTTGTACATGCCTATAAAATTTGAGGGTTGCCCTCGATTTCCCTGGCTTCCCATCATCAGATCCTGACTTGGTGACAATGGGACCACCACAGGAGTAAACACTATCGAATAGAAAAAGAATTTTGAAAATCGGTCCAGAAATGACGGAGATATCGGTGAACATACATAAAAAAAAAAAATACATACAGACGAATACAGAACCTCCTCCTGTTGGGAAGTCGGTTAAAAAAGGGCTAAGTGCGAGTCTGTTACTTGTTGGGATATTTTATAGGCGTGGGATAACTTGATGATTATAAAGCTATAAACGAGGATAATTTGAGCATTGTTCTTAATTGCAAATAAATGGTTCGGTGTTTTCATGAACAAAAAACAGCAAAATTTTTATATTGTGTTTCATTAACATTCTGGTAAGCAGAGTGAATTACTTCTTTAGAAATATAAATCATTGATTTTTCTTTTGATTGTATGCAAAAAGCAAAAAATACAGAATTCCGATAATAGTTTTAATGTGGGTAATATTACAACGCTTTTGGATAAAATAACTGTCAACGAAGTAAGTATACAATAACTCTAACTGTCTACGTATATTGCAAATTTTAATTCATACCAAAATAACTGACCTGCAATCACATAATACACCCTAACCGTGTAACCAAATTTTGTGAAATCAGGGACAGAAGTATCGTCAAAACACGGATAACTTCAAAGCTTACCTGTATTCTACTTTTAATACAGAACCCTTAGAACACTTTGCGAGCTGTTGGTTGGTCTGGTTATTTGAATATTTTTGTTTTTCGACTGAGTCTCTAAAACGGTTAAATATAACTCTTTTGCAATTAAAAATCGATTACATGGGTCAGTCTTTCTAATTAACCTTCACAATACCCACTTTACCGAACAAAATTAAACAAATTTTGTTTAATAGAAAGAGTACAAATACAAATTCAATAACATTACGAAGCATACTGTTCCATAAAATTTATTGCGGTTGTAAAACATACAATAGCAGATCTTACTATTTTACGAAGTAGTTTTCAATAGACGCATTTGCCTATTTTATCTCACACTTGGTACGAGCTTTTTGTAGGCATCTGCGCGGACGCAGCGCGAGCAGTGAACCGCGGTATCCCCGCATCCTTGAATCAGTCGCCTATGGGAATACACTGCGGGACAGGGACGGCTATAGGTATGCTCGCTACTTACATTTTAATAAGATGACGTCATGCGCAAAGAGTTGCAGAAGAGAAGCGCGTGAGTTTGGAGCTTTTCCGATTACTTCTCAACGACTTATTTCATATGAATTGCTCTTATTATTAAACTTGTTACAATTTTGAGAGTAACTCATGTTCAAGTAAAAAATAATAATAATAAGGAAATTGATACCAGAATACTGAAAAGTTTCTTAGTTACACGACAGCTTAAACTTCATGTTCTTCAGTCCATACTGCTGATTACATATGCTATAAGCTTTAGGCGGCTTTTCAAGTAGTGTTTGAATTATTTGCTGAATGGGCTGGGTAAAAGATAACAAAACTAAAAAATATTTTTAACTTTTCTGTCTCGTAAGTTCGGATTTTTTTTCTTTCAGTTGAAGATTGATATTTGATGATTTTTTTTATAAGTATACAGTAATGGTTCATTATATTTTTTTATAAGTATACAGTAATGGTTCATTACTGTATACTTATAAAAAAAATCATCAAATATCAATCTTCAACTGATAATCTAGTAACAAAAGTTTCAGAGCAGCGTAATGTATATCTAAAACACGTATTTTACAAACGGTTCCTTTTATTTAAGCCCACCTACTTGCACATCCCCAACAATTAGTCTTTGAAAAGGCTTGAATTCATTCACGTTGCATCTCTTTCTATCGCTAAGCAAGAAGTGCTACAATGTCGCTTGATGATAACCCCGCCAATGAAAACTTTGTAGAGAACTTGGAAGTCAAAGCCTCAAGCGACAATCGTACACAGTCGGTTAATACCAACGTGAAAATTTTACCTGAGGCAAGTTGCGTCTCGGCTAACTTCTTTAGTGATGCCCGTGTTTCCGATGTAGACGGCTGCAGCGCTACACAGTGCTGCAAAAAGTTCGGACAATGAAGTGTTCATGTGTTTGTTAGTGTTCCGATCTCAAGAAGGTGCAGTCATGAGTTTACTAGTTCGCTCTTTTTTAAGCAACATTTGTGGAGCCGGTTCTGTCGTTTACTTTTTCTAAAGCAGTCTGTGGTAAAAATATTTGCCATTGTTCAAACTGGACAACTTGTTACACATGAAAAAAGTTCGTTTTACGTGATTTTTATTCAGCGTAATGCTTTTTTTAGTTTGTATCTGTTTCAAAGTAACGACAATTATTTGTAATGCTAAAATGAAAGGAGCCAAATAAGGAGTTTCGGTATCGATAAAAGCTTAAGTTAAAAAGTTGAAAGTCGTTGCAGTCCCAAATGAGTGAAAGACGATGCAACTTGCACCGGTTTTTCGTACCCACTACGGCTTCTTGTAAGTTCCCCTGCGTTTGTTATCAATCACCAGCGTACTGATATCCGGCGCAATAAATTAGAATCAGAAAGCTCTCGTAAGTAACTTCTATTATCTGTCATGTCTCTTTATGTCTTACGCAAAAATATGGGACAAGTCATTATGTCTTTTATTACATCTCATGAACATAAACTTGTTAATTAAAACCATAAAAGTAAGATTTTAATTTAAGTTAACGAACAATTTGTCACCAGGTATGAAATAATCACCACGTGACTAATTACTAGGTAGTCAGTTGGAAAATAATATTAAAATATTTACAAGGAGACATTCGCGATAATGAATTAGAAAACATACATTTTATAATGAGTGTGTGAAAAAAGAAGTGTCAAAGTTTTTGTAAGTCGAAAGATATATTCTGTTAATATTTATATGTAATTCTTATTCCATATTTCGAAACATAGTACAAAATTTCCAAAAATATCACGAATACAATTGAATTACTTAAATATTTATTGTTCATTTCGACGAGTGTACAGTCGAAATCTGCGCGGACTATACACTAGTCGAAATATGAACATAAATATTTAAGTAATTCAATTTTATTTCGTTTTTATTTTGGAAATTTTGTACTTTCTTTCGAAATATGGAATAAGAATTACATTATTAATTTTAACAGAAGCCAAATAATTATATACAATGCTAGAAAAATAAACAACTTTATGCTATTTCAATAATCAGCGAAGCGCAGATTGTCGTCTTTAACAGCATGAATAGTTGATATTTTGAAAATGTTCATCAATAAAAGGTTGATCATTACTTTGACGATCATGTATTTATTTTATTTTGATTTTAATGTACCTACCTAACTTTTAAGCGTGTTAAGGAAAACAAAGAGATGCGTCGACAATAAAGTAAAAGTTTTTTATTGTATGTTTACGGTTTTGTTGTCATAACTTTATTTTACCTACGTAATTTTTACATAATATCAATATAAAGATCTTTATTTTTAGACCTTTTAAATTTTAGTACCAATAAATCACATGTGCACGGTGCTTAATAACATGTAAACAAACTAGAGTTGTCAAATTGATAGATGCAGGGGCTCTAAATCTAAGGCATTAATTTTAATGAATGAATGATAATAACTATGTTAGTACCTATGTTTTGTCGAAATAAAAATCAGCTTTTAAATGCTGATTTAAATATAAATTAACTAAATATTTACATTTTTAAATGCAATTTTCAATTACTGCTACTTAGATATGTTTTTGGATATAAAGCCATCCAATTTTATTCATACAATACTTATAATTACCATAAATAAAATGCAGTCTATGTACCTATTTTTGAATTATCAGAATGCCTGGTTGATGTTGAGGACTTTTTCTAACATTTATTTTGTTATTCTGCATGTTAAATTTATGTTGACATTGCAGTGTCTGCAATGTCATACAACTTCAATAGCGACTAGTTTAAAGCATTGAAATAACATTGATGATACTTTTTATTTAAGTCACGTTATATTTTGTAACTTGGAGTTTTCAATCTCTGACAAATTAGGTGTATTTAGATCGATAATTTACTTTAAGAGAAGAACGCGAATGACAAAAATTGACATATAAAATAACCGATTTTATTTATTTATTCAATTTGTCTTAAAATCTAACAGAAAAAATCATCCAAAGCGCTTATAAGATAAATTAACACAACAAAACAATGTCTTACTTAAATTAAATTATTAACTCTTTAAATATGTTATACCAAATATACAAATTAAATCTAATATTTATGTCAATTATAGGTCAAGACTACACACACATACAAATAATATTATGTCAATAAAATCCACGTCAAAACTTTTTCTTCTAGTTCAATTAAACAATTTACTTAGGTATATAATAATATCATGTTAAATAAAATGTTTACCTTTTTTTAAAGCACATAAATGAACGAAATATAGAGTTTTATTACTGACTCTTTGGGGAAATCCCTACACGAAACATACATCCAAGTAAAGGCTTGTATTTAAGTATTTAGTGAAGTCACTAGAACTTGAGGAAATCCTGCAATAGGGAACTTTTTGTCCCTTTTAAAACTCGCATTAAAAATACAATAAACCACACGTTGTATTACAAAAAATTCTCTTATCGTCTAGAGAGATATTTCACACTTCGAACAAAGGGTGTTAATATCCAAGATTGACAAAGGACTTGAATCCCTAATTATTAAACAAACATTTTGTTTTCCAACAAAAGGCCCACGGCCTTGACATTACCGTCCGTATGGTATATTTCTGAGAAAAAGTTCTGAGCAAAGATAAAGAATTATGATAATTATTTCTTTTTGTTTTGCAAAAATGATAAAGGAACAATATCTTTCGCTTCAAAAATAATTGACATTCGGATCCTGAAGTTAATATTTTATTATAGGGTTAGGTTTAACAATTCTAATGTATTGTAAAAGTTAACGCTTTACAATAAATATTTTATTAAACTATGTAGTAAGAATAGCGATGCATTTATTATGAGGTATTTTTAAATTTACTTATATAATTTATATCGTTTTTTCTTTGGATTTTTGGTCACGTACTTAGCTTAATTTTGGGTTTCCTTTGTTTGATCTACTGCCTTTAATAACGGACACGCTATGATTAATTCACAAACGACCATCGATATTTTAAATCGCCTAAACATGAATTGTTTACGACCAAAACGGGCAAGGTTTTAAACCGGTCTATATTTTAAATATTTGGCCTTATTTTTCGCAACAAGACGTGTAGAAATAAATCTTAGTAATAATATTAACATTAACTCTAAGACATACGATTCAAAGGTATGTCAAAAGAATGATAATAATATAAAAGCGACAAAAGACGTTATGGATATAACGTGAGATATTAATTTAGAATAATGAGATTTTAAATTAAATTTTATTTATAGCCTAAAGTTGACATGATATTACCCATTACAGAAATAAATAAAGTGTTAAGAAATTTAAGTACTCTTAACTATTTCAAATGTTTAATCGCCCTTATCAACCCGAGCCAGAGTGAGAGGTATAAAACAATCCATGAAAAGGGATAGACCGAGACAGGTGGTGAAAATACCATGAACGCAGTCATGCACACTGTGAGTGACTGTTGACACTGCCGTCCACTTTTTTCTCGAGTTGTGGTCAATTTGATGAGGTATTTCTTGTACTGTTTCAAATTCCTTTTCCAAAAAACTTTTTAAATAGAATTACCTATTAACAATACTTATGTAAAATCAAACTTAAGTGAACCAAAAATTTTTAATTAGCCTTGTAGTAAAATCAAAATTAAAAAGTTTTTTTTATTAAAGTGGGCTTTGTATGTACTGTCATAACAAATCTCCTTCAAATATCAAAAACCCTACCACACACGGAGTAGTATACACTTACGTGCAATGAAATCGACTCACCTTCTAAGTTTCGATTCTTAATATATCGGTAAGTATATAAAAATAAGATTAGATAAACAAAACTTGTAAATATAATTTGAATACTTATTTCATAAGCTTTATTTAATGTACTCTAAACAGCGATAAACGAAGTGTTGGTGACAATAGACTCATTTCTTCGGCAACCCTGGTTTCTCATTTTTACGTCATACGCCATTTCTGTGACTACGCAGAGTGTTCAGAGTTAATTGAATAATTGATTAATCTTACAGATGTATTGACCCTTAAAATTCAGCTGTTTCCCCCAAAAATTTTAGCTCTTTTAACTGTATTTGGTTTTCAGTTTGTAAAATCAATAAACCAAGATCTATCACAGTAAAAACTGGTCTAATGTAAGTTTAGGTTCTTATTTAACACACGGGGTTAAAATTATTATTTATTAATTGTAGATTTTGATGAGGGAGTCCTGAACCAAAGCGTACCGGTGAGCCGGTTTCATTGCACGTAAGTGTAGTCTATGCTACCACAACTTCTGACTTATAATTATTATTCTTTATATAATTCATAAGCTGATCCAGATAAAATGGTGCAACAGACTCTCACAGCTTACAATTTGGCAATGTTTTAAAATCAATATTACGGGTCAATAGAAAATTTACGTGATTAATTATACTTTTTTTCACTTGTAAAACATTTTAATAAATATTATCAATAATGTTAAATTGATATTTAGAATATTGTTTATGAAACTAAATATTTTTAGATAAAGAATTGTCCAATTTCTTTTTCTTTATTAATTTTTATCTCTCTCTTAAATGAATTATTTTATTTGCTCTCTTTTACTTCTATGCATAAAAATTAGAGCTTAGAATAAATATTCATTTGTCGAATTTACGTCTCTACTTATTCTAAATTGCAATATCTGATACGTTTTAGAAAGCGACGATTAACATTCAAAGTGTTCAAATGTTAATTAACTTAATCCTAAGTATTGGAAACCTAATATCTATCGAAATGACTTGCAAATTAATTGTTTTGGCGTAGTAATGTTGCCTCTAGATCTTACGGTTTTTTGCACCAATTCGATTCGGTGGCGATTTAATGTAATGACACGAGGTATCTAAGTCTTGGACTTTGATCATTAAGGTAGGTAGTATCATCAGCTGTTTTGTAATTACAATGAGATTTTCTAATGAATTAACGAAGGCGTAGAAAGCTAGACTGCAATGGGTTTATGTGTTTGTAGTTTTAAGTACCTATAGCAGAATATGTTTCTATGTAACAAGATATAAATCATGAAAAAATATGCTATTTAAAATGCTGTTGACATGTATGGCCGTTTTTATTTGAGAATTCTTGATGCTTCTTTTTGCATTGAAGGCGAAATTCCATAATCTGAGGGTTTTATGGACTCTCCCAAGGAGGCATTTCTGTCATTTGCTAAGAAACTCTTCTTAAAATGTGTAAATAACAAAGACAAGCAAATCTTATATGGTTATGATGGTTTGACTTTAGTAAGACATCTAATCGTGCGAACCATACTATTAAAAGTTTTATTTCCACATCCAAGTTTTAATTCAACGCCCAGAGCTACGAACGTATAAGTTTGGGACGGTTGAAAAGTTGATTAGGCAACGGAAGCAGTGGTTTGCGATCGATTTGCAGGTACAAGAACTGAAGGTGCTTCTATTGTGCAGTAATTTGCTAATAGTAATAAGCAATAACATATAAATCTAAAGTTGCCCTATGGCGCTGTGTTGAGTTGAGAAAAACAATCAAGTAACAATATTCAGCAAGTAGCAAAAAATGCTATTGCAAAGTGTTGAAAAAATGTCCTTTGAAAATACTTTACTCTAGCGTATTAATATTATTTTTTATTCTACAAGCTTTCGGAAAATTCAGTTAGTATAGGAAACACTATTTTTTTACCTTTTCGATGTGACTATCCTCAATGTTGTCAGACAGAAATTTGTCAGCTAATAATGGCTGAGAAAAAAATAAAGATTTCATAATATTTTTTACTCGTCAGAATAATACTATAATGTTAGGTTTATATTATTTAAAATAATTGTTTTGGTGGCAGAATTTAGGCAATTTATGAGCAAAGTTCATTAAAATGAAGAATTTTCTTCTTTTGATTTTGAACCAATCAATTTATTCTGGATAAAAAAATGACTGCCTAAAATGCCGTTGGCCGCAGATTGTCTTCACACTTCGTACAGAAAGCAAGGTCCTTTACCCTGTAATGCGAACCGCCCTAAAAGATTTCTAGTCAGCAAGAGTCTCTGTCGATTTAAGTCTCTAAGGTGTTCAAGTCGAAAGGGAGCGGATTAAATAATACAAAATGATCCCGTTTTATGCAGCCAAGCTCGTCATGGCGTTATCTATAAGGCCTAGGGCGTTCAACGTTGGGTTACGTTGTCCGAGATCTGCATTGAAGCCTTCAGTTGTAAAACAGACATGGTCTGTTGTTATTTCTTTATTTTACCAACATTATTATTATTGATAATTACCCATTTTATTGCTCGAAAAATTTACAGTGATTATTTGAAGATTTTTCTAATTTCTAACTCTTTTTCTTTTTGTATACCACACATTGAATTCTTATAACATTGTTAACCGGAGGATCATAAATGTATGCTTACCACTTAAATTGAAAGGAATATCTGTAAGTACCTATCTAACAATAACATAAAATGGTGGTGGCTATCAAAATTTAAATTGATTATCAATAATATGATTATTTGGATTATTTATCTTGTGAAAAGCTGCAGATAAATAATCCAAATGCGTGGCAGTAATAACTACCCAAAATTTACGCATATTAAAATGTAACTTAAATTATATTGATAATTATTTATTGACTTGTATTGATGTTTTGAAATCATTACGTAATTGTAAGCTGTGGAGTTTCTTTCGCCATTTCTTCTCCATCTCAGCATAATAATTATTATTTCGTCCCGTAATGGTGGTAGGGCTTTTGACTATTTAAAAGTACTTAGCAAAGTCCATTTAAAAAAAGAGCTTTTTCATTTTCATTTTCTTCCTAGAAGATTAATTCACTTCCTAGCTATGGAATAATAATCACATACTTCAAAAAGAACAAGTTAACACAACATCATTCAGTCTGAAAGAACTGAATGATCTTAAAAAGAGCAATATGATGTAGTGTTTCAATCTTTTCCCGCTACCCCATTGCTCAAACCCAAGAAGCTTATATTTCACCTATAGACTTATCTTTGTGCTCAAACCGTACAGGTTTCTGTAGATTAATGTTAATGAAGTTGACTAATAAATATTAAAACATTTTTTGCATGACCTGCTATAAATAAGTACCTACTCAAACACTATTATCTTTAAGGGCAAATGAAGTGGCACCCATAGACAAATATACTTGTGGCTACCAGTTCGCACTAGTTGGATTAGTCTTACCAGTCGGCAGCGTGCTCCTTCATGCCTTATTATAATAGCGACTTTGTAGGATCCGAGCACCTGTTCCAGACGTGTCAAGACATGTTATACATAGGTATAACATGTCTCTATACTAATATTATAAAGCTGAAGAGTTTGTTTGTTTGTTCGAACTCGCTAATCTCAGGAACTACTGGTTCGAATTGAAAAAATATTTTTGTGTTGTATAGTCCATTTATCGAGAAAGGCTATAGGCTACATAATAACAGATGTTAACGCTAGCGAAGCCTCGGATGATCACTAGTTATGTTATATAGCTAAAGGGTGACGAGGCCAATGGCACCGTGGTCGTCGTACCAACAATCCTTTGGAACGACTGCTAACCTTCGACTGCAGCCGGGACCACCAGTAAACATTCGTATATACAAGTATATACAATTTAAAAATATATAAAATAATTTTACAATTAACGGCTAAATTACTTTGACTTCGTCAGATGACCAATATGATATTCAATCAATAAAAATTCATGTGTGCTCTAGATTATTACGTAACTTGTTTGACCATGACCGCGGCAGCCGTTCGATTTCTTTTACTTATTAAATACATATTATCATATAATTAGACAACTTTTACCAATGACACTCTCATTTGCTCTCATTTTATTTTTATTTTACAAATAAAATCGGCTTGCTATATCTTTCACTGACTTTGATAAGTACTTTTAAATCGTCAAAAACCCTACCAACAGTAGCATCTCTCGACTGACATGATGATGATGATGATGAATGCATTCGGGATTCATGACGCACTGTTTGACATTTATGGTGGTATTTAGAAGTCTCTTTATAACGTGCTTAAGTTGATCTGTATCCTAATTATTTATAAAGCTATTTGGCAGACAAGCAGAGTTTATTCCTAATCTCTTTCTAAATAATGTCTAGACTACCTAATCGATGTCTGAGATTTAGCGATTGAGACGCGCAGAAACAATACATCATACTACTTATAACCCTGTTGTGAATGTATCGCTCGTACAACGAGTCGATAAGCAGTGGTATAAATAGGTTAGTTCCATGGGTTTTAAATTTTAAAAGGGCAATATCAGACTGCTTCAAGGATGAAACTTACCCTGTTCCCCAATTAGACAAATTTCATTGAAGTTTGTATTTGTTAAATACTTGTATTGTGTAATTAGATTCGATTATTTTCAATTAAGGTATGTAATTTTTGTTTGTTTAGTTTAATTCATCGTTTCCACTTTATAAGGCTCTTGTGCATGTTGTGTACACTAAGTTGGGATGATCTAGAATAATTTATTTTATCATTAGTTTTTAATTTTGCATTAAATGTTATCTGTCTGTGTACCTATATTAAAAAGTAAATAAAGTTAGTCCCAAGAAAAATTAACATACCCAAGTTAAATATTTTATATGTAATGTTTTTTCTCAATTTGTCAATTTGAGCCTTTAAATACTCTCTTGTATTCATGATCCAAAATCGCATCAATAGTTTTTATTCAACTGCATTGCGAATTCCAATAGCACCCAGCACTAGTTAACATTCAGATAAGGTAACGATCAGAAAAATACTTAGACGTTTGTCACAAAGCACATGACATTATTTTAGTGCGTCCCTACATAAGAAAACATGTGTGTATATGTCGCAGGCTGATCGTATAACACAACGGTTTGTAAAACGCCGCCGTTTTGTAATGCGGCTAACTCGCACTCAGCCGTTGTGATAGCGATGCGTTCTACAAAGCGGCGTCCAACGTTTAGCCATAATGTCTGCAAGAAACTATGTAGGTGACTATAAATTAATGTCACAGCCGTATCGTATAACACGCCGTATTGCAAAACTGCCCGCTGGATTGTAGTGTTTGACAATAGTTCCACTCCGCTTGGTCATAAAAAAAAAATAACCTGAACCTACCATTAATAAGCGAAATCCATTCGAATATAAATACTAATACTACTAGACTACATATTGATAGAAATAGGTCGTTCCATCAACAATCCAGTTAGCATACTACTTTTCACCAATTTATTGTAATTATGAATTGTATTAGTTTAAATGAGATCCTGTATACTTAATTCATTTTTTTCTCTCTCTCTTTTCTGTGTAAAAATGTTGTGTTTGCCTGTAATTGGGTTGCATGCTAGACTAAAAATCGCATTATTCGTTTGTTAATGTAAACATGTAATCTGTTGGCGTACCAAATAAAAAAAAATCAAAATGAAATAAAAAATAAAATAGATTCCACTATGGACTTAGCGTAAAATGGTTAGGTTAGAGCTAATTTTTCAAAGTGGCGTATTGACGTTGCGCCCGTTTGTATTCTGCGCCACTTTAGTGTTCATACAATACGGTGTACTTTATTTCAGCCAAATTGTAATCCGACTGAACGTGAGGTAGCCGCGTTACATAACGGCAACGTTGTACAATCCGCCGCGCCTTTTTGTTATATGGCGTGTTATACGTTTGGCCTGCGACATAAAATTTTTATGACTATTTTTAAATTTCAAAGTATCTGAGGTGAATCAACTTATCAATGAGACGTGTACGATCGTGTTCAAAAATGGCTTATTAAATTCATTCGTATTCTCAATCCAAAAGTGGTTTTTTACACCTGACTTCATTCTTTGCATTCATAAATGCTTATCGAAATTTGTTTTAACATAACAACGTTCTTTTGTTTTGCCGCGATGATTTGATGATCGAATTAGTGTAAAAATCAATCGGAATGTCTCCATTTCGGTATATTTCCATAAAGTTTGTAACGTGGTACTATAACATTGCCATGTTATAGTACCATCGTCATCTTAATTACTGGCTGTATTTATAAAAAACAACAATCAAATTCAAAATTATCATTCATCATGACATTTGGTTCATTTTTTAACCGACTTCCCAACAGGAGGAGGTTCTGTATTCGTCTGTATGTATTTTTTTTTTTTATGTATGTTCACCGATATCTCCGTCATTTCTGGACCGATTTTCAAAATTCTTTTTCTATTCGATAGTGTTTACTCCTGTGGTGGTCCCATTGTCACCAAGTCAGGATCTGATGATGGGAAGCCAGGGAAATCGAGGGCAACCCTCAAATTTTATAGGCATGTACAACATTTTTCATATTTTTTCTAAAGCTATACTAGCATTTGCGTCTGGTAGTCACCATCTCATGTTGATGAGCTGATGATGGAAGGTAAATGTATGTTCACCGATATCTCTGTCATTTGTAGACCGATTTTTAAAATTCTTTTTTTATTCGATAGTGTACTCCTGAGGTGGTCCCAGTGTTACCAAGTCAGGATCTGATGATGCAAAGCTAGGAAAATCGAGAGCAACCCTCGAAAAACAACGGAAAGGGAGGGTTATTCATATTTTTTATAAAGCAATTCTAGTATGATTGCGTGTGGTAGTCATCTCATGTTGATGAGCTGATGATGGATGGTAAAACTCCTTAATTGTTAGGAGTTGGTTGTTGATTATTTAAATATTAATGGTACCTAAAGACCGATAGTTGTGTTCTTTAAGGTAATTTAGGTGACGTGATGATGAAACAAAATACTCCTTAATGGTTAGGAGTTGGATGATAATTCTTTAAATATTAAAGGTACCCAAAGAGCGATAGTTGTATTCTTTTAAGTTATTTAGGTGAGCTGATCATGGAAGGAAAAACTCCTTAATGGTTAGGAGTTGGATGATAATTCTTTAAAAATTATAGGCACCTAAAGATTGCTAGTTGTATTTTTTCAAGTTAATCAGGTGAGCCGATGATGGAAGGAATAACTCCTTAACTGTTAAGAGTTGGTTGATGATTATTTAAATATAAAAGGTACCTAAAGAACGATAGTTGCATTCTTTCAGGTTATTCAGGTGAGCTGATGATAGAAGGTAAAACTCCTTAATGGTTAGGAGTTGAACGATAATTCTTTAAATATAAAGGTACCTAAAGAGCGGTAGTTGTATTCTTTCATGCTATTCAGGTGAGCTGATGATGGAAGGAGAAACTCCATAACGATTAAGAGTTGGATGATAATTCTATAAATATTAAAGGTAGGTACCTAAAGACCGAAAGTTGTATTCTTTTAGCTTGTTAGGTGAGCTGATGATGGAAGGCAAAGCACCGTAAAAGTTAGTATTTGGATGTTAAACTTGTACAAAACTGTAACATTTTCTCACACATAAAACCACTTCTGGCAGTATGGACCATACCATACTATGCACAAAACCCAAAAATCACTTCTAATGTTAAGTGATTTATGGTTAATATTGCAAGTGTCTATAAGCGACGGAACCACTTAACAACGAGTGGGCCGCAAGTTTGTTGGCCATCTCGTAATATATATAAAAAAACAACAATTATTCCACATAAAACACTAAAAATAGAAAAATAAACAACTTTTAAAAAAAAAGTAGAACCGACTTCAAAAAGTATAAAAATAACATTATTAAAATGTATGCTAGGTACCTGCTGTACTGTTTGAAGTCGGTGCCAAGCCAACTAGGTATTCTATAGGTCCGCCTGCCACATCACATTTATTGATCACACCATCCCGCGATTGCGACCGACCGAACGCGCCAGCTTAGGTGATGAGGGGCTCGTGGTGCTGAACGATTGGCATGGCTTGGCACCGGGTTCAAACAGTACAGCAGGTACCTAGCATACATTTTAATAATGTTATTTTTATACTTTTTGAAGTCGGTTCTACTTTTTTTTTAAAAGTTGTTTATTTTTCTATTTTTTGACTCATTCCATTGCTGACCGTGTCCTAGAACACAATTATTACTAATTACTAACGTACCTAAGGGTCTCGCTCTGACCTCGGTTTGGCCTATATTTCATTAATACTTACATACATTATATCAAGGCACTAAAATTGTGAGTACCTTTGTTAAACCTTTTTATATTCTTGTATCAGTTTTAAGTGTTTTATTATTTAGTTTCTACAGTGTATTTTATATTATTTTCAGAGTGCCTTTTATATACCATTTTAACATATTCAATAAACGAAATAAATAGTGACGGAAAACGTGTTTGATTGGTGGACCATACTGCCAGAGTTGGACCATAGCTGCACGTTTTGCACGTACTGTTACAAGTTCCATAAGAGCTTTACGTGAGAGTTGAGCTTTTTGTAAACTTTGAAAATAAAATGAAATGAAAAATGCCCTTTATTTAAATGGACTTTCCTTATTAATATGGTGAGATGGAGAAGAAATGGCGAAAAAAACTTTTACAAAAATACTGGCAATATTTTAAAATAATATAAGTTATCAAATTCAAAATTATCCATGACGTTTGGTTCGGTTTCGCGCTTTTGAGTCATTCTATTCCTGACCGTGTCTTGGTACCTAAACACAAGTGTCAAGTTACTGGAGTCTCGCTCTGGACCTTAGCTTGGGGCCTAATATTATATTGTACCTTCTAAAAATACGTACCTAAATTATCTCAAGGCACTACAAAATTAGTGCCTTATATACTACCATCGGGCGGGAAAAAATCATAGTAATTGCTTCCTTCCCTAGGAGAGAGGGGAGGATTTTAAAAATTATAATGATAAAAAAAATTCAAAAATAAAAAAACATTAAACATAACAAAAAGTATTAAAAATTTACAAAAAATTGGAATATAAAACATAAATTACAATAATAATCCTTAGACCGAATATGCGAAAAAGACCATAATAACTCTGTACGCTGTGCGTAAATTCAAAATCTTGATTTTGTAGACTAATATTTGATAAAAAAATTGTTTATAAAGTGGCGAGCAGACTTTTTACTTTCCTTGTATTCGAAATGAAAAGTAGAGTACTTAACACGGGTAACAGGAATCAATTTTTACTAGGACTATAGCCGCCATCTAACTACGTCCTCATATGGGAATTGATGCCATTCCACCCTAGTCAAGCAATCTACTACCTATTTGAGGATGCAAAAAGAAAGGAAAGTTGTATAAATTATATTTAGTAGTAACTTTGGCAAAATATGTTAGAATTTGTGCTCAGGATTAGCATAATCTTTGTTAATAACAGATTTTATGAACTTCTGAGAAACGTTCAAAAGTAAGATAATTTTCAGTGTGAATTGTTTTGAAATTATTAAGAAATGCGACAAATTAAAAATTGGAAACGTCTTTAAAAAGTTATTTTGTAGTAGGTAAATTTGTCTACTTCTGTTACTTAAGCCAAATTCACCTCAAAAACACGAGTCAACCAATTAGAGATCAAGAAAAATAATGATTTGTATTTTGAAGATTCCATTGGAAATTAGTATAAAAACACTGAAACAACTGTTGAAAGGATTGCATGCGTTAACATGCAAAAAATCTATGATGACCACCAATGTGTATACTGCGTGGCCCAGACTAATAGCATTGGCAATCTGCAGACCAAGGTTCGTTGACCTGTGATCGTGCAAGTTCGAATATGGTCTGGTTTTGGGTCATATCACTCGTATCAAAGAACTCTACAAATCAGCGTCTTTTCCTTGTGATTAAAAACTAGATTTCTGAATCTTATCCTCTACGTAGTCGTGTTAAATTAAAATTATTTTAAACTCACAAATTATCGGTATGAGAATGACATTATGTAATAACTATGTATTGGTATAGTGGTTAGAAATCGGAATTCGATCGAGGGGATCGTCAGGGAGTACAAATTTGTGTTCGGTTTGGCCTATAAACGATCATCACGCTTTAACAATAAGACATACATATAGGAAACTGTAGATGAGTAATATGAAAGAGAAAGAGTATACTTACTCGTATATTAAAACGAGATAGATAGACGAAACCATTTCACGTACACGCAGGCAGCCTATGTCAGCCTGTCAGTCAGTCAAAAGACAGCAACTGTCAGACTGCAATACATAGTTTTTCAATGTTTTAAGTTAAATGATACAATTGATTGAGTCGCAAAATACAGTTACATAATAACCAAATTGTTACCACTCAACATCTCCTACAACCCGAGAGGACACACCGCTGATCTTCCGTAGTACCAATTGAGAGTGCAACAAGCGCAAATCGTCAAACCTCAAGCTGCGAGAATCTCAAATACACGTGAAGTGCTTAGTTAGTTCAACAAAGTTTATTCAATGTATTTATATTAAATTCCTAATTATATAAACACATATATTTTTTTGTTTGAAAAGAGTAATAAAATATAGACATCATAATAATATTTGATCAAAATATTCAAAAGAGAAAGAAAGAGCAGCATCTTGTTGAGAAAAGTATTTTTTTTTTGTTGTTTTTATGTGTGTTTTCAGAGTATACCTACAAATAAACATATTTGTAGGTTCAGCTGTTATTCGAAGAATTATTACGAAAACTTTAATTCGGATATGGTTGTAAATTACTCCTGCAACATCTGCATCTTTACGTGTGTTTTTGTATGATTATTTATAATTTCTAATCGTCATATTCATTAGTGATCCTGTCCATCCAAAGATTGCCTGGAAGAGATCGCTCGTAACAATAATACCGCCCATTATACAATCGTTAAACATGATGTCATTGGCTTTAAGTTCAAAATGTTGATGTACAATAAAGTATATTCTAATTTATTCTATTAATTGAAAAAAAATGGTCTTTTTTTTCATTGGGAACTTGAATTAAAAAAAATTATAAGTCTATAAATTGGGCAGTAATAAACAATTCTAATGACTCATCGAATAATATTTATATCTACAATTCGACACAAAACATTAGTTTTAAATATTATTCTGATTCATTTTACGAGATCACATAATATTTTTATAGTAGCAAGTTTCATATTATATTAATGACACAAATTTCCCAGTAAACACTGAAGGTCTTGTGAGGTGGCCTACTTAACTTGAAACGGATCGATCTCAGAAATACGATATGTCCATATGAAAATTGCGGTACTTACTGTCATTCCGTTTGTACTTTGTGGTATTCATTGTATATTAAAGCAATTTTATTTCGAAAGTTTTTTATGAGATGTTGAGCAGAGCCTTAAGTAACACTTGGTAAGATATTTAAAGAAAAAAACTAATAACACACTTTTATATTAAATCGGACTAAAAAATGAAAAATTGAGCACCCCACGCTTTTCTCTAAATAATAATTATACTTTTCGTTTATCGTTTAGTTTCTATACTAAAAACTTATTTTTCACTTTTTAGTCCGATTTAATTATACAACATGTAAATTAAATAACCAACACCCTGAATACAGGTGGTTGGGGATCGACTTCTGAGTTGATTTCAATATTTTTTTAAAAAAAAACGATTTTTTAAAAAAAAAAAACAAAAAAAAACAAGTAGTACCCAGAAAATGTTGTACAAATATTTCTGGGTACTGCGTACGTTTTTTTTTTAAAAAAAAACTTGAAATCAACTTAGAAGCCAATCCCCAACCACCTGTATTCAGGGTGTTGGTTATTTCATTTACATGTTGTATAAGCGTGTTTTTTTGTTTGTTTTTTTTACTATTATTTTATTATCCACTTTTTAATGCCATCTAGTGACATATAACTGACCTCATTCCAAACGTTTAATTTTTAGTCCTGGCTGCCATTGAGTTGCCAAAAAGGAGCATCAAATTCAAAAAGTTACAAATATTCAAACAAATTCTAACTAACTTGACATGTTACACTGTTTAATCATCTCAGTAGTTCGGGGATGAAATTGCAACTTACTAATACAATAATGTTATTATGCTTAGCGTCACTATTTGTTGGCACTGCATGACCCTTACTGGCAGATGCAGTTTTATGTGTAGCAACATGTTACTTTAAACTCTGCTCAACCCCTCGAGGAATTAAGAGCGTATGTTTAATGTTTAAAAATTAAAAATACATGTTAAATACACGACATACATAAATACTCAATAAAACACACGCGAATTACTACTAAATTTAAATTAATTCTTTCCGATTTTACTAATTTATATATTTAGAATAAAGTTTATCCCATGCACAATAACTGAATAGATTTGAGCTGGCGCACGGTGGTGCTCTCTTACTTAATTTACTTTTTTTTTCTCTGGTGTTCACGGAAGATCAGCGTCGAGGCGCTTTATTGTGCTGATATTGCGTCCCGATATTGTGCTGAGTAAATACCATTTCACAACTGCTTTTAATATTGTTCAATACAACCTGTAATGCTAGATTTAAGTGGTGTGAATAAATCTTTTCTATTCTATTCTTATTCTATTAAATTCAATGCTCATTTCGAATTAAAATATAACACAAAACATATTTATTTTACTATGGCATTCAAATACTTTTATAAAAGAATAATGTTGATAAAATATTCTATTCGTGTTTGTAAATTACAACGGCAATAATGCGTCTTTACACGTATCCCATAAAACGTACAAATCTTCGTTTTAAAAACCGTTATGGATACTAATATCAGGTGACATGGAGTCCTGTGGGAACGTTCGGGCTCACGATTTAATATTAAAAAATAAGGACATAGTGATTTAGTGACGAGCTTCTCTTTTCAAGTGTTAGATCGTCAAGAGACAAATCTTATCGTCATATATACCAATACGTGTTCTACATACAATATACATATATTATGTATATAAATGAAAAATATATGTATATTATTAGTTACTAAGCAGACAGCATTTGGTATGTTATTCTGGACCAATTATTTCAATACTCTGAACATTATTTTATATCGAATTCAAAACTTTATGTAGGTACATACCTACATACATACCATAACATTATTGAATAATTTCTACGATTCTGTATCGAGTGCGTTATATGTGATCCTTTCAGTTTTTTGTAGTATGATTTGTAAATTCATAGATTAATATTATTAATATTTATATAAATGTTAAAACAATGTCAAATGCGACTCAGAAGTGCTTTAAAAATACTCCTATTTAGCTATTTTACTAATATATCTAACTAGCTTTTGCTCGCAATTTCGTCCACGTGGAATAGCTACTTTAATTTCTTAAGGATAGAATTTCGAAAATCCTAATATACTTCATTTTTTATTTTTAACCGAAAAGCCATATTAACCAACTTTTATGGACCTTAGTATGGAAATGACGGATTTCCCATACAAACTTTCATCTCCTATTTTATCCCTTTAGGGGTTGAACATTTGAATAATCTGGCTTTGCCCCTTGTCTACGTCATAAAAGGAATCTCGGTGCTAAATTTCAGTTATCTAGGTCCAAAGGTGTGGGCTGGGCGTTGATCAGTCAGTGAGGACTTTGCCTTACATATACTTATATAATAGATAACTGACTAATAAGCGCTTATCTAATACTCGTAATAAGTGTATTACGACTATTAGACAAATTGAAACAAACTTTATCAGCGAAGAAATAATTACACCTCGCTTATTGCTCGTTTACATACGGATCCCTTATATTCCCGTCTCTTTCTTTCATGTGGTAACGAGCGGGACGTGTAGATGCTGGTAGTTTGCACGAATATGTGGACGTGGGAACAACCAACACGCGTAGGCGATACTCGCTAAGTATTCTTGCTTCGGCAAGACAATAATTGGACACACTGTTGAAGCTCGGCGTTTTGACTATTTACAAATATCCCGTTTTTTATTTTATTTCCATTATTTTGGTTCCAACTCTATCTTCTTCCTAGTGAAGGAACAGGGATCTGGTTTTTTTTCCACGTTGGTGGCAAACAAGC
Organism: Elophila nymphaeata; assembly: GCA_955850985.1. Lineage (NCBI taxonomy): Eukaryota > Metazoa > Arthropoda > Insecta > Lepidoptera > Crambidae > Elophila > Elophila nymphaeata. The sequence continues at coordinate 25,123,322 of OY039065.1, forward strand.
ATAATTCCTTTGATTTGGAAGGCACGTTAATGTACTGACTATAACCATAATAGGAGTAGTAAGAAACCATACGACTATGCAGGTTATTCTTAAAACGTGATCATTAAGTCACCTGTTTCCTTTTGTTCGTAATTCAACGCAACTCAAATAGAATCATATTTTCACTTAAATAATGACTGAATTGAGAGTATTCAATTTAAAATTATAAGGGTGGATTGAATGACGTCGCTGTTCAATTTGTATATGTAATGACATTTTAGTATTTTTTAAAAAAGGAAGCTCAGTGACCGCTTTCCACACTATAAAGTCTTTATAAAATCCGTAAGTAGTAGATACGTTTTTATGATTTACTGAAACAAGAAGTTACCTTAAGCGTTTCTTATTAAGCTTTCTTGTACCTGTTCCTTTAGAGCGAACCTTGTTATTATCTCCCGCATTCTAAAAATATACACACATTTTTAAACAATGGAAATGGAGTGGTCACGGGAAATGCCCACGGTAACAGCTGCGGCTCAGTCATTCTGAAATAGAGATGCAAACATATAATTATCAATAAAAGTCGTAAACGGGGAGCTTATAGCTATTAATACTTATTTTACATAATACTTTTTTAACTAACACTTCACCATTGACCTTGTTTGCGTGCAATAAAAAATAGCTTATCTTACTCAGGTAAGTAATAGTTTTTGAGCACATTAATTACAAACATACGAATATTACTGTAATTAAACGCTATATAATCTTTACATATAAAAATCCCATATATGTTGGTTGATTTCTGAAACCATTAAACCAACAGATTTTAAAGAAATTTCGTAGATGTGTTTTGTTTGGTCCAACCTGTGGGTCCAACCATCGAACTCCCCTTTGACTAAAGTTAGTCATGGTTCAAAACTGATGCTGTCACTTTTATTTGCTGAATGAAAGTCAAAGTTAGCATCAGTTTTAAGCCACGACTAACTTTAATCCAGGAGGAACGAGTTCGTTGGCAAAAATTAGACTACCTATAGGATAATTATTATCTCGATGATTGACCTCACTATGTTACTGCAAATTAATCACATCAACCGATGTTGGGTAAGAAAGTTTTTTTATACTACGAGATGGCAAACAAGCTTGTAGCCCACTTGATGTTAACTGGTTACCGTCGCCTATAGACACTTGCAATCTTAAAGGCAAATCACTTAACACTGCAAGTGCGTTGCCATCTTGGGGAGTAAGATGATATGCCTTCCATGCCCAGTAATTACACTGGCTACCTTTTCCTTCAATCCAAAACACTACGAACTGCTTCTCGGCAAAAATAAGAAAGACCGTGGTATCCACGTGGTATCTACCCAGTGTAGTACTACTTAGTTACTTTGTAATAATCACTGTTTATCTTTTGTTTTGTGTGTGCACAATGATTCTATTCTAAATGTTATTCCCGATATTTCTTTCTAAAACACATATAATCGTTCACGAGTCTGTCGATGAGCTATTCACAAAAGAGAAGGAAGTGACACTGTCGATACAAATTTGACGTCTTTCAAAACTAGGGATGAGTAATTACCGTTTAAGATTCATAATGCTGGCCATGCGACGTCGTTAGAAATAACGCGATGTCACACACGAATTGTGTCGTGGGAGGCTTTTGTTTGTTTACATGGTTGCACAATCATATCGCTTATGTTTGACAGTCTTGCTTGAAGCAGCAATCGCAGCGACAAAGTATGATTTACGGAGAGGTAAAGCATAACCGGCGAACCGTCGGCGTTGCTGACGACTTAAATATAAGAGGGTCTTGGTAGCATTAAGAAATTTATATGTGCTAACCCCAATTCCAGAGTCAAAATACATGAGCAATTTAATTGCAAACACGCTAGAGTAGAAGGAATGGTACTTAAATAAATATAAAGCAGGGGAAGTAAGCGAGTTGAAGTTTTTAAATAGCCAGTCTTAATATTAAGGGTTTAAGTATGAAATTGCCGTTTTGTATGGAGAATTTAACGAAAATTATTTTTTCCATACAAATATATTTTCGATTTTTAAAGGAACCACACATCTAAATTTTGTGTAATTTTGTGGATATGTTTAGACAACATTAAGCTATAGGATACTTAGAGAAAAAAATTGAGAATTGATACCTGTAAAAAAATACTCATATTTTTATAACGGAGACGGACACCTCTTACGATGAGCTGTTTTTGAAGATTTATTTTTAGTGAAAAAAATAAATAGAGAATAAAATTTTATACATTATTATTAGTCATAGTAATGAAGTTTAAAATAAAAAAGAATAATGGACATAGCTGTTGTATTAAATAAATTATACACTAATGAATAATGAGGAAAATATCGGCAATTTCATATTTTAACCCCTATTACTATGCCAATGGGGGACTTCTTAATGATGGCGGTAGCCATTCAAAAAGTCCAACCTTAATTTCCTTCCTGCTTCAAGCCGAGCAAAACTTCGTATCATATTACTTCTGAACTTGGTTTTTAACGAAACCTCGACCGCGGTTAATTCCGGACACTTCCAAAAGTTTCAAAAGCCTTGATATTCTTTTTTATATTTACAGGATTGAAACTAGATCGTATATCACACTACCTACGATTGGCATACAAGCCCTCTTTTCCATCCTTGTTTTTATAATATTAGAAAGGACAAAAACGTTTGTTTGTTTATAGCTGCAAGGGGTAGAAAGTAAGATCTGAGTGCTAGGCAAGTGTCCAATAGATTCCATCTAACGTTTTACGGCTAGAGACGTATAAAAATAACATACTCCCAAGAAATATCATGGCGGCTTATTATGTCAAAAAGAGAAGTAGAAAATCAAAATTGACATTCGTTTGCCACTTGTCCAGCCCCCCCAGAAGCTAGACAAGTTTGAGCATGTGAGTTAAGCATTGCTATTGGAAACGATAGTTGAATGAGATACTTCTTGCAATCAATCCCAATATTTTTGCCATCTATTTTTGATAATTTAATTCAAACTATAATACTTTTGAAAAATAATCTCAGTCTTCCTTTTAGTTTTCTACGCGACTTTCTTCATACAGCAAATTATGAGCTTAAATAACATAAAAAGTATTTTGTTTTTTGCTTTCACTTTCATACTCAGAGCTAATGTTTACAATTTATCTAAGTAGACTCAAGAGGTTCATCACACTATTTCGTTTTTTTCCTTTTATACGTATTACATAGCAAAAAGGAAGGTTTTCGCAATGCTATTGTGATCCGTTATACACTATTAAATTGTTGGTCAGAACAACATCATAATCACAAACATGAACTAACATCAGTGACATTAATCGTGTTTTAATTGTGATTGTTGTATTTTAAGCACACTTATGGTAAAAGCAATTATCCTCATACAGAATTTAAGGAAAGTACAAAGTTCTTTTGACTGAATTAACAGTGCGGATGGCAGATCCACAGTGTTGCAGAGAACCCTCTCTGCCAGGAGCTGTGACTGGGTTTTGTGACTGTAATGTAGATTGAAGGGGCTCAACACTTAACACCCACCACCCTTCTTACCCTGCCCAGCCATATTTTGTAGGAGTTTTAGAACTGCCTTAGACACAAGCAACTTGTTTTGAACTTTCATTAGTTCTATGTTGGAGCTATTCGGAGTTAAAATAGCTACACGATAAATTTGGTGCAAATATGCTAAAGTTAAAGGGACTGTAATCTAGATGAGGTTAAAGATGCCAGCGAGTTCGTGTGCCATCCCACCACCAGCCCATGGCCTAGCACAACCTTCTGGCTATGCAGACCGAAATCATGGGAGAGTGCGCTGCTACTTGCCAGGGGCTCACAGTGCTCCTTCTTGACTCCCTACAAATCATTTTTACCATTCGTCATTGTACCTATGGTCCCTCTCCCCCTTCTGGGGCGGACATCAGTCGGTACGCCTTTGGTGCCTTCCAGGTCGTCCGAGCCCACCCGAAGTGGTACCACTACCCAGTCTTCTGCGGCGTCTTCTCTCTTCATCTTTCCCTCTCTCTAGCCCACTCCTAATCTTGTGCCATGGTCGCGCGCAGTTCCGTCCACACGAGGTCCGGGTATACTCGAGTGGAGAGAGCTGATGTGCAAGTCCAAGCCAAAGCCAATAGCCAGTCTTAACAGTATTATGTTGGTAACAGACATAAAATGGAAAACTTTGCAAGCATATTATTATTTTATTGAGACGTTTGGAACGCCTTGTTGCAGTCGTCGAGTATCTTGCTCGTTCCACTTTCAAGCGACAATTAGGTGGGCTTTAATACAAAAACCTTAACTTGTCACCATTATTTAGAAATTATAAACATGAATCTATTTTTTAAATATCTTAGCGTAATTAGATCGGAATTTCACGAGCGCGTGTTGCTTGTTTTTCCTTGACAATGAGTGTTTGTATCATTAAAACAATTTTGCCCTCAATTCCCATGGCTCGAAACACGCCAGGCACTAGCCTCTTCTCAGAAACGAAGAATAACCCGTGGGTCATGTAAAACGTGTCAAACTACGGGACCTCGGCTCCACTCCAGCCATCATGATGCCGTTTGTTTATCGAATAACAATCATTAAAGCTTCGTAATGTTCTGTGTTTGCTAAATTGCAGTTTGTAATAATGTTTAGGCCCATAGCAAACGGCGGACTTTCTGTGCGATCTAGTCCGTGACATGTTCTTTATTACTAAGCCCGCAAAGTTGAACATGTCCGCTTATAAAAATGTCACAACCTTATTCTCTTACTGATAAAGTCGCGTACTGGAATAGACAAAAAGTCTATCAATTGTGGTGGGCCTTAATGTACATAAAGTTGCTAGTTTACCTTTATATAACGAGATGACAAACAAGCTTGTGGCACACCTGGTGTTTTGTGGTTACATTAAATCTGTGGTGGTTATCACCTATAGACACTTGCAATATTAAGAATGAATCACTTAACACTGCAAGTGCGTTGCCATCCTAAGGACTAACATGATATGCCTTCCATGCCCAGTAATTACACTGGCAAGTAATTGATTAATCATACTTGTGAGCTACATAAGGTATGTTCAGGAAGTCTGTAGCCTAAGATATATTTCTAAATTTTAAAATCACATCGCATATTAGTCGTCCTCGCCTTCAGCTCGAGCGTCAAATACTTGTGATCTGAGACATTCTTTGTTTTACCGCCTTAGTTAATAAATGTACTACCCATTATTATTAGTATATAATATACTATTCTATACTACGTACCCACTCTCAAATTAAAGTGATTAGGTAATTTTCATAGAATACAACATTCTTGAGGCTTTATGCCTACTGCTCCATTTAGATGGAAGCCAAATTGTTCTATACTAAACAAAGTTCGTATATTTTAGCATTCGTTGTAGAAGGCGGCGTATACATGTTGTTTTAAGCTTATGTGATAGAATACACCCGGCTTAACTGTTGACCTGTGACCTTGCTGAGAGTGTGTGGTTAAAGTCATAAGCGTAATGTCAATTTCTGGAGCAAAAATTAAGTGTGAAATTGAATACAAATTACTGTATGTAGTATTTGTAAAGTTATAATGGTTTAAGAGAAGATTTGGTGAAATCCTTAGGGTTATTATTAGTTACGATTTAAAAAGTAAAGTCTTTAATGCTTTATTGCTGAGTTTATAGGAAGACCGAGTGTCGCGATCAGCGGCCGTACTACATTAACATGGTTTTTGTTGAGCATGCCGTAATATACACTATTGATTGCGCGCGTGTTAAGGACTGCGAATATGGAGGCTATATTAAAATGTTAACTAAAGCTCTGCTCAACCCCTCTTGGACTATGAGCGTGATCGTATGTATTTAAGTATGTAATAATAGTCTCTCTGTTGAAAAGTGAATTATTTTCCTAACCAATAATCTTTTACACATTTTGAATAGTAGAAACTAGATAGATAAACTTATAATCGTAGCTGCTACCAAAACAATAAAACTGTTTAAAATATATTTATCTTCGCTTATAACTTAAGTCAAATATCATAGTATTGTCACGGCCAATCTCGTTAGCTGCCATTCCCGCATTACACACGTGGCTTTATGACCGTCAATCCTCTTTGTGTGCGACTTTACGCATCTTCACGCTGCTTGGCCAGTCAGAGGAAATTGGTACCAATTGTGGTCTGGTCTTTGAATGAAAATCATTTATATAAAGACCTAATTAGAATGTTATATTGACCTTTTGCTGGTTATTATTAAATTTCCCGTTACGTACTTATAGATACTATACTGGTCTAATAAGATTACTAAGCGTAGTAATAAATGCAATCTTAAGCAATATTCCTAAAACGTACTTACATCTTTTTGCAAATTACTTTAATATTAATCTATATAATTTACCATTTATCTAGAGACGACTCTATTTAATATACATAATTAATTATGTGGATTCTTAACATAGCATAATTGATAGGTACTTTATTTTATCAAATAACAAAAAAAATAGAAACATAAGTTATTTCAATTTATAAAGTTATCTTTCCTTAAAACTTTTTTTATTATTCTGAGAGAAAAAATAGTATTTTCAAGATTAATATTAATATTATGAAACGTAATAAAGAATATAAAACGTTATAAAAGTAAAATTATGTAACAACATGTCCCAACATTGCTTTCATGGAAAGCGCATTAAAAAGTCTGCATTTCGAAACTTGGACCACAATTATCTATGCAAAATATTTACGTCTAGCACTAGTATTTACGTGTTATCTTCAACTGAAAAAAAAATAACTGGAATACTTTCGTTTACATAGAATGGCTTAAAAAATTATTTATTTGGATTCAAACTAAACCTCAATACTGAATGGTTTAGTTCAAATAATTACGTACATCTTAATTTATGTGCGATTGGCTATTTCTCCAGTTTCCTTTTTCTATATTTTAACACTTGATGCCTATTTATCTATTATACATGTTAATTTTTATTCTTACTAACTTACAAAAGTAAGAATCCCGCTAAAACTTTAATTATGACCTATGCAACGCAAGTAGGTAAGGTGGAAAGTAGGTAGTTTATTAGCAAGTTACTCCCTGTATTTTCACAGCACCCATCTTTATTAATATGGCTATTTACTATAAGCACATTAAATATACTTTGTACTTACTTATAAATAACAAATAATTGGAAAACAATACATATTTCTAGCCGCAGAGACCGCAAGCATTTGTAATAGATAGGTACTACCCATTATAGTTGGTGTTGGGGGCTATTGGTATCGGAGGTTTATTCTGTAAACTTTTCTGGAACTTCTTCGTAACAGTTGTTATAATGATAACAAAATATTATCACTTTGTTTGTTATCATCATTGGTACACATATATAGAGCTATATTGTACTTTGTATTTCCTATGAAACGAAAGTATTATTCTTCACGTGGCTAGTAAGACTTATAGTTAGCGATTCACTAGCAAAGCAAACACAAGCCAATTAACGATAATAAAATAACATTGTAAAACATCACCCTTTTTTGTACAATCAAGAAAAAAATAAAATTTTGGTTTTATGTTATAGATTCTAGTAAAAAAACTTTAATGTTAGGAAACAGATAGTTTCGAAATCGTACGCACTACTGCACTCAATATTTCACTGACGTTGAGAATACGCCCCCTCCGTATAGATAGCACCATTATCAACTTCAGGATACCTCCATTTAACGATCTTATCTCTGTCTTGAATGCATTTAATGGAAACTGTGTTATTATTGTAGAAATCTAAATGGTAGGAGATATTCCTAGAAACCATCGTTATGAGATATTGATTTTTAGTATTGACCAAACGAAGAGTAAATCAAATCAATATGCGGCTGAGATCAAAGGCTTGGTACTCTTTTTAGAGTAGTAACTCTTGATAATTTGGTACTTTTATATGTTTTACACTTTTATTATTTTTATGACTAATTATTATTCATCGTCACCGAATCATCTAAAAGAGAGAGTGTTTAATTTCTTATATCTCTATACATTCCAAACTCTATTCCTTTTTAGATAGAGTTAGAATTTTATCGTGTTCAGGGCAAGGCTAATGCCAGCTTCCTATCCATAACACTATTAAAACCTTTGGATGAAACAATATTATTTGAATCATTTGTTCCTTACACGTTTACACATTTACTTACGTTTTATTTGCATTATTTAAGTTGCAATTCTTCGAGAATCTTTTTATTAGTACACTTACTGATAATTTGATGAAAGTTTGATGAATTGATGATCGCCCTAGCGGAGTGGACAGTAACTCCACCTAGGGGTCCGGAGCATTGTGAGATAATCCGAGCATAAGATTATGTGGGTAGTAACTGTTTGATTTATTAACGGATTAAATTTGAGTCCAATGATGTTAAGATTAATTTGTTATATTTGTGAATATTATATTTTAATTCAAATACCTGATATATAAAATAACGAATTATAAAAAAATGGCAATTAGTTTATCCAGGCATTAAGACTTTATTTTGATATAAGCTAGATATTTTTGACTAAACCATTTTAACTATCGTTTCTTGTACAACTGCCAACTGTCAAAATATATCTTTGATTGCTAAACAGAGGTTTTAGAGCGTCTAATTCTATAAAATATCACAAGCAAGTGCATTGTTCTCTCATTTACATCTATTTTTATTATGTATTCCAAAGTTTCACTCAGATTTACAAAAAGGACGCCTATCTTCATCTTAGAACAAGGCCTCCTGGGCCCCGATCGCGGTAAATCATTTCAAGTCGAACGCAGATGAAACACAAACGCTGTCAAAGTTACGTTTCAATTTGAACGCGATATTATCAAGATATTATTTCCGCGCGAATATTTTATCGCTGTGCGGATAGAGCTTAACAGAAACGTAACTTTGACAGCGTTTGTGTTTCATCTGCGTTCGACTTGAAATGATTTACCGCGATCGGGGCCCTGGTAGATTCTACTTGACTTTCATAGACTCTACTTAACAACATAATAAAGAAATTTGAGTTTGAGTCTTTCACCAGAGGTAGGCAGAGATCACTTCTTTACACCTACTACGATCCTTAGATACTTCTTGTGGGTTCTCTAGTCTCATCGGAGTCCTCACCACACTTGATTCCGAGTACGTTTGGTTTCTTATGTAAAATATAATATTTTTGTACACATATAAACACGACCACAATTATTTGTTGGGGGTTTGAGCATAGCTTTAGATCATTTGTTACACATAAAGTCTCGTCTGGCAATATAGACTACGCATTGGCTCTAAATAGTGACAAGGTGCCAGCTTGCTCTATAAAAGCTCTATAAAAATGCGATAGTGAACTTTCAAATAAAATCCGCCTAACAGTACAACAGTTGTTGCATTTTAAAATATGTATCTATATTTTTAAAAGTTATATTTTTTGCTTTATACATATGTTATATAGCTACGTGATGCCGGTAATGTATTTGACGCCGTCTTGGTGGAGCGGTCAGTATAGCTGGCTACACATCAAGCGGTCCGGGTTCGAGTCCTGGTAGCGACAAATATTTGTGTGATGAACACGAGTATTTGTTGACGAGTCATGGTTGTTTATATATTTATTTAAGTTTATTTATAAAAATATATAAAAATATTATGTATATTAAAAAAAAAATGTCCGTTATCTAGTATCCATAACACAAGTTCTTAATGATACTTACTTTGGGCTAGATAATTGGTGTGAGCGTGGAAATATATTATATATTATATTATTATTATTATTAATGTAGAAAAACATCAGCCCTTATTGGGCAAGCGTGGCGGACTACTGCCTAAACCTCCTTCGACGACCAGGGAGGAATGAATTATAAAGGCTGATAAGATGATGACGATTATAATAATGAAATTAATAATAATAATATATTTCTACGCTCAAACCAATTATCTAGCCCAAATTAAGTATCTTTAAGAACTTGTGTTATGGATACTGGATAACGGATAAATATACTTAATAATCTAGATATTTTTACAAATAAACTTAAATAAATATATAAACAGCCATGACTCATGAACAAATGCTCGTGCTCATCACTCTGACATTTGCTACTACCTAATTCGTTTTAAGGTATTTATCTATGTGGACTCTTTGTTTATTTTAACACTACCTATTTAAGCTTTGAAATAAAAGAATTATTAATATTATTATAAAATATTCCAGCGGTTTGGGGTTTTTGCACACAATAGATAATACATCCTGAAGCGATAAGTATTGCCATAAACACTATTTTTAAAATAAACCGTGTAGTTTATTCAATACATTTGGTAATAAATTATTGCACTGTATCAAAATTTCACACGTCTTTCTTCAATAAGTTTGGTTGCATCATCGCTTACAATAAGTTGTGACGTCATCGGTCATCGTCGACGTCCAATGGACAGCGGAAGTGGAATGCCCAATGCCTGCGTGCGCCACAATAAATTTTAAAACAGCAGGTTGCAATAAAAGCATTAAAGTATAATATTCCAAAACGATTGTATGTTTTGTATATGCTTTCTGTTAAATTATTTGTTTAATACTTTTATGTACATATTGTGTACTCTCAACACACAGCTGTTTCTGCGGTTTTCTAGAAGATAGTTATTTTCCAAATACGAGCGGATAATCTTATGTGCCCTGCTTCTCTGCGAACTTCGATTGCAGTGGTCCAAGCCCTGAGACGTCTCTTAGGTCCGCTCGCTTTCGACTCAAATCTTGGAGAGACTTTATACGGCAGTGGGTCTCCATTTTTGAGTGCGTTCCAACTATGTTGTGACGATTAATTTATCGTTTGACGACTGTCGTCCCTAGCTGTTCACATTATATCTATTGACTTAGTAGTCTGTCGTCACGGCAAAAAGTCGTGGGCGACAGGTTAATCGTGTCGTGCTATATGTGAATCCTCATCATAACAGCCTTTATTATTCGACCCACTGCTGGGACACAAGGCCTCTCCTTGTCATCAAAGGAGGTTTAGGCAGTTGTCCACCACGCTTGCCCAATGCGAATTGGTGGACGGAGTATATATCAATACCCCTTTGCTGATCCATTAGTCGCCTTCTACGACACCCACTGGAGGATATAGGGTGATGTTATTCTACTCTGCCGGCATCAATTGTGAATACCTCCATTGAAATATACGCCAGGAAACTTTAAACGATACAATAATTTGTCGTTACAATCCTCGTCGTCTTCATTGCCTTCGTAAAAAAAATCTTTTTACAACAAAAGTAAAACGATACAAAAAAGGAAAAGTCAGTGCACTATACAATTATCACTATCCTATTCCTTGAACACCTGTGTTCGCCAATTTAGACCTACTGTTTTGACTAATACGGCTATACGAGCTCAAATCACGTGCCCGATCGAAAGTGCGATCTGTACATTCCGGACCTTTGATCGATATTCCGAGGGCGTCTCCATCTGGGCGGTTACGAAATACTTGCATAGGTACGATTTAAGCATACATAAGAGTACATCAAAATACCGCCTTGTCGTTAGTAAAATGACTAATTAATTTTATGGTTCTTCAAACGAAGAGCTGAGAATTGGTCACCATGTAATTAAGACTTAACTTCGCTTGGTCATAAAACCTGAACCTACTAATATAACTACATTAATATTTATAGAACTCACAATGGTTTTTTCCTCGAAACTTCAAACGGTGAACGACAATATAGTTAACCATTCGGTGCTATTAAAGAAAAGGTAACTGGTAGGATGAAAAATAAATACCCAATGGTTGCCAAAACAAATATAATAAATAATTTTTAATCATGACTAAATATAAGAGGAAGTCCAAGTACCCGCCAGTTTTTGATAATAATGTGCTTAACTCGGTAACCGCTGAATGGATAAGTAACAGAACAGCGTTGTAACGAATAGTATAAACCAGGGGTAGCCAACTTGACTAGACCGATAGTCTTCGGTCTAGTTAAGTTGACCACCCCTGGTTACGGACTGAACCCTGTGCGATCTACTATACCAAAACAAAAGAGACCTTTCTGTGGAAGATAATGTGATGGGTCAGCATTCGAAAATCAATTTGAGGCTCTGTATTAAAGATCCAGTAAAGACCCTTCGACTGAAAACAATTGGCTTTTTTTTTATTTTACATAGTTTTGATAATAATAAAACAAAGGAAGTTATTTATGTAACACAAAGTACATACAAAATAAATAATTTTGTCAATCGTGTAAAAAAATGTAAAATAACAAATTGTTTTACGAATCTACTTAAAGCCGACCTGGATCGAGAGTAAACAGTAATCTGTTTAATACACACACTGTTATATACATGTAAAACGTCTATTTTGTACACGGTTGAATTATACAAAATTAACTAAGTATATTATTATGCCTTTATTTTATAGAGGGTATAACAATCTAATAAGGAATTTATCTAAACACGACTGTGTCATGTCGTACAATTATTATAATTCATGTTTATAGACTTTTACAACTATACTAAGGAAATATAATGATAATTATCAATAACCAGGTGAAAGTTGTGAAAGCATAATTTATTAAACTTCTTCAGGTCACTTAAAGTTTATTAACTCTTCATAAGGAATAGAATTCGTGCATTACATCGAAAAAGGAGACATTATTAATTTCCATTCAAGTGCCGCGGTCTTCATTATTTAGTTACATTTGAAAAAAAAACCTTATTGCAAATATACAAGCGCCGTTATGCATATTATTATATATCATCATCATCAACAGCTCATATAATGTCCCCACCGAGGGGCTTGAGCCTACCCCACATTAGGGGCGACTAGGCCTTAGTCAACCACGCTGGCCAAGTGCGGGTTGGTCGACTTCACACACAACATAAGAATTTCTTCATAGGTTTGTGCAGGTTTCCTCACGATGTTTTCGTTCACCGTAAAAGCGTCGATTAAACGTACATATGAATTCAAAATTTGAAAACACATTGGTACGTGGCGGGGATCGAACCAGTGCCTCCCTGGTATGGAGACGGCGCTCTTACGCACTACGCCACCGAAGCTTTTATTATGTTTTTTATTATGTATACAAAGGTGAATCTATTAATAGCCAGCATTCTATCAATAGACGCGTTAAATAAAGTTTAAAAATACGGGTCAAATATTCATGAGAAAACAAAGGAAATGATCATTTTGTATTTAAACAAACACACAAAATGTAATATTTACTTATACCTACTTACATTCCAAATTATTAAAGGCCTTGTCTGTATTCTGTACCAACGATGTAACGTACTACCGCTCCGACCCATAGTTTTAAGTTAGTTTTAGTCGGTATTTTGTTTGTTTGGGGCCTTATACAAACACAAAACCAACTACCTTAAAACTATGGTTACTTTTTCTTTTTCCCTGATCCTTTGTACTACGAATAAAGGTTTCTTATGAGTAATAAAATAATATAGAGTTTGGTGGCGGGAGTAATAATAATTGAGTTTGCTATATGTGGAAGCTTGTAATTAGCGTAAAGTAAATTATGATATGAATTTATATTGTGAATAAGGCTGTAAGCTTTCCAAATGAAATAAAATAAAATAATTATCTTTTCATAGAAGCATAAGTTCTATTAGCATAGTATAGGTACGCTTCATTAAATTAATGCAATCTGCTTCTATAAAAATGTTAGAAAGGAGTACTTCCATAAAAAGAATATAGTCAGATAACGGATGGAACTGAACTTTCATATTAATCATTCTATTATATTATGCAGACAAAGTTTTATGTAATATCGATCGTATGCCAGTGTCTAATGGAAGTCAATTGAAAATTTATGTCATACAAGCAGGACAAAGCGCATGCGATCTTCAGTTTGTAAATTTTTAAACACTTGTGAATGTCAAACAGTTCTTTATTATACGTTTTCTTAATTTGTCTACTCAAAATGTACTTTCGTATGGTTTACTTGGTTTGTAGGAGTTATATTATTTGGGGAAACTTCATTGTTATTTTTATGTGAATTGTTTATAAGAGAGACACATAAGTATGTTTCCCTTTCAAGTTAATATATAAATAATGCTAAAGGCTTAAGCTAGGATCATTCAGAACCCTTAACCACCGAACTGGCTGTCTTATCATTAACGGCCTGAACACAACAATGAGGCAACAATATTGTGGGCAGGATTGCGAGGATTAATGACGGCCATTGGGGTGGAAAGGTGGCGACCACGTACCGGGAGATTCAGCGTTGGTAGCCCCCCCACAAGGTGGACCGAAAATCTGGTATGGTCGCGTGAAGCCACTGGATGCGGGCAGCGCAGGACCGACTGGTTTTGGAGATCCTTGGGGGAGGCCGCCAATCGGCTGAAATGATGATGACACTATTGCTATGCCGACAGACTTTGAAATGGCAGAAATTAACTAGCAATACTTAAAACATATGGGTATCGAACCCGGACCCTTTTAGTAACAAATAACCAAAGAGGCGGGTAAAAAATAAAAAAATCTACATTACCTATTGTTTTCTCTAATTATTTTCACGTTGTATGACTTCATGCTATGATGGTGGCTCGCATATGTAACGCATAGAATCGAATGACAGCATTGCATACGAAGCAGTAATTCGCAATGACTGTCGCCAAGTTACCGAACGCTGCCTTGATGTAATTCTTAATCCTTGATGCTATAAGAGTTATTACCTTTTTAAATACTGTTTATTATATTTTTGCTGACAACAATAGTTGGCCATGACATACTTTTGTGGGTCAGATATGGCGATTGTACGAAAAAGCCGTATAACATAATATGTGGCTTTTTACTGCGCCTGATGACCGGTAGACGCGAAATATTAACTTCGTTTTATGTTATAAAATGTGCCATAAAATTTATTTACACAACGAATATTATTTATTATTCTTCAAAATTCAAGAAGTTGTTTATTTAAGTAATCATAAACTACAAAACGACTATGTTTATTTACTTATTTAAATACTTTATTGCATAGAGGAAATTCTTAATGACTGTAGAGATGAATTTAAGTTTAGAAAAATACAATAGACATTCAGAAAATTAAATTACATTATTTATCAATTATAAACACATTTAGAAAAAATATATACAACGTATTATATTAAATTATCACAGAACTCTGTAATAATTACAATATTGATACATTAAAACAGATTCTAAAACTTGCATTATATTAATAGTATTAAAGATAGTTTTAACCGCCTGAGAACCACGAAACTTTTTTCCAGGAATTTCATTAATAATCAAATTCGAATTTTAATTACTGCCACAGATGTTATTCACTCATGAACTATTTCTATAAGTTTATGATGGTTTTTATAATTATCCTCGAATATAGCAGCTCCACCCTCAATAAATTTAAAACAGATTCTACAACTTGCATTCATATATTAATAGTATTATAGATATTTGAAATTACCACAATAATAATTATCACCACCAACACCATGTATCCAATTTTTGTACTTATCCCTTATACGTGTACAACAATAATGTGCCGTAATATCTGTGTTATTCAATACGTAACTTAATATTATGATGGTTAATTTTCAAAGAAGCCTTTTGAAACGAGTATTTAAATAAAATGGGAAGGTTTTATTTTTACATTAGTAAACACTACTTAAGAAGCGTAATTGTTAAGAGGATATGACGCAAACTGATCCGAGATTAGGAAGTTTTTTTAACATCGAAACGGAGTATTTTAACAACAAGCTGTAGGAGTTAATTTATCATGTCTGCGCAATTACAGAAGTATTCAAATTTTTATTATTGTTTTAGTAATATTTCCTGTATGAAGCAAATAATGTTGATAATGCATACCAAACTTTGGGATAGTAAAGTTACTTATAAAACAAGTAGTTGAGTACTATTTTATTTCCTATCTACGAATTTTTTTTTTAAAACTATATATTTTCTTACTTTCAATATTTTTTGTAAAAATAATTTTCTCACCACTCTCTGAATCGTTTTCCGCACGCTGCGTTTATTTTAGGTCAGATTAAATAAAAGGAATGTCCCAAATTAGTTGACGAAAGTTAACGTTCCCATAATATGCGATGACCGTCATCGGCAAGAAAAGTGTTTTTAGAAATTTATTATTCATAAAAAAACAAACATAAACAAGAACGGTTTGATTATTTAAAAATCAAAAGGTTTTTCATTGAAATTGTCTCTAAGTAATTGATTTAAGTAGTAGTAGGTATGTATTTTCATTCCGTAAATTTATATACCTACAAAGTACTGGGCCTTTAAATACTGAAATATAAGGTGGTATGAATAATTTTCCTAAATTATTTTCAGTAGATATTTGAAGTATCACTTCACAATATTATAATAATTATTTAAAACAACTATAAATTGTAAACGGGACGATTTAGATGTCCGAATACACCTACCTACTTAGCAAACTCAGTTTAGTAATGAACTGTTTGGTTTTGACTTTCTTACAACCAACCAACTTGCCAATATATCGTCCTTCGTTCATTTTCCAATGTATTTCACACACAAATTTCGTTTTAGTAGAGCACTTTCGCGCCCAACAGTACCGGCGGGCTATGTTTTCGCATATTGCACAACTACACTCAGATCCGTGAACTGCCCACTCGCTGTTATGTAATTCGGCTTAAATTTAGAATTGAATACTTCTAATGATGCCGTTCGAAGTCATAATTTGATGTCAAAGACGTACTTATAAAATGCACTCTCAATGGTCTTAATTTCAAGGTTATGTAGGGCATAGATATTTAATGTGGAGCTTGAATGGCTCCTACTATGATCGAGTTTAAAATTGATCGTTGTGCAAGTCAATTGACAACAGATTGAAAAGGGCAAACTGTTATTAAACTATATATTTTGAACCTCTAGGCTTACTTATCACTGCAACTGTCAGCGAAAATGACCTTAAACTTAGGGACTCTTCAAACAACTTCTTTCCAAAACTCTCACTTTATTACCCAAAAGTGATAAACGACTTGAACTTGTAAAGAAAAAGAAAATAGGTAATGTCATTTTTTTCCATTTATCTTAGGTACATAAGTTAATTATCCATTAAAAGTTTAGACACAATAATAGCATTTTAAATATTATAGTTATAACCACGACAAAATCAATTAAGCTAGACCTTACCACCTTATACCGTTGTACCATTACGGGGATACATGACAGTTAATAAAGTATCCTTTCCTGCTACATTACTAAATCGTATAGTAAACGTCGCGCAGGCGCACGACTCGGTCAGAAGTTCAGCTGTGGGTCGAGCTCATCATGCCAGGACATGAAAACAAAACAACTTTGTTTTTTTTGTAGGATAAAAATAAAGGAAATTGAATGTTTTACTGAGGTTTATTTGTATATGCTAAATTTTTAATAAAATTACAAAATTCTGTAATAAATATTAAAACAAATATTAACCGAACGGATGCAGTGGCGCGCAATTCGAATGTTGGAATGCCTATCACAGAAAACTCCAATCCGCATTGGGCAAGCGTGGTGAATTACTGCCTAAAACTCCTTCGATAACAAGGAGAGGCCTTGTGTCCCAGCAGTGGATCTATTTAAAAAAGCTGTTATGATGATGATGAATCTATTGCAGACACTAGGAAACATTCCTTTGTTTCAAAAGACACAAAACTGCATTCACAAGTTTTTCGAAAATATTACCAGACCCGGAAATCGAACCTGCTAAAAATTTAAAAAATAAACACTTGCTATTTTATTCCACTAGTCGGTACAGTCAATGTTAAATATACTTTTATTTATACAAGAAACATTAGGTCTTACATCCATGGAATCTAATATTTAGAACAATTACATAAAAAATTAGACCTTTAAATTTATAATACCTTATTATAAGAGGCGAGACATGAAATGTTTACAAATAACGGCATTTTAAAAAAATATACTTACATCCATGGAATCTAATATTTAGAACAATTACATAAAAAATTAGACCTTTAAATTTATAATACCTTATTATAAGAGGCGAGACATGAAATGTTTACAAATAACGGCATTTTAAAAAAAATATACGCGTGAATCTAGACTACAAATCAGGATGAAAATATTTCAATATATTTGTAAATTGAAAATGTGTGTTACTGAAACAAAATGACATAACTGTTAAACTACTAGAGTATTTTTCATAAAATTTTATTCATATTGTATATAATTTCATTACTTAAATATTCATATGAGAAAAAGTAGCATCTTGTTAAGAAACATCAGTAGTTTCCTGTATGTTTTCTGAGTGTGCATTGCAGGCGCGGTATACGCCGAACAATACTAGAACAAGGTTGCCAGTACTCCCAGCACTTATAGTAGCCTTCAATAGTTCAAGTATTAATGTCTTGGCTAGGTTATTATTGAAATGAAATGAAATGAAAAATAATGAAATGAAATGAATGAAATAACATAAGCATAATAAGCTTTGACGCCATGAATAGTATCTGCAACATACATTTTTTTTGTATTCTTACACACTGGCACTATGTTTCTTTCTATGTTTCCAGTATTGACGGCTAATTTTTGTTTGTATTTTTTACTAAGTTTACAGTTTCTATCAGTTTCAAAAGCAATAACAAATATTGGAATAATAATTACTTCATTTGCATCTCTTGTATCAGGAACAAAAACCGTTATACATTGTACTTCGAAGCTTGAAAGCTTATGATATTTATGCAACGCGTATAATATTGAAAACGTTCGTGATGGAGTAAGCTCACGACTAGGCTAGTTTGACCCCGTGGTCATTGCTTCGAGCAGAAAAAACGGTGAAACAGATAAGTGCAAAAAACAACGAATAAACAAATTATAAAATGAGGACAAGCATGATTTTTGTCCGTGGGCTATATTCTAGGGTCTTATTTAGCAGCTCTTAGTAATTGTCTAACTTTACTACAGGTACTCTACGCCTATGTCTAGTAGACATCTCTCACGTTAAATGATGAATTATAGTTTTACGTTAATTACAATCATGGAGTAATTGGACTTTGAAACAAAAATATTGCAAAATCTTTAAATTTTGGGATCATTATAAATTGAAAGTTCTACTCGTATATGTATAAGATAGTCGTTTATTGTGTAGTCGAGGGCTGGTGGAGATTATAGCGGCCAAGTACAGTAGAAAAATAACATAAATTACACCAAAAACTAATATCCTTAATGATTTATCCCTTGATTCGACTTTCGCTCATACTGAATACCAATCAACTAAGCAACTCAACAACAACTCAGCATGATCAACCAAGTACCTACATCTCTTGAAAAAAGTATATAATTATGTACATAATATATTCAAACCAGCGCTGATAGAAACAAAATGCGTTTAAAATTTAATCCCCATTCATCTGCAAGTCTTCTCAACACGTACGTTTTAAAAATAATAATAAGATCAATATTAGTTATCTATAGGCAGCGCATAAAACGAGAGTTGCAATCAATTTTTCGTGACTCTACATATTAATTAGGTACATGTGGTGCTATCATATTTGTGAATCGTATCGAAAAACTTTAACAAGATTTTAATAAGAAAAAAGGATAAATCGAACGAAATACCATAACATTAGAAGTTACAAAAATGCGTCATATCAGATTTTTTAAGATGTATCATTTATTCACAACACAATATATTCAAGTATATAACAATAAACATGAATAAAATAACCAAAATTGCTTTAAGCCCTCAGAACTTAGCGATAAGGTGGCCAAATTATGACCATTCATGCAATAGTAAGTTACTTTTTGTAAGCCACCTGCTTTTTAAAAAAGGAAAAAGGGGTTTCGCTTATCAAATTAATTGTAGATGACGATGACGTTGTTATTTTAACTTCATCAGTGTTCACAATCAGAGGCACGATGGATTGTCGAAACAGACTGACTGCGCGTGCACACGGGTCAACGACCTATAGTAACCATTTTCCCGACCACAGGCTGGGAAGACCAGACAAAAGCGATGGCTTATTTGGCTGTTTGTTATTAGATAATTGTTCTAGAAATTTGGCTGAGAAAACATTCATTTGCTTAGGATAATTAATATGTTTACTGTAATGAGCTCTACTAGAAAGTACCCCAGGAATGATAATGATTACTAACTAATAAATATTTTAAAAATATTGTTGTATTCGCCACACAAATATTTGATCTGATTCGAATCCTCTTGATGTGTATAGACCAAAACTATCAGATAAGAATCTACTAAGAGGGTCGTCAAATATCGACAGAAGTGCGTTGTATATGTATAAAGTGGGTAAATTACCCTGTGTTTTTTATTATTGACTTAAGGATGCTTGAATTTCATGCCACCCTATGGAGACGACGATAAACGGCCATATAA
This sequence comes from Elophila nymphaeata, assembly GCA_955850985.1. Classification (NCBI taxonomy): domain Eukaryota; kingdom Metazoa; phylum Arthropoda; class Insecta; order Lepidoptera; family Crambidae; genus Elophila; species Elophila nymphaeata. The sequence continues at coordinate 25,143,564 of OY039065.1, forward strand.
ATAAGTATAGTTTGCTTGTTGTACACCAATGTACTTCGCACTTTCTGAGGAAAACTTTATGATAGATATTTTATTTTAAATATTGCATTAAGTAAATAAATCCAAAATGTAATTTCATGTATTTTTATATATAATCTTAAGTGAATCCAAGAATGGCTTACATTCACAATTAAGTCCCATAAAAACGCTAGTTTATTAAAGACTAACTAAGATTTATTATTAATTTTGAATTATGTAACACTGAATTCTAGTCTTCACACGGCCTTCGCTCAGTATTAAGCCTGTGTTAGCATAGAAACGCCTCGCTTTTTAATTGGCCGTATGTAAAAAGGTCACGTACCAATAAACAGGAAGTATTTTTATAACACAATAGTGGCAAAAATTTGAAGTGATTTCCACAAATTTCGAAAAGGCTTGCTAATTTAAAAATGTAGTTTTCTACAATCGTTCGTTTCTACAATCCAATTTCTCAACCACGTCCTTAGTGCAATAAAAATGTAATCATAAGACCGTATTAATTTATCGCAAGCAAGATTCAAAATTGTTATAGTCAAGGAATCATCAGTAGAGTTCTTTAGAAAATTTAATACTTTATTTGACATGGACATCCTTAGAAGAACTATATAACATTTGAGAGCTGTGTGTTAAATTACAGATAGTCTTAACAGTGGATCTGCAAAACTGGGAAGGTGAACCTAGACAATATCTATTAGACAAATTTTTGTCATGGCTGAAGTCAGTTCAGCCGTAAGGGAAATCTTTGCTTAACAGAAGCTTAGTCAGAAACTTACTTTTCATTATATACATAGGAAATTTATATTGTTTCTGCTGGAAGAAATTTAAAACAAGGTTATTAATTCAGTGCATAAAAACTAATTCAAGAATCGCTGTACAAAGATTTTCCTGATGAAAAAGGAATGATTCGGAGAAGGGAAATCTATAAAAAAGTACGTCTACTTGTTTCGATTTTCACCTTACTTTAACATTCGCTATGAACTATTTCCAAATTCAAACTTTATTTTTAGCAATACACAAATAGCGCCTATTCATCGTTTTCACTAAAACAGTCCACTGTACTGTTTACACTATGATTCTGACGAAGACGAGACCACGTGCGTTCGGCGTAAGCCGTCATAAGGCTCAGTCGGTCCGCGCCCGTGAATCCGTTGGCTGGAAAAATGAAACAAAAAAATAATAAACTACTTACTTATAATTAGTTTTCCATATTTAAAACAAAAAAACAGGTCGGCTCCACACTTGTTGCATTAAATCTTAATTACACCATAGTTTTTTTTTTTATATAGTTTGATAGTTGATTTTATTGTGTTCAATTGTTGTTACTCGAATAGAAATGATTGAATTAGTGAAAGTGAGTGATAAGAGGGTAAACGGCACAATGCGAGAAATAGGGGCGGATTCTTTCGTGTGCCGCGTACAGTACCTGAATGATTTGGATCCTTTTGCGGAGTATAACGTGAGAGAGCCCTCAAGGCCTCTGTACCATACGTTCAACACCACGATACCGTTGTCGTACCAAATTGCAGCTGTTCACAGACTACTACAAGCTCCACATAGGGTAAGTGTAAAAATTCCTATTACGAAAGCTAGTACATACTTATATTCATTCTATGACTTTTGGGAAAGACCGGTGATAATCAGTTGTGTTTACGGAATCATTTTATTTTTGCGTTTACAAACGCGTAACTATTTTTAATATAAATATACATAATTTTAATTTATAATGTTTACCACAAAAACATAAGCACCAAGCACTTACAAATTTCGAAAGCAGTGTCTCGGTGGCGTAATGGTCAACGCAGCCGCCCGGATGCGGATGATGCGGGTTCGATTCTCGCCTGAGGCATGTTGATTTTTTTTCAGTGCATTTTTTTAGTTATGTTTTTCATAATAAGCAAATATTGTGCAAAATATGATAATGTAAGGAATTAAACACGTTTGCAGGTTCTGAAAATTAATATTTTTTATATTCCTCACATTAAATTACCAATCTTTTACAGAAGTGACAACTCAAAACATTTTTCTTCAAGATTGACACAAATTTAAAACTTAAAAATAAACAATAGTAATTCATACAAAAAGAGGTTGGTTCCTAACATCTTAGAGTTTGTTTGAGAACTGAGTTTTAGGTGGTTTTAGTAACAGAATATCGTGTGAAACTGTTGCTACGCTCCATAGTACATTCACACAGACATCTTACATTACTTGCGTGAATAAAGAGGATTAGTTTCAAAAGGTGCTTATGTTTATTTTTATGCGACGTTAAAATCAAAGTGTTACGATTTTTATCAACAGCCAGCCGGCTGCATTATGAAAGATGATAAGTTGCATGTGCATTAAGTAATCAGTGCAGACATGGCTGGCGAAGCACTCATTTAATAATAAGTACACTAATTACTAATTTGCAGTTATTCTTGCAAAACTTGTAATGCAAGACACTTTCGCTTTACTATATAGGTTAATATCTGTTATGTACCGATTTAATCTCTACGCCTTACCGTTTATTCTAGCGGAATTAGCTTCAGGAGTCCTGGGTTCGGTCGCCAAACTCAAATATGTACATTTTACTCGGTTTGGATAATAGGATTTGTTGTAAGAAAATAAGAGCATTATCGTGTACCGCCAGTTAATGCCATGCCCATTCTCTAGTTTTTAACCAACTTAAAAAAGAGGAGGTTCTCAATTTGACTGATTTTTATGTTTGTTACCTTATAACTCACCGAGTGTACCGATTTTGGAGATTCTTTCAACATTTGGAAGCTGGTGGTTGTCAATGGTTCCATTTAAATTTGATCGCCATCTGACGAGTAGTTTTTGAGTTATCCTTAATAATGCCTATTTAATTGACGTCGATGATATCCTAATAGTTCTATTCCTCGTTTGTGTAAAAGATCTCGAGATAGTTTCCTAAAAATATCTATACTTAAACACTAAAAGCCAAAAATCAAATATGTTTAAATAAAAAACCGCCTTCAAAACTAAAAACAGAGAATTGAAAAAAATAATTATAAAAATCTCAATATTTTTTTGAGGTCTGTGCCGATCTCAATATTTGGAATAAACGTTGCCACTTGTATTTGGGACCAACGTAAAAAAAAAACATTTTTGTTTCTCTGTTTTAGTTTTGAAGGCGGTTTTTTTATTTAAAAATACTTTTACTCTTACCATCAGGCCAGGTGCAAGTCACGAGCCACCATGTCAAAGATAAAAAAGTGTATTTCATTAACATTGCTTCAATTTTCTTATAAGCAATGGTTTTCTAAGCTAGATATAATTAATTTTAGTAAAAAACCTTTACAGCACGAAGTCGCAACACTTTAAACAAAAGAAACCTTGGAAAAAGACCAATTATTTTATAGTTTATGCATGACCGTAGATCATACTATATTTTTAAAGTGTCTAAAATAATACGTCGCGTCGTTTCGCAATTTTAGAAATAAACAACACTCATTTTTTGGCACCAGAGAAATATAATATTTTTATTGACAGATTTATCACAGTTTAATTCAGAATTCAAGACCAGGGTAGGTATTGAAATATGTTGATAAATACATATTATGTTATAGTGACAAAGAAAAAAGGCATTGCTAGAAAAAAAAATTGCTGGTTGTTTATTTCATACTCTTGTAAAATTTTAATATAAATGACTAGCTTTTACTCGCGTCTCATACGCGTGGAATTAAGAATCAAGTCTAATTAATATTGTTTCTCGATACAAACTTTGGACTTCAGTTATACCCCCTATAATAACGGCTGAATTTTCAAAACGCTCTCCTGTAAAGTTAGCTAACTTTTAGATTGTACACTATTCATGAGAAGCGATGAAATGACAAGACATTGTGTTCTGAAACATAGTCTGCTAATTTAGTGGGAATGTAATTTATGTGATAGCCGTTGTAATAATGTGGTTATGCATGTCCGTTACTCACTCGGTATTTGGCTAAAATTAACCGTTCTAAATATCAAAGCTGGGCTCAGGTGTGTACGGTGACATAATAATACGCGTTCCACAATATCTAACATACTTCTGCACATCCGCACTGCAAATATAAAATGAATGCATTTTAGGTATAATTAGCTTTACATTAATCTAGAATTTTGTAATAACTATAATTATTGCCTAAAGCAAATGACAGGTACTTCATTTTTTCTTGAAAATGACGAACAAAAGGGTTTCTACCGTTAATAAATACGAAGTTTTAAAATATGTTTAGGCCTTAAATAACGTAATGAAAATATTACTCACATACTTATGCTGTAATATGACTCAAACACTATTACAATTTATGTTTTAAGAAGCATATTAATAAAAATATGAGAAATAAAAAAAAGCATTAACAGAAAAATCGTGACTAACTAAACATCTGCCTATACGGTGATTTAAATGAGGACATCTGGTGTAGTTAGCACTGAAATCTCACTGAAATCAATTAACGTAACTGCTACTAACAGTAGATAGACTTATATAATTTGATTTGTTTCAAAACTACATATTAGTAACATCTTAAATATACAATTAACAGCTCATAAAAGTCAATAAACTTGTTTTTGACATCACAAGGCCAAATCAAATTGTGTCTACATCTTGTTGTCGCGATGAGTGACAGGGACGAAACAGACCCAACTATATTACTGTTGATTGTGATAAGTATATTAGTAATTAAATGAGTAAATCACTAAAGTATACATGATTTAACTAGTTTTGATGTAAGGGATAACCATCAAGTTAAAAAAGATGATATTCATTATAATGTGATTTTGTGAGTAACTATAAAGTTATTAAAGTATCTAAAGATAAAAGGTCATGTTCTATGCAAAGTCTTTACAATAACTAAATTCAATTTTTAGTGCACAGTATGTTATAGAATTGTGTCTGGAACAATCGAAGAACAAAAGAATAAGGTGGCGAGCTAGTCAAGTTACGGACAATGATAACAGGTTTTGCACTAGTGCTTGCTTTTACAGGCAGCCAGACTAAACATAGTAGAGATAGGCAGGTGTATTTAAATAAAGCCGCAAAGAAAGAGGATTCCAGATGCTTTATCATACTTAGAAATCGTAACAGCTATAGTTTGATATGGTATAATAATAAATTAGTTTCTCCCGAATTCTTGTTGTAAGAACACGTGTTGAAAGACTGCATTTTTAACCTCAATCTACCGTACAATTGTCTGTTACTTTAAGTCCATTTTTACTTGACATTGGCGAAATGCGTTATATATCGCGAACGCCATTTATTAAGGAAGAAGAAGAATAACAGTAAATTAGATTTGGGGAAGTCTAAACACTATTTTAAATCAGGAGGATTCGATAATGAATTTAATTAAAAATAAAGACCGACAAGTGTATTATTAGATACACAATATAAGTAATTAAATCGCTGTCAAATTATGTTATAGAACTAAAATTTAGGAGAGGGAAAGGGAAGGGACCTTACAGAAGGCAGCAGAGTGATAAATGACACTACCTATTCAGTACCGAATGCGATGGTGTTGGAGTTGCTAATGCACGAGTGACACTTATTAGATATTAGCCGCCTGTAAGTTGATTTCTCCCTTGTGCAAAAAAGAATATATGCTGCCAAATATTCTGATGGGGAAGGATTTTCGGATTAGGTTATTGAACATTTCGATTTCTTGAAAACAAATGTGGTGGTGCGGTAGAAGGGAAGCTTTCGCGTTATTAAAGCATTTTTTTTTTATATTCAGATTACGTAATACCTTATAATATTACTGTATCTTATCTGAAACATTGCAGATTGTTTGATTCACGCATGACGTTGATTATAATTAAGAAATGATTCATTATCAGCATCGAAAAATGTTTGTGTTAAAGTTTGTCAGAACTGAATAGTTTTCTTGAACATAAAATAATAATTGTTATAAAAAGGCGGTCTTCATGAAAAACTATTTTTAAAATATTTACGAGATGTGAAAAAAGCATGAATACTTTTAATGATGAAAATGAAATTTTCCTATTTTAGCAAGTAAATATGTATTTCATCTATACTAATAATAAAGCTGAAGAGTTTGTTTGTTTGTTTGTTTGTTTGTTTGTTTGTTTGTTTGTTTGTTTGTTTGGTTGAACCCTAAGATCTCAGCAACTACTGACTCAAATTGAAAAATTCTTTTTTCGTTGGATAGTCCATTTATCTAGGAAGGCTATAGGCTATATAACATCAAGGTACGTCCAATAGGAGCTGAGCATTAATGAAGAATGTTGAAAAAACGGGAGAAAAATATTTCTTTTCAAAGCTTTCCCTGCGTGCGCTGCGTAAACGGTTAAAGTTACGGAAAAATTATGTATGACAGAATTATTCTCCATTAAATTTTCTAAAAAAAAGTCCGCGATAGCATATGTTTATCTTTTATGGTTAGCTCACTATAACCTTTCTTTTTGGTAATCAAATTTGTTTTAAAATAATGCTTTATCTGCGATGGTGTTTTTGTATGCATGATATTATTCCTTATCAAAACAAATACATTATTTATCACAAGCATTTAATTTTAAACAAAATTGTTAATGACCTCATTTGATTTCAATGAATATCTTAAGAGATATCATAGTTTTAAATAAACGGAAAATAATAAATTTTGATTTTCAGAGCTTTTGTTGCGTGCGCTGGGTAAACGGTTAAAGTTACGCAAAAATCATGTATGACGGAATTATTTTCCTTTAAAAGTTCTAAAAAAAGTACCAGACAGCATTTATCTATCTCTTAAGGTTGACTCGCTATAACCTATTTTAGTTAATAAAATTTGTTCTAAAATAATGCATTAGATGCGAAGGTATTTTTGTAAAATTCATATTATTCCTTATCAAAATTTATACTTTATTCATCACAAGTATTTAATTTTGTACAAAATTGTTCTTGACATCATTAGATTTCAATGAATATCTTCAGAGATATTACAGTTTTAACATAACTCCGCAGCTAAATAATGATCAAGTACTACGCACGCATCTATACGAGTGGTTTTTTTTGTTTAGTTGATCGCGCTTATCTTAGGAACTACTGATCCCGTCAGATTCGGACGCATTAGAGACTAATAGGTTCAGAGACACCTCCGAGGGAGATGCTCACCGGTCAGGAATCCTCTTTGGAGTGATTCGACCTTAAAGCTTGAGGACCCATCGAGGTCCTCTCCTTTACTAAAAGCCCTGGTGACTTCAAGAAGGTCATCAAAGATAGCGTGCAAAAAAAAACCGCCTAGAAGGAGTCGAACGCGCGAACGAAGGGTTCCGTGCCATAGATTTTATCAAAAATCTCCAATAATTATTTGAAATTTAAATTAAATATTATGTTCATATTTCAAGTTTCTACCTGTTATCGTTAATAAGACCGAGAAATAAAACACGTTTGTTGTTGAACCCCCTTAAATATTAATTTCATTTTGATTTAATTACTTATTTTAAAAGTGAATAATATAACTAAATATTCTGTGAATACTTCAAGCGTCTATCTGTTGCCGTTATCAAAATCGACCAAAAAATGTCACGCTTATTTTAGCCCCTTCAATATTTATTTTATTCTATTTATTAGTATTTGTTGTTACAGCGGCTCCAGAACAGCCGGACAGCGGAGTCTTAGTAATAGGATCCCGTTTTACCCTTTGGGTACAGAATCCTACAAAGGGGAACTACTGATTCAAATTGAAAATTTCTATGATTGTCTATTTATCGAGTAACACTATAGGCCAGAGCTTCCCAAACTTATTTTCATAGTGACGCCCTTAGGAATTTTCCAATTTTTACGAGCCCTTCCCCTGTTATAGTAACAGCCAAGTTAAGTACATACCTACAAAAACAAAAACATAGCTTTTTTGGAATTATTTAGGCGTTAACGAATGCGCAAATATTTTAAAATTAGAAAGACTGAAAAAAAATTACCATAAAAACATAAAGTAGCACCGACAAATTTCGACGGCGAAAGCAATGTCCTGTTAGCGTAAAGATGCTTATTCGATTTTTTCGCCCGCGCTGGAAGGTCGATTTTTTCAGTGTATTTTCTTATTTTAAAAACAGAGCATCTCAAAACCGGGTTCAAGTTTAGAAATCGCGACTTACATTTCTTTGTCTACATTTATTTTCGTTCGACTAGCTCGCTAAGCTAGCTAGACAGCCATTCTATGTGGATCGTCTCACGACTCCCGTCCCCGGGATAGAAACGCGACATCCCAGGGCGTCGCGACGCACAGTTTAGGAAACCGTGATATAGGCTATATACCTCCATAACATCACTCTACGACTAATAGGAGTTGAGCATCAATGAAAAATGTCGCAAAAACGGGAAATCCACGCGGACGAAGTCGCGCGGGCACAGCTAGTATTATATAAAGGTGTGTTGAAGAATGCAAAAATTGTTTACTTTTGATGTATTGGATGAATTTTACTGAACATTCTAGCTTAGATACATTCAAATAAAAATTTGATCGGTAATTATTTTACTTTAAAAAAGTTTTTGCATTGTATCAATATAAAACAATGAGTCAGTCATTATGATTTTCTCCAAAGTATTCCTTTACGAGTTTATGTTTAAGGAGTGTGTAATGAATGAATTTACCTTGTGCCTACGTTAAATTAATCAAGATCTAAAGTATATGTTGACTTACCTTCGTTGAATCCACGGGTTGAATCACATGCGGTCATATCCGCTGTTGATAGATGAGAATTACATTCGGTTTGATTTTGAGTCAATTTAATGAAACATGTTTAAGTCACGTCAAATAATACTAATAATGTCGGCAAATAGCTGTAAGAAAAGAAAGAAAGAAATCATTATTTAGCTTATAAGATATAAAAAAGTCATATACCTACATGTAAAAATAAAAATATTATATTCATTGTCAAACATCACAAAGCACATGTTCACTTTTACAACCACTTAGCAATGAAAAGGCTGATTTTCCGTGGACACCTCACACACAGTAAAAGTAGAGAGCGCCTGCAATAAACATAATCTAAATTTAACAATTCCATGCTTAAAAAGAACAAATAAAGAAGAAAGGAACAAACTAAGCCAGCCACTTATATAGAAGCACGGTGCCAAACAACGGCTAAATACATTTCATCTCCAAAAAAGAAAATGAAGCTGAAGGCAAAGTATGAATTTATTTATGTCACTTATCAAGTTAAAGACAATAATAACCGTTCCATTAAATAAATAAAATAATCACACTGAAAGACAGATCACAAGTTAAGTAAGGCTTGGTAATATTTGGCTACACATAAAGCCACGTCTGGCAGTATGTGCCATGCAGTAACCCCTTTTACCCAGTATTAGTTATAAGTTGCCAACACCTACACAAAAAATGGCATGAAGCCCAAAAACAACAAAACCTTTAGTGAACCTACCAAGAAAAGCCAACAGCCAACAACAAAAGCCAACAACCATTAAAGTGATAATCACCGAGTGAATTACATATCCATTGCTGTGTTTACATGACAAGTGCCATAATAGCGGGTCGTCTAAATCAGCAATGGATATACAATTCGATCGGTGATTAACATTTCATCTGTTAAAAAAAGTTAGCGAATAGGCCGTTTTAGCTAAGCTAGATAATAAAAAAGACAGTTAGTGATTTGTTTTTTCAAATTAATATTTATATTTTCCTTACAAAATATGCTTGCGATTTCGTCCGCGTGAAAAAGTCACTTTAGGCAGTATTTTTTGTACTTTGTTTGCACTTCTATACAACTTTTCATCCAAAAACGGGCAAATACGTTACATACATAAATCTTTCATTTTTACAATTTGAAAGATTTGTATGTTTGTAATGAATTAACTCAAAAACTACGGAACCAATTTTAATCAAAATTGGTACAAATATTGATTAGACGCTGGGAAAGGACAAAGGTTACCTTTTATCGTTGAAAAAAGACTTGAAGTGGTTGAAATAAGGGATGAAAGTTTGTAGGGCAGATCATCATTTATGAACATAAAACCATTAAACTTAGAATTTAGGCACTTGATTAGAAATAAATAAATAAATATTCTAGCGTTCATCAAATTTTAAACTGTGTGGGGATGAAAGATCTAGCCTATATAGTTTCTCAAAATCTAATCTATATTTGTACCAAATTTTATCTAAATCCGTGTAGTAGTTTTTGGTTTTATACATTACATATTTTTTTTCCCTCTTTATAATAATAGTATACCTACGTATTTACATTTAAATTTTTTATTATCTGGCCTACCCCTTACCCTTACTGCTGAGTAAATGAATATAACACATCTCCTAGTTGCTGCCTTTTTTTGTTGGACTTTAATTCTCTATTTATTCTTCTTTTTCTGTATCTCAAGTAAAAAACAACACTCATTCTGTGGACAAAATTTACGTCGTGTGCTTTGAGTCTCAGAAATATCTGCCAGACTTTTTGCGCGCCACGCAGACTATTTGTGCACCGCAGCCTGGATCGCACAGAAAGTGTGTCGTCTGTGATAGGCCTAGCTGTCGCATAAACCACCCTCTTCTGGTGCTTCTTCACGCTTTTTGTTAACTAACCCAGGTTTGCAAGAAAGAACATGTGTACCACGACATATGCAGATTACCGAATTTCTGAATTCGTGTTGGAATGTTACTCACAGTTTATCGGTTACAAAGACTATATCAGTTAAAACGCAAGCCAGCACGCGTAGTTTCATAACTGAATCAGATCATAACCTTCAAAGATAAACACTGATAATTATAATAGGCAGGTATTCATGGTCCAATGTGAAAGTTTTTATTGTTAGATATAGTTCAGCTGATCATCATAACGACATGTCATTAAAAGTTTCCTTACGACAATTGCAGGTATCTTTAGTGAAAACTGTTTTAAGTATACCTATTTTCACCAATGCCCTGATGACATCAGAATTTTGTCGGAAGCTTAGTAAACCAGATGAATAGGTATGCTCTATTTCGGCGGCTATTTTAGTAACTGCACTTTAGTACAATGACAATAAAGTTCAATTTTGTGTATGTGCAGGCTCTAATTGAAAGAGGTAGTTACTCTAACCCGGGATCAAGGCCGAATATTTTTTGCTGTTGCGTCTACCACAAACTGCCTAATATAGATTTGATTTGTCTATCGGTTTATTATTGGTTCTCAGAATTCTGTAGTACACAATAATGTCTGCAAGCGTCGTTGTCTGCTAATTCTGATCTCATCAAAACTATTTTGCAACTTTGTTTCGTAATGATTCAAAGCTTAGGCAGGTGAATGTTAGGTAAAGTTACTAACAAATTAATTATTACTATATTGTAAATATTGTGAACTTTCTAGGTGGATATCTACACATCAAAGTTTATGAATGGATATATAATACCTACGTGGTACCTTCGTGATTATGTGGTTGACTTTTAATTTAAATAATATACCTGAATATATTTCTCCTTATTTTACTAAAAAATATACTTATGTGGCGGTTAATCAAGCTTCAACTGAATTACTTAAAACAAAATACGAACAAATAATAATTTAAACATACTCATTGTATAATATCAAATTACGTTTTAGCACATATGCCAAAAATCTAAGAGGGCAAAGTGTGGGTTTTCCATTAAAAATAACCCGAAACGTTTACTGAGTAAAATACACTTTCAAAAAATCCGCTGCCAAAATCGAAGCAGTCATTTGATTACGTATTTACATTGCCACCATAACTGAGCTATACAACAAAACGCGTCGTCGAAAGAAATGTCCAATACGCAAGACACAGGGAGTATTTCGGAAATCGCTCCAGTTTCCACGCTCCGCAGCCTGGCCACACGCCAACTGTACCCGACCCATGTGGATGCACTGGATCACACCAGTCACACTCCCTGGATAGCCCCGGTGACTCACCGCAGTGACACAATGATGTGCACGCGCAAGCGTTAGCGTTTTAGGCCTACAATACACATTACGTTATTTTGGATTTTAAATTCCTGGCATAGCATCCCGAGTGTCTAGACAAGTGTCAAACTTTTCCAAGCGTTTCTACGGGCAAAAACGCTAACCTATCATATTCTAGGACGAAGCGGCGGTCTTACCCATTGCGGGGCGACAGGTCTTTATGAGGCCCTTTGTCCTTCATGAAAAGTTTGTGTTGCGAATGTAGGTCTGGTTGTTTACTTTAGGTATCTGTCACGTTTGACGAGAAATGCTAAAGATATACAAATAAATAAATTTTTAATAAATAAATTTACAAAATTAACAAATATGTTTGCGGCTTTTGCTAAGATTAAAATCTGTTATTAAAGTACAAGGGCTGAAAGCCGATCTTGTGTCATTGAATTCCTCAAATATATTTTAATAATGTTAAGCCTCGAAAAACTCTTTTCAGCAGACGCAACTGTAACAGCTGTGGTGGCAATAATTCTCAGGACTATATCGATAGTGAGGTAAACTCCCGAGCTGACTCGAGAGCTATGCGATTCAAAAATCAATCTTCAAGTGTTTCGAGGCGCGATATTCTAGTACTACATAATGAAGTTTTCAATTATGTTTTGAATGAATGAATTAGTTAACTAACTTTATGTTAATTTACCGTTATGTTATAACCTTAATAAATAAAGGATCAAAATAAAAGTTTTAAATAAAAAAATATACTTAATAAATCTGTATTTTTTTTTTAATTTGCTTGTTGGGTCGTTGCGCGAGGCCCCTGCAAGAGCGAGGCCCAGGGCGATTGCCGTGTTCGCCACTCTGATAGGACGTTAAGAAACGTTAGTTATTTATTATTTATGCTTGTGTTATAAAACAAGAAACGGTTAATAGTAGGTAGTTAAAATTTTATTGCAAGCTAGTATTGTGCGTTTTCGTCTATTTCTCTCTCTTGCAGCACACTAGTATTGTCTTGTTAATAGAAACCAAAAGAACAAGTCTCCTGAGGTTGCATATACTAATATAAGTGGCGCTCAGAAGAGTTTATTTTTTGAAACAATGAAAATCAACGAAACGCTCGTTTGATGGGAGCCTTATTATAATTTGTTATTTACCTACGCTGAAAATGTTGTGGGAGTTGACGTCGTTTAGATGATTCAATATAGTGTACATGTGTTTAAACGTTTAGGAACCTTTTAATATTTACCTATTATCCATTTTAATTATAGTCATAAAGCTCAAGATAATATAGTTCTTAATATCAACAATTCAATTGTTCATAAAACAAAAATACATGTATCTACATTTTACCGAATTTTTTTATTTATTTTCAAACTTAATAAGAGAACGTTGAACTTGTTTCAAAAGAATTAATAAAAAGAATGTTTTCTTTTTTGTCTTTGCTTAAGTAATTATGAACTCGATTTTTGTCTGTTTTATTTTCAATAATTTAGTTTTACATCTTCTTGTAGTTGTAGCGATTGCAACGCCACCAATCGACACGCAGTGAAATTCTCCACTGCAGAAGCAGCATACCCATGACTTACAGTACATTACATTCTGCATAGATGGCGCTTGTAACACTAAACAATAAAATTCTTGAAATGTTTACGGACATACTATTGAGAAGTTATAAAAGTTGAAAATCTATCTGTAAATATAATATTCTTTTGTTGGTGTGTATGTTACTAAACTTCTCCTACACGGATAGAGCGTACGGATTCCACATAAACACACACATGTGTGTGTTTATGTGGATTCGAGAAATGAAATGTTTCATTTTAGTTCCAATAGAAAAAAAATCTAAGACGTAGGTATGGTCAACATCAGAAGTACATACACTTTACCTTGTTCATTATAATAGCTACTACTAGTTAGGTACTGCACAAGCCCTGACATTGATATGACACGGTACTAAAGTGTTAATCTACTTCTATCGTACTTGGATAAAAAAATGCTCTTGAATAATACTATTAAGTAATACTTTTATTTTTACAGTTGGATGATGCAACTCTACAAGTTTTCAAAGACGGTGATTATGGGCCATATTTGGATCTCGATTCAACTCTTGGTGAGCAAGATGAGGAACTGGAAGGACTACAAGACAAGTAAGTGAAATGTGAAGATTGTAATACTTAAAAATTTTCTTTCGACTGTTTTTAGGCAACTACTCAATATATCACCAATATGAAAATTAACCCAAGTTTATAAGGCAAGAGTGGTTTCTTTGTTGAATTGAAATACGTAGACATTGTAAGACAAATTTTACTCAGTGGTATAAGGTGTTAATCTATCCATATCTTAATTTTGTAAAAATGTAATGTTTTCCCAAATAGCGTCGTTATCTGCATAGACTCATTATAAAACAGAAGAATCTAATAAACATACAAGGAAGATTTGAGACAAAAATTTGTACTTTATGGAAACATTATTTATCAAGCAAGAGCTTTCCTGGGCTTTTGTAAAGTCGCCTGCTTTACAACCCATAACACAAGTTCTTAATGATACTTACTTTGGGCTAGATAAATCGTGTGAGACTGAAAATATATTCTAATTTATATTAAAACACAAACTTATGGAGAGATAAGACAACCACATGCGAATTCCTGCAGCAAATTTTCATACACAAGCATAATTATTTACCTATTTTAAAAGTACTTAGTAAAGTCCAGCCTGTCTTTAACACTAGTCTATTAATGCACAATTTGGACTAAAATTATGCCAGTGATTGTAATTTCATAAATTAATGTAGTTATACAATGTTGTATGGTTATGCTGGCCCCCCTGGTCTCAACCGGGACTTCCTTTAGGGAGCCGTTCTCGTCGTGGTAATTCGCGGAAGTCAGGCGCATTGCGATTGCGAGTGCAGGGTTACATCGTTTATGTTTGGTACGAACGCAATATTTATTTTGCAATTTTGACAGGGTCAAGATTGCTTTTTTTTTTATAAATTCTTATTATCATTTAAGGGCAACGTTTGCAGACGGGCTTGAAATAATGTATTTGGCTTATGCCATCTGCTGCACGTGTAATATACAAGAAACAAATTGATAGGTTCTCTCAAGTAACATCTTAGGAGAATCCGTCAATTAGAAGCTTAGTTCGAGGAGCAGTTGCAGAAATATACTAATTAGCCCCCAAATAAGCCATACATGCATGTCTTTAGTTGGGCACTACCTAAAAATTTAAATGATTTTCCTAGCTTGGAAAGAATATTTGAAGGATCTTTATGAGGAATCTACGACCGTTTATTTGATTTACAGATGTATAATTGTTACAGTTTGTTGTTATCTTTGATAAACATACAATTCACAATTGTCTTGCGAAATTTACTTCACGCTCCCATTATTGTCTGGCATTGGTCGGAACTACATCCTAATGAATCAAGGAGGGTTTTAATTAACTATTATTTATTATCATATACGGATCAGCACGGTGAGGAAGGTCATCGTACTATATCCAAGAATAACTTTGTACGAAATTCGACACACGGAATTCTATTTGGGTTACTTGTATGTTTAACCGGGTAAACGTTATGGTTCCGATACGGTTTCCTACGCAAACTACCCGATTTTTTGGTTGTTTATACCATTATTTAATTCTTTCATCCGGTAGGTACTGACGGTTTTCTTTGACAGCTTTGAAATGTTGATGCATAATATTGATCTTCGTTCTATATTCTAATTAAACTGAAAATGTTTAGTTATGTATGCCATTCTGGTTTATTGTGCGACCAAAATAAAAAGGTCCTGTTGTTTAACAAACCTAGAAGATAAAAACTGATAAAACTTGTTTGACCACTGCATTGCACTTTAGAATGTGTAACATAGTAAGGATTTTCTTATCTTTTTTCAATGATTTTGGAAAAAAGACTTACTTACGGAATATGAAACCTAAACGCAAGGAATATTTCATGAAATACTTTCAAAATATTTATATTATAGACGCCGCCGTGGTGGAGTGGTCAATAACGCGCTGCCTACACATCGGGCGGTCCGGGTTCGAGTCCTGGTAGTGGCAAATGTTCGTGTGATGAACACGATCATTTGTTCATGAGTCATAGTTGTTTATACAACATGTAAACAAAATAACCAACACCCTGAATACAGGTGGTTTGGGATCGGCTTCCGAGTTGATTTCAATAATTTTTAAAAAAAAAAAACGATTTTTTTTTTAAATAAAATAAAAAGTTCCCAGAAAATGTTGTACAATATTTTCTGGGTACTTTTTCTTTTTTTTTTCAAAAACAAATTATTTAAAAAAATTGGTTGTCTGTAAAGTCGGTTTACTGACGATAGTTGAACGTGACAACGTCTTAAGAAAATACTGATGGAATGGTAGCATTTTTCAAAAGAAAAATTTAATTTCATTTGTTTAATAGATTTTGCATTATAGTATGAATAAACTTGTAATAAAATCTCTTTGGCTATACTATTTGTATCTGGCTGGTTTTGGTATCATTGAAAGTTTAAATTTTAAAGAACATAATTCCAAATTCAAATTAGAGAACTAGATTCAGAGCGAGGTAACGCCGCATGACGTCATGTTTTTTCGTGCGTGCAGCCGGCTCTATCGAATTATAAGACGTTGTCACGTCAAAAAAAAATTGAAATCAACTCGGAAGCCGATCCCAAACCACCTGTATTCAGGGTGTTGGTTATTTAGTTTACATGTTGTATATTTATTTATAAAAAATATCTAGATTATTAAGTGTATATTTGTCCGTTATCTAGTATCCTTAACACAAGTTCTTAAAGATACTTAATTTGGGCTAGATAATTGGTGTGAGCGTAGAAATATATTTTTATTATTATTATAGCTTGTGAACTGTTCAGGTGTATATCTATAACGTCCGGGTGTAAATCCTGGTAGGAACCGATGTCTGTGTGATGAACTCAAATATTTGTCACGAGTCATGGTTGGTTTTTATTTATTTAGGCTTGTCCGTAATCAAAATTAAATAGCACAAGTTCTTAATGATACTTAACTACGAGTAGCTAGATAATTGGCGTGAGCGTGGAATTATAATATTAGTTACATAACTGTGTTTATTCATATATATACAAAAACAAACACGGATAAACAAACACGGATCAAAATAAATATAGTTCCCGGGTTAATTTTCAAGGAATAATATATCCAGCGACTGAAAATATAAAAAGAGATACTAAAACATTAAATCGGCGAATAAGGAATGATTAATCACCCATTGATTCTTTTTATTCGCCGACAATTTTTTTGTTGGTTAGGTCTGGAAGAGTATTAGACTACGAAATATTTGATGTTTTCGAAGCCTCATACGACCATAAACACTATAAATGTTTAAATTAGTGTAGAAAGTATGGAAAACTTTATTGCCAGCGAAACCGTGAGTGTTTCGCTCTACGGATTTTTTTCCTAGCAGTTTCAATCGTGATGACGAAGAATCGTTTGCAAAAAGTTTAGTTTCATTAAACAATGAACTTGAGCTACAATTGTTATATACAGGTTGTTTGCTTTTGTATTTGTTGGGCGCAGAACTTTATTATTAATTCTCTTAATATTTTTGTTTTGTATGAAAAAGTTTTCTAAAGTTTTTAAGGTTTTACAACCGCACAAAATCCATTTGAACAATTATTTTCTTCTTTTTTCGGTTGTGTATAAATTTCAACGTGTTTTTGTTGAGCTTAGTACGCAGTCGATCGCCGCGGTGTATACTCGTATCAAATTATTCTATGAGCATTGATATCGAGTATATACATATTCTTTACTAACCTCTTCTTTGTGCAGCAGTTCGAACAAAGGAAATAAAGAACATTAAAGGAGAACAAACGTCTGCCAATTTAATCCACGGAGAGGAAATTTTTTCACCAGTTCGAAAAAATTGGTAACAGCAGGGTAGTTGCTGCGGCCTTATGTGAATGTAGTTGCTTCTCCAGTGCTCCAAATTTAAATGCTAGAGTATCTTACGTAGGGTAGTAACATACAAAATATTTCATTTTGTTTCTAATACATATAAAACTACATAAACAATAACGTATACATGTACATTATTAGGAAGCCAATCGATTCCTGGAGTAGCTTATTTGGATGTGGAAAGTTTATGAATGTGATATACTTACTCGTAATATGTTGCTATATTTACAAATAGTCGGGGCTCATGCGTGATCGTGAGATAAAAATTCTTTATCAACTAAATAAAAATGTATGTAGAAATTGGTACATCTTTGCGTACCCTAAATCATGAACAGCACAGAATTGGATAAAAAAATACAAATACTCACGGTAAATTACACATTAGAATTTTGGGATGTAATTACGGGAATTCAAATCGGCTCATTTTATTTTTATACATTGATACGGCACAAAACACATAAATTTTATTGTTTACTGTACGAATAAATAACTATGCATATTCTTAAAAATAAATTCTTAAAATTTTAAATTTAAAAACAATTAAATTTCGTGAAAAGGACATCTATGAAGCCTTCTATGGCCAATTTAAAGTTCTCACAAAAGATATTAAATTTAAATAATGACTTTTTAAGTATATAAAACTCACAAAGTAAGTGTGAATAAACTACTGTCAAGAGAGAATAATTGATATCAATATTAATTAACTACTAACTCATATTTGAAACTATCAAATAACATTATTTAATTCATAAAATAACATGTATTCGAATTGCCTTTTTTACATTACTTACAAAATAGCTAACGAGAGCTCTCAATTAATCGTTTCATAATAAATAGCTCAATGCTATCGAAATAGAGTCGTTTCCAAGGAGGGTTAGTGTCAGGTATGCCGTTGGTCGTAAGAATCTCGTGTAAAAATCTATAGCAGTATTGTCATTATCAAAACATACTCCAACGAACCCAAATAAATTGAGAGCGGGATGGGGGAGACAGACATTTTAAATATATTATAATTCTGGTTTACCATAGAAAAAAATAAATGTCCGAAATTGTATGTGTTGCTAAAATTGATTATAATTTTCTAGATTTCCATTATTTGTCTTGTTTTTTTGAAATTTGAAATAGATAATTGTTCTATTATAACTAATAAGTTCAAAAAACAATACATAGTAATAGGCTTCACACACGTAATAAATTGTGCATTATTTTTATAAGATGGCATATCAAAACTTAAGCGCTTACAATATTTCCACACGTAAAAAAGTGCAATTAGTAAACGATAAAGCTTATTACAGACAAATAATTTGAACAAAAAATTATATTACTATTGGTATCGGTAAATACTAACGTTGATTTCAGTTCGGGCCTGCCTCTGACCGGAGGAGCATGCAACTAGCGCATCCCTAAATATTAAATTTACTAAGTGTAATTTTTACTACAGGGAAACTTATAGTTTGTGAGCAAAGTAGGACTATGTTTTATGAAATTGTATTTAACTTTATAAAATTTAGGCAAATACTCTCGTGTCTTAGTCCATCTTTCATCTGGTTATTGAAAGTTAAATAGGTACCCATATTGCTTGTTATCAACTGTTTTATTGTTACTTAAAAGTGAGTGAAATTGTTTCGCCTGTGAGTTTTGTTCATTCTAACAATAAAAGTTACGAAAAATCTGGACGAGTTTAGTGTAAGTATCTTAGTTTTGTAATTTTATTCACATAAAAAATAAGATAAGATTAGTCTTTTTTATATTATTTACTTTGGAAACTTATTTCAATGCACGTACAACATCACTTCAGAATCGGGAAAAGAATGCATACTATTGTCACATATGTCCATAACTTTAATTTTGACGGGCCGATCTCTAAAAGAGATCTCTTTCAGCAAAGCCTTAATGGTGTTTCGCATTTGTGTGTTTGCGGCTTAAATGCAAAATAAAATGCTATGAAGAAATTACGCACCATTATTTTATCTTAGTTCACTATTTGACGATATCTTTATTGCGAAATTCGTCTGGAATGGGATAGAATAAATTCTGTCTGGGTTTAATGTTAAAATTAATAGATTCAAACCTGTTTGTCATCTATCATTATTCTTTTAATGAGAAGTGCACTGATTTTAATACTGACCCGCACTTGAACTACAGATCAATATTGCCCCAGGAAATGTTCATTTATTTAGTGTGCAAATCGTTCAAATAAACAATCGTTCCTCATACACACAATAATGGCTCATAATTCTAAAAGATTCAAGCTGAAGTTTGAAAAACATTTGATGACACATAAAACACATCTGGCAGTATGGGCCATGCGGTGTTTCAAAATAGTATTTGCCATTATCGCCTAATTGCCTACGTAGAAGGGACTTCAAACCCAAAAAGTAACTAAGTTTCAGTAAACCAACCATAAAAGCGGGTCACCAGTACAACCGTGACTCTCTAACATCTCATCAGTACACCTCAGCCGGCAATAATTATTAAAAAATGAACTATAATTTGATCAGCACTTAATTGAAGGTCGCACAGATTCACAAATACTATTGAGACCTCATGTTTGTGCTCCTGAACAATAATAAAATTATATTAATAATGGAATCTAGGGCAGGTCATTGCTGTACGTACACTAATATATAATCGATACACGTAAAATGTGCGGAAATGTTTGAAGTATCGGATAAAAGAGGCGTATTTATTTTTTTAAGACTTTATTTAAATACGTAAATTTTGTATTGTTTAAACTTACGTGGTCACTAACATTAAATTGTGTGAAAACGGGACTTGTACGGGATTTTTAGGTTATCATCCCGATATTTTGGCGCAATTGCATACGCCATGGTCATGGATGAACTAAATACGTAAATTTTGACAATTAAGACGTATTTCGTGCATTTTACTCGATTTAAAAAATATCTATGTTATCAAGTGTCAATTTAGTAAGAGCGTAGTCGATTTCTCAACAGGCTGTATAATCGACGCTAATAATCATGAGTGAAGACTCGCAAGACACAGACTTCACACGAACAAGTTCTGTCGAGAGCGGCGCCGGCGCCGCCAATTCACCTGACGACAATCGATATTCATTGGATTCGGGAATCGGCATCTCGGACGATGGCATCTTTGTGAAGACGAGTGTTGTGTACTCAGAGGATGATATGTCCGAAGACGAGGCTTTTGATTTCTTCGGCGTGGATGACTTAGATGAGTGAGTTTTCTAAAAGTTTGGGTTCCGATCATCATCATCAAAAAGTTTAGGTTCCGATATCGAATGTCAAATTCTGTAATTTCTACAAGCAAATAAATTAATTGTTTTTGAGAGTAATCGATGAATTATCGAATAGTTACCGCTGAAAGCTCTTTTTCGTATTTCATTCCATATCTGAATCTCATTCGTTCACATAATTTAGTGAATACGGCTTATTTTTAATAATACGAAAATAATATATTTCCACGGTCTTACCAATTATCTAGCCCAAATTAAGAGCTTTTGTTACGGATACTGGGTACTTAACACAGATATATCAATCTAAGGAGATCGGTCGAATCGCCGAGTTCATAGGAAGACCGAGTGTCGCGTTCAGCGGCCGAACTACATAACATGGTTGAGCATGCCGTAATATACACTATTCATTGCGCGCGTCTTAAGGACTGCGAAGCGATGAAAGTTAAGCACAGCCGCAAAGGAGATCAATCAAATCGCTGAGTTACGTATTCACTTGACTTTATCGGAAGGCGAAGTGGCGGAAATAAATGCCCACAGGGCATACACTTGTCACAAGTTAAACGCCGGCTTGGCCTATCTCCTTGTATTATTAAATCTGTGGTACTTAACATAAGGGTCGTCTGGGTAGGTCCCACCGCCTTTCTTATTTCTGCCGTGAAGCTGTTTGCTGTATTTCGGATTGAAGGGAAAGGTAGCCAGTGTAATTACTGGGCATGGAAGTGCTTTACCCTTATTATTGCAAATGTCTATAGGCGACGGTAACCACTTATCACCATCTCGTAATATTAAAAAAAATTAGGTAGGTACTTTATAAATAACCACTACGTCCAGAAGCCTCCTCGTGGAGGACCCTGGTAACGTGGTGGTAACATTTTCTCGGCGGACGTGTGGCATTTGATGTCAAGTTTTTCCCCATGGCATTCGAAGGCACATGCCATCGTCGAGTTGTTTTCTCACCACGGCTAGTTACGGACAGCCCTTTTCAGGACCACGACCGCGCTCGAAATCCCCCGGGCGCGGTCCGATGACTGCTCCCGGTGTCCTCGTCAGGTGGACGCACCAGGTCGAGCAGCCGTTGGTGGAGGAGTGGCTGCTGGCCACCAATTGGTGCAAGGAGTGCCTAGACGGGCAGCGTTGGGACGGTCTCGGTGTAGTTGCGCTCACGTGCGCATATCCCGAGCCGTCACGTAATAGCGCACTGAAGGTCAGGCCGGGGAGGATGTTTAGTGGGTATGGAGAGAACGCCTTTACCTCGAGTCTCACATATCCCTTGCGGTTGGCACCACCCCGCAGTGACGATGCATAAATGCATTTGACCTCCCCGTCATAAAAAAAGGTAGAGAGAGAAGCCAGTGTAGCGGTGCACTCTCAGGGTGCACTATAAAGCGGTACCCTTAAAGGTCGTAGCACACTTATCAGCTTGAAACAACTAACGCAGCTACTTGATGAGAAAGCCATTGTATAAAGAAATTCTAAGACTTCAGCCCGAGTTTGTTTTAGTTGATTATTTTGTTAGGCTTCAAGGGGTAGGTTCTTTGATTTTTAACTTCACAAAAGAGACAGTTGTGTTTCAACTTTTTTTGCGTGTTTTTGTGATGACTCTTGTAAGCTTTGACATTTATACAAACTTATTATCACCCATTTTTCTTTGCCAAGAATTATGAAAAACGTTGGCATTACCCTGGAGGTACGCACATTGTCAATTATCATGCATTAAAACTGTAAATAAAAACACCGGCGTGTTAGAAATATCTATTGCTGGGAGAGGCGTAGTTTTAATTTACCGGCCTCGGTGATCTCTTCACAGATCTCTGTCTACATTTTTTAAATTTGGTTTAAGACTTAAAATTATAATAACGATTTTTAATGCTGATTTTTTTTCAACTGACTGTTCTTAATTATTCTTTTATTTATTTTATATTTTGTATACTTACTGTAGGGTTTGCACTAAGATAATAGCGATATTGCGGTCATGTCATTTGAAATTTTACTTTATTAGCTATCAAACATAATTCTTCCTTATATTTTGTACTAGTGGTACCGCAGTTCATTCGCGCCAAATTCGGATTTCCAAGATATCAAAATATTTTCATTACAATTTCATCAAAATCGGTTCAGTGGATTAGGCGTAAAAGCGTAACAGACAAAAATACAGAGTTACTTTTGCATTTATAATATTGGTAGGAACAGCATAATTAATTAACCAACTGAATGAATATTAAATGAATTTGATATCCTTAAAATCAAATTCTGGAGATGAAACGAAGGAGATTTTCAAGCGTAACATGCCCTACTTTTTTACGCATTCAATACCTTATAATAATTTATAAAGAGAGTCATCATCCCCGTTAGGAAGGATTATTAATTCACCTTTCGAGGAAAATGCCGTAGACTTTTATAGTTTTCATTTCTCGTTGCTTTTATAAGTATTCCACGAAGTCGAGGAATTAATTAGGACGTCAATTTCAATTGAACCACTATAAAAAGCTTCTAATGTTACGTAACATTTTTACTTAAATATCGTTTATATAAAATCCTCCTGCGCTTATCTATTAAGTGTTGTGTTGAAGCGGACTTCTCTTCTACACAGGCTTAGATTGTTACAGGGTTGATAGTTTGTGAATTTTCGGCTATTTTTTCTTCACCCCTCCTTGGGAATAACAGCTATCTTTTGAGGGAAGCCGGGGCCACCAGCCTTTCGAAGCACGGAGGAAAACAGAGTTGAAAAATTTTCGGTCACCCATCCGAACTCCGATCGCGCCCTTGGTAGCTTAGCTTTTGTTATTGTTACAAAGAACGCACAACCGCAGCTTCAACTACCTCCGCCACCTTTTGGGGATACAAACGTCTTTATTTATATTTGGCCGAAGGGGAGGAGTAAGAGTGACCTAAATATTTCATCTAATTAGTAGTATCAAAAACGAGTCTGTAAAAAGGAGGAGATTCTCAATTCGACTGTATTTTTTTTTATGTGTGTTACCTCCTAACTCTTACTGGGTGTACCGATTATAAAGATTCTCTTAACTTTTGGAAGCTGGTGCTACATGGAACTACATGACAATGTAGTCCCATTTAAATTTGATCGATATCTGACGAGTAGGCATCAGCCTACTTAATTGACATCGATGATATCATAATCTCATTACTTGTTTTTCAAAACTCTAAAAAGCAAAAAAAACATAAAGTACATAAAAATAAACCGCCCTCAGAACTAAAGAAAATAAAAATAAAAATTTTGTTTTAAAAAAATCTAAATGTTTTATTGAGGTCGGTGCCAAACTCAATATTTGGAAAAAACGTAGTCACTTATTTAGGGACCGACCTCAAAAAAACATTTAAATTTTTTTAACATTTTTTTTATACATTGCTCCATTTTTTCTCATTAAGTTTTTAACTAAAATGCTTATGCAAGAAGCTGTTCAATTATAATTTTCTAGTAATTGACACAAAGTCATATTTTTCTGAACTTAATTTTAAGGCTTTGTTTATAGCCCGTTTTTGATATGAAGATCTACATTGTTTAAAAAATATTGTATCTAGCAATCCGATCTGTCATCAAACTTAAAATATTTCTTTTTTTAATTATGAGATCGCTTTAACCACAGAACAAATGAAAGAGGTTAGAAGTCGTAAGTATAGGCGGGGCGCGCGCGCTGCTGGTTATGAGTAAACACTCATATTCGATCATTTTCGAAGAGGAAAAATATTTAAAACACTGTCTTGTGCTATTTTAACTGGCAGGAAGCAAAGTCAGACTCATAATGTTACTAATGGAGACATTTCTTTTCACCGGTACGGACAAATATACTGCTAAATTGAAAAAAATATTATGTCGCGTGTGGCGACACTGGCTCTGGTATTAACATCGCTTGATACAACTTCTCACCTATTTTATCTGTTCTGTGGCTGTAACGATCGCTTAAGTGCGCGGTAAATAGTCAGATGGGTGATGGTTAATTTCAAATCGATTCTTTGACGTGGTTAATTAAAAGACACGCTCAGTAGTATCTCTAAGCAATTGTGAGAAATAAGTCACTATCGCAATGGTCAAGTCAGTCACACAAAACAGGACACGCGAACCTTGAAAACTGGCTTAATTATCTGAGTGTGTAAGTGACAATCCATGTGATGCCGGCAGAGTAGAATAGCATCACCCTACGTCCTCCCATGGTTGTCATAGAAGGCGAATTATGGATCAACAAAGTGGTATTAATCACCTTATACTCCGTCCACCAATCCGCATTGGGCAAGCGTGGTGGACTAATGCCTAAACCTCCTTCGATGACAAGGAGAGGCGTTGTGTCCCAGCACTGTTATGATGATGATAAGTGGCAAACGCTACAAGCTACAAAACGTTTTTGCGGATAACAACACCAACTATAACATTTAACATGACGGTCGCTATCGTATTTTCTCTGTAATAACTGGTATAGTATATTAACAATAAAAAATAATAATATATTTCCACGCTCACCCCAATTATCTAGTCCAAAGTAAGTAGGTATAATAATAATTAAGAACTAGTGTTATGGATACTACGAGTAGATAACGGACATTTTTAATACACATGATAATAATTATTTTAGATATTTTTATATATAAACTTAAATAAATAAATATAAACAACCATGAACCGCAAACCAATATTCGCGTTCGTCACACCAGTATTCGCTGCTACCAGGTTTCGAACCCGGACCGCTTGATGTGTAGGCAGCTAAACTGACCACTCCACCACGACGGCGTCAAATTGTATTCTTTTCGTATGACATTAAATTATTTTGTTTAGTCATTTGATAGAATCTCTGGGACTTGTCTACGAACTCTGGCTTAGTTATGAAGAAGAGAGATATTATGGTAATTTAACATTATAGTTATAGATATATGATTTAAGTAGTGCAATCTCGCTAGCAGGGTGACCATAGGTGATTGTCAACACCAAAATCTTTTTCATTTCAACAAAGATGAATTTAACATAATGGTGATCTATTCACTTGTTTCACGTTTGCTTCCGAACTCTGTTATTTTTTTTTTATAATTTATAGTAGGTCGTAGCGATTTTGTGTGTTCTAATGTCAAATCTAAAAATACTTTTAACATTTTAAAACGATTTCTTTTCTAAGTTGGTAGTCAATAAAATAAACTGTTAAACTTTAAGTGTTCCTCGGTCCATGTTTTATGCAAATAATTTGAATCGAAGAAATACATAATAACCGATTAATTTACCTTTTCAGCCGTAAAAATGCACTGGTCCTACGAACTCAATTGCCGGTTCGAGTCCACGCTATCATTGGTAAGTTCATTTGAGGATTGATTCAAAGAACTTTCAAACCGCTTTCAAATATGTTATTGTATGGTTTTGGTATTATTAGTTTTAGTTTGTAAGTCGCAAGTGGATCGTATAACACGCCGTATTACAACGCGGCGGATTGTACTGTGTGATAATTGTTAACCAAATAAAATCGTTTGTTGATAAATTCGTAGTAGATTCTATCAATATTAGTCTGTTAAATCGAATGGAGATCGATTATTATTGGTAGGTTCAGGTTTTTTTTGTGACCAGGCGGAGTGCAATTATTGTCACTCATTACTCTCACACACCACAATCCGATCCGCCTGTGACTTATACATAAGTAGATAATGTTCTTTCTATTTCATCGTAGTATTTCGTGGCTTGGGGGATAAAATGCCATGTCATGCAATTTTTACCGATTTTCGGACGATCGTTACCCATTAACAGTAACAGCGTAAATAATAGAAAATATACGTGTGAAACTAGACAACTTACACAAAAAATAAGTATTAAAACATTTCAAGAATTGTACACTGTAGTGTATTGAGAAAAAAAATTATACGTTTTTTACTTATATTTTTTTTTGTGTTACCAACAAATGTCTTACTTGCAATGTCTTACCAAAAAATGCAAAATTTTTTTTGTAGATAATTTCACTATTGACATATTCACATGAGAAAAGGTTGCTTCTGTTTCCATAGTGTACGTTTTTTTAGTGTAAAAACGCAACTATTTTAGTGGCGTTAAGAGCTCTATTTGTATAGGAGATGTGAAGAGAGCTCCTAGCGGGCACAAATGATGTTTCCCACACAAATTTAGCTTTCAACGAAACTAGTTTTTTAAAATAGTTACTATTTATATACTTAAAAACTTACACTACGGCCTCTGGTAAAGAAAAATCAATAGTTTTCTCGCTATGGAATAATTTTTGCTGGGTTCGATTCCCGCCTGAAGCATAGGCCGATTTTTTCAGTGTATTTTTTCTAGTTTTCTCGTTTTTTGTCTGTTTTCTGAGTGTACTATGGAGACGCGGGATGTTCTGCTCACTAAAACAAGGTCTCCAGCACTTATCGTCGTCTTAACTAGTTTATCACTAACGACCGGTATACATGCTGTTAACGCTAGTGTTGTGGCGACAGAATTTGATAAGAAGGTAGAGAGTTGGTTTAAAATAAATTATTTTATATTAAATATTACCAATTTGTTTTTTAGTGTTTAATACCTTTCTTTGTTTATATTTCAGAAAAGCTTCTGCAAATCCAAGGTCGGGAGTTAAGACGCGCTCTGTTTTCCCTCAAACAGATTCTTCAGTCAGATAAAGATCTTGTTCACGATTTTGTGGCCAACAAAGGTCTGGACTGCCTCATGCAACTTGGAAATATGGAGGACCAGACTTACATTGACTACACGCTCAGAGCACTTGGCCAGGTCAGTCTCTTAGCATTTCATTTAAATTATATAAAAACTACAACATCGAAAATTTAATGTATCCCCCGACATAAAATTATAACTGAGAACCATTTCGGTCACGTCAGCTTTCAAATAAAATAAAACGCATCAAAATTGGTTTATTTGTTTAGGAGCTATGATGCCACAGACAAACACACAGACATACAAATTAACTTATTAACACCCCCTTTGTCAAAAAGGTTGCCCCGTGGTTAAAAAGTAGCCTAAGATACATAGAGATCGCAATATTATCTTGCACAATTAGTATTTTAACAGGGCTTTTGTTTTGACGGTAGTTTTTATTTTCCTCATTACCAAGCCGACCACAAAGAAGTAACATTCGTAACATATCTTTGATATTTGCAGATATTATTGTACGTTGATGGCATGCACGGAGTAATGGGGCACAAACGATGTGTACAATGGCTGTACTCATTGATCGCCAGCAAATATCGTCACGTCGTAAAGACTGCGCTCAAGTTGCTGGTGGTCTTTGGGGAGTATACAGAGAAGAATGCTCTACTTCTCATTGACGCCATAAATGTTGTCGACGGGTCGAATGGCAGAAAACCCTGGTACAATATAATGAAAATTTTGCAAGACATCGACGCCTCTGACACAGAATTATTGATTTATGCTACCACTCTCATAAACATATGCTTGAATAATATACCGGACCGCGACACTTATTATGATCAAGTGGACGCGCTACAAGATCAAGGAATGGACGAAATCATCCACTTGTATATGACTAAACAAGGCACAGACTTGGATCTCTTGAGACAGCTTCAAATATTTGAAGCTGTTCTTTTATATGAAGACGGCGATGAAACTGCATTAAAGTGAGTATTTGTAGCAAAACATTCTATTAAAATGTCATGAACCTATACTCTCTGACATTATTAAATTAATTTACATTTTTAGACAATTGGATGAGTCCATAATAAGCTCAGTGCGACGGCGAAGCCTTAACCTAAATACGACTGAAAGACGAAAGTCCAAAAAGCAACAAATTAAAGAAAATGGTAAAGAATTCTGTTATACAAATATTGTTTATTGCGCTTTATAAATTGTTTTAAGAAGTTTATGTTTGAAACATATTTTGTCATTTTTATAATGCATGATGACTGTAATCAGTTTAATTGCATGATCTTGTAGTAAAAAAAAAGGGTAGTTCTCAAAAAAGTGGCACCGCGGAAATTATTTTTCTTATTTTCGAAAGCTTTGCAAACAATTGTCTTCGGTTTAATCGTTTTGCAAATATAAAGATTCATACCTTTACTAATTGATACATATATAGTTATTTTTAGAGGAAACCCACTTACTACTCAAAATTGGGAATAACTTGAAAACTACGATTCATAATGTATTTTCTTTGTAACATGTTCAGTAAAAGCTGTAAAAGATATCGAAGCAATTTGACAGTATTTTAAAGCCTATAAAGACCTATTGAAAATTGTCTATTTACATGGTATGGCATGGTATAATTTAGGCATTAGGACAATGCATCACAGAAAATAAGCTCTAACATAAACGTATGTAACAGTTTGCGAGATAACTTTTTTGAGAACGATCCATTTGAGTTAATGTTTGACTGTCTCACATTATCCAATAAAATCATAGCAAGTTCAATATAAACCAACGTTTTAAGAATGAAGAGTTCATATCAGCTGTCGCCATACTGTTTAAAACCAAATTAACGTCTACATTACATTTTACTAACCACCGACAGTGAAAGCTCCAGTCATCACACATACAGAGCCTAAAAACAAGTTAACCAATAATCTTCGACCGCAATTTTTACCTGCTATATTAGACAAAAATAAGGACAATAAAGAACTGAATACAGCTTTAAGACGAAGAAAAGATAGATTTGCTAGACAAGCACATCATATAATACAACAAGAGGAACTTTTAAATAATTCACACAGTCTTTATAATGGGTTGTTTAGTAATACTAATGGAGATTACACAAATACCAATGGAAATATTACTGCGACGAATACGAACTATACAAATGGAACTTATACAAACACTAATAATGGTTATCCATTGGTCAACGGGAATAATAATAGTAATCATTACAATGGTGTTAACGGTCGAGGGGAAGAAGAAATATATAGGACAGTCAAGAATTTAAACTTGCCCGATGTTTTAAAAAATGGTTTGTTTTCTAACCCACTAATTTAGATACATTTATCATTCGTCATATGTTTGCTTTGTTATGTTGTGTTTCAGTCATTCTGCTTTTGATGTTTGTTCGAATAAAGTTATAATGCACACTATTACTTTTATGCATATAGTGTGGTACATTAATAAACACATCCATATGTACTACAGGTAACCAAAGATACACAGCAGGGTTAAAGCAAAGAATACAAAATGGAACTTTAGGTCACAGCGTTACTGCTGTCGATGCTTTGGCTGTAATTCGTCAAAAACAGTTAGACACCACACCAGAGGCTAAAAATGATCGAGGAATTATCATTAATAGAGAACACAGTATAAAAGATTTAGCTCAAAGGTTAACAAGTCCTGTAAGCCCTACTTCGGAGGACAAACCATTGCGAGTTGCCGAAATGACAGGAATAGTTTCCAAAGCCAAAGAAGAATTAGCAAAGTCACAATCTAAAGGTAAATATAGTTACGGTTTAAGATTTTTTTTAAAAGCGCTTAAAGAGCTTTATAAATGTGTCTTCTCTTTTACAGAAGTAATAAAAAGTCCAAGTATAGAGAAAACCACAAAAATTCATGAAATTAAAGTTTCTGAAAACGAACTACACTGGGAAGAGCTGAGGCAAGGGTGCCTCAATAGAGAGTTTCACCTTTGCGATCTAGATTTTTCTGATTTACGTCAGGATTCAGACGATGATCTGTTTTCGCCTGCAATTAATGCTGCAAATGGACCACCACCACCTCCTCCAGGAATGTTCCTACCACCAGTTATGCCTCCTCCTCTTCCAGGTTCCTTTGCAAATGGCCCAAGGAACAGTGTCCCTATCCCACCTCCAAAACCTTCAAACTCATCTGAATTATCTAATGACTCTGATAGTTCTATAATAAAGAAAAATAAGAAGACTGTGAAACTATTTTGGCGCGAGGTCCAAGATTGTCCATCAATAATTCAGTCCAAGCTTGGGGGTTCCATATGGGATGACTTACCTGAGGTTCAATTAGACACAAAAGCTCTTGAACATCTATTCGAGTCGAGGACAAATGATCTCATAATTAAGGTACGCTAACTTACTTCAAGCGGATATTATATTCTTTTATGGTTTATGTTCTATTACTATTTTAATTAATGATACCTTAATTTTCATGACCTGGTTTGGGATTTTCCTACCGTTTACTCAACAGGAAGTAAGTAATTGTGATCTTAACTTATTTTTTATACGATAAAGTATTGTGTTTTATAATTTACACTGTTTTAATGTTTAGAAGTTAATGGAGCCGAAACGTAATCTCATATTGGATACAAAGCGATCTAACGCAATTAATATTGCAATGAAAAAGCTACCAACGCCACAGACAATAAAAGCGGCAATTATGAAGATGGATGCTACAGTTGTTGGAAGGGAAGGAATTGAGAAATTACTTACAATGTTGCCAAGTGAGGAAGAAAAGATAAAAATACAGGAGGCACAGGTAACATACACATTCGATGAACTATTAAATTAAAGATGGTAGTGTGCTTTATGATATCCTATTTTAATAAACTATTGATTGAGTATACACAATAACCTACATAGGGCATGAGAATATATATAAATAACATGGAAAATATTAAAAGAAAATATAAAAAATTGTTTTCCTTTTCAGTACGCTAATCCAGACCTGCCACTAGGTAGTGCTGAGCAATTTTTACTCACTCTGGCGTCCATCAATGAATTGTCATCTCGTTTAAAGTTATGGGTCTTCAAATTAGATTTTGATAATTCAGAAGTAAGTACTTTACTGTAGGGAATCGGCAAAATAAATTTATATTTAAGTAATTATTATATATAACAGAAAAAATATTTTATTGTTTTCATTACAGAAAGAAATCGCTGAACCCTTGATGGACTTAAAGCAAGGCATAGAACTATTGAAAGTTAACAGAACATTTAAAACCATCCTGGCAACTCTAAGATCTGTCGGTTGTTTTCTCAATGGATGCCAGGTGAAAGGATTCCGACTGGAATATCTTTCGAAAGTGATGGAAGTTAAAGATACTGTGCATAAACATCCACTTCTACATCACATTTGTGAAATGATCATTGAGAAGTTCACGGAAACAACGGACTTCTTTAGCGAGGTAAATATATTTTTCCATAATCATATAATTAAAATAATAATATATTTCCACAATCAGACTCACAAATTAAGTTTCTCTAAGTACTTGTGTTATGGATAGTAGATAACGGAAAAATATTCATAATAATAAGATATTTTAAAAATAAACTTAAATAAATATATAAATAACCATGACTCATGAACAAATGTTCGTGTTCATCATACAAATATTTTCCACTACCAGAATTTGAACGCGGACCGCCCAATGTCTACACAGCGTTACTCTACAACGACATCGTCATTATAACTGATGGAGTACAATAGTAATATTATACTCAATCAATGCAGTAGTACATAAAACTTCTTATTAATTAACTATATTGTTATTCTAAATCAGGTCGGTCCAGTAATTCGAGCTTCGAAAGTGGACTTCGATATCCTCAGCATAAACCTTCAAAAGCTAGAATCTGATTGCAAAGCTTCATGGGATCACATGAAAAGGATCGCCAAACATGATGGATCACAGATCTTCAAGACAAAAATAAATGAATTTTTGACTGATGCCGCTGAAAGGATAATTTTACTCACCGTAATTCGAAAACGGGTTATGATCAGGTAATTATTGGGGGCCAAAAGAGTAGGTTTTTTACCCAATGAAAAAAAATGCTAAAGCGAATTCTACTGCGAAATGTTGCGAAAGATTTTTTATGAATTAATAATTTATTTTACAATGCTTGCGGATGCGAATGACACTTTGAATTTGTGTTCCAACATAGCCCAGAAATTCCCGTTTCTTTGTTTTAGATACAACAAATTCCTGCTATATCTAGGAGTTCCTCCTGGTGATATCATGAAAACAAAACCATCGGATTTCCTAAAAGTAATTGCGGAATTTGCTTTGGAGTATCGAACCACTAGGGAACGAGTATTGCAGCAACTAGAGAAGAGGGCAAATCATAGAGAGAGAAACAAGACTAGAGGCAAAATGATAATCGATGTAAGTTAAACAATATTTTCGAAAGATTTTTTTTAAAAGTGAACATAATCGTATGATAAATATAATATTTTTTTTAGAATAATATCATCTGTAGATGAGTTTTAATCTACGGTTATCGTATACTTAAGCTGTTTTGTGATTATTTGAATTTCAAGTACTATTTTGTAATCATTACAGATTGGTAACTATTCAAACAAAATAGAAGACTCAGCGGATAGTGCACTTAGGGAACTTCTAAAAACTGATCCAGATACCGATAGTCTTACTGATGGCAGACGCAAATCAGTGCCAACAAGGAGGCTTCCAATAAAGTGAGTATCTGACTAATAAGTCATGCGGACGGAATGAAAAAAAAAATAAAGACAGGTTATACACGAACATAATTGTATTTTAAAGTAGTGCATTAGTCCTATATGCACGTAACCTGATAATTCTTGCTCCCTGCTACTTCGAGAAAAGAAAGTGACAAATGATAAGGCTCACTTGTTACTAAAAAGAGATAAATATACTACATGAGTTACGTATCGATTGCTGTTTGCTTAGCGCTCATGGACGCGAGCGCACGCCAATACCGATGACAGAGCATGTTTGGTGCTTTTTGTCAACAACAATCATAACTAAATGAAATTGAAATTGTTTTGATAATGAAGAAGGTATTTTTAAAGCGTTGCAATGAAGTGAAGACAACCAGCCGAGACACCAGGGCGTTCCTAACTGAATGCAAATTCGGCAATTGCCTGACTTTTTCGTTGCCATTCTCGAGCGGATGCGACGTATCTATAATATAGTTTTAAACATCTTAGTGCACACTATATTTATAGCAAACACTAAGTCGAGTAGTGCAGTATAGTAGCATTGGAAAATTTTAATTTACGTATCAGTAATAAATCTACGAATTTAAGTGAAAAATATTTATTTAATTAGAATTCTTAAAAATCATGACCTGGGACAAAGTACGTTCAGTGCTCTGTCGTAATTAATCGAGTATGTTACTGAATGATTGAGGCCTTACTATTTTTTTCTGTTAATTTCATATTTTTAATGAGTAACAATAAACATCATATTAATTAGCTTTGTATCAAGATCAAGACCACCTAATATGATTTGAACAAAATTTTAGAATCTATACCTAATAGGTTGGGGAAAAAGTTTCATCGCATTTATTAAGATAATTCAAAACATTTTTTAATATAGTTTATTTACATTTAACTAAAGTATGTAGGTACCATTTTGTTCGATAACTTTTTGCCATCTTGTAGGTA
The DNA here is from genome assembly GCA_955850985.1 of Elophila nymphaeata. Classification (NCBI taxonomy): domain Eukaryota; kingdom Metazoa; phylum Arthropoda; class Insecta; order Lepidoptera; family Crambidae; genus Elophila; species Elophila nymphaeata. The sequence goes on from OY039065.1 coordinate 25,177,814, forward strand.
GGGACATGATCCCATTGCTATAGAAATTTTGGGACTTCTGGTCAAAATACCGCGACAAGTGGTTTTGGCAGTCCTCTCGTGATGTTAACGTGACACTGCCTAAAGAATTCTGAAGAGACCGAAACAGGTGGAAATCTGAAGGTGCAAGGTCAGGACTATACGGCGGATGCATTAACACCTCCCAGCCAAACTCTCTTAATTTTTGCTGAGTGGCTAAAGATGTGTGAGGTCTAGCGTTATCATGATGAAAAACCACACCCCTTCTGTTGATTAATTCCGGCCGCTTTCTCTCAACTTCTTGCTTTAATCTCATCAGTTGTTCGCAGTAGAGTTCAGAATCGATGGTTCTGCCTGGTGGTAACAGCTCATAATGAATAATGCCCTTCCAATCCCACCACACACACAGCATCACCTTGTTGCGAGTTAACTCGGGTTTCGCCACAGTCTGTGAAGCCTGACCGGCCTTTGACCACGACCTTTTTCGCACGTTCTTGTCGTACATGATCCACTTTTCATCACCAGTTATCAGCTTCTTCAAAAATGGTTCGGTTTCATTAAAGAATCACAAATGAGTACACGGTTCATTAGGTTTCTTTCAGTGAGCTCGTGAGGTACCCAAATGTCGAGCTTTTTTGTGTACCCAGTTTTTTTCAAATGCGCCAAAACTGTTTTGTGGTCAATTCCCAGTTCTTCAGCTACGTCGTAACTACTGACATGCCGATCTTGCTCCACTTTTTCAAAAATGGCATCCATTTTATCTGTAATAGGGTGACCAGAGCGACGTGCATCTTTGACATCAAAATTTCCGGATTGAAAACGCTTGAACCAAATTTGTGCTACTCTCACAGACATTGCACTAGGTCCTTTATGGACATCGCAAATTTTTTTCGCGGCTTGCGTTGCATTTTTACCTTTTTTGTAGTAAAATTTTAAAATGTATCGAATTTCTTCATTAGATTCACTCATCTTGGCGGTACGAAAAACAAATGAAAATCACACATTTTCCTAATTTGTATTTGGAATTATATTCTTTAAAATTTAAACTTTCAATGATACTAAAACCAGCCAGATACAAATAGTATACCCAAAGAGATTTTATTACAAGTTTATACATACTATAATGCGAAAAGACTTTTTCCCCAACCTAATATATAAATAAACGCATTACGAAGTTTAATTTCTTAAAAATAAACTTAATTAATTTATTTTCAGCGGAGAAATGTCAGCTGACGATGAGATTATTGAAAGTCTTGTGAGGTCTGCTACGTCAAAAAGAAAACCAATTACACGCGAACGCAGGAGGAATAGGCTGTCAGATAAGAAAAACTGTAAGAATTGATTTTTTTTACTTTTATTTAGTACTTCAAAAACTAAAAATTTGTATACCATGCGTGCGTAGATGAATCCTGTGAATATTACCTAAAAGTAGAAAAGCTTCTGCGATTTTTTTTTCTGGTTGCTGTTGAAGATTCGACATCTTATATTTTTTTTGAATGTCAATATTTTCATTATTGTAAAGGCGGTTTCAAATTAGCTTTTTATCTGCACGTATACGGTCACGTGCATATAAACGCTTATTTGAAACCGCCTTTGGCGGCTTTTTTCGACATAGATACGCGCGATAAATTTCGCGCTTAATAAAAACGGACTTGCGTAGTACACGAGCTCATTCCCGCGTGTTCGCTCGAATTAAACTAGTAGTTGTGAGGTGAGTCAGTATTAACAAAGATTATACGAGCCTAAAAGCGCGTCAACGCTCATACGAGTTGCGCATGTGGCACAAAGTATTTGCGCTTACAAAAATGAGCTTATCCGCGCGTATAAATTGCCGGTGTTTAACCGCCCTAAACTACTTTGAAATTGGGTTTAAGGGTATGCCAATTTACAAATTGCATTTGAATTTAGACTACTGTAAAACTTTAACAGCAACCAGTAAATCAAACTGTACTGTCAACCGCAGAAGTCGTCGATGTAGAAGTGAATAATATCAAATCTATAATCCATAAGCTAAAAATGCTAGTAAAAATCTTATTTTTATTAAAATTATGCACATTATATTGACACTCATAGCGATTTACAAATTAAGCATGCTGCAAAATTTTCCTCCGGTTGATTAATAGTAACTTCTACAGTGTACAATCAGATTGTTTTTAGAGACTTTACTACAATCTCTGATGTAGGTACGTCTGTGATGATTAAAATTAGTTTTTAAGCAAAAGCTCTGCGAATTTCAAATACTGATGTAGCAGCGGTGAACTTAAAAAACGTTCTTTCTAAATTAAACGTAGTTACTCTTGTTTTTAATGAAACTTCTCCTTTTAAATGCTTACCAGATGATGTGCTACGAGATTAAGGTACAGAATTATTCCCTTTTTGTTTTTGTTATGACATAGTATTGAAAAGAATTTAGTTCATTAATTATGCTATTTTTAAACGTCGCTTTTTTATTTTGCAGTTACGCGAACTCTAGACGGACAACAGCCATGGCCTGGGCCAGATTTAAGCTCAGGGTAATGTAAAATTAGCCATTTATTCCTCTAACAATAAAGTCTGATCCATTTACCCCTATACCCCTAAGTGAATAAGAAATATCGAATTTATCAACTTTGTTTGTATCTTACCATGAGACCGTGATATTTTCTTCTTTTCTATTTTCTCAGGATGTGCCTATCTAAAGTAACTAGTATTTTGTGTATAGTTGTTCAGTATTATATAAATAAAATTAACTTATTTTTATTTCTTGGTCATTAATATTAATATTGTTCTCTTTTTAAATTTCAGATCCACTGCAGCGATTCAGCATAGATAAACTAAAATATTAAGCCAAAATCACGTAAGCTTAAATTAAAAGCACGTGGATTAGTTGTAAATTTTATTAAACTATTTATTCAAATTTATTAATTTTAAATCTCAATATTAGGATATTGTTAACTATTCTTACCTGGTCTCGGAAAACAGCAAAGGCGTAACTTTACATCAAGCAAGCTTGATTATTTGTTGAAGTTTAATTTTTCAAAAATTTATCATAACCGGGTCGAATTCATAAAGTGATAAAATTCTTGGAGTTAGTTAGTTGGAGGATTATTAATAAATTCGTGTTATTTATAACTGTTAGATATTAGACAATTTCCAAATAATTAATTAGGCTCCTCAAATTACGATTTACCTAATTTTGTGATGTTGATGAATAAAAACACTATTTTACTGATTATATTTGTAATAATTTTTATGATTTATTATGTATTTTTAACTCCGAGTGGTTTCTCTTCGAAATATGAATTTGTAAAATTGTTCCAAACTTAACATTTTACGTCTTATAAATTTTAATCTACTCTAACAAAAAGTTGATAATACTTTAGTAAGTAGTGCTTAAGTTTCGATGTCAAAACTGTTCGTTCCAAACCTATATAGAGACTAGATAACATTGTGCATGTAGGTAATTATACAATGTGTTTTGAGAGTTGTCATCTTTAAAAATTTATGATGATGTAAAATGTATATGATTTATTGTAAGAGATCACTAAAAAATCGCAAGAAAAATAAAGAAAAAATAATTGCATAATTTCTTTCATATTATGTATCCAAACCTCTACAGCTGTGTGTATGCTACCCACTTATAGAGCGAAGCCTTAGAAAAACGCCGTGAAGCTCTCGCAGTTTCTCTTGATGTTTCCAAGGCTTTTGAGAAGGTTTAGCATCCAAGTCTTAGGCTCCGCGCAAATGAGTCACCGACCACCGCCAACGGTGCTAGCCACGCGCCACGTCCTTTGGTAAGGCGCAAACGAAGATGGTCAGTGGACACCACGAGTGTTCAGTGGCCGCCACCGGTGGCTGCGGCGCACCTCGAACTTTTAGTACCGCGCAAACGAAGGTGGTCAGTGTAGCCGCCACCGGTGGCCACCGCGGACTCTACTGAAGCGCAGCGTCTATACAAATGTATGAAAAAAGTGTACACTACTTGTGGCCGGCCACCAGCGGCAGCCACAAATGGTCCATTTGCGTTAATCCTTATTGGCAAGTTTCCTTTGGAATCGCTAACGGAATCTGCAACTGGATTGCGGGTTTCTGGGGGCAGACCAGTTGGGGTTATTAATGGCTAGTCGTATCGGTATCAATGCCGGTGCCCCCCAGAGTTCTGTCCTCTACGAAACTCTAATCCTGCTGCATATCAACAATCTGCTCATAGCTCCCGGTATCTTTGGGTCAGACAACTAGACAGCACAGTCTCGGAGGGGTATTTGTTTGATGCGAAGTCGGGTGCAGATGTCCGATCATCGAGGAGGGCGACGGCGGAGGGAGTGAATGCAACCCTGGAAGCTGTTTCATTCTGGGGTTGTTCTAACTTGGTTGGATTCGATCCCTTCAAAATACAGGCTTGTCTCTTCTCGGCGAAACGGAGTTCGGTCCATCTGACTCCGACTTTCCGAAATGTCTCTGTGCCAGCTAACGACCATCTCGCGCCCTTGGGTCTGGATATCTCTGCTTACTTTCTAAGGTCAGGCGATATTTTACATCTGAGCAGCAACCTTTATTGATGATTGTCACCTTTGGGACGGACCTGCTTGATGTCAGTTAGACGCACTGGTCTCGATGGAGCACCATTCAAAGAGACTCATCGGCAATGATGCACTCGTTGAGGCAAACCTCCAGAGCCGAGCACATGCCAAGTAGGATTTATCGACGACACCTCTAGTGAATAGTATTGTTACCTACACTGTAAAATATTAAACAAAATATAAAGAAATTGGAAATATAATTTTTATGACATAGGTAAATAAAAGTTATTTCAAACATAGTCTATCAGTTAGGACTTAACGTCAGTAATATGGTCGGTAGAGTCAGCTTCATAAAGATATGAGGCAAGGTGGTCATTTAAAGCTATCAAAATATAGTATATAAAAAACAGTCTTATCTTTCTTCATACCATAAATCTCCAATTACATATATAGGTACGATTAAAATGATCTTTTTTATGTACGCTTCCTAACTGTTTATTGGTATCTAAGGCCTTGTCCGCACAGCGATATTTCACCGCGCGTTTTTTTCTCGCAATATTCTGTGACACATAGGATCTTATAGGACTATCCGCACATGCGGTAAAAAAATCCCGCGAAAAAATCTGTGGTTTGATGCAAATTGAACGCGATATTATATCCGCGATATATATTATCGCTGTACGGACAGAGCCTAAGCGTTCAGAGTACTCATAAATATCTTCACTTACATTCAACTTACATTAATTTCGATAGATTGAAAGTTAGACATTAATGGCCTTCACAGATTTATCATAAAATTGGTATTTTTGGGATCTGTTAAGTTTTAATTTAGTAATAATTTTCAGACAGGGGATTTGCCAAGGGAACTTGCCCACGGTAACAACGAATTAGTATGGCAACTTTTGTCAGCGATTTTGTAAGCATGTTAATTTCCGCTCGTTCCTTTTTACAGCGATAATCGCTTCGCCTGGAATGCAGAGTAACTTTTTGTAGTAACTGGGTGTTTCAGTATTGATATTCGATAATAAAATAGCTCAGCGATTGTCGCTAGTGGATGAACTCCCTAAACGATCTTGAATTAATGTTATCAGAGATTGAAATCCCAAGGTAACAAAATATATGGCGACCAAAATAAAAAAGTATCATCAATATTATTTTAAATAGTTTAAACTAGAGCAGATAAATAATATTTTAATTAAGACTCTCAGCAGTATCACAGCAAATGATTGCATAATGAGTCACACCAACGTTTTTTGTTATCAGCATATCTAAAAAGTAGGTAACTCGAGAAAAAAGAATCTGTTTTTATTTTTTTCCTATCTTCAAAACTGACTGAGATATTAAACGTTAAAGTACAGCTTCTGCGGCAAACTCCGACTAAGCGACCGCGCCAGCGCGTGACGTGAAAAAAAATTAATTTCTTGGTCTTTCTTTAATTTAAGATACTATGTTGTATTAAAGAAATTGATCCTTATGAATGACTCTTTCGGTTGGTATCATAAAATACAGGCGGTTTCCTTTTTTTCACATTTCACCGGTGAGATTCCCGGCTCCAGCAGGTGATTTTTCAAAAATCGTAAATGCAGTTTTAATTATTTTTGAAAATAAAGGAATGTTTCCTTTCAGTAAAATTTGCCATCATCAATATTAAGGGTACTTTTCCTCCAACCACGGTCTTTTTTTACACCCTGTATATGTAAATTTAATAACAATAATATTTAAAGTAACTGCTAACACAAATACTTAAAATAATAAGTGCAAACCACTTTACAAATCTAATTTAAAGAGTGTAAACCTCGTGCAAACACTCTGCATCACCCAATCCCATCCCAAAACCCATCTTACGAGCGCGCAAAGGAAGGCAAATTTAATAAATCAGTGAAACTTTACAACGCTGTAACTTTGAAAATACTGGCCCGATTTCGATGAAAAAAAATCCATTATGATTGGCACGAGTACGCGCATTTAAATAAAAAATTTATAGTAAACTTTTGATGTGTTGGTGTGACTCATTGCGAACAATATATGTAGGGGAATTTCTATCAAATGGTCCCCTGGACAAATGAAATTGACGAAAGTTTTGAAAAGTGTATGGGAGCACTCACCGGTGGTCTTTTCTTCGATGTGGCGTCACTGGGGCCCCGGTTCTTGGTGGTGTCGTAAGCTGCTTATGGTACTGCTAAAGGCACTGAAGGAACTTTTGGTAAAAGTGCTAATTTTCGGAAATCTTCTTTAGAGAAACGGCGAGCGTAAAACTTTGCTGCGTATCCGACGGTCGCGCAAACGGTACTAGGTGGCAGCACTTGAAAAGTACTGCGTTTCGTTTTATTGAAATGCGAATTAGGATATTGTGAACCCATACACTCATTAAGTAAGAAATGTTAAGTTTTTGTAATATAAGAAAATTCTGGATTTGTGCTAGTTTTATGACAATAAATATATTTAATTAAAATTAATATGAAAGTACGGAACAATATATATTAAAAGAAGAGGAAAAAATGTATGTAGTATTTAATTGCATTGATGATTTAACATACAGAATCATAAAATAAACGTTAAAAAAATTCGTCATCATCAACATCGAACAGGGATTCGGATAACTCCTAAAGATGTAAATAAAGCTAGTGGACCCGATGGCATTCCAGCTATTGTCCTGCGGAATTGTGCACCTGAGTTGTCTCCTATTCTGACTCGCCTTTACCGCTTGTCCCTTAAGACCGGCAAAGTTCCGAAAGCCTGGAAGACTGCCAATGTCCAACCTGTACCTAAAAAAGGTAGCCGTGCCGACCCTGCCAACTATCGACCCATAGCAATCACGTCCCTACTATGTAAGATTATGGAACGTGTATTGAACAACCGTCTCTTGGCTTACCTCGAAGATAACGATCTCCTCAGTGACCGTCAATTTGGTTTCCGCCGTGGGCGGTCTACTCGGGATCTTCTTGTGCATGCTACTCACTTATGGAGCGAAGCCATAGAGAAACACGGTGAAGCTCTCGCCGTCTCTCTCGATATCTCTAAGGCTTTTGACAGGGTTTGGCATGCAAGTCTCATTGGCAAGCTCCCTTCATATGGAATTGCTACCGGGCTTTGCACCTGGATTGCGGATTTTCTGGGAGGTAGATCAATTCGAGTAGTCATTAACGGCTCCTCGTCAGATCTGCTTGGCATAAATGCCGGAGTCCCCCAGGGTTCTGTTCTCTCCGCGACTCTATTCCTGCTGCATATCAATGATCTGCTCACAGCTCCCGGTATCTTTGGGTACGCAGACGACAGCACAGTCTCGGAGAGATACTTGTCTGATGCGAAGTCTGGTGCAGATGTCCGATCACTGAGGGAGGCGATGATGAAGGGAGTGAATTCAACCCTGGAAGCGGTTTCCCTCTGGGGTGAAGCTAATTTGGTTGGATTCAATCCCTCCAAAACACAGGCTTGTCTTTTCTCGGCGAAACGGAGTCCACTCCATCTGACTCCGACTTTCCGAAATGTTTCTGTGCCGATTAACGACCATCTCGAGCTTTTGGGTATAGATATCTCCGCTAACCTAAATTTCGGTCGCTACATCGAGTCCATTGCTAAAACCGCTGCCAAAAAACTTGGCATACTTTTTAAGGTCAGAAGATATTTCACATCTGAGCAGCTCCTAAACCTATATCGAGCGCAAGTTCGCTCCTGCTTAGAGTACTGTTGTCACCTTTGGGACGGATCTGCTCAATATCAGTTAGATGCATTAGACTCGGTGGAGCACCGTGCGAAGAGACTCATCAGTAATGACGCACTCGTTGAAGAAAATCTCCAGAGCCTTGACCATCGAAGGCGTGTGGCTAGCCTCTCGGTCTTTTACCGGTTACATTTCGGAGAGTGTGCGGAAGTTTTACATAATTTGATCCCCCCTGCCCCTTTCCACCACCGGACGACCAGGCGCGGCGAGGGCTTTCACCCTTATGTTGTCGACATTCCTCCAATTCGCACGAAGCGATTTGCTTCAGCTTTCATTATGCGAACTGCTAAGGAGTGGAACTCCTTGCTGAGGTCTGTTTATCCGGATCAGTATAATCTGGACATCTTTAAGGCCAGAGTGAATAAGCATCTTCTAGGCGAGCGTGTACCACCATAGGCCTCATCATCGCTTTCAATCAGGCGAGATTGTGGTCAAACGCCCAGCCTATTTAAGATAAAAAAAAAGAGATTGCATTTCATTTATGATATTTAATCATGGCCCATGGTGACATACTAAATTCGATTGAATATGCAGCCTTCTATCCAAAAACATATCTAAGTTGCAATAGAAAATTGCATTTAAATCTGTATATCTTTTCTTTTCGTTGATTAATATTTTAATCAGCATTTAAAAGCTAATATTTAAATCAATAAATTAATGTAGTTATTTGTAGCATTGAGTAATATTAATAAGAGCCCCTGCGTTTGTCATATTATGACAACTCTGGTTTTTGTTTACAGGAGGGTAGTTTAATGGACCGTAATACCTCATATTAGCGTTTACTTTTCTTTACTACCAAGATATTTTTGATAACTTTATGCCTAAAAAATACCATTGAATAGTTATTCGCGAATATTAAAAGAATTGTGTTGTTTAGATAATATTGACCACTCTGGATAGTTACAACAATAAGATAATAATAATAATAATTTATTCAAAAAAGAAAGTACGTTGACACATAATACATTGTAAAAGTCGCCTTAAAGTAGAACAATATTGCTTTGTGATAAGTGATCCCTAACTCCCAAACTAGGATGTCCTGTATTTTAGGAGTTAGTGATTCCTCCAGCAGTAAGAATTTTAAAACAATCCAAAAAAGTCACGTTTAAATACTATGGTATGTACCTACATATAAAATATAACCTACTTGTTAAATAATGTTGTGTGTGTGTGTGTGTGAGTGTGTGTGTGTGTGTGTGTGTGTGTGTGTGTGTATGTGTGTGTGTGTGTGTATGTGTGTGACTTAAAGCTGTATATTTCACTTTAATATGTTTTCAGTGTCATGGTAGTTTAGATTCAAGAGCATATTGGTGATTACTGTCTTAACCTCATATTTGGAAAGGCAGTAAATGTCGCTAGTTTTGTTAAGCCTGTTATAAATTTTGGAGCTCTGTGCAGTATAGTGGTATCTAGCCCAGGCTGTTCGACACTCAACCTGAGGACAACGTATTGCACCCCGGCAAGATACTCTAACAGCGCATATAAAATTTTTATTTGTGTCTGTTAGATAATTTCGATCAGCCACCACACTACCATCTTTATGAAGCTGACTGTACCTACTGTTGTCCTGTCCATAGTTTGAAAACCTACCAAGTACCTACCAACTTCTTATATTTTTTGTTTATCAACCATTGAGAGTGCTTTTATCTACTAGCTCGAAATAATATTTACAGTGTTGTCGCTAGCAAAGGCTGTTTGGTGATGTAGTTAACATTGAACGATTTTTGACATAACTATATAACTGTGCAAATATTTATATGTGCAATTTTAATATAACTAACTAGCTGACCCGGCAAACGTTATTTTGCCTTACAAAAATGATTAAATTACTAAAATGGATAACAAAATAGGGGTTGGTGATAAAAAAGTAAAAATTTAGGGTTGTATGTATTTTTTAATGCCACAAAAAAAAACAAATATTTCGTCCAAAAATTAAAAAAAAATTAAGGGTGAACAACCCTTATCACTTCGGTGTATGGAAAATAGATAATAGACGATTCGCAGACCTACTGAATACGCATACAAAGTTTCATGAAAATCGGTGAAGCCGTTTCGGAGGAGTACGGTAACTAACATTGTGACATGGAAATTTTATGTATAAGATAATTCTAAGTTAAGGAAAATAAATAGGCTTTTTTATTATGTAAATAAAAATAAAATGAAATGAAAGTATAAAGGCAAAGAAAAATAGGAAACATTAAAACAGCAATGACACTACACTCAACACCATTTATTAAATATATTCTGACAGATTTATTATAGATAGAAGGCGTGGTACATAATTCTACTTACTATAAAGACAAATGGTAAAAAATACGACTGGTACAATTTTAAATCTCTCTTCGATTAATGTTGACAAATCTTACAAAATCCTAAGGTATTTCATTTCCGAACATGTTATTGGAGACGTTGATTTTTTTTCATAGGTATGGCCTGAAGGAACTAATTCTTTGGTATGTTCTTATAAACATCTTATTCTTATAATGTTTTAATTATATTGTACAGTCAACAGCACGTCGGGATATTACAAAATGCCAATTTTGCCCATCGATGTTACACTTTATTAACCGACTTCCAAAAAGGAGGAGGTTCTATATTCGTTTGTATGTATTTTTTTTATTTAATTTATACCTAACACGTTCGAGTTGAGTATCGATAGGAAGTACCTCATTTCGTGTTAACCTGACCAACTGTTGACTGTAAATTTAAACTTATAATTTTTCACTTCCTCCAAACTATTTAAACATTTTCACTGTAGGTAGGTAATCGCTTAAATTTAGTTAATTGAATTACCTACAACTCAAAATTTTGAAACAAGTGAGTAGGAGCGAATCAGGTACTGTTACATACTTTCAAAGAGTATGAGGTACATATTCTTCGCATTTCATAGTGCTTATTGAAATTTTCATTGTAATTGTTTTTAAGTGGTACAATATTCCGAAAGCTCCTTTGTTAGTGCCGTTAAGAAAATTTATACTTTATCAACTTAAATATTAGTAGTATTAATCGATTTAAAAGGTTTGCATAAATATTAAATTAAATTAAGTTCGATACAGTCGTTCATACGACGACATTTGATACAGAATTTACTGTACTGTTCCTACTACTGTTATTTTTATTGAAAGCATGATAATAAAATACAAACAATGGTTCCGTTTCAAATTCATGAGACTTAAATCGATTATCGGCGGTAGAAAATAAACCATAAAATAATCAAATTAAAAACATACCATTAATGGTTAAACAGATATTATCATCATAATAAACTTAATGCACAGTCGCCAAATCATTTATACGAAAGGAACATATTCAGAATACTCATAATCCTTAATTAAATAACAAAGACAAAGGAACTATAATACAAGTGTGTAACACAACTCTCAACAAATCAGTCGCAACACTCCTTATTATCGAAATGATAAATAATGCATCGAATTTCGATAAATTACTTACAATAGTAAAAACTCGTTATACATTTCTCGCAATAATTAGCCTATAGGGATGATGACTGAAAACTTCAGTTTGGTCCACTAGATACAACACGAAAATATTAGACATGTATTTTTTTTTAACATAAACAAAAAATGACAGCAATAAGGTGGGCCTCCTGCGAAAAAAAACAAGCTTGATCGGAGCAGCAACATTGTTATTCCAGCTACTGAGAGTTCTAAGTTCGGCGCTTTCACAGTTTTAAAATTATTGCGTGTTTCGTTGGTATGGACTATGTCGCACCCAACCTGGTACAGAGAGAAAAAAATGGTGTTTAGTTACTTTTTAGTAATCTGACTGACTTATAAGAATTATTATATTTTTACACAGTCATCGTCCCTGTTGGCATAAAAAAATAAAAAAATTGTGCAAGCTATGTGTTTGTGTCTCTTGAGATTTATTCACTTATACAGACATGACAAAACTCAATCCGTATCCACTGCGTATTAAAATTCGAGATTGAAAATACTTACTAACATTTAAATTTCATCAATTTAATGCCTATAATTTATTAATGTCTGGGCTAATACCATAATAACACGGTCATTTATGTTATGACGTATTTTTTATAACAACCTTACATTACATTTCAATGTAGTTACACAACTTTAGATGTGTTAATAGAATTTAACGTTTTTTGTGTTACGTATCATAAGTTTTTGACACATAATTTAAGCACCACTCGAAAAATCTTTGTTTTTAGTCTTAATTTAATACAAATGTTGTAATCAACAGTAAATTTTGAATCGAAAAATGGAAAATTAACTAAATTTAATGTTATGGCTACTCACACACTAACCTGTAATGTGATACTTAGGGCCGGTTTCACAGGTACAGTCAGTTTCATAAATATATGAGATAACAAAATGTTACGCGTCCAAAATAAAAAAGTATTTTCAATATTATTTTAAATAGTTTAAATTAATGGATATAAATAAGATCAGATTTAGAGCCCCTGCATTTGTCATATTTTGACAGCTCTTGTTGACCCTAATACCCCAGATTAACGTTTTTTTCTTTACTACCGAGCTGTTTTTGATAACTTTGTGTGCTTAGATACCATTGAAGTGTTATTCGCGAATATATAATTGGTCATTCTTAACACATTACATAATATAAGAATGTATTGTTTAGATAATATTGACCACTCTGGATGGTTACAATATTAAGATACTCTAACAGCGCATATAAAATGGAATTTAAGTCTTAGTTAGTTCTGATCAGCCTTCACTCTACGATCTTTATGAAGCTGACTGTACTGGTTAAAAATTCTTGTATGGAATATCCGTGAGATAAACGGTAATGGGAACTTATCTGGAACATCTCAATCAATCTGGAACATGTCAAAGGAATATCCTCTAAATCACCACTTGATGTTGTCAAATTGAGTGGTAAGAAATATAATTTTTTGTCAAAGGCAAACTCTATAGTTAGATAGGTGCCTGATTCCTTCACGGTGGTTATCGGACATTAAGAATTTCTATTAAAAGCGTCACAGGTACGTAGTAGCGTGTGAAGAGCAAACTAAGTGAAGGGTACCACGCTGTGTGTGTTCTATATATTAAGAAAATTATTCAAGTAAACACGGTATATCGTTAATATTATGTAATGTAGGTAGGTACCTATTACAGTTACTGTAGGCTATAATAATTATGTCTTATGTAGATTGATTTTGTATTTGTGTCACCCTTATCGTGGAAGCGTCATAAAAGCAATTAATAACCTGAGATGAAAGTATGTACAGTGGTAGGAAAAAAATAATATAGGTAGTCTTTATTGAGAAAGCATTGAAAGCAGTGAATACATTGTTTTTTTTTCAGAGAATCCACAATAAGTGAAACAGTATTGGACAAGGTAACATCGAGATTTACTTAATTGAGATGATAAAAACTGTAAACATGTAGCTATACTTTATTTTTAAATCTACGTGAGAGCTAGTGTCTGGAAAATACAGTCAGTCAACGAAAGTTTGTTGTAGAATCAAAGCATACGTTGACACAGAACGAATAACGATTTTGCAAGGCTTCGTTCTAGTTTATTACAATCAATAAAGATTTTTTAATTATAATGTTTGTTAATTACCTACATGAGGCTAGTTGAAACATTCATTGACAGACTGCCATTATCCTATTAATGCTGCCTGTTCCTTGAAGCGGAGACGATTCGAGCAATATGGTTTTAAACAAATAATATGAGTTTTATACCCTTCATGTTACATTTCAGAGATGATGATGAAAGAGAGATGAGAAGTAACAAGTATTGCAGCCTTGACAAAGTTACGCTAAATGGCATTCAATAGCAAACTTCAGTGTTTATTTATATTTGATAAAAAAAATCCGATCCACTTGTCTTCGCTTCAGTAACAGGCAGCCTAAGAAGAGTACACATTTAAGCCGATGCACCTCTCTCTTGTTCTGGGGAAAAGTTGCGTGTCACACTATCAGGCGCAATGTGCATTGCGTTTCTGCTTATTTTAAAGTTCGATAATTTGATAGATATTCAAATTATCGAACCCAGCGTTGCTGTTCCAACCAGCCGTCACCCCTAACACTTCGGGTCGCGGATGCCCCACCATGGTACCGGCTTTAGTGTGTACACACCTTTAGAAACACTGTATTCTATTCATGTATGAACCTCAGCCAAAAGTCAATAGTAAAATTAAGTATTCAAATCCGTGAATGCCAAATCGTAAAATCAAACTGATCAATCTGTAAAATATAATAATCACATTGAAATTTAATGTAATCTTACAACTCAGAATGTAATAAGTACATATTGCTTTTTTATGTAAGTACTCCATAATTTAGTAGCTGCAGTAGCTACTCAACAAAAACTTAATCCACTGGAAATTTAGAATACCAGACAGTCGATTGATTGAATTTTAAACCTAAAGATTATATGTAATTATTTAAATACGACCATCGAATACTTTAACAAATACAATATTATAGATACTCTAGGAGTTAATACATTTACCTACTAATTTATAGACAATAATTACTTCCCAAGCTTATTAAATATTAATATATATAATTTCAAATTGAGTGATGTTGATATTGACAGAGAATATAATTATATAGGTACATCAGTACATATAGTTCGTTCAGTAGATAATTTGCAAAAAAGTATCAAAAATATATGTCAAGCAGTGCCTTCTACAATATGATATAGAATTGCTTCCAATGTCAAAGAATATAATTATTTACAAAATAATGCAATTAGAATTTATTTTTAGTTAAGATATGCATGGTTTTAATTACAAAAACAAAAAGGATATTTTTTGAAATGTTATATAATAATACTGCCGCGGTAGTTCAATTTATTTTAGTGTTGGCACAATAATCTAATAATAATTTATGTAAGAACATCGAAAAATATTTAGCATTTGCCTACGAGGGTTTAAAATATTATAAAAAGAATTCGTGGGTACTAATTTATCGCCTAAAATACTAAATCGTCGTAATGTAACCTCTTAAATATTAATTGTAGGTAGGTACTTAATTAAATTTAAATAACAACAATTATACACCTAATATATTAAGCCAATATTTATTATACCTACTGTGAAACATAAGAAATTATTTTAAATGCAAAATAATTAAAATTGAACTAAACATCACAGTTCAAAATAAGAATTACCTAGTTCAACTGAGAGTGCGATTAGTAAAGTTATACTTATATCCTAAAAATCATACCCCACTTATGGCACTGCAACTGCGTTACCTGACTGCGCTTTATAATGACGTAATGACTAACCAACGTTGACCATTATCACTGACAAGCTGGCATGTGAAATAATTGTAAAGTACCTACCTACTTAAGATGCGTCATTAATAGTTCAGTCAATCGCTATGCTGAAGCAGTGCCATGTAATTGAGCTATGACCTATGACTATAGTTTAACAATGTTGTATGCACATATTCACATGTAACAAGGTCCATTTTTCTTAACGTGATAAGGTTCAACCCACGTTAAATAATAAAAAAAGAGCAAATATAAAATATTTAAAACTTTTAATTTACTTCAAACCTTGATAAACATATATATTCATTAGTTGAAGTACCTTAATCAAACAAACAAAATTCTTTAATTGTTTCAATAAGAATTTTAGTAGGTACCTAATAAAGGTACTTACCTAATACCTACTCTTTGCCAATCACAACAGTTATTATAGTTAACTAATTGGCTGGTCAGATGTTTGACAATTAGTAGGGAAACCAGGCATTAAAGCAATGGTTTTGCAAAATAATTTTGAATTAAGTATATATAAGCTTGGACCCGTTTAATTTGGTCGAATTATTGTTCGGTGAACAAGGGTTATTAAGAATTATATATTTTGCATTAACATCGTATTTCGCGTATTAATTTATGATACTTATATTTTTTGAAGCAAGGAAAAAAGCGGGTTCTGGAATGGATTTACTAGATACGGTTTTCATTAGTACATGTTGATCACAATTTTATCACGCATGTTAGCAATTAATACTCAAAAACTTTTAAGTACATTCAATTTCTTCATATACCTACCATAACAACTTGTCCCTTTATTGAGACAACTAAAAACAGTCATAGAAAAGGGATTGACTGACTTCGTTAAGATTATGTAAGTAGGGAGGTACATTACCTACATAGTTACATCAATATTTTTTTTCCATAATAAAAACCGCTATCGGAGGATTAGGGAATTAACTTTAAATCTATTTGTATTGGTGCAAACATTATTAAGTTTAATTAGGAGACAAGTAATTCGTCAGCACTCAGTTCACAGATTACAGTGTTACATATTTACTACATTGATATTTGGTATTTTATTTGGTAGTATATTTTTTATTACCTACCTTCCTATTGTTATACCCGTAAACTGATATTTTGCTAAAATTAAGTAATATGCTTGAACTATGTTTAAGATCTGATACGCTCTCTGCCTTGATGAAATACGTTTTCTCATTTAATAAATCCTCTCTGTTCAAAAACATTGTTGAAATAACGAGTAAAATTTATATATGTATTTAATTATTCGTCCATCAATTGAATTTTTAACTCCAACCGTTCAAACTGGAGCATTTATTGATATCACGTCAAATTACAGAACCATTCTTTAATAATAGTGGGTTTGTTGCCAAAGTCTGGTATTTATTTGGTAATTTCTCAGAATCAGATGTGAGTAGCTTCCTGACGTACTATCAAATACAGTAGTATACATTTCTTAGGCCGGCCACGAACAGCGAGGTGTTTTAGCTTTCAAAATTATAATCTTCATTCCACACGACAAATCGCTCCTTTCACTTGCTCATTCGCGTCGCGCACATTTACATCTATGATGAAATACATTCTGATGTTAATGTAACCCTAGACTTTGTCCCAAGGACTCACCTCGATTCTCTATCACTGGTTGTCTTGGAGTACCTACTTTAATATCATTTTGCCTAAACGATTTTATTACTATATACAAAATATTTACAATGCATTATGACAGACAGAAGTTACCTACTTAACTAACTTTGAGATTGTACGTTAATAACGGGTTGCTCGCTTTTAGACAAGTAAACAGAATTTGTCATTTATTATCCATAAAACCTAACACTAAGCTTCAATTTAATAAATTACACAATAATAAATTACAATTAAGTATAATGCTCTAAATCACCATTCGGCCTAAAATAACACACGGTACAGCAATCTAGCACATAATAATTCCCAAGTGGTTAATATTCACGATTACCATATTAATACGAATGAAATTAAGTAAAATCGACAAATTTTATCAAATTGATAGAGAAATTATCAGTGCCTCTAGGGCGATAAATGTAAAAACCATTAGACTTATTATCAATTTGCTGTCTAGTTTTTTATAGGTGTTAATTTCCACTGGTTTGTCTCTCTTTTACAGATAAAGATGACAATAGTAACGATGCCAACATCGTTATGCTGCGGCCGCACATCACGATGTCGCGAATGTTCGCGTTATCGCGTATAAAGCGTTTTTATCGCGATGTCCTTTGCTTGCGTGGCCACACTTCGTGGTCTTCCTTCAGTCGGCGCACAGATATCGTGCGCATCGGACGTAATGTTTTAAATTAGTTTTCTACCATGGATTGTAATAACGACAGGATTTTAGAAATTTTTAGCAATTAGGAGTGTGAGTCAATATTGTTTAGCCTTGCTTTTTTCTTAAACAATGATTCCTGAGAGAATAAAAAAAAAATGCCCTAAAATATAGGCCGTCCGCGGCATCCATTTTGTTTTTTGCGTAACATCACGACAGACTTTACAGCGCGCAATGTGTGGCCATGCACATTCGCGGTAGGCCGAAGGCGAATATTATCGCACGAATGTTATCGCGATGTGTGCGGCCGTAGCATTACTATTGTCATCTTTATCTTTGTAAGGAATGACGGATATTAAAGGATTGGTGTCATCACCAATCCCTTAATATCCGTGATTCCTTGATTTCATTTTGTATTAAAAATTAATTTTGCATTTAATACTGATCATACTGCCATTAAATTAAACGATAGCACCAAACCGCAATCGCACAACGAATATTAACGAAAGCCACATGAAGCAGCCTAAAGTTTTACGTATCAAAATTTAATTAAATAGGCAGTTTAATAATCTCAATAAAACTAATATACGTTGTACTTCATGACATTTCAGGCGATAACTCTAAAATCATAAGCGTATTTGCAATATTCTTCAATCTTGTGCATCCGTATAATATCTAACGATTGTATTGAATATACGTTTCAGTAGCGGAGGTCAAAACCATAGTGGGTCTAATCAGAGAATTAAAGATTTTAAATAATATTATATCTGGATACACGATCTTAACAGCTTCCATAGCCACAGAGAACCAATTTTCACTTTAGTGAAAGCTATATTATAGACAAGGTATTTGGCGGTCATTGAAAGATCTTTAGGTTTTGAAAGCTGTATTCCATAAAACTTGTCTATGCACTCCAATTTGACGCTTTTAGCTTTGCCGAAATAATGTCTAAGAATTAGCCGCGCTTGCCGCGCTACATTTGACGCTTTACCTGGTAACCTATACTTAAATAAAAAGTCCAATAAATATTTCAATAAATTTACTATATACACGAATTAATTTACGAGTTAAGCGTGGCAAGTTCAGATAATCCTAGAATCGAATTTTTTGAGACTACTATAATACAAATTATTTACAATACCACCAATTTACGATGCTGAACCAACGTCGCGTAACTTCTATGAATTTAGGGGAAAAAATTTAATGACTTAACCCCAACATTACTTTATTTAAGTAATAAGGTGAATTCTGAATTAAATAAAACTTAGTCGCTTGAGAAAATAATATTAAAATTAAATAAAGAATTAGAAAGATTCGACTGTTGTGAATAAGAATTTTGAAGTACCTGCAATAAATTTAAGGAGTAGAAAAATGCACATGATTCTGAATATAGAACATGGAAAGAAATAACTTCTAATAAAATAATAATGACTACAATTACAATATTTACGTCATAATAGAATAATGAAAATAATTTTCATTTAAAACTAAAGAGCCATCGGAACAGGCAAAAGCCGTAATCGCGATCACCCGACGGCTACTGTAAATACAATCTCGTCTAAATTAAAACTCTATATTTACACTTGCGTTGCCCGTCATGTGATTGTCCTATAGGCCCTATAAATTCTCAACCCAGGTAAAAATCCAATTGACAACGCCGTTTGGATACCTGCAACTGTCCGTATCACAACCGTTTGCTAACACAAACGTTTAGGTACTCTAAATTAATATCAATAAATTCGTAAGCGTACTCCGGGAATATAATAATTATGTCAAAGTCCAGTTGGTAAATTTTCACTTTTAGCAAATTTTATCAGTCTTAGATTAGCATATAGACCGCGGGAACGGACTATACATAATTGGTGCAGTTAGAAAACCATAAGCCGACTATAACCTGGTGGTGATGGTTATAGGGCTCAAGCGTACTTAGAATGGTTTTTAGCTCCGATTCTACCGCACCAGAGATTAATGTAATGCTAGTCGTGTCTATATTATCCTTCAGTCGATCCTTAAAGTTATTCAATATATAACAAACAATGAAAAACTCACTAATGTCTATGTTGTCGTAATGGTGCAACTCTTATTGGGATGGTGGAACTCTTAGGCATCGTCCTAATTAGCATTGATCGCACGGTGCGTTTTCATCGCGCAACGAAATTAAAGCCGGGTCCAGATATGTATCATTTGCCCGATCCGATCAGCGTATCCGTATCGCCTACGCGTATCATGATCGCATATGTGGATGATACGTGATCTCTATACGTCATTATGATACGGCCCGTCCCATGTCGTGTCGGTTTTTGTCCGATCATCAAAGGACTATTATGAAGATACGAATACGGAGCAAATCGAAGCGTCCACAACTTGATACGTGATACGCTGATACGGATACGCCGATCGGATCGGGCAAATGATACTATATCTGGACATCAATTAGGACGCATTTAAAAATCTTTTATGTTGAGAATGCATCGTATTATCGTACGATAGGACGTCTTAAGCTAAATATGTACAAGGAGTTCCACAATGTCAAATCCGGGGAAATTAGTTTAGTCCGTGAAGGTGGCCTCGTTGGAGGCTCGTCCGTCGTTATCAAAGACGACGTTCATTGGGTTGGCAATGATGTTGACGGGGGCTACGTTGAGCTTCGGCTTGCGTCTGAAGATGAAGTCTGCGAGGCTGGCGGCGCGGCGCGGCCCGCGACCTTCGAGGAGCGCCTCGATCTCGCCGCTGCTGCGTGACTCCGCGACCGACTGCTTGATGTCGCGCAGGGAGAAGTTCTGCTTGTCGTCTGTATAATGGAACCACATATTTAATAATACCCTTTATCTACTCTAACATCGTAAAATTTAAAATATAAAACTCGAAACTAGTTTATATTGACGAACTTTACAAATAGTATATCGAAATGAAATTAAAATATTTAACTATAACACTATTTCTCTAACAAAATAATGTTTTAATATATTTTTTTTAAATTACGTTAAAATAATGTTTTATTTTTTTTAAATACAATACTGCGCCATAATACATTTCCTTGCAATTCGTTGTTGTGTTTCGCTGGATAATTATTATTGTTCATTAAAATGACGTCTGATAGTGAAAGTGGAGAAAATTTAACGCCGCCCGACATTTCAGAGACTGCGGCAATTGTAATATACAAAATGTTAACACTTACTATAACCAATAAATAAACTGTGATACAGCATCTCTATCTTTTCTTTGATATATTCAATGTATGAGATCAGATAAAGTAGTGTATGAAACTGCACATAACTAGGTATTATACACTCGTGTGATGTGATGCTTTTAAAAAACTATCTGTGCTTGTTTTTTAAACTCACACTCGTGTATAATAACCCTCATTATCATTATGTACCAGTTTCATAAACTACTATTATAACACATTTGCTCGTAAACAATCTCTTATTATCTTTAGGAGATAAAATATAATAAATAAACATTTATTTCTTTGATCAATGATCAACAGCTCATATAATGTCCCCACCGAGGGGCTCGAGCCTACCCCACATTAGGAGCGATTAGGCCTTAGTCAACCACGCTGGCCAAGTGCGGGTTGGTCGACTTCACACACAACCTAAGAATTTCTTCATAGGTGTGTGCAGGTTTCCTCACGATGTTATCCTTCACCGTAAAAGCGTCGATTAAACGTACATATGAATTCAAAATTTGAAAACACATTGGTACGGGGCGGGGATTGAACCAGTGCCTCCGCTTTATTTCTTTAATTTAATTAATTTCGACAATAAATTGCAACCATTTATCTGTAACAAAAACACTAAAATATTAATTTAATTAATTAGGAGTACTGGCTGGTTTTGTGCCTTTGCCTAAATGAAGCGCTGATGAGCGCGATTCGCTAATTTGTGAACAAGTAAAAATTATTCCGCTCGCTTTTTCTTTTCGCTGTATTGGCTTTAATTGAAAATGTCGTCAAGTAGTGATGAATTTTTTAATTATTTCCTCACAAATATGTTATAAAACGTCGTATGACATAGTGCGCTTTGATAATTACAGTCTCTGCTTTCTTGTAACCCTCGCCGTCGGCTCAGGCTAGCAATATCGCCTCGGCTGTAATTTTGAACTTTCCGCACTTATATCATAATGTAGGTACTATTATTCCACTCGACACCATCAAAACAACACCCAGGAGGTGTCGTTTGGAATCACTATCCCGTTCGATACTACCGACTATTAGTGATGCCCTGCAAATTATCATAGGTGTAATTCCTCTATTCTCAGTAGTTCAATGAACAGTGATTTCATATGTTTACAACTTACTGTACTAGTAACTACTACTGATACAGAAAGGTCATTATTATTGTTTGATTTCAGTTTAACGCTCTATTTGTCATTGCGATTTTGATGTCACTTTGATTTTCAAATTGGTTCAAAATGGATGTCGATGGAAATAACTAAGAATAGATAACATATATCAAAGCAAATGGGGGAACACATCACTAGGAGGATGTTGAACGGAATAGTGATTCCAAACGACACCTCCTGCGGTATCGTTCTGGTGGTGTCGAGTGGAACGCCCGAATAATACAAGGAGATAGGCCCAGCCGGCGTTTAACTTATGACCAGTGTAAGCCCCGCGGGTATACATTGCCGCCAGTTCGCCGTCCGTTAAGTCGAGTGATTACGTACGTATGTCAGAAAGAAATTTACGTTTTTATTCTTCAAAATACCGTCCTGTTCAATTGTAGCATGCAATTATCGCAGTCACAGTGAATCAGATTAGCAAGTAATGGAATAACTTTTCACAAGTAAGAACCTTAGATTTATATTAAAAAATTGGTTGTCTGTAAAGTCGGTTTACTGACGATAGTTGAACGTGACAACACTATACTATATGTATCTGGCTGGTTTTGGTATCATTGAAAGTTTAAATTTTAAAGAACATAATTCCAAATTCAAATTAGAGAATTAGATTCAGAGCGAGGTAACGCCGCATGACGTCATGTTTTTTCGTGCGTGCAGCCGGCTCTATCGAATTATAAGACGTTGTCACGTCAAAAAAATCTGGAGTAGTCTAACTTTGACTTTCTCGTATGGTAGGTACGTAGGTACCGGAAACGATTCAAGTTGATAGAAGCTTATATTTTGATGTCATACACGCGTGATAAATATTGGTCACCTATTCGAGTAGGTAGGACCGACCGCGCACTTAGTTGCTTAACTTTCGTGCACATGCATGTTAAAGGTTGCAATAAGTTAAAACATACTCGAGGTATCGT
This sequence comes from Elophila nymphaeata, assembly GCA_955850985.1. NCBI lineage: Eukaryota > Metazoa > Arthropoda > Insecta > Lepidoptera > Crambidae > Elophila > Elophila nymphaeata. The sequence continues at coordinate 25,200,827 of OY039065.1, forward strand.
GCTGACGCACAGACACACACACAGACAATTCCAAAAACGGTGTTTTTGGACTCAGGGAGGTCCAAAACGTGTAAATCCGTCAAAATCTCGAGGACGATTACAAGACTTCCTCTATACATTTACGAGGAAGTATCAATATTTGTGCTTGACTTTCTTTGCTTCGCAGTCCTTAATACTCGCGCAATGAATAGTGTATATTACGGCATGCTCAACTAGAACCATGTTATCACTCGGACTTCATATGAACTCAGCGATTTGACCGATCTCCTTTGCGGCTGTGTTTAACTTTTAATAATGCGCATTCGTTAATACGCGCGCAATTAATAGTGTATATTACGGCATTTTCAAATAAAACCATGTTATCACTCGGACTTCATATCGACGACGGAAAACAATAAGGGCGTAACCCGGCCAAACCAAACTTTACACCAGAGCCAAAAAACAGAAAAAAATAAGGAAATTCGATTATATCTTTTTAACGGTAAATCATGTGAACGTGATTTTTACACCATTACTATAAAATAAAAACCTGTATTTAGTGGATTGCAAACCAATAACTTTATATTGCTAGAAATAAGATTATTCAAGTTACAGCCATTGCATACAGAAATTGCAGACCTCAAAAATGTAGTATTTAGACATGATGTTTGTACTGAATCAGAAAATTATAAGAAATTCGCTGACCCTAAAAAGGTCGTAACAATTGTTCGTTTTAATTTGCTGTTAGGAACGGGGTGTAAACACATTCATGTTGCATACAATAGTTAGAAAATTGGTCGTAATTTAAACCTCTAGAAACCCAATGATCTTAACAAAATGTCGTAAGCTTTTCTGAACTTAAATTTATTGAACTTTTAAAAAATTACATGTGCTAAATGATATTCTAAATTGGCACAATTTGTTGAAATCGGAGTTAAATAGGTAGTACTACATTAAGAAAGTACATAATAGACATTGAAAATCATTTTTATATATTTTTTTATTTTATTTTATTTATTTATTGTTAATTAAAACGTTAATCATAAAGAAAACAATAGCAAAAATAACATTCAATGTAATTAACTAATTACTCTCTAAGGGTTACACAAAACAACAGTGTCTAGGGATGTAATTATGATTTTAACAAACAGGTAAAATTTTTTGGGACACGCACAACTAAAGTACTTAAGAGTACCTGTTTAAATGAGAATCATAATTATTATGATACAATGTTGATCTCAATAAAAACTTGAGATCAATAATTACAATTTGTATGTTAACTAAAATAAGAACAAAACACTTAAAGGTGACCAATTAAACATAATAGTAACTCGAGATAAATACTTTTTCACTAGAAAAATATTTAAAGGTAAATAATTTTATTTAAATTAGATAAAATAGGAAAAACTATAAAGCGAAAATACATAAAACCAAATATCAGTCTAGTGCATCTTATACAACAAGATTAAACAGTTATAGAAATCATTAATTATATAATTAAACCAACTATAATATAAGTGATACAGACTAAGCTGTTGATCCTAATCAAACAAGAAATACGTGCTTTATTGAATGTAATCCGTTTGAAGTAAATGTTGGCTAGAAAAAAAACAGTGGTGGTTGTATTATAGTTTACAGAATGTTTATGAGAAAATTCAATTCTTTACCCTTAACCAATCATAAAATTCAGACATTATCCTCTTCATCTGTATCTGGTAGGCAGTCGACTCTCTTACTATTAAACTTTAGACTTTTTTTGTAAGTTTTTTGAGGTATTCATACTTTTGTGCCGATATTGGCAGTTTATTAGGGTAAAGGTTATCTTTAGGCGATAAATCTGTTAGAAATGTATTTAGAGTTATATCTGTACACTCAGCCTCAGCTGACATCGAGCGTTTTACAGAGCGCTTCTCTGTTTTTATAAATGTCTTATTTATAATATCCTCGAATCCCTTAAATTGCTTTCCTTCCATCGATACCACGTTATATGGAGACGGGTTTTTTCGTGATATTGTAATAACAGTTGGCCAATGAGAAGGTGCCCATATCATTGTATACTTGATGGACCGCTCAATGACAGCATGCATGCTGTCTACTGGCATATACGTATGACCAGGAACTAGATAATTAATCTGGATAACTTCTAAATTTTGACTATTCATCCGATCTTTGAGGGAGGCGATGGTGGAGGGAGTGAATGCAACCCTGGAAGCTGTTTGCCTCTGGGGTGAGGCCAACTTGGTTGGGTTCAATCCGTCCAAAACGCAGGCATGTCTCTTCTCCGCGAAACGGACTCCATTTCATCTGAGTCAGACTTTCCGAAATGTCTCCGTTCCGGTTAACGACCATCTGGACCTCATGGGTGTAGATAGCTCTGCCAATCTCAATTTCGGTCGCTACATCGAATCCATTGCTGAAACTGTAGCCAAAAAACTTGGCATTCTTTTAAAGGTGAAACGATATTTTACATCTCAGCAGCTCCTAATTCTTTATCGAGCCCAAGTACGCTCCTGTATGGAGTACTGTTGTCACCTTTGGGACGGATCTGCACGTTATCAGTTAGATGCACTGGATTCGGTGGAGCACCGAGCGAGGCGACTCATCGGCAGTGAGGCACTCGCTGAGGCTAATCTCTAGAGCATTGACCACCGAAGGCGTGTAGCTTGCCTCTCGGTCTTTTATCGGTTGCATTTCGGAGAGTGTGCGGAGGTTCTTCATAATTTGATCCCCCCCAGCCCCTTTTTCACCACCGGACGACCAGACGCGGCGAAGGCTTTCACCCTTACGTTGTAGATATACCTCCCATCCGCACGAAGCGCTTTGCTTCCTCTTTCATTATGCGCACAGCTAAGGAGTGGAACTCGTTGCCAAGGTCTGTTTTCCCGGATCAATATAATCTGGATATCTTTAAGGCCAGAGTGAACAAGCATCTTCTAGGCGAGCGTGTACCGTCTTAGGCCACATCTTTGCTTCACATCAGGTGAGATTGCGGCCAAACGCTCAGGCTATCAAACATAAAAAAAAAATGCATAACGCAGCATACTCAATACTGTTTTGTTTTGTTTTGGCCATAGCACGAGTCCGTACGCGCAGCGACTAAGGTAACTTGCCTGGGGTGTATGTTATAAAAAACCGGAATATTCCAGAAATTACTCGTATTAACTACACAGTAACAAATATTCATGGTGGTAATATGGTTTTATCATAGTTTGGGTTGATTTCAATCACCCATGAAATTGTAGTATCTCAGAAGTTATTCTTTGTCCTTATAAAAATATGAACCGCTAAAATGTCGTAAGCAAGGAAGTATAAAAAATGCATCCCGCAAAAAAGTCGTAACCGCTGTCGTGCATATAAACAGGAACAGCGTAACTATTTTTTTATTTAAAACACAAACTTCTACTAGTCGTATCGCCAAACAGTATAAATACGCTGTTTTTGTGGGAGTTACACCCAAAAAATTAAACACACTTTTCAAAATACTGTCCTATTTTTGAATTTCATGTCGTCGTAGAGCAACCAGACCCAGACTAATCGACGCAGAAGAAAAAGCTGATAATTACCGTATGCTTAGTCTAGTTACGACTTTTTAATGGGATACGCCCTTATTGTTTTCCAACGTCGATATGAACTCAGCGATTTGACCGATCTCCTTTGCGGCTGTGTTTAACTTTCATTGCTTCGCAGTCCTTAATAGGCGCGCAATGAATAGTGTATATTACGGCATGCTCAACTAGAACCATGTTATGTAGTACGGCCGCTGATCGCGACACTCGGTCTTCCTATAACCTCAGCGATTTGACCGATCTCCTTACATTGATATATCTGTGAATGGAACACACTGGAGTTCGCGCGTTCGTTGATCATGGAGATGACAGCTGGCAGACTGGGTTCGTCGGCCAGCGACTGCGGCCGCTCGAGCCGGCGGAGCACGCGCGCTCGCACCGCCGTCGCGAGGCTCTCGCGCGATGATCCGCCGTTGTGCAGCCGCGGGCTCATTGAGCCGTTCTGGCTCTCTGTAACAACATTTTTGTTATATTTAAGGCTAAGGACTCGCGGAGCGATTTTTATGACCGCCGGTGCAGCGGGGCCCGCAAACAATCGCACACGCTGCGGGCGTAAAACGCATCGTGAAATGTGCTTTAATTTTTTACATAAATATCTGTATTCTACAAAGGCTGCGGGCCCGCAACCGCGGCGGGTGCGGGTAAAAATCGCTCACTGAGTCCTTAGCCTTAAAGTCTCTTCATTGTCATCATAACAGCCTTTATAGGTGTTTGATGGGAAACCATGGCGTCTGTATGTTGATGTTTGTTTCGATAATTCAAAATTGTTTCGGAGTGGATTTTGTGCAGTGAAAGTGTTGTCGTTTCGATGCATAAGCATCCGTGTTGACGATCAGTTATAAGGAATCATTGAAATAAAGGTTTTGTGGTCTGTTGCCATTGCATTTCTTTCCAAGCACTCCCTAGATGCATTAAAATGTGTGACGCCCGTATTTTAATGCAAACATCAAGAACTTGAGCGACAGCGGGAAAGTATCAAAATGTAGTGTTTTTCCTAACTTGAGATTGGCAGAAATGTTGTTCCGCTAATAAAACAACTAATTGCCATTAAATAAAAGCGGACGAAGAAGAACAGCTTTTATAATTTATTCGAACCACTGCCGGGACACAAAGCCTCTCCTTGTCATTGAAGGAGGCTGAAGCAAATAGTCCACCACGCTTGCCCAATGCGAATTGGTGGGGTATAAGGTGATTAATACCCTTTTGCTGATCCATTAGTTGCCTTCTACGACAACCATTGGAGGATATGGGATGATGCTATTCAACTCTGCCTGCATAACATGGCATTTTATATCTGTACATAGTATAAAACAAACTTACTCTTTCTGTATTGCGCTTAGAACTTTTAAACTACGCAAAGAGTGATTCAGGAGGAAGGTTTATATGAATAATTTTATGTATAGTTACGTACGGCGCAGCCTTTACAAGGGTATTCGTTAGTTCTATTAAATTGTCAGTATGCATGCGGTCACGCCTCGCTACCTGGCGCGCACACAAACAAACCGCGTTCGGTGAGTGTCTATGATGTCAAGTTACTTGTTTCCTTATACCATGTCTATAGTTCATAATATCATCAGAAGCACCAGAGTTTAGTGTTTAATGTAAACGAACTTCTAAAGACTGTGCTATTAGCATACGAATCGTACCTCGTGGGATGGATGCCCTCGGCGATGGTCCGTCCTCATCGGTGCACCCCTCGGAAAGCGTCTCGAGCGGGTGCCGCGAGCCGAGCTCCAGCGAGGGCCCGCACGTATCCGCGCCGTCCGCTGACGTCGACGGCTGCGGATTCTAGCCATTTACATACGCTTTTATTACCAAATACCACATATAGGGCCAAGGTAAAGTAAGGCGCGAAGCACACCGATCGGGCGTCAAGCGTGGCAGTATGTTTCAATCAAATACCTTACTAAACACACGGAAATAAGGTCCTAATTGAACAAATTGAACGCCGAAATGGCGTGCTATAGCGCGTCCGATGAGGACCGTTGAATTTGTTCAATTAATGACCTTATTGACGTATGTTTAGTAAGGTATTTGATTGATGTCCGCCCCGCGTCCTTGCTCGCCGCCGGATTGGTGTGCTTCGCGTCTAAGGTTAGTATTGTCACGGTAATATTATCATCATTACCGTGGTATTGTCGATGTAGGGCGCAGCGGTCTAGCCACTTGAATTTGGAGCAGCCTGAACTGGGGTAGTACCTCCACCTTACAGAAGACCAAAGTCAAATAACACTATATTTTTATGGTGTTGTGTTTCTGTTGGTTTGCAGCGCGCGAGTAACATGTTAGTATTGCAACCTTCAATATGTGACGGTGGCTGCTTACCCAGTCGTATGCTTTTCTGACAATGATTTGACTAAAAATCGGGAGCGGTCTCTTGACTTTCTCTAGTATACGGGAAACGACTCAAAGATTGATAGAAACCTTATATTTTGATTTAATATACGCATGTAAAATTTTGGTCACTATTGAGTATCGACCACGCCCTTGGTTGATTAACTTTCGTGATCGACGGCTCAAAATTTGATAGAAACCTTATATTTTTATGTCATAGACGTATGTTTAAATCCGTCAAAATCTTGAGGTCGAATTTTTTGACGATTACAATACTTCCTCTATACTACGTATACGAGAAAGTAAAAAAAGGGAATGTGGGTTATAAAACATACTCCTTCCTCTAAATACCCCAATAAATTAGGGGAAAGAGGAAGAAGTAGTATATGTCTTGCTATCGACATACTGTTTTATGTACACGTAAGCCTAAACTGAATAAAGAATTTTGACTTTATAGGATTTGGTATTTGATTTTTACGGCCAACCACGCAGGGGGCCTTGGGAATATTTTGTTTACGACTGCTATCTTTCGACAGCAGCCGGACCACCGTTTAACGTGCCTTCCGAAGCACGGAGGGAAATCGAGAAGAAAAAGCTTTGGGTACCTGTTAGAGTACCCACAACGCGTTTAACTTGCATACTATCGCACACATAATCCCAAAAATGTTAGAGTCTGCTTAGTCTCTACTTTATATAATGTTTGGTTACACATATAATAAAAATATGGATGTAACTTTAAGCTACGTTGACAGCTGCCTATCCTAGAGGGCTCTCTACGCACTAGTTTACTTCTATTCTAATAAAGATCTAATAGACTTGTAATATGAAAGTACTCTAGCAAATTGTATATTCAGCTACTAAATCAAATTCCGAAAACTTATCGGGATGAAAGGCAGAGTGTAAGTTTAAAACTTTTCACGTTCTCCGTAATAAGTCAACAAACCGCCAAAGGCAATATTGGTATGGCAATTACTTTGTTTAAATTTCGATCATATATTATATGATCAAAGTGTATGGATACTGATTATTAAGCTATTATGTATAAAAAAGTTTTGTGGTATTATTTTCCGGAAGTATTCTTTATAAATATGTTTGATTGTTCGGTAGATTGGTAATTTCATTTCTAAATTTTTATAGTATTTACAACAGCTTGTTCTGTATGTTGAGATACCCAACCTATTACGGACTATCGCCCCCTTCAAAAAAAGATTTTCTCACGCCCCATTTTACATAATATTTAATTATACTTTCCAATATTATATGTCTTTTATTTACCAATTAATAATCACAAATTAAACGTCCTTATTTGCAAGGACCCACTACCGCTCCCCTGAACAGGGCTAGCGCTCACTAGGGGGTGGTACCGCCCCCGTTGGGAACCTATGATATAAATGAATAATTCGAAATTAGGTACTTTGGATGCACTTACGCTGTAAATGTCCCTGCAACCAGGATCTGCGGTTTCTCCGACGCCCTCAAGGAAGTACGTCACCATATTGCCCTTGCCCTTGACATCAACCGTGCCCCGGCACCGCAGCTTGTACCCGCGGGTTGCTAGGATGTCATACACCTCCTGCGTAACCTAAATAACATATCGCTTTGCATGAAAGTATCTGGGCGAGAGTAACGTGTCACAAAACAATAGCAGAATAAAATTCAAACTCGCACTGCGCTCAAAATTTGAAATAAAAAAAAGGATTTAAGATTGTTGTTGTGGTACCACAATCGCTTGGCGTAAATAAGAAATAAACCAGATTGATAGAAGAAAAGTAGAGGAAATGCACGAAAGTTACAAGTCTTGTTTGCAAAAAACCAATAGAGGCAAATCTAATTGTTTATTTCCAAAGGTAACCGACGTTTAAGGAACAGATAAATGAACGAATACAAGCTCGTAACTTTCAAAAGACAAAAATTTTGTAATTAAAAATAAGTTGTTTTAATTATTTCGTCAACTTAGGTCTAAGCAAAATTGTGCTTGTATTCAAAGTAACAATCACCTGGATGTGATCCAAAAGGCCAGTGGAGTCCATTCGTGATGCAACGTTGACAGCATTGCCCCAAATGTCATATTGCGGCTTACGGGCACCAATCACACCAGCGACAACCGGCCCAATGTTGATGCCTGTTTAAAACACGAGTACTTGCCTAAAAGTTATACGGAAGCAGTTACAACTAACACTTGTATGGCATTTGCAATTCGCTGCAAGCAAAACACTATGCTATGTTCATCGCTATAAGGTTGAGTTTAGAAATCCAAGACTCACCGATTCGAATGCGGAAGCTGTTGAATGAGTGCTCGTTGACGTATTGCAGTTGCTCGCGTAGACGTAGCGCGTAGTCGGCCATCGCGGTCACATGGCGGTACCCCTGGAGATCTCGAGTGGCAGCTGTGAGGCCTACAAAAAATTGTCATCAGTCAAAATCATAGGTCTTTACCTATGGAACGGCTGATTTTCTGTTACACGCTATTAATTCATTAAGTAACTTAACGATTTTATAAATATTGTAATTCTGTTTCTGACAATTTTTAGGTCTTTACCCACAGAACAGATAAAAGAGGTTAGAAGTCGTATCAAGCGATGTTAATACCAGAGCCAGTGTCGCCACACGCGACCGCGACATAATATTTTTTCAATTTAACAATATATTTGTACTTACCGGTGAAAAGAAATGTCTCTATTAGTAAGATTACGAGTCTTACTTTGCTTCCTGCCAGTTAAAATAGCACAAGACGGTGTTTTAGATTTATTCTTTAAATATTTTTCCTCTTCGAAAAGGATCGAATATGAGTATTTGCTCATAACCAGCAGCCCGCGCGCCCCGCCTACTTACGACTTCTAACCTCTTTTATTTGTTCTTTGTCTTTACCTATGAAACGGCTGATTTTCTGTTACACGCTATTAATTCATTAATAACTTAACGATTTTATGAATATTGAAATACCGTTAAAAAAATTAAATTAAAAGGATATTTTTTATGTCTTAATTATGTACCTATTTCTACCTGTCACATCATAAGTTGCCTACCCCGCTCCCAATTTTATTTGAGGTCGGCGTAATACGTTTTTCTCTTCAATACGTCCCTGTCAGCCGTCATCTCAACATTAACTCCTATTATTAATAATTATTACCAAAAAATTGCTGTAAATTAAAAAAAATATATAATTTTCGTTTAAATATTTTCAAATTTAATTACATTTGGAATTATATTATAGATACGAATACAATAAATGTTGTAAATGTGTACTTTTTGTTAGATGAAAACAAGGCTATAATAAGTGCAAAGTGATCTACCGAGTTTTTTTGTGAGTAGGTCCTTGAAAGTTTCTAAGCAACTTTAGTAGACGCCAGAATGGAACATTGTACGTTTCCTTTAAAAACATTAATACCTACAAATCAGAAAATTTATAAGCTTTATAAAGTCATGCCATAACATACACGGCCGTAGTTTTCGGTTCATGGTTTGCGATACTTATTGATTGTGGAATGAATTACCAGTTGAAATCAGACGGGTACTATCTCTAAGTGAAGGAAGGAACACCATCTGGCACTGTAACTTTCCGACTGATAAATAGTATATCGAGAATAATATGTTTATTTATTTCTATATAATACCTGGACCACATTAGTATTTTAACGATATTTGTTTATATTTTTTTATCTATTTGCGTAGATGTGTGCATTCAACCATTCATTAAATCTAGTGCTTTTTAGTCAATGTTATCATTTCATTATTAATTTTATATATATACATATCTTTACCTACAATTTGTACTCTTCAGGAAATTCGAAATCAATCAAATCTGCGACACCTAAAACTCATGTTGATAATCTATTCATGTTGGTAATGTATCTAACTCACCGTCTGACCTCTAATATTATATACAAGTACGCTGGAATGAATGTCGAAGTCTAAAACATGATGCTATTATCGCCATTCTGGCGCCTTCAGGTTCGTCAAGTGGGCCTTCAGGGTCAAATCTTAAACTATAAGGAATAGGTATCGAAAAATGCTCAAAGGAGTCGCGAGCCAAATTTTTAAGAAAAAAAACTGCAACCTGTATACCCGTTATACCCCAGTATTATAAAACATGGACTAAAGTTATTCATGGTTTAAATATGATGCTATCACTTTTATTATCTGAATGAAAGACAGAGTTAGCATCAGTTTTAAGCCATGGACTATCTTTACTCCAAGTTTTATAATATGGGGGATTCAGTCCAGCGTACTTGTATAATAGAGGTCAGAGATCATACCCGATGATGCCATGTAGGTGGCGCCAGTGCTCTTGATCTTCTCGATGTACTTGAACTGGTCCTCGGCGAGGATCTCGTCAAAGTCCGCGATGATCTCGTTGAGGAGGCGGAGGCACTCGACGCCCTCGTTGTTGCCCTCAAGCTCCACGTAGAACTCCGAGAAGTTCGGGATCGACGCGAACATGACGCAAACGGACTCGCATTGCTCGTGATACAGCTCCTGCTTAAACATCGAGGGGGAATTAATTCGTTATAAAGCTCTGTCCTGGGCGTATGTTGCCGGCAGAGGAGAATAGCATCACCCCATATCCTCTAGTGGGTGTAGTAGAAGGCGACTGTTAGATCAGGAAAGGGGTATAGATCACCTTATACGCCGTCCACTAATCCGCATTGGCAAGCGTGGTGGACTACTGCCTAAACCTCCTTCGATGATAAGGAGAGGCCTTGTGTCCCAGCAGTGGGTCGGATTATAAAGGCTGTTATAATGAAAGATCTGTCCAGACCTGCGCACGTGCACGAACCGTGCACAATACAGCGCACGCGTGCTTCTCGCGAACTGTACTTAAGGTGCACGCGAACCGCACGGGATGTTTTCGTCGTGGAAATTTTAATTGTACGCGAACCGTTCGCGAACATGTACAAGAGTGTCGAAACTATGTTCTTAAGAGGCACGCGAACCACACTGTTCGTGCGTGTGCGCAGATCTTGACAGAACTTAACAGTTTAAAAATTTGTGAGTTGAAGACAATACTTTAAAAAATTATAGATGTTTCATAAAACCTCAGGGATGTTTGTGAAATTCTGAGAACTGAGTAAGAGATAAATCTTCGAGAAACATGACGATTCATTAATAAATCATTGTGTTGCACTGCTATAGGTATTCGATTTTATCTGCTCAAACACCAACCCTCCTTGTTTCTCTGCTATAAGCTTTAAATCATATTTAACATCGTCAGTTCTGGAATTATGAGAATAAAATAAAAATACTTTAGATTGGAAACTTACATCGATGTTCTTGTCGCTGCAAAGGAAGTGTTGCGCTACATGCTCCGGCAGAATGTTAGCGAGCAGCTTGCGGTTGTACGCCTCGAGGTGTTCCATGTCCTCCTTCTCATCTGCCATCATAAAACATAAGGTAAAATTTCAAACCAGATACATACAGGTTTAAGAAATAAAAGAAGAATTATTATATTTTTCACATTCTCTAATAAAGACTGCAGACAGTCAAAACGTAAATTTAATTTGATTATAATTTTTCACATGGAAATTCTCCTATGTCATTAGGACACAAGGGCGAAGGTGGAAAAAAGTTCCACTCGAAAACCTGCTGAAGACTGGCTACATAAGTTATCATTAACTGTCGGAGCATAACAATGTTGTTTTTATGATCTGTATACAATATTGTTCTTATCGATTCTTAAGGAGACAGCCTGTGACGAGATGGTGGCAAAGATAGCTAGTCAAGCAAATTTAAAATAATTCATACCATCAGTAAGACTTTCGGGAGATCAAGGCTAGAACTTCTAGATATGATTTGTGTGGGCCAACTACTGATCTAATTAGGTTGAACCATAGATTTATTATTACTGACGTTTATAGATTGGCAATGAATCGACTATAGTGAGACCAAAAAATACACTTGTTAGCTTTTCTGTCTTTTCTACGTTGCTGTCTTTTCTACGTGAAAGGGTCTCGTCTATCTATCTCGTTCTAATATACGCGTTAGTATGCTCTTTCTCTTTTACATTGCCGATCTACAGTTTCCTATATCTATGGAGTGAAGCAACCACTAGAACTCGAAAATGGTTTAACTTACCGTTCGCCTGTAGTTTCCAGATGAAGTCCAGCCGGTATGTGCTCTCGGTCTGTTGTGAGTGGAGCATCAGCGCGACGGTGGCTGCGAGGGCAATCACTAGGTTCGTCCATTGCTGGTTCCAGTCCAAGCCGCATTGGTGTCTGATTGGAATGAAATACGCAATCTCATTAACCACGTTTAAAACGGTCTAAATATAGGTATCCATTATAAATGACACCGTCTTGGTAGACAACGATGCCTGCATACCAAGAGATCTGGTTTTTGTTATGGGAAAATGTTGGTGTACTGAATATCTGCGATTTTTTTTTGTTAAGACAGTCATAACCGTATAAGTTACCCTTTCGGCACTATTTAGGTATTTACAATATTGTTTGTAATTCGAACTTATTGTTAACAATAATGAATGTTTGTTGCCAAAATAAAATAAAATAAACAAAGTATACATTTTATTTACTTCATTTGTAAAATATATCTAATGATACACGTTTTGAGCTACACACTTGATGTGAGTGGGGAAATAAATTAAATTGTTAATATTATAATATCCAAAATTAATTAACTGTTTTTGATCACTGTTACTAACGATTACGGGGTAATGGTGCGAATTTATTTCTTAAAATCCTAAACCAAATTTCACAACGCGGTAGACCGTAATGCTATTTCAACTCAATATGATATATTATATAAGTATATCCCAGATGCTCGTTGCATAACTGTAAAGTCTTGATGTTTTTTCTGTGATTTCTGACCATAATATTGAGCTTATGAAACACCCTTATAACTATTACAGAGTTAGAGCTCGTTCAGACGACACGCGCCCGTTAAGCACACGTCACGTACATCAGTACCCGCGTCTAACTCGATTTGAAAGTATCATAAGCCACATCAATAAACCGCAAGCACCCGTCTCGAAGTAGCCTCGGTAATGTTATCTATCTCGCGCCAACCCCGCAAAACGGGCTGCACGCACTCCACATACGCGTTTCGGCTAGTGGCGTATGCAGTCACTATAGTATGTTTTTTTAACAAACGAGTACTGAGTGTGTCTCTCGAACATCTCCAATTTAGACAGAGTGAGATGGGCCATATTAGACGCAGGACCAACGCCTTTGTTTTTGTCTTGAAATTGTAAAGGCCCTTTCATATTGAATACTTCTAAAATTATTATATTCGATAACAAAATTTTCTGTGCGCGTGATATAATTTTTATTTCGATCTTGGTTATCACATGATTGACACAAATGTTGACCACTTTTGACTATCCACTTTTGTTACTTTGTAACAAAAGAGTTCGAACTTCATCAATTTTATAACTATTGTTAGGTATTTGCTGCTTGATAAAAGAGCACGCGGCATCACAATATTTGCTCATGGCACATTTATCATACAAGCCGGTATTTTGTGGTGTTTGTGTGAAACGGACTTTATGTTGATTACGTAGACCAATAGCAACGCAGTAAAAAATTTCGATACTCGTTTCTTAAAAAAAAGTTACATAAGCGACCGCGAGGCGTGCGCGATTCTTGCCATGACTGCGCGTGGCCAGTGCGGGTTCTGTGCGGGCGCGTCTGAAAAAGCCCTTATTGGGGAAGGTCAATACCCAACAGTGGGAGTCTATTGGTTGAAAAGATGATCTTGATGATGAGAGAGCGGTTCATAATACTCACTGAAATTCAAAGAAGTAGTTGGTGAGGTACAGGTGCTCCTGTGTCGTGATCATCACATACGCAACCGCAATGACCAACAGCAGAAAGGTCTTCACGATCGTGATGAGGATCTGGTGTACCGCGCACAGGCACATAACCATCAGCGTCAGTTGCAGGTAGTGCTTGAGAAACAGGAAAACAATCATACAATAGGTAATATGCATGCATATAATTAATCTAAGGCTCAATATACTTTAAATATAAACTATATTAGTTTGGATTTGTCCTCCTTCAAAATTCTTTCATACCTCTATAACAAAATAAATAATATCTTGTCCATATATCCGCTTAAAAAATCCGCCTGTAAGAGTGTTGTCACAAACTGGCTTAAAGTCATGGATTACTCGAAAACAGAAAGTCTGCTCCATATACGAATATGAAAAAAGAAAAAAGAAGGGACAATCATTGTAAGAGACAGGTAAAAGGAGAAGGAAGGTAAAAAATAAAAATAAAAAAAAATGCTTTTAACAAAATAGTTACTTAATGAACTTACAAAACACTATCATAATTTTAATAATAATAAAAAAATATAATGAAATGTAATACAATTAAAACCAAAGTATGTATAAGCTAATAAATAAAGAATTGTTCATATTTGGGTTATTAATCCATCATACTCACTAAATCAATTAAATTAATCTATACTATGTAAAATAAAGTATTTCTAATTAAAACAATAAAATTAATAACATTAAATAATTACGATTAGATAAAATTAAATAAATTGTATATAGGTAATTAAATAATTTATTAAATAACACTTCATCAAACTATCGATTAATAGCTAATAATATTTAAAATTCAGTAATACTATTTTTTTTATTTTATCTTATTTTTATTTTTAAGTACATACAGTTATTGTATTGTTGAATACAAACATGTAGGTACCAATTACATTAATTTAATTTAAGATTGTGATTTTCAAGATTTTATTGCTATAATTGCATGTCTTTATTATAATATTGCCACACAAAATTCAAATACATTGATGTGTGCATCCAACATCCGAATGACTTGGGGGTGGTGCCTGGAGACCTGTACTACGGGTTTCTTTTGGAAACCTATCTCAGGCTCCAGTCTCTCACACACAGGTTCATGCCCTAAAATAAATGTACCATGTAATGAAAATTGTAACATGTGTGAGAGAAAATAAATAAATATTCTATTCTATTCTATTCTTTACTAAAATTTATTTATGGGCAACAAATTTATTATTGAAAAGTGCCAAAAAACTGTGGGAAATTCAAACACGAGAGCGGCTGTCTTAGAATTCTATAAACTCTAAAACTATGAAAACTCATACTAAGGATACAGGATAAGTACGCCAATGTCGCGATGACCACTTTTTTAACATCAAATCCCGATGTAATTTCTGTTGAAATAATTTGTTGATATTGACGATCTACAGACAATGAAGTTACGAGCGTATAAAATGATCCTGCAGGGTGGCTATTTTGAAATTTTCTTTTAGACACGTCAACTATTTTTTCGCCATTGAATATTTTTTATTATATTAAGGTGACGTTAACTACTAATTAAAAGTATATAAAAAACATGCATATTATTTAGTATTTGTTGTTAATTTTGCAAAGTTGGTGTAAGGCTAACAAATAACAATTTCTATAATGTCCAATAACAAATTAATAAGTTTTGAATGGTCGTAGCCACAGGTGGTAGCACCAAGGCGTCTAGTTTACATATATTTTATAAAGAAAATATACAACAATGCCATTTTTAATACAGTGACTCGACAACTATATAAAATATTTATTACAACAACAATTTAAATGTTCTCGAATACGTCGTAGTAAAGTGATATTTCTATTTGTTTTTTAAAGTAAATGCCAATTAACTTACCTCATTCATGTCATACGGGCAGAACTCGCTGTTAGTGGCGTCCAGTAGAACCTCCTTAGAATCTTTTGAGGCGCCACTGTACAAGCCCAGCAACTGTAACGAATCAAACAATCTTTTAGGTAAGAAAGAGACCGATAAATAACTATGAAATTACCGATAAAATGACATAAAATAGGAAATGAAAAACGGTGGTTTAAGATTATAGTTAATAAATTAAAGGAGAAAAATAAATTGCGATGTAACCTGATTCTAGGAGTTGTTAAATATTGTATAAAAATATTTGCGAATAGTTTTATGAGGAATGAAAATCGTTGGAGATAATTGCGATAAAGTGATGGGGATGGGTCTATCATTTATTCTTTAATTTATCCTACTCCATCAGACTTGGTTTCCTTATTCAGAGGATCAGACGGAGTAGCAACGTTGATAAATTGAACATTTTTTGAAAAGCTTTTGATGATTATAATAGGTGGACTTGCTACTTCTAATAAAGAAGATATACTACTAGTGTTAGATATACTATTAAAAACAGTTTCTTTACCATGATCATTTGAACCTGCAGGATGAAAGCAACCACCACGAAGAACGACAACGTCTGTGCGAGAGTCCTGTTGTTGTGTACCCTCTTCGAGAAGCGCTGAAGACGTGGTGAGGTGTGCTGCATGATATTAATAATATAATTAATAAATAGGTTCAATCTCTTCCTCTCTCTTTCAAAGTATCGCAGTATTATTTGAACATACAACATACCTTGCAGTCAACGCAGAGTACCACATAGGTGAGGCCAAAGACCACAAGGCCGCATACGGCAATCGTGGCGAATCCAAATACATTGCTGAAAATTTATCACAATCACGATCAAATTTACTCGATAAAATAAATAATTATCTCATATGTACTAAGTGTAACGGCGACACAATTTATATTTTTGCAAATTATCTGAATGGTGTGATATCTTATTATATTCTTATACATAGGTATACTTACAGCTTGAAAGCAAAGAGTTGAACCATGACTACAGCACAGTACACCACCAGTGAGCAGATGAAATATACTTTTAGCATTCTGTCGCGTTCTGCAGTGTACTGGAAAAGAATTAAAATATTAAGTAAATTAAAAGTTTTTTTTTTAAGAATTTTAATACTCTGCTACAGCTGTGCTAGCTGTCTATCAACAGAATATATCTATCGACAAACGATTTGTCCAGTATTCTCTTTAAGAATATCTGTCAAACTTATTCTGTCGATTAGGTACTATGGAATATTTTTTTGCGTTTCAAAAGAATAAGCGTTTGTAAACGCCAAAATTATTCCATAATATTTTAAGATAGTTTCATTTTAACTGGGCGTCAAATATTTGCAAAAATAATTCGTTCGGATCTTAGAAGTGTAAATTGCAAAGATTTGATGAAACAAATGTTTACCATAAAAACATAAGCACTAACAAATTTCGACGGCGAAAGCAGTGGTGGCGTAGTGGTTAACGCAGTCGCCCGGATTGCGGAGGATGCTAGGTTCGATTCCCGCCTGGAGCAGATCGATATTATTTAGTTTAATTTTCTAGATTAGGTACCATGTCGAATTATTCTACTGTAAAATTTTCTCTAACGACAGTGTCATGCTCGCATTACAGGATTACTATGAAAGAAGTTGTGTATCTATATCGAAGAGAATCTGTGTAAACATTAATCGTGTCAAAACTTAGGTGACTGATTTAGTTACAATATAGACAAAACTTACAGATGGATAGAAAAAATATCATTTAGGTGCCATTGTATTTCTTGCGTCAGTCCAAAAGCTTTTATCTAAGAACAAAAACTCTACGTAAATAGCAGAAACGTCCCAAGTCCAATCAAGTCGGTCAAGTCGTCGTCAGTTTGACAGTTCGCTTTCTACGAATTGATTGATTCACCAAGTTTCCAGGGTGCTACCGAGTTTGAGTCACGTATTAAAACTTAATTTCCAACTGTTAGTATTGGAGTTGGTGCGCTTTTCGGTCTTTATGGAGAAGGAAACATTACGAGCGAAATGAGATTGTAATTTAATAGAATTTTTACTATCTCACCAGAATAAAGATATAAAATTCATAGTTAGTCAGGATATGAAGATATAAATGAAAGAGTGATTAAATAGCAGTAAATTGGACACCTAACAATTAACGGCACATAAAAGAAGTTTATGAGAGCGTCGATGCTATAAAACTTTATTCGGTCATAAATGGGTCGATCGCGAACACTGCAAATTAATCAGAGGAAGTAAAATTTGCTCTCCATTATAAATATCACATCGCTCCCCGAAAAATAAATACTGAAGTGAAATTTCGTGAAATTTTCTTTGATACGGTCTACGTGTCACAGGCAAAAACCGCCACGGTTTATTAGAGGCAAAGTCAGCGCTCACCACATTAATAGCAAGCCCGCGTACAACAAGCTCTGGCAGGCGAGATGGTTTTACACATATCGCACAAGGTGCAAAATTTACTTTGTTTGATATTTCGTGACGCACAACAACTTCGTTATTATTTCATTGCAATAAATAGGTTATTTCCCTTTGTAATTAATTAATTATATGTGCAGGTAAGAACGGGAGAATTTTCTGCTACTAAGTATAATTGATTTTTACAAACATTTTGGTTTTACCCAAAATATTTGTACAAATACATATGAGCAAGATAGAAAATGAGTTACGGAGAAAATTCAATATTTTATAAAACATTTTCGTGTGGTTTTATACAATTAGAGTCAAATAATATTCGACACAACATGAGAGAAATAACACATGTGATTAACACGTGACCAGCCTACATTGCACCTATTTCAGAGTCGTAACAACGTCCACGTGCCACAATATTTACAGGGTTACGTGAATATGTTTTTAAAGGTATTTGAAAAAAAGAAGTTAGTTTACGGATAGCCTTGATAATTACCTTGCGCTCCAGCTTCTGATCGCGGAAGGTGAGCGTGAAAGGGCGGCAGTGCTCAGCCCGGAGGCGGTCGATTGAGCGAGCATCAATCGCCTTCATGAGGTATTCATTCACTTCATCTTCTGGTTTCTTGTTCTCGTTTGCTGGGTCAACGCCAATTCGGCTGTAGAAAGAAAATTATATTTAAACAACATGCTCCACATCTTTTGACATTTCGCTAACTCGTACTTCTTTAAATTGTTTTTGAGCATACATTTTGAATTGGTTGCCTTAATACGGCTGATTAATTAACATTTCAGTAAAGGCCTATGTCTTTAACTTGTCCCTACTTATTCCAGAATGATTGATTTTTTTTTGTGTTACGAGATGCAAACAAGCTTGCGGCCCACCTAATGTTAAGTGGTCACCGCCGCCTATAGACACTTGCAATATTAAGTGTAAAAATAATTATGTACATGAATCTCGACATGAATCCAGGAAAACTAGGACTCATTTTAAACTATATTGTATTGATAATTAATATTGTTTGTATCGATAATAATAACCATGTTGTTTTATCGTTTTCATGACGAAAGTAAAAAACAATAGAAAATAATAAAAGTTGTACAATATCAAAACAAATTGAAATTTATCTAATAGTCTTACTGGTTTTATTGAATTCGCAGAATTACACGATCAATAAGTATGAAATGGTTTGCGAAGATTTTATTATCTTGTTCTACTTCTAAAGCCCATGAATCTCGAAAAGATCGAGATTTAATTTAAGTTCCCAATTCGAGTTGCTTAACGTTTAACGTTTGACGTGCCCTTTGAGTTATTTCAAAGAGATTTATGACGTAAGACGCACGAAGTTGTAACTTGAACACAAGTTGGCGTTACTTCGTTTTCGAAGAAATGTGTAACAATGCATACTAAAAACTGAATAATACTTAATTTTCTCTAAAAAAGATTTTCTGCCATTTTTGTGAAATTTATATTTTGGAGTATGTCAAACCCTACCTAGTACGGGGCGTGACTTTAGTCACCTGGTACACGAAGGGTTAATTAGCAATTTAATGCCCAGTCATTGTTGGAACTCAAAACCATATAAAATATAATATTCACAATTGTAGCTCTAAATCTTATAATAAACGTAGTCTTGAATCAGCCTTAGTTAACCTGGAAGAATATTTAAAAAATTACATTTAGGCTGGAGTTTACCAACATTTAAACAGGCGATTATTATTAAACAGACTGTTTTTGGTATTTCATCGTATAGAAGAATTGTCAAAAACTGACGGTTGAATTTTAATCGCTTGTTTTACGTGTTGGTGAACTCGAGCCTTAAAATCAATTTTAGAAATGTTTCTTAAGAAATGCAGCATACTGAATTGCTAACGCTCTCCCCAAGGAATTAACTTGCAACAGACCGCAGTAGCACATTTAATTTTTTGGTTTTGTATTACTATTTCCGAGGGTTAGCAGTGGCAACCTTGCATCGCCATTGTCTATTCTTTAGGACTGTCAGTAACTGTTTGTTTGTCTATTACACTAGCTACTATAATTGTTTCACTCGTCATTTTCTCGTTTATACTTTTTTTTAATTAACAGTAGATATTATTTTGTATTTCTTCTTGAACTACTGAATAAAGCTATTTTAGGTTAATCTAGAGCAGAATTATTCCACTTGTCAGTGTCGGTTTATGTACGTATTAATTATAAAATAAATCAATAAATTGTCCATTCATAACATGTGATATTGAATTTACTGTGACTGAACACAAGTTTGTTTAGTTACTATAACGCCGAATAAATTTCAGGTTTCGGTATCACTCGTAATGTTGCGAAGCCCGTTAATGATTTAGTGTGGTTATACCAACAATGCATATACTAACAATGATAAATAACTTACAATACCAACATTGAATGTATAAATTCTTTCACATCATTTGAATTCTAATATTCAATTCAAGCGCAATTTAAGCTAGAAAAAGATTAAAATCATAAGTAGCAGCACCAAAAGTGTCTGTTATTCAAAGGTGCCTGATTAAATCATGTTTTCAAACAGCAGCGTGTAAGGAATTAAACTGATTTCAAGCACGTAGTGGAAGTTCAGAGTCTGAGATTCCGTTGCAAAGACGCCCAACTTATTGTTGGCTCGTAGTTGCTCGTTGGCTCGATGAGCACAACTTGATTGCGACACGATTGCAGGCCCCGGGCTGTCGTTGCGCTCAATTGAAACAAAGTTACACGACGAAGTTTGGTCGGAATTTTTAATACTGATTAAGTTTTATTATTCAATTATTAAAAAATAATGTACATACTTCATAATTATCAGCGGACAAGCTAAACGCAAATGCGTTCTAGGAGTACAATAGTACAATGCACTCCACCCAGGTTTATGCACTATGATTGAATATTTGAGATCAGATTGATTTATTAATTTATGGCCGGTGTCAATAACTTATCTATCTACACTTTTGCTTACTAGAGATAAGATTTTGACAGATATCCTACATAGAAATATCAAAATTCTAACGTTGCCATGGAAACTGTCGGTAGTTATTAGTTAATGATAATTATGTTATTGAAACCCGCCATTATTTGAGGTAGGGCACAGCGGACTACCGCTCGAATTTGGAGCACTCCAAACTGCCGTAGGTACCTCCACCTTATAGAAGACCAAAGTCAAAAGACTACATTTTTGTGGTGTTGTGTTTCTGTTGGTGAGGAAGCTCGCCAGAGCACGGCCTAGGGAAGGGGATCAGGGTTGGCAACTCGCGATAATCACGTCAGTGTTGCAAGTGTCTATAGCAGTCTTTCTCAAAGTGGGCGATAACGCCCCCTTGTGGGCGTTGGAGAACTAGAGGAGGGCGTTAAGGGGCCCAGAAAAAAATGGGGGCTGTTGGCTTAGTTTAGGGAGGAGATGGTTGTATGTAATTTCATTTACTTTATATTATAAAATTCACTTAAATTAAAACCTACCTACTACTCAATATCGAATTATGAGAATTATATTTCTGCCCTGTAGCACCTGTAGTCCCTGTATGATGGTATTAAAACTAAAAGTACTTAACATATTATAGATTTCGTAGGATAGCCCGTACGCCGTACGCAATCAAGTTGTAACAAGATTTTGTTAAATAGCGCTATTGGTGCAATCCGGAAGCAATCGGCTGGTTGATCGATACTGTCCTGACTTGCTCAGTACCCTTAGTATGAGTTTTGATAGTTTTCGAGCTCGATCAAACGTATTGTCTCTTTGATACATTGCCCATTGTTTCTAATGTTTACGCTGGAGGCGATAGTGGGCAATGTATGAAAAATACGATCGAGCTTGAAAACTAACTAAACTCATACTAGGGGTACAGTACGATTGCGCCTCGAATGAGATAAACGAGTTTGTGCGTGTTTGTGTAATTAAAGTAATGAAATTGTAGTTTTTAAGTTTTAAGAGTGTATAAAAAATTGGGGGCGCTGAAAAATAATTGATTTTTAAAGGGGGCGGTAAAGAAATAAGTTTGATAATCTCTGGTCTATAGGCTATGGTTAGTGCTTACAACCAGGCATGCTATTATGCCCGTCTGCCAACCATTTAACATAAAATATCGATTTGATTATCTTACATATTAATTAATTAATTTTATTAACGCCACTTAGTCCATTTATTTATAACGGAAAATTTGGGGAAATGTTAACCATGCATGGCCGTAACTATAATCTTACACAACATCTTAAATATTTAAGGTTTGTAAACAATGTGCATATTCATATTTCATCTTGTCAAAAGGGAGGCAATAGAATTTAATAATGCAGCGGATATTGCTGTTATACAAACTTTTCTGCTTTGAGATAGAACAAGTTTATAAAGCTGGAAGAAAAGTTTGTTTACTTACTGGATAAATATTGACACCGCTTAATAATAATTTCTGAGCTTGAGCAAGTAACTTTAATGCTCTTTCATCACTTTTTTCAATAATTGGTTACTACTTTACAATAAACTTAGTACCTATATTATTTTTCACTCACGAGCCTGTGTGAGAAATCACTCGTTGTACCTGTATGCAGATAATGTGCAATTGTGCATGTATAAGTAAATATTATATCTACATACAGTCCTGGCTCTCCCGCGATTGTGAAATAAAATATTATAAGCAAGCATAGGCCTGGCCTGTCTGTTCGTAGGATGTTATTAGGTTCATATAAAACTTCGTAATTTATTGTTGCATAGCTTTGAATACCAAATATAAAATAATAAAAATAAGTGAAATTTATAAAACTAGGGCTAATATCTTGGTATTGTACTCAACGAAAGTTGCTACTAATTTACAAAACAAATTGCCCAACTGACTTCTCTAAGAAAATAATATTGAACAATTATATGATTTAATACTTACTTTGAAGTATGCTTGCCATGTTGTGAGCCATGGCCCATAACACGCATTTCCTTTGACACATTGCCATTGATGGAGAAAGTGTGTTGTGGCTTCTTGTCCTAAAGAAGTAAATAAACTCATTTAGTATAGACACCATGTAGTCCGTGGTTGAATGCTGGTTGGATCAAATGTTTGCCTCATGACAATTATTTTATATTTATCTGCTATATCAAACCTTAACACAAATTTATATTTAAATTGAAATGAAATATTGGGCAAGATATATTATTATCATTATTATTACTTACCTATTACCTTTACAAAGTGTAGTACAGTTATCATAAGTCAGGTATTATATTCTACAACTAAAAGGAATAAAAAAAAAGTCCAATAAATATGCGTTATTAATATTTTTTTATGTAGATTGATCTTAAATTGTTCTCCGTACAATGCATCCTTTATTAGATTTTTTTAATCGGAGAGGTCAAATGCATTTACGCATCATCCCTGCAGTACGATGCAACTGCAGTGGTATATGGGACTCGAGGTACAAGCGTTCCCCCTACTCACGAAACGAGATCGCGACAATTTTATTCGCTTTTCACCGGGAAGCCTTCTGTGCCCGCCCTTTCGGGCCCAATTATGATAATAATAATAATATATTTCTACGCTCACTCCAGTTGTCTAGCCCAAATTAAGTTTCATTAAGAACTTGTGTTATGGATACTAGAAAACGGACAAATAAAATTTGTCCGTTTTAAATAATAATTTTTAGATATTTTTTTTTATAAATAAACACAATTAAATATATTAACAAACATGACTCGTCAACAAATATTCGTGTTCGTCACACAAACATTTGCTGCTACCAGGACTCGAACCCGGACTGCTTTATTTGTAGGCAGCTATACTGCACCAAGACGGCGTCAAGTCAAATTGGTGTACTATGTGCAATCGTATCTGCTGTCCAGCGGGACAACAGACCGCCAGTCTTGCAGCAGTCGTCGCTATCAACTATTTTCCCGAGTCCCTAGTGGTGCCAAGGGTGACTCGCGTGAACTGCTCTATAACTTACCACTCGGCTGGTGTCATCGGGTACAATGAGGTAGGTTTCAATGTTGTGATCCTTAAGGTAGGTATTGCGCTGGTCGCCATGGCCTGGCTCCACTTTGTAGTCATCGCCGAGGCAACGTAGAGTCTCCTTCGTAATGTGCACGCGTCTACAAAAACAGACCGAAGGACTTATCTCTTGTGAAGCAGTATCAGTATGAGTAAGACAGTGGTAGACTATGTTTTGAAGAGATCGAGGAAAGAAAATAGGTGACCATCGTAGTTCAAGGAATGTAGAGAAATGTCATATAGGTCACATCACAATTTTCATTGTTGAAATGAAATGAAATAAAAAAGCTCTATAATTAAATGAATTTTTTAAGTACTTTAAAATCGTCAAAAGCCCTACCACCATTTCGGATACGATAATATATAATTACTTTACCTAAATAATAATAATTATGCTGAGATTTATTTATTATTATTCTGTTGTGCTAGGGACTTGGAGAATATTCTCGACCGTTGACATTATTTCAAGAACTTAATTATTTGTCGAGTTTGCCATTTTCGTATCAATAATATCTCTAGCCAAAAATATTATAATATGGGATATTTTTTTCTCGGTATCTGGAAAAGCTACGTGAGCTGGTGTTAAGATAAGACTGAAGGTGAAAGCTGATCCGTAACGGAAACTGTTTGAGAGATCACAATAATTAAATTTGCATAACAGCCACCTGCCATAGAGAAGATGGTAGTAGTTAACCAGGCGAACTTATAACAAGCCCTGCCACTAACAAAACTGGGCATAAAATTAACTTAAGTACCGATTTCTCTCTGGGGATCAATCCCAGGACCTCTGGTCTAAGATCAAAGCACTATTTTTCAGATACTGTTAAATCTCGGACAGACGCCGCGATACCAGCAGTGCGAGCACGGAACTATCGATAAATGAAATTTGACAATAAAATGTGACTTTATCAACAAAAAACGATCTTCTTAGCGTGACTTTATACTTTGTGAAAGAAAAATACATAGAAAACAGGATTACTGGTAAAACACCAACAAGCTTCAAATCATTTGAAGATTTCATCAACACAAAAAACTTTTACTATGGAAGCCATTCTGAAATTGCGAAAAAAAATGAACTGTTTCATACATTTTGGTTCGTAGGTTTTGTAATTTTGTACTTGTGTGTCATAAACAACATGAAACAACTCACCCGGCAACGCCACCGCTCTCCATATAGTTGGCGAGCGTGACATCGTTGGACCAGACATCGAACTGCCACTTACGCAGGCCGAGCACCACGCAGTGCACGCGGCCAGTGTGGATGCCCACGCGCATGTTCACGTTCACCGCCATCACCTCGCGGACTAGCCTGTAGGGAACAACTATTTCTTTAGATAACAATACATTTATTAACTGGGTCGTAAAACAAAGTATGTCTCAGATCACAGGTATTAGACTTTTATGCAATTTATAATATGATTTTATTTAAATGCCCCCTGACCTGGATCCCTGAAATGGGATTTGCGACTTTCTGGTCAGGTGTGTCATACAATTCTCAAAGCACCCATTGATGAACTACATCCTATTTTATAAACACGCATGAGAGAACGAGTTTGGATTTGATTTGACACCCTATTGGAGAAGAATCGCATTGTTGTATCAATTATGTGACACTTAACCGTGAAACTATCGCCTGCAACCTTGATAATTTTAAGTGATTTTAGTATTGTTTCCCCGAAAATAACTATTCCATCTAAATTTCTAATATTCATCAAACCAGTTAGAAAAAAAAATTGTAACATTACTTTCTTAATTTTAGGAATAAGGAAATCGTTCACCGTTTTCCATGAATATAATTTTATTTATTTTCACAAGGAGGTACAGGAAACAAAAGTAGGTAAATAACTTTTTTTGGTTTATAAAGTGGAGAGTCTGGGGACTCAAAGAAAATTATCGGGGCGGAAAATTGACCTTAAATGAGGCATATTCAAAGTAAAAGCCTCAAATAATATTAAACATAATCTCGTCCCTTGACTCTATGGGACGTATATTGGTAAGTCAACAGGAAAGTTCAAGTTAATAACAAGACATGACATTAAATTAAATCATGTTGGTTTAGGGACTTTAGATAAACTTATATTACTAAGACTATATAATTTGAAAGATTAACACGCTTGTAAGAGTTTGGTGCAAACATCAATAAGATTAACGGCAGAGCAGACCTATTGAAGACGAAAAGTTGAAAAAAAATCAACTATTACCCGGCTTATGGTATTTGAATTGTGTTGTTACTAGGTATGATTAAATCCAGAAATAGCACACTTAAGTACTTTCGAATTTATTTTATTAAAATAGTTTTGTTGGAAAATGCTGCTAACCTAAGAAAGAGCTTGTAAACTCACGCAATAGCATCAATCATGTCCAGTCCCATCTCAACGCAACATTTGGCATGGTCGTCGCGTGCCTCCGGTAGGCCTGACACGCAATAGTAGCAGTCACCGAGGAGCTTGATTCGGAGGCAATGGTGCTCCGCTGCGAGACGGTCGAATCTATTGGCAAAGAAAGACAATCAATTATTATTTATTACTCGTATATAGGTTGCTCGGAATAGTTACGTAAAAAAATTTCAAAACATCAAAGCGGCAATTATGAAGCCCCTTAATAAGTAGAAAATGATAAACATTGTGGATTCCAGCAGAATTTAGAAGACAATATAAAAAAATGCACCAAATCATAACATCAAGTATTATTCTAAATGAAGCATTGTTAAGGTTTATTGATAATAGATAATTAGGTTACTGATAGCTCAGTCAATCAAGAAGAATATCAAACACCAGGTTCTTAATATAAGGGATAAAGAAAATAATGTCAAAATAAATGTTATCATGTCAAATGAGCTGTATTTGATATATTCAATAACATAAAAACAAGGAGCTTATACTAAGAATGGAGTCATTAGTCAAATTAACTAAGTGAGGGCAAAAATTTTGACAATACTTGACATTTCAAATTTCACATTTCTCTTTCTAGAAATTGTCGTCATCTCTTTCTAAACACGACTACATAGAAACAAGATTTCCCCAGTATTTCGCCATCTTTCTAAAACAAAAGTAGAAAAGTAGCTAAAAACTTAACATATTGTATTCAATTATCAGTATTTATTATCAATGAAAGAAATAAATATAATATATTGACTTTTAACGTTTAGGTTTGTATTTCAATCAACTGGTGTATCATTGTGTTTTTTCCATAACTTATGGGAAATTAAGAGATTTATATAATGACAGCTTTGTCTTCATACGTCAATCACGTTGATGTCCCGAAATCTCAACATGACATATTGATAGGTATCGACTCGCGATTTTGGTACGGCTTTTTACATTTTAATAACTATAAATAGTGCAAAATGGTGCATCGCTGTATAGTTCGAGGTTGCAGAAGTGAGTGGTATCCAGGATGCAGTGTGAAATTTCACTTGTAAGTGTTATAATTGCATATTATTGTTCACCTAAGTAAAATTGTTTTTTCACATGTAATTCCATATGATTATCGTTATTGGGCGAAATTCCATAGGGGAAAGTAATTTCTGATACTCGGCTTTCATACTATCTGAATTTAATTAATTTTCATACATAAATTACTTATTCAAATATGTGTAAACAAATTGACTAGGGTGACTAGGATTTTTATAAAATAATAACCTTTTTCCGACCGATATATATATATATATGAAAGAAATAAATATAATAGAAATATATATATATATATATATTTAAGTCTTTGAAATAGCTGTTATATAGATATATATAGATTATTTATATAGTTTATAGATTATGTATATATATAATACATAAATCGTTCTACCCATTTTTGGTTGGGAATGTTTATTTACAAACAAAACATGTAATTTGTGCAATGTACATTATTTTAATTGAGAAACATATTCAAAATGATTGATTGTACTTTACCAGTGTAATAGTGTATTTTATCTTTCACATTTGCATCTACTAACATGTAACGCAGAGTGCAATATGCACAGTGACCTCAAACTTCACTCGAATTTGGGTTAGTAAATTTGACACAGCATTAATAAAATTGTGACTGTGCTATTCAAGGCTATCAAATGATAGTTTTTAATATGCTAATTACAAGTTAAAAGTGCCTGTATAGATAAAATTTTCTTTTCTTTTTAGATTTCCGAAATACCCTAGGCGACGGCAAATGTGGTTGTCTAATGTGCCTTTAAAAACAATATTTTATGAAAGTTCAAAAATATGTAGCCTGCACTTTCAAGGCACTAATTACATAGGCAACTGCTTACGTCAAACTGCATGCCCTTTTTTCAAAAACACGGACATTCCTGAAATGGTTAGTAAAATTTTTGCTTGATAATATATTTCACTAGCCTCAGCCCGCAACTTTATCCTCGTTTCCTTCAAAATTGCAACAGAGAGGAATTAAAATTCGTCTAAAGACAGTATTTAAATTCAGGTTTCATTCATCTTAACTCGTTCTGCTGTTTTTGGGCGTTTGGACAAATTTCCCGAAGTACATACAATCTTTCGTATTCATATTAGTATGAAAAATATTTGGTATAAGGAATAATCTTTTATATTGTATGTATCTAACTAAAATATGTATATGTAATAAGAATACCGAGAGATTCGGTAAACATATTTTCAAGTTGGTATACGTGCTAAATTTACTCTTACATTGTTCAAATGATTTCAATTAATTTTGTTATGTTTCCAGTTTGAATTGATGTTTTGAAATCATTACAAAATTGTAAGCTGTGGAGTTCTTCGCTGGAGTCTTTCGCCATTTCTGCTCCATCTCAGCATAATAATTATTATTTCGTCCCGAAATGGTGGTAGGGCTTTGGACGATTTAAAAGTACTTAGCAAAGTCCATTTAAATAAAGAGCTTTTTCATTTTCATATTTCGCCAATGTTAAGTGTAAATTTACTTATAGTAACAGACAGTTGTACGGAAGATTGAGTTAAAATTGGAGTCTCTCAACACGTGTTTTTACAACAAGACCTCGGCTGAAAAAAAAGAATAAAATAATATTTATCAGTTGACATGACATGAGATAAGCTACAGTATACTAAACTATAAAAATGCCTCTTAAAACCTAGAGTCACAGAAGCGATAAATCCCCGAAATTCGGCTGCTGATTTTTTTCCTGGGAGCCTAAAATAGATAACATTACCGTGCTAAAGGGCACCCAGGAAAAAAAGTTTAAAGTAATTATTATGAATGTTAATTCTTTGTCATGGTAAACTCAAAATTATTTTAAACTTTGAGTACTAATTAATTTTACTAACTTAACGAAGTCCAAGATTGTCCGTGATTAATTTGTGCTATAGGCACCTTACTAGAAAGAGACAGAGCCTCTCTAGAAAATGTCAAGAAATGTCAAGAAATGTCAAGGGTTGTCAAAATTTTTGCCCTCACTTTTTTCATTTGAGTAATGACTCCATTCTTAATTCTATCTTCATGCATAAAAAGCTATGGATAGCTTTTTATGTTATTGAATATATCAAAACTGACAAATGTGTACTCATCTGACAAAATAGTATTATTGTTTTAAAACTCTACGGTATATTAAATACAAAGGTATTTAATTACCTAGTGTTGTCAGGCACAAAAGGAAATCTGTATTATGTACTATTCATCCCGAAAAGTTGGTAAATAATAGAATATAGAAACTCACAAAAAAACTTGCTTAGATATTACCGCAGAAGTCCCATTAAAACTTTTAAATATAAATAAAGAAATCGTCGACAGTTGCCAGTAAACTAAAGCTTATACACTAGTGACTCTCGAACGAATAACAAACGGTGTCAGCTACAGGTGGTTTATGACAGGTACTTAATTTTTTACCATCGGTGGTATTCATAAAGTAGAAAATAAGAAAACCGAATACATTTTACATTATACTGTCCAATTTAATACAATTTGACAACAAAATCACTGAGATGTAGGCAGTTCTGTCAGAAACTACAATGCAGGTCGGCAGGTCGTGCTGACTCAAGGTGTTGGTGGACGGCTTTGAGGTTAATGTGGAGTCCGCGTATGTTGCAGAACTCAACTTCAAACGGTGTAGAGGGAGTGGGGTTGTGCACCGCTATAGTACCTGATGGTTTCTTATTGGCTGCCATGGGGAAAGGAGAAAGATACGTGAATAGAGTAAGCATTGCTGCGTCAGAACCGGACAAAACGGGGAAGTTGGTCTCGCCGAGGAGCTGCCTAAAAAGGATATTCGTCGAAGCGCCGAACGGAAGGTTTTGTATGGCAACAGGCTGGCAAGCTCTAACTATTTTGGAGTACTGTAGAGTCTATACGGCTAGATGTAGGATTGTGTGTAGTCGAATGTTTCCTGAAGCTCTTCTCCACTCCTTTTGGGATTGTGAGCGTGAGTATATGTAGGTATGTATGTAATAAATGTAAACAAAACACTGTCATTTTTGTGTGATTGATTGGTGATGATCATGAAAGAGCGAGTGAAAGAGACTAACATGAGACAAACCTATTGTATAGCTTGGACTTTTGGTTTGGTTACATTTATTCTTTATCGAATATGGCTCAAAATTTATCGAAACAACTCAAAGATCTCTATGGGTCAAAGTGTACTGATGTGAGGAGATTGACGTCCTAAGCTAAGGGGGTAATTAAGCTATTTTCTCTGTCTAATAAAATAATTAAAAAGGAACAAATACTTCTTGAAAGCACTTTCCAATGACGAGCTTTTCTCGTCGCTCTCAGCCGCACTCAATTAATTAAACATAATTTAACTTTAGTATGCACTTAGGACTAATTTAAATCATGACCAATTACAAACACCCATTATAAAGTTCTCAAAAATATATTTCTTAAAATTTTCCAGCGTTCTTGACATTTTAAGGTCCATTCATTCCTTGCGGACTTCTTAGAGATCCATAACTTTTTAATATATTTTTCAACAGTTTTATTGGTGTCACTTCAATTTAGAACTTTATTACATCTAATAATAATAAACATGTTATTATATTAGAAAAATGCACTGAAAAAAATCGGCTTGTCTCAGGCGGGACTCGAACCCGCAACTTCCGCAATCCGGGCGGCTACGTTGACCATTACGCCACCGAGACACTGCTTTTCGCTGTCGAAATTTGTCAGTGTTTGGTGCTTGTGTTTTTATGGTAAACATTGTTTCATCAAATCTTTGAAATTTGCACTTCTAAGACCCGAACGAAATATTTTTGCAAATATTTGACGCCCTGTTAAGATGAAACTACCTTTTATTATGGAATAATTTTTATTTTTGCGTTTACAACGATTTTTTTCAGTGCATTTTTCTAGTATTAATATTTACGCGTTTGTAAACGCAAAAATAAAAATTATTCCATGTTATTATATGTTATTATATAATATGACAAAAGTACAAAGATTTCTGAAACAAATCACTTCAATTTCATCTCGAAATCGTTCTGCGGGCAGACATCTTCTACAACCGCCTTTTTCTCGACTTCATTACGCGGACGTTAACAGTCGACTGCACCATAAAAAGATGCAATAAAGCGCACCTAACTATTTACGACCCACCAAAGACTCGGTAATGAGGATCGCACGTAAAGTCTCCCGTTCAGTCAGATTTATGCTAGACATAAAATCTGCTTTATATTTTTACTATAGCCCCATTGTGTCGTTTTCACTGTGAGCACGTATTTTGATTTTATTCATTTGATTAGTATAGGAATTGAATTAGGGCCGCCGGGCCTCGTTAAACCACGCAGTGTCCGGTATCGTGAAGGTACTGTGATGGATTACCCAATCATCCCATGGCAGGCACCGTCGCTTTATCATAGTAAAAGTAATATAACTTGGTTCAGAAAGTTCAAATATAATTTCTGTCAGGTTTCTGATTGCACAAATGGAGTGCTGCAAGAATAAATATCGATAAAGCATTTTTGTTAGTAAAAAGGCTGCCGGTACAAACACTTAAATTATTGCCTTAAGTATATCCTAACAGTCATAGTTGGTTTAAATTCAATCACTTCTATTAATAAATAGTATCTGTCCATTTGCTTAGCAAGTAATTATTAGGTATAGTCGGTATAATATTATATTATCTGTGTTATTAGATAAATTCAAGTTTTAATATACGTCTGCCAATCTATGTGTTCACGGTTAGAAAGTCATCACCAGCGTTGGGAGTGATCCCAGGAAAGTATGTCACAATGTCATGCGATCTGCTTTTACTAAATCTAAATGGCCTTCATTTCAGCAAGCATAACACGTAATCATTGTTTACCTTGAAATGAAATGAAATGAAAAAGCTCTTTATTTAAATGGACTTTGCTAAGTACTTTTTAATCGTCAAAAGCCCTACCACCATTTCGATGAAATAATTATTTTACTTAAATAATTATTATTATGCTGACATGGAGAAGAAATGGCGAAAGAAACTCCACAGCTTCATACATCATATTTGGAGACACCATGAGCATTGATTAAACATTGCTGTTTTATCCTTTATGTTGTAGCATGCTTCATAGCTCGGGAAAGGAACGCCTCTTTTTTACTATGAACGCTATGAACTACTGTCTAATAACAGTAGGTGGTAATATTATATTACTGTCCTATAACATGAATTTGCAATAAAAAGATTATTTATCAAGATAAAAACTATCCAAATCCGTTAAAACAAAATACACACTATAAAAAAAGTTAAAGTCAGATTGTTAGTTTCGGAGTTCATCCCGGATAAACATCGTGACACTAGAATGATATACGATAGATTCAGGATTACTCATTTGTTATACGGGTTCACATAAATATAAAATAGTGTAACGCTAGTTGGATCCAATATTTATAGATATAATCAATACTAATAATAATAATAGACTTAATGTCATGGCATATTTATCAGCTCAGAAAGGGGTCGTAACCGTATCGTCTTTCACCTTGCCACCGTCCACCAGGCGTCGACTTAACGTCAGCACGTAACCAAATCATCAGTAGCGACTCGAGACTATACCATATTTGAAATTGGAATTGAAAAATCTCGTTAAATAAATATTTAATATCGGCACTCGCAGTAAAAAAATAACTTTGCTCACTTGTTGAACAAATAAGTATTATCGTAGCTTGTGTAATACATACCTGGCAAATAGCTCATTCAGGAGTCGTACCAGCTCCTCAGCTGTGCACTGGTCCGATAGTGAAGTGAAGCCGCAAATGTCAGCGAACAGAATGCTGTTGAATAAACAATTTTGTGAACAATGATACAGGTTTCATCTCAAAGCTTGTCCCGCTATTATGAATAAAGGATGCTTGAAATACACGTGATAGGTTTAACTTTGCATAATAGGAACAAATTCGAAATGTAAGCCCTGTTAGAAGTTTACTTATGTATAGAAACAAAGTTAGTGTCGATTATTTGATGTTAGGGCGTATACATATAGAAAATTAGTTGTTAGCGCCGAGCCACCAGCGCTTAGCGATACTGATAACCGCTACAAAAAGTAAGCTGGTATAGGCAGGACTGCTTGTCTTTAGCAGCCTGAAAAAACAGGTGTTTTAGTTCCTGCCACGACCATGGAGGTTTTTTTAATATCTTTACTTTTTTTACCATTGCTTTGAAATTTTCTACCTACTAGATCTATGAGATATGATGGTTGTGCTGAGAGGAAAACTAAATAGCTTAAAAAAAAATACTATATCTTACGCCTATTTTGGAATATCCTGTATATACTACGTATAGCATTATATTATCTGTGATACTACTAATTACTTACAAGTTAAATATTTTAAATTACTAAGATTTATTAAGAAGGATATTAGTAAATAGGAGTAAAAATAGTAGATATACTAAATTACTTTCTACCGTTCAAACCTCACAACCATCACAACCCAAAACCATTACCATTTACAATAAATATAATAACACGGGTTTCTGTGTGGTAGTGCGAGGAAGTATTCTTCTGAGCATGACCATATGTCCTAGAACTAGTAGGTAAAAAAATTCAAAACAGTGGTTAAACAGTACATTGTTCACCGCGGGACGAAAGTGACTCGCGAGTATTGTGGCCCTTGGCTGCGCCTTCGGGCCACAAATTACTCCCTCGTTGGTAATCGAACTTTCTCCCAAGAGTTACATAGTGCTTTATACTACACCTGTGAGGAACATTCAAAGACTAGTTAAATTGAAATAAGCAGTACACACCGCTGGCGGCGGCGGGGCGCCGCGCCGCGTTAGAAATAGATTTTCATACAACTTTTCCTCCCGCTAAACACGTTAGAAATAGATTTTCATACAACTTTTCCTTCCGCATATTTAGGTCGAAGAAAAGATCAACTTTCTCTTTTCAATTTGAGGGAATATCATGTATTGTTCCGATCAGGTGTAGTATATATACTATTTTTTACTGTCTAAAGATATCAGAAAAACCTCCATGGTG
This sequence comes from Elophila nymphaeata, assembly GCA_955850985.1. NCBI lineage: Eukaryota > Metazoa > Arthropoda > Insecta > Lepidoptera > Crambidae > Elophila > Elophila nymphaeata. The sequence continues at coordinate 25,235,122 of OY039065.1, forward strand.
GTGGCAGGAAGTACAACACAAAAACATCGCAGATAGGCACTTTCCAGCGACATTGGGAACTTATCGGCAAGTTCTCCACAAAAGTATGTTGAATATCAACGGTGACCTGCGGTGACTGCCAGCGCGGTCAAAAGGCGTTGAAGGAACGGCGCCAGCAACCCGCTTTCTTTATGTATACACCCTTACATATCAGGCATTTCGAAATGGATGACTTTTAATAGGAGTTTCTCCCGAGCTCTTGTTGTAAAAACACGTCCAGTTACGTGAGTTTTTTAGTAAATATTTTATTTCATTTATTCGTATGTTTTACAGTTATTTTGACAAGATGGCGAAACCTTTAAGCTTTAAGACAATAGAAGAGACATTGAACGAGGATTCTGGCTCCAAAACAGTGCTCGGTGGCTACTCAGAAGAAAAAATCAACGACAATGATTGAATTAGCGATTTAGAAGAGTCGCCACAACACGAATCAAATAGCAGTGAAGTCCAGGGTCCCGAAATTGAAGCATGTTCTTCAGAGAGTGACGAAGAACCTATATTTCATTTGAAAATTGCATAGTAATTAATTAGAGGTATATTGCAGGGTCCTTTCAAAATTTATTTTATAAAGAACAACAAAGCATACATACGTTAGAAATAATAGTTTTTATTTTAAGATTTTTATAATGTTAGAAAAAAAAATACCAAAAATATTGACTTTTAGTGATCTCTTGTCGTAAGTAAACGGAATTATAAAAATAAAAATTTATTAATTTAATAAAACATGCTTGTTTATAAATACTTCTTGAATAAAATTGCGGACATTTACATTCTAGAAGCTAATTTGGGATGGGGCCGCGCGGCCCCACGAGACCAGTTACGTCAAATTAACGATACTTATGATTTGAGATTGATGAAGAGTAATGCAGTTGCAACAACTACTGATTACACAATATATAGTAAACAATTAGAGACAAAAATTGACAGTTTGGAAGAGTCTTTAAAAAGTATGTTAAAAAACATACAGACTATTTCCCAAAAACAATTAAATTATCAAATACTTGCTTCAAATGACATGGTAGATATGTGTAATTACAATGCAGAGCGTTTTGAATCTTTAAATAAAAAACGAAAATGTTCATGTCTCGTTACAGATATACAAAAAAATGAAGGGTGCATTTCAAGTATATTGTATGATCAACAACACGAAATTGTTTCACTCGTAGATAACCAAACTTGTTCCCACAATAATCTTGATGAAGGTGGGACTCAAGTGAACATAAATAAAGAACAAAACAATGTTATTATGTTTAGTGATGAGTTAGGCAAAAATATGGGTCAAACAATGTGTCACTATATGGCACGGCCTGTAACTAATTATTGTATTCCAGGTGCTAATTATACCCAAATATTGCAGAAGGTGATCTGTGGTACTTACAGCCCTAATAGTACCATAATTATTTTCATTGGTAGACGAGGCAATGCTAATTCCCATGTCATGGAAAAATATTTTAAATGCCTGTCTAAATTAAATGTAGAGAAAATAATTTTATTTACTTTTCCTTACAGTGAGTCATTGAGTCATGCAGAAAATGACTATAGATTTAAGTGTAATAGGAAATTGCATTTAATGACAAATTATAATAAAAAATTTGACATTATTGATTTTAATGGATTCATTAAAAATTTTTTTTTGACAAAAGATAAATATTTTCTTTGTAGTATTTACAAAAAACAAATAGCAAAATCGCTATGTTATTTTATTTTTAAACAAGCCAATTCATTGGCTATAACTTCTGCCTCTATTGGGCAGTCAAATTGGACGCTGGGCAATGACAATTTGGAATTTGCCTCAAATTCTTTAAATTAAATTTCGAGACAAAAGAGACTAACTCTGGCACTAGTAACTATAATGAAAAATTAGATTCTAATTATAAGGTTTTAGATATATTATCCTCCTCAATTGCAATGAATAAAAATTGTAAAAATAATTTTGTTAACCTAGTCCACCAAAATATTCAAGGGATGTCAGGCAAAGATTTAGAATTGGAGCTATTCATGAATTGTAATAATATTGATATACTGTGTGTTACAGAACACTGGCTAAAAAGCCATCAGCTCATGTTCAATTTTAGTAATCACCATGTTGTCAGCTCGTTCAGCAGAAAAAACATATTACATGGTGGTTCATTAATAATTACTAAAAGGAATATTATATGTAAGGAAAGAAATGACCTAGTAAGTATGTCTGTTGAGCGAGTTACTGAAATAGCTTGTATAGAGTTTGAACAATTCATTGTTATTAGTGTATACAAACCTCCATGTGCCCCTTTTGAACAATTTTTAAAAATTATGGAGGATGTCCTATTTAAAATCAGTAAATGTCCTAAAACAATTGTTATCTGTGGAGACTTTAATATTAACATACTAGATACAAATTCAATAACTTGTAATTTTTTAAATTTATTTAAGTCGTATGATTTGGACTACGTTTTTTATGAACCCACAAGAATTACTGAAACAAGTGCAACTTGCATTGACAATATTTTTACCAACCGAACACCTAGCCAAAAGTCAATTATTAATATGTTGCACTCTGATCATTGTGGTCAATTAGCATCGTTTCCTAGGAAAAAAGTTGAAGTGCGAAGAACGAAAATAAGCTTTATTCCTATAAATGCAAGCCGAATTGAAAAGTTTAAATCGAATTTAAGTGTGAAGCTGCCATGGTTGCCTTATGATGATTGTCCAGATAAGCTATACAGTTCTTTATTTAATCTAATAAATGTTGAATTTACCAACACTTTTGTGCCAAAAACAAAGACGATCTGTGATCGTCTAACTTTTAGTGAATGGGCAACGCCTGGTATCTACAATAGCAGGAATAAGTTGTACGATTTGTATAGTAAAAAATCATATAATTTTGATCCAGTATTTGTTAACTATGTAAAAAACTACTCTAAAGTTTTCAAAAGAGCCTGTTCCACTGCCAAGTCAGTTTACTTAAAAAATAAAATTAATAATTCTACTAATAAAATTAAAGAAACTTGGAATATTATTAACAGTGAAACTGGCAGGAGTCAAACACGCTGCCGCAATATTAACTTAAAGATTAATAATGTAAATGTTAAAGCTGATTTGGAAGTAGCTATGGAATTTGAAAAGTTTTTCTCAGATGTTCCCATACTGGCTACTAAATCACTTCAGTCGTCTTCCACCTCAGCTGAACAGCTTCTTAAACAAAATGTACCATCCTGTGACAGTAACTTCGAATTTACAGCTGTTAATTATAAAGATATTATAAATACCTTTAAGTCTATTGACCTGAAGAAATCTATGGATCTTTGGGGACTATCAGTCAAAACAATCTCATCCATTATAACTATAATAGCTCCTTATTTAGTTGTCGTATTTAACAGTTGTATTGGTTCTGGTGTGTTTCCTGACCTGATGAAACACAGTAAAATAATACCGTTATTTAAATCTGGCGAAACCTCAGATCCCACTAATTTTCGGCCTGTTTCTATTCTGCCAACTTTAAGTAAGATCTTTGAGAGATTAATGCTCAATCAACTATTAAAGCATTTCAATAAATATAATATATTTCATCAGAAACAATTCGGGTTCACTCGGGGTCGCTCCACCATTGATGCGGGAGTTGAGTTGTTAAAGGAGGTATTTGCTGCTTGGGAAGTATCACGTGACGCTCTTGGTGTTTTCTGTGATTTATCTAAAGCTTTCGACTGTGTTAATCATGATACTCTGGTCAGGAAATTACACCATTACGGCATTAGGAACAAGGCTCTCAACCTTATGACTTCATACCTGAGCAATAGAATACAGAAAGTTTATATAAATGGTAAAAGATCTCCAGGTTCTCTAGTCACAATAGGTGTTCCGCAGGGCTCAATTCTTGGTCCATTTCTTTTTCTAGTGTACATAAATGACTTGCCTTACTACATAAGGGACAATCATGATATTGTATTGTTTGCGGATGACACATCTTTGATTTTCAAAATAAATAGAAAATTAGATAATTATGACGAAGTTAACAATGCACTTGCAAAAGTAGTTTATTGGTTTAATGTTAATAACTTGTTGCTTAATGAAAAAAAAACCAAAGTAGTTAAGTTTACTACGCCGAATGTGAGACGTGTAGAAACTAATGTACAAATAAATGGAGTTGAATTGAAACCTGTGGAAACAACAACTTTCTTAGGAGTAATGTTAGACTCCAAACTACAATGGGGTCCACATATTGTAAAACTTTCGGGTAAACTAAGTTCTGCGGCATACGCAGTTAAAACTATTAGGCGGCTTACCGATGTAGATACCGCTAGAATAGTTTATTTTAGTTATTTTCACAGCATAATGTCATATGGAATTCTTCTCTGGGGGAGTGCTGCAGATATTAATACCATCTTTGTGCTGCAAAAACGGGCTGTTAGAGCAATTTATCAACTGGGTCCGCGTGACTCCCTCAGAGAAAAGTTCAAGGAGATAAATATTCTGACTGTGTCATCACAATATATACTGGAAAACTTACTATATGTAAAGAAAAATATTATGAATTTTTCCGAGAAATGTCATACGCACAATGTAAATACTAGGAAGAAACACGATTTGGTTGTATATAAAACTCGTCTCCACAGAATAAGCAATTCCTTTATGGGCCAATGTATACGTTTTTACAATAAGCTTCCGAAGAATATTAGAGACTTGCCTATTAATAAATTTAAAAAAACTGTAAAATCTAAATTATATAAAAAAGCTTATTACAAGTTAAATGATTATTTAAATGATCCAAATGCGTGGGAGTAAAATCTGCCCAAATTTACGCATTTAAAATTGTAATTTATTCATTCATATTGATATATCTATGGACATGTAATGATGTTTTGAAATCATTACGAAATTGTAAGCTGCGGAGTTTCTTTCGCCATTTCTTCTCCGTCTCAGCATACTAATAATTATTTAAGAAAAATAATTATTTCGTCGAAATGGTGGTAGGGCTTTTGACGATTTAAAAGTACTTAGCAAAGTCCATTTAAATAAAGAGCTTTTTCATTTCATTTCATTTCATTTCATTTCATTAAACAAATACATTTTTGCTCGACATTGGCAAAATGCGTAAACTTTTTGTGTAGCGACCGCCATTATTTTACAAGAAGAAGACCATTAATTAAAATGAATTCTATATTATTTATGTTATTTATATATTCGTGATCACACAAGCAAAAAATGTAAAACACTGTAACCCGACTACGAAAAAAAATAATGGAATGAAATTGGATAAGATCCGGGTTTACAGGGTAAAATCAACTGCACTCGATTTCAATCTAAGATTTCAATAAAAATCGACATTCAACCATAATTTTGACATGGCAGTCCTTGACAGTCATAGTTCCATTAGTGGCCTTTTATTTAAAATCTGTTGCAAAGAAAAAATCTCAAAATCCTCTTTGTGTTAAAGTCGGTTTAAATGTAGCCTATGTTCATATTGGCTTTGCTGTAGTTGGGTAAAAAAGGATGTGAATAAAATGTGAATCTTTATAAAAATCATTTTAATCTATTTTTACCATAAAGAATTTATTAACTATGTAGCCAGTAATTATTTTCTTTTCAAAACAATCTCAAATAGGTAATAGGCAATGATCGGAGTATATTGCCCGTCATTGTCCAAATTTCTTCGCCATTTGTCGGTCGCGCCCTCAAAATTGCAGCTATTACTTTTTAACTTCCCACATAATCTTGCCGACGACCATTTTTCGCAATAATGTAAAAGTTTACTCCTATTACACCTTTATGTTTTTATTTGGCGTTATATAATATTACTCAAGTAGGTCGTTTGAGACATTAGAACACCACTGTGGATTATATGATCTTTTATTATGAAGTGTGTCTGGTCCGAGCCGTTTGGCTCGGCATTTTATAGATATTTTATTAATATACGATTACGTGTGATTTTTTTATTGACAAATATAATTATTATTGAATAGTACATGTGGCATGATGGCCTTTTTTCCTCTTTGTGGTACATTGGGACATTTTTTGTGTATGATTTTCATAACTATTTTTACGTATTACGTGCGTATGATATCATTTGGTAAATGAGAATACATTACTTACCAGTATATTTTCAATTAATTTCTGTCTGATAGTCCAGTAATTAAAAGGTGTCGCTGAATTTGTTAAAATTAGAACGAACTATTCTTGGAATAATTCAAATGTAAACATGACAATATTAGTCTAATATTTAATTAGAAGAAGATTTTAATTGAAAAATGAATCTCTCCCTACACTTTCCGAGAGTTTATAAAATCTCATTTATCAATCTTCTTCACCCGTCAACCAATTATGAATTTCCGAAATTAAAAAGATGCAATCTGCCTTCTTGTTTGTGTGCCTTAACTCATAATTTTTCAGAATATCTAAATATTTTCATTTGGCATTGTACTTTGAGGAAAGGACTCTAGGGACGAAAACTCTGCATTCCTCGAATTCACCGTGCGAGTACGCGGAACTACGCGTTGCAGGTAGCCAATAGACACTTGCAACATTAAAATGGCAATCGCGCGCTGCCATTCCTAGAACCCCTTTTCTACCCCATGAAATTCTGGCGACCTTACTCACCAATAGAAACACAACCCCAAAAAAATTTAGTATTATTTAACTTTGGTTTTCTGCGGCTCTAGATTCTTACGGATAGTTTGCCCTATTTCGACAAAACAACACAAAATGGACAATAAATTGTACTCACTTTATGAAACAGCATTTAAATTTTTAGTATAATCTTTATTTATGCAGTTATAAAGATTACATCCGCATATAAGTTACAGAGCAGCGGAGACCTCTTACACATGTTATGGTGTAACTATGCAATGTGGGGACCCGCCCCCCCTAGTTTTGAAATTTTTGTTCTATATATTTAAGTATTTAAGAACGTCAGTGTCACTACCGGGGTCCCTATTTCTCGCGGGGCCCGTGGCATTTTGCGAGCCATGCCACCCTATAGTTACGCTACTGGTCATGGCAGCAGTAAGGGAACTGTGGTTAAAAAATAAAGGCACCTCCACTTTAATTGTTTCAGAATATTTATCATCTTATACCATCCTTGTCGCTGGACTGCGACCGCACGAGGATACCTGAGACCAAAGACGAGTCGTCAATCTATTCCATCCAATGCTCTACGAATAAAATATAATGCATGCAACTGACATAATTACTGACAAAACATCCCGGCGGCCGTGTTAAATATTAGAGTTAGCGTTTGTTATCGCAGAAACGCTTTGAAGTGTTTTCCACTTGCCTAAGCACACTGGACATTCCTACGAGATGGTGTAAAGGTCACAGCACACATATCAACTCGGAAACGGATCACTGTCGTCTCAACTCCAGCTGTTTAGGAGTATCCTTTGCATAAAGCTCAATACTGTAACGCACACTTATCAGCAACGTACATTGCCTCGCCTCGGGACAAGCTCACAGTGTGGTACGTGACCAACTTGTAGTAGGTACACGCACTTACGGCTAAAGGCTTTTCGTCCACGCTTGCCCGATTAACTCTCCCTGTACTAGGTGACATAACGTCACTTCCCGTACTAGGTGGGGTGTGACATACCCCAAAATATAAAAGTGTCGAAAATAACAGATCTTAAAATATATAAAGTATTTAGTAATCATAAACACACAGTAATAATTAAGTTTAAGTACAATTTTGAAATGAAAATATGTATAAAAACATTTTTATTATTTAAAAACAGAGAACCAACAATGTGTTGCGTATAAATATGCGTTCATTATTAACACATTTCTTCATTTGAGTCATTAATAACAAAAAAACTATTAAGGTATCGAGTTTTATTCCATTTAAAATGCTTGACATACATGCATTAAAATAAAAATCTTCAAAAATTAATTAGAAATTTCTATGAATACGCCGGGCGAGGTGGGGTGTATGATGCACGAGCAGTTTAGGGTCCCACTGTTCCCTTGATGGTGAACCCTGGATTGACTTGGCAATATTGATGGGTGCAGAAACATTGTAATTTCAGCTACTGAGAATTCCAAGTTCGGAGCTTTCACAGTTTAAAAATTATTGCGATTTTCGTCGGAGTGGGGTACGTCACACCCAACCTAGTACTGGGAGGGTTAACCAAATCGTTGCTCATTCAATTTGGTTACGTAGGTTGATGGCTGGTGGACGGCGAGGCGAAAGGCAATACGGTGACGATACCTTTCCGAGCTTATAAGTGTAGCACACTTTTGTTCTACTCTACACTGCTTAATGTATTCTACTCTACATTTAAAAGAAAAACTGTTTTAAAACCAAGGCCCGCAAAATTGTTTATTTTATCATATTTGCGGCATCCATCCGGTTGACATAAAAAGCCCACGATGAAAACTCGGAAAGAAATTTGGACGGATTTTTTTTTCTAAATTTCAACGGAAGATGCCTTCTTTTTCACCACGGGTACACTTTTTATATGCTGAATTCCTTTGCGTTTTATATTTGTAGCGCATTATTAATTCATAGCGATTTTGCTTTCATGTTATAATTGATATGAATTGTCATATCACTGCGAAATCTTTTATTACATAGCGTTTGGCTCAATTTATTTCTGTTGGCCGGTAAATAACATATTGTATAATAAGATTTTATTCAATTTATTTGCGAGTAGTTTTAAATACGTTGAAAGCTAATTTAATTACAGTTACAATATAAAATTTAATTGTAAAGCGTTGTTCGTATTATAGTTTCATCATTGAATCAAGAATGACGTTGATTTTACGTGATTCTAGAAAATTGCATTTTTGTGATTTTGATAGTATACCATCATTTGCCTAAAATTAATATTACATACATTTAAATAACTTCACAATTATAAAGTAACGTGTTAGAATGAAACTGGGTACAATTAGCATATCATATGCACATCGCACGCGGTGCGGAGCGGTTTATCGGCAATGCTTGCTTCGGTCGTCAGACACTTCGTGGTGACGTTAGTACTACCGAAGCGGCGCGGTGCGGGTAGCAACCAGCCTGCTCCGCACCGCACCACCTGTGATGTGCGACGCTCCTTACATTACGCGCTTGTGCAACGCACACATACATACCTCTCATGGACAACGAATCTCAGAAAATCTCGAAACGCTTTGTCAATAATTGTTCTTTTGTTAAAATATTTATTTTACGCTTTTGACCACTATATCACTAATGTCTAGCCTAGCGTGGGTGTAAAGGAAAACAGTTACAGCACACCGGACCTGTTTAAAAAAATTCTTCAGTAACACTGGCCACCTGTGGGCACCGAAAGAATGAAACCGCAGGCGCATAACGATAAAATTAGTATTATGATATGACCTGAAGCTCTTACTCTGTAGAATGTACTTTACAGTGTCAGCATTAAACAGCAAAGAGTAAGCTTTTGTTAAGTGGATACTTACACAATGCAAGCTTAAGCTCATACTCAAATGATTATTTGTCTATTGTGCGCAACGAATTAGGTTGTGTGGTATTATACCGTCTTTACTTTGATAGAGCTGTCTGTATACAGCGCCTAAACGACACTAGCACGCAATAATGAAATATGGTCACATTAGACCACACAGGTGATTAACTCGGCAAGGCGACTATAGCAGCAATATCATGGTTTTGCTACAGTAGATTATTCATAACAGGTATTTACAATAAAAGATCAAAATAATGTTACTACGAACCGTATTTCTTCTTTAATTTGTGATCGTGTAACATAAATCTGTTCGCAAAAAAGACGAATTCCCCTTTTGCCGCACAATATTCTACGTTGAACATTGCGGCTTAAGATTGAATTTCCATTCCTGTGGGAACCGGCGTCAAAGGTGTAAGACCTTTGAAGTTTTTTCTGGGTCTATTAAGAAAGGTTTGTAGAGTTCTTCGCAATCCGTCGTATTACCGAGTACGTATTGTATAGACAAATAAGTAGGTAGTTAGAAATAATTTAACGGGTAAATTTCTTTATTTAAAAGGAATTTCAAAGGGATATTGAAAACGAATTATTAACAACTCGCTTACCATACATGACTTGTTAATTAAGTGTTTAAATGCAATTTAAATGCAAGGTTTCAGTATAGTATTTCCTTCGTGGAATATGTTGAAACGCTTTGAACATAATATCACTTGAACTAGAATGGCATTTACCTGAAGTGCAAAATTGGATGTCCATTTTCCGTAAATGTTAATTTCAATATCAAATTAATAGGCGCGTTCAAATCATTATCGACATGACTGTTTTCTGTTTGTGAAACAAATTACAAGTTGCTAGTCATTTATAATATCCATCATTTTCCTACCCTGTTTCCTATTTTTTGGGGTCGGGGCGGTATTGCCTTGATATCGACAATACTGCTTAAGGATTTGGCATTAGATTCTTACGGCCGGCCGCCTACCTGACACCAACCCACATTGCGAACGATTGCTATCTTTCGCCAGCAGCTGGGACCACCAGCTTAATGTCCCTTCCGAAGCACGGAGGAAAATCGATTTGAAATATTTTCGGTCACCCATCCGAGTACCAACCGTGCACTTGGTTGCTTCACATTCGTGATCGTTACTAAGAACGCACGACCGTGGTGTAATCGACATCCTTATTTATTATCATATGTCACTAAAAAAATAGTAATTTAGAGGATAGTACGGCGAACAGGTCTCCATACGAACGGAGAAAACATTTACACTATTGCTTATCCGGTCTTTAAAATATTTAAGAATGTTTTTAACAAAATTACATTTAAAAAAAACATTTAAAGTTATATTAACCCTATTAACCTTTAAATACTGACGTGGGTATCTCACAGATGGCGAATTTACAAATATGAGTCTTATTTCGAAGACTTTGAAGATACCTCCGCGGCCTTCCCAGTAGCTTCGGGATCAAACACGTCGATTAATTAGTTGAGCACTCACTAGCGGTGCGACAACATCTGTGGCTGTGGTGCTGAGCTGTGTCTTGGGTGTTCAAAAACAGTATGCATGGATTGTCTAGACAACAAGTGATTTATTCCAAAATATTAACGTGATTTTTAAGACCAAGCACTACAGCTATACTATAATTTAGATTGATGTTCAAAATAGAAGAAACATATTATTATTATTAAAAAATACAATACAATACTGACAATGCGAGCACGTCTCCATAAATAGCTACGTAGAAAACGTTTACTAACCCGATCTTTATAACCTTTAAGTACTGACGTGGTTTACGTCAGTACTTAAAGGTTAAATGTCGAATTTTGAAAAACTGGAATACGTACAGATATAGTTTTTTGCTATGTAAAAAACATTCTATATTATGAAGATCGGGCTAGTAAACGTTTTCTACGTACCTATGTATGGAGACGTACTCGCAGTATTGTATCAGCTTGTAAGCCGCACTGCTGAGATGCTTAAGAGTGTAACTACTTGCTATTAACATTTGTTTATTGGTTTTATGTAGGTGACAGGCTTGCCACTTTTGAGGCACCGCTCCATTAAAACGGTGATAATATGTAACCTAAAGCTAAAGCTGTTCAACCACTTTTGGAATTATATTATCTAATCTCTTAGATTTATATATTCCAGAAGTTTTAGAAGCGCTTCTAGAATACATTTAGTCAAGGCTACAATTGGAAAGTCAACAAAAATTATAGTTGTCAAACAGATCGCTTACTTTTTAATCCCCAACGCGAAAAGAGAGGTGTAATAACATTGATGTATCTGTGTCTGTCTGCAGTATCCAATTGTGATGTGTTTTTTTTTTTAATTTAAAGCTGTTTACTGCATCATAATTCTTTTTGTACCATAGAGTCAGCCCCGTCAAAATAGACAGTGCTTATTTGCACCTATAGTTTTCGATTTAACACGTCAGTGGTCGCATGCTCCTAAACAAAGGATGCATTTAATATCTCACGTTAATTAACTACCTGGCTCACTGTGTGACATCAAATAAATGTCGCGTTTCACCGAACCTATTGAACTAATTAAGGGAAATAAGAATACACGAATGATAGAGATGATATTAAAATAAAGGGAACAAACTTTAAAGTCCTTAGGCCCGTATTATTACAGAATGACACTCAGAAATCAATTATGTCTTGAGAATCGTTTGTCACTTTATATTAAGCACAGTGATAGAGATGTACAACGCTCTTGAGACTCATTCTGTAATACGTGCCTTAGACTATTACAGCCTTATTCATAAACACTCAATAAACCTATTTTAGTTATTACCTTGTTAAAAAGTATTTTGTCTTATTCATCTCGTGCCAGAGTGACAGAGAAAAACAATTTGTAAATCTCTAATAAATTCAATTGTTTTTTGGTATGGGTTTGTCTTTACTCTTATTATGGGAATACATATTGCAGAATACATGCCTAATTTAGGCATTCGTGCACTAAACTAAAGAAAGCTCTGCAATGTGTTTTTAAAGTTGATAAACTAATAATAAGTCTGTAAATAATTCTTGTATTAGTGACATTAAAATAAGAAGAAGTGAAGTAAAAATTGCCTCAACTCAGAATTTAATGTAGTAAGTATCTATTATCATTATAAAAATATTTTATGCAAAATTATATTCGGAACTATTTTTAAAAGCTAAGCGCTGTAAGACAAGTACAGTCGACCAAATTGAATCATGACCCACCTTAAGATCATTTTCCTACAGTCACTCTATACAAAGTAGGTTGAAATTCGCTTGAACATACATTTCTTAAGTAACGAACCTGTTATCAATTTATTAGACACTGACAGTGTCTAATAAATATGGCCTTTTAAATTTTTTTCCACTACTACTTGACATCTGACACATAACGTAATTTTTTTTTTTAATATAATAGTTATTCGTTTTTCTCAGTAGTGAAAAGAGTTTAGATTATTAACGGCATCTTATTTGAAATTCCAATTGAGACTTTAGTGCAATGATAACAAAGAGTAAAATTGCATCGATCTCTGACCCGTAAAATTACACATTTTTATTCACATTTAAAACGTACTAAGTGCAACACGCATGATAGCGAAGAAAACCTAACTAAATTTATGATTGTAAAGGAATGATCGGCCAAGTGGGTCATGATTCAGTTGGTTCGACTGTACATAAAGTTAAATTGTCAGAATAGCATCAAAAATACTCCAGGCTCCATTTCATTGATTACATTGAGTAGTTGAGACGAAGCTTACATACTTTATATTATTATAGAACTTATGTAAGAGAATGATGTTGGTCATTCCCCTGAGCATATTTTTTATTTACTTAAAAGGGTCGGAAGGTATCGTATCTGAATTAAATAACTTCAACTAGGAGCTGAGCTGAAATATCCGAGGAGTGGAGTTTTGTATGCTTATATTTGAAATAATAATCTTTCAAATATGAAGGATATTAGCTGATTAGAGATGAATGTTCTAAAATAGTAAGCTCATTTTGCACTAACAAGTTATATTTTTTACGATACAGCAAATACGGTATACTGTTTTGGTAGCGTCTAGAATCCGGATTAATATAACTAACATCCAATGAGAGGAAGTAATATTAGCTTTGCTTTCGTGAAACTTCCATGTCTATTAATTACAAGCAAACTGTACCATTTTCGTGATACACAAATTAGTATAAAGTGAACGAACGTGTACGAGGATATAAAGTTTTGAACTACGCCGACAAGTTCACGAGTGACAAAACTTCCTTTTTTGAGTTACGTTTTTATCTTTGGGATAATTTTGAACCCTTTGTCTTTGTATACATAAGCTTTCCAACTGAATATGGTTGAGCAAATTCCAAATTGTAGTGAAAATGCGCATAGAAATATCCGGGATTATTTTGATAAATAATTGTGCGTAGAATTTGATCTGTAAAAATTATTACGAAATCGTATTATGGCATTTTGGCTTTGTAGAGTTTCGTGCTAGAAAAGTAACATTATTATTTACTGCTATAATAAAGAATAAGTTTTTATGTAATTTTATAGGGTTTCCGGTTTTCGGTGATGGCGTTGGTGATGGCCTTATATCAAAACAATGAGGGCAGCAATGAGGCGGTCCAGTCATCTGTTGTTCCTGTTTTTTTTTATCTTTATTTCATAAATTCTCATTTATCAATTTTATGATGTTTTGGAGCGGGAATCTCATACGTGTTTTGACACCAAGACCTCTTATAGGTTTCTCAAAGAAGCTCATTAACGCAGACAAATTACTGTATTACCTGACATTCTCGTATCGCTGGATATAGATCTTGTGGAATTGTTCTTGTCGTGGCTGGTTTGCAATGTCGGCCTTCATCTCCATCGCAACATGTCGTGGAAGCACTGACAGAAGAAGGCGTTCCTGGTGAAAGTAAAAAAAAAATATATTTGGTATATTATAAATATTTTAAACAACAAAGTTAACAATCGTAATTTTTAAACGCAATGAGATTACCCTCGCTAGTCATCAAGCCGGGGGTCATATCGTATTATTTACGATCGTAGAAACCAAAACCAAATCCATCGCATTTAGACCCAGTGTTTGATCTCCAGGGGAGTAGAAATTTGTACCTACTCGGTTTGGTTGGTGGTAGGACTTTTTTAAGACAGCCTAGCGACCTACCACCGTCCTATCAAAATCTGTCGGCATAATAATAATGTTAACAGCATTAATGTGTTCCGTCAATTAATGATGAGATAGCCAGCTCCTCTGTGGTTGAGGGTTCCAGGTGAAGATCGATTCCATCTTTGGCCTCATCGTCACTTACCATCAGCTAAAGTGAATACCAAAAGCTTCGCTGTCGAAAATTTTAAAAAATACCCATTTGTTGTGACATCTATGACACCCGTAGAGCTGTTGTGAAATTGTATGAAACCTCTGAGATTATCTCTCTATAGTCTATTTTCTCTTAGAAACGAGTACTGAAAATTTCGACTGCGTTTCTATTGGTCCACGTAATTCACACAAAAGCCACAAAAGACCGGTTTGTATGATAATTGTGCCATGAGCACATATTGTGCCGCGCGCTCTTTTATCAAGCAGCAAATTACAAAAGTTATAAAATTGATGAACTTCGAACTCTTTTGCTATAAGAAGTAGCTAAAGTGGATAATCAAAAGTGATCGTATATGTGTCAATGATGTGAACCAAGATGTACAAAACAAAAATGTACGAAGTCGACAATAATGTAGAAAATATGTTAGAGCAGTTTATTATTCACATGTCTGCAGAAATTTCATCAGAAGGAAGTGACGACGATACTTTTTAAGATAACAATTATATAATAATTATTTGATTTATAAGTTCTAGTGTTTTATTGTTATTTATTTATGAAAATAACATAATACGGACGCACGCGCACTCGAACAGAAAATTTTGTTAATGAATCCAATAAGTTTAGAAGTATTTAATATGAACGAGCGTTTACAATCTCAAAACAAGGACAAAGGCATTGGCTTCGCCCCTAACATGACCCATTTCACTCTGTCAATATCGGAAATACGCGAGAGACTTAGTCAGTACTCATAGCACAGTACATAATCAGTACAATACGCACTTCACAGATCATAAGTAAGAAATTTACAGTAACAGACAAATAATATATATACGCATAATCTTAATACATATAAATTATGTGTCACGTTGTTTGTCCGCGATGGACTCCTAAACTACTTAACCGATTTTAATCAAATTTGTACACCGTGTGCAGTTTGATCCAACTTGAAAGATAGAAATTTTTTATCTTGATAAGTAATCATTCATTTTTACTGAGAATTCAATACATAAGCAGTAGTATGAAATTACCACAGCTACGCGTGGCCGGGACAGCTAGTAATATATAAAATATACGGGAATAAATTATAGACTATGGTAAAAACTATAGACTTTGAACCAACTATAGGTGAATCATGTGAGTATGAAAGCGAGAGGTAGTATTTTTTATTTTATACTTGAAGGATTGACAAGCTAGAAGAGAGATCACCTTTGTACTGCCCACGATTTGAACTTCCGAAGAGAGAGAGATTTCCATAGACCGCTGATGAGCCATATGTGCCGCACGTAATTATAGTGATTTAAGCAATGAAAGTTGTAATTTGGACATTTTAATAGTTTTGGTTCATTTAGGAAAGAGCTGCAATAAGTCCTATTATGTTTAACTTAATGTTCGTGTATCAGTGTTTGTCTTTGTATTTCGGTTGGGATGGGTGACTACAACAGAACACAGAAAGAGATTTCTGTTTTCTGTGGTGACTACCCTACCGGAATATTTTGTTTGTCGATTTTTTTCCTTCTCTATTTTTATGTATGCGAAATAATACTAGTGATATTACTTTCTAATAACTTATTGTTTTGCCCCAACTCTGTACAAACATGCTGTCAACACTATTTTAGGTTAGTATTTAAAACAAACAATTTCATTATATTGTAGAATATTATGTTACGATAACTGTCTGTTTGTGTTGATAAACCGTACTCAGGGGGGCTGTTTCTATATAACGACGACAGGATAGTTCTATTTGACTTGTCTCTCGAGCTCGCCTAATTTGGCTTGATAATGTTGTGTTCTAGTCTTCTAAATATATCTTTTCTTGAGCTTCAATATTGTATTGATTTGATGTATTATTGCTCCTTCAATCTACTTGGAGCTCTTTGAAATCCCACCCTGACTGATTTCTGACCTCACGTAAGAAGTCTACGCGAAATATTTCAGATGTTTATCTACTGCCGGCCTTTTCCATATATTACCGTGAGAAGCATAGTAAGAAGGGCCACTTTTCATCCAATCATTTGAAGTAAGAACTGAAACTGTATTCTCATTCGTAAAAATATCTTACAAGAAACTACACTATAAAAGTTACTCGGAAAATATTATTTGAATAATACCAGTGAAATTATAGAGCTTAAACTTAGTGTTGGAAGATTCATAAATATTTAAAGAGTTGAATGAACTCAATATTGTAAAAGTAATAAAGTTGGCTATTTCGTAGAAGCTATTGACTTTGTAGCATAGTTTTTTTCATTCATCGTTACTTATAGTATTTGTAATAAGAAAATTATAATAAATCAGACAGAATCTATTATTAATAATGATAAGTACCCGGAATGCTGACAATGTGAGTGTAATATCTGCCCATTGTTGGCTTCTGTTTCTAGGTTCATTGAATCTTTAGTTACTCCCTTTTATATTGGCGACGCTGGCAACCAGTCACTATTTTTGGGCACGGCCCATATTGTCAGATTTTGCTTTATGTGTAAATGAACTATGTGAAAATTGTTGGAAAATATTACTTATTAATACTAAAGCATGTAATAAGTACTCGTATCATTGGCTCTGCCATGACGATCTCGCCCAAAACGTTTTGATGAGTTTAACTAACCTATTACGTACGAGTAAACATCATATTTTCTTCATACGTTTTTACTTTCTCGTATAAGTAGTATAGAGGAAGTCGTGTTTATAATTATATTTAGAGGCGATTGTAAAACGCCGAAATCTTTTTTGCAAATAGTAAATCAACAAAATTATGTCGTTTTGGATAATGTTAGAAATAATAAAATGTAGGTATATTTTACTCCATATTATTAGATTTTGTTGCTCGTAAAATATTTAACAATACATAATTCGAAACGAACAACTTGTGTTCCTAAATAGGTGTTCTTAGGCGTTCATTTATGCTCCATTACACAAGTTTAATAGCAACTTTGCGTTTCTAAACACACGATTAGCCGCATCCACGCTACAATTTACTATTTTAAGTAGGCATGGAAATTAGACAGTTTAAAGTTTAATTGAATGTTATTCATAATATGGACTTGTTTCTTAATATCGTTGGTCATCATATTTCATTGATCATCATTTCCAAGCCTAGTTCTCAAATTAATTTGCGGCGATGTAATTCATTCATAATTCATTTATTTATTGTTTCATGTGGTTTACAAAGGTGTTTAGGTAGGTACCTACATTAAAGTTTCCCAGCACATGAACCCTGTAAGGGCACCACAATAATTGCATTACATAAATATATTAAATTTAAATCTAATTGATACGTTAAATTGTGTCCCTAAAATGATAATGATATGTAATAATAATATGTTTTACTCTTCCATACACCTTGGTTAGTTTCATTTAATTCATATCATTTTTGACACAATCTATCATCTTGTCTTTTCTCTTCCTCTCCCTATATATCTATCAACATTTATGTTTATCACCTTTTTTATCCAAAAAATGTTTATCATAATCTTCTTATTACAAGTCCGTATAACACAAGTAGCTCTTATTATTTCTGCCACTGGTGCATTACGGCTAAATTCCGTAAATGTAAGTTTACCAATACTGATTCTCTAATGTGCTAATTCCTCACTATGTCCATTCTTGTTTCTCCATACATCAATCGTAGCATTCTCATCTTAGACACGTGAAGTCGATTGTCGTACGTCCGCTTTAACGCCCAACTTTTTGATTCATACAAAGTGACAGCTCTTATGCTGTGTTTATAATATTATTATTATACTTTATTTATATTATCAATATTACACTATTCATGTAATTATTGCATACATATTTTATATCTAATTCCTTAATATAATAGCGGCAACTATTATGATTTTAAAATTGAAGGTTTTTTGTTACTAATGCTTATATGTAAAGGTCTCGTCAATGAAACGATACTTGAAGGGTCGTATATAAAAACCCTTATTTAGGCAGGTGGTTCAATATCCTATGAATAATTTATTAATATTGTACCCTTTCCATGGGTCATTGGTTTATGTTAAACTATTGAATTCAGTATATTGAGAGGATTAATATTTTGTGATAAAATGTAGCTATAATAAAAACTATGTAAAAAGAAAATGATGTTTGCACAGAAAAGATGTAAAGCTCCAAAAATGGGATTTCCTGAGCAAATATAATGTAAGCAAACGGATTACCAAGCTTTTTCGTCCATCGGCAATAAGTCAATATTAGTATTATCTTCAAGCCTATACTCAAAATAGTCCCAGAGAATCTCTCTTTACTGATTCATCACCCGACAACTTACATTTACCACCACATAAATCACGTACTAACCAATAAATCTGTCTAAGATTAGGTTGCGTGGAATGCTAAAGGTATTATTTAATGGGAATTAATGTTTGCAAGTGCTAATGAAACGAGGTGGCTATTACGGTTAGCTGAATAAACAGCAGTATAATATTGTGTAGGGCAGTAAATTACACTATAAATATTTAGAAGAAAAATTGCAGTGGTCAGAAACCTTATATAGTTATATAGAACAGGTTCATGGTATGAATTATTTTGAATAAGTAACTCTATTTTAGAAACCATCAAATACAACCATATTCGTACAAAAAGGAAATAAAGTATCCACTAGTAATAATACCTAAAAATGTTTACCACAATGTTGTTAATTACACGTTTTTAGTTTGTGGACAGTAATTGTTTTACTAACCATAATTGCCGACACAATATTATTTGCGCTACTTCAAATAGGTGTCCTACACTTAATGGGCGTGTAATGGACTATAATGGCCTAATTCACCTGTCAACAGAGCCGACGTCGAGAGAAATATCAAACGATAAGTATTTGAGTAATTCCAGATGATATTTATTTACTCCTCCCGACGTTAAATGTCTGCGACAGTCTTATAAAGATATCTTATAAACAAACATTGTGTGTATATTATTTCTTGTTCACATAAAGTCTTAATTCATAAAGTAAAACAACTGATTTGCTTATAAAAACTTTTGACATTCGTCATTCTGAACTGCCATTGCTTTGTGTTTTACTTAATAAGTAGCACAAGGATTGATAAAGTCCTTAAAATGAAGAAATGTAGAATTAACTTGACAAGGCATCAATATTTATATTTCAGTCCCTTTAAAATCATCACTTTTTATATTTATAGTTAAATTAAATATTTATACACGTTGAACATAAATTATTTTTGACCGATTGGCTACAAACTCTTGAGTCTAAGAAGGTTGAGTCAGTCTATTCCCATATGCTCTATGATTTGCTTTATTAGTTGAACAAGTTGGACTTTTTCCGTCCTGGTTCTTTACATTTCATTGGACAAAATGGAAACTGTTCATTCTCGTAGAACAATTTAAATATTAAAAAAAATATATAATGCGCCCTTTAATCGTATGCTGATTGATGGTTTAATAACTAAATAATAAAATTTGAATGACATTATATCAATTAACATTATTGTTTGAACAAATTTTTGTTACAGGCAATGATAAGGGGGTAAACATATCTTATTCACGACCTATAAAGAAAATAGCTAAGACTTGCTTGAGATAAAAAAAAAAACAATTTGCCCTGTATCGAATATGACATTATTAAATATTTTTTAGCTTGTTATCATTGCCAATCCGATGTTCTCAACAATAGAGCAAATCGCAGATATTTAGAGAATTTAATTTGCAATTTGTTCTACGAAAATGTACAGTACAACGAGATTGAAAAAAATTTCAAATATGTTCCATGACTAGAACAAGTAGACCATAAAATAACTGACTTTCCAGTTTGTTAATGAACATGTGGAGTAGAATTAGGAAGAAAAAATTCCTACTTGTTCAACTAAAATACAACAAAATCGTAGAACATAATTTAACTGTCACAAATAAACTCACATACTTAACTTAATTTTACGCACACAAAGTTTTGACGCTAATATCTCTTGCTACAGTGGCGGGAATTTCTTGAAAACTCTCATCGGAAGTTGCTATTGATAAAGCTGTATCAATATTGAGTGATTTTGAGATTGAGATCAAGATCTCTGTCTAAAAGTGCACATTTCTAAAACAAGTCACAATGCCTATGTTCTGTGTAAAATATTTAAATATGGGGAATCGTATGTGTTTAAAATAGTAATTGCATGCTCTATCGGATTTTGAGATTATACGCTCTGAAATTTGAAAACAAAATGCTTTGATATTGCGCAAACCCAAACTGAAAACTCGTCTCTAAGCCATGTCGATAACGATCACGCTAATGGAACCCAAGTTGATGAATATCGTATGCTATACGGTATATGGTAAATTGATGTAATTCAAATCGTTGTATTCAGTCTGAGAGCTTTATTTGGTAACGAGTTACCCTTCAGTTGCCGTCCATTGACATATCACAATACACTAGTTCGAATAAAGATTTTCTTTTTCAATATTAACCCAGACATAACGATCATTAAATGTGTGTAGTCGTGCATGATCATAGAATTAATATAGCTGAAATAAAAAATTCAATATGATATAAGTAATGTTTTAATAACATATTAGATACAACCGATTGAAGAAATCCGTCTATCTCTTTAGTTAATAAGTAATATAGTTGGCCTATTTAAATTGAGTTAGGATTCTCATTTTCTTAGGAGATAAATTTACTTTACGCAGATTTTTTTTTATAGCTTTTTCCTTACGGAGAATTGTTGTTAATTAAAAAAGAGGCAGTTACTAATATTAATACGATAGTAAATAAATTGAGGATCTAAGGCTTTCACCGAATATACTTTACGGTTATACACCGTGCATTTTAACCGTCTTAAATAATTCCAGGTGTGAAAGTGCCAGTCAATACAAACAACTCTTGCTGTGGGACCATCATCGAAATCGCGAAAAAAAATCAACTGTCCCAGACAAAAGTGCAACACCAACGCAAAGGAAATGTATGAAACAGCTGATTTTTGTAGGATTCAAAATTAAGAAAAATTTTAATTGTTATCAATTATGTTTTTGTCTACCTTTGCACGGCGGTTCATGGTCTTTATCATATGAGCTGCATATGAAATATTGTAACAACGGTAGAAAACATTTTCGTTAATATTCAGCAAATTATTTGTTTTTCTCGTAAATAACTTTCTATAACGAACCCTTGTAAGTTTTTCTTAACGTTTTATTATTACTTAAAATGTAACATCGACTTAAATGTTTTTAATGACTATGAAAAGTTTTATATTTTAGTGAATTTTAAATGTAAATAGCTTTGGAAAATTTACTTTATCTCAGTGCAGTCGTTGCTAGCCGTACCACTAGCAATCAAGTCTACAAATGAAAAAGGAAAACAAGAATTGAGAGAATATGGACAACGGGAATACAATCGTTTTCAAAACATTTCCAGCATGGAACAGAATAAAAATATTGCTACAATTATATTCAAGAAAATAAAATAAACATCATTTAGTTGGGAAATAATTTCTTATGATCTGTCTTCACGTGATGGATATTGTGAGCATGCGGAAATTTTTAATCATCCAGTATATACCACTACCGGTGGAGACATGTGAGCATTTGCAAGAAATATCCGCTACGGAAATTGGTCGATTAAATTTCATATCAGGTACAGTCTCCATCGAAGCTACAGTATTTTGTGTTCTTTTGCATTATTTCATTTTAGGTTTAATACAGAAAATTTATCATATTTAAAATAAACAAAACGGCTTTGAGACAATCTCCTATACATTACTACTTAAAAGAAAGTAGGAAAAATCACGTATTTAATAATTAATACGACAGAACTTATGGAATAATTTTATTTTTGCGTTTACAAACGCGTAAATATAATACTAGAAAAATGCACTGAAAAAAAAATCGACTTGCCTCAGGCGGGACTCGAACCCGCACCTTCCACAATCCGGGTGGACGCGTTGACCAATTTCGCCACCGAGGCACTGCTTTTCGCTGTCGAAATTTGTCAGTGCTTGGTGCTTATGTTTTTATGGTAAACATCGTTTCATCAAAACATCATTCAATAAGCACCAAGCACTGAAAAATTTCGACAGCGAAAAGCAGTCGGGTGCGGGTTCGAGTCCCGCCTGAGGCAAGACGACAGAACTTGATTATAGAAGTTTAGTATGATGAAGATTATCTATGATGTTAATATTTTTTTTCTTGCTTCATAAATGTGTAAGTATGTATAATTTATTGTTACACCATCGACCTAGTTTTTGTCTTTTTATTTCTTTCAATCCAAAGGTTGCCTGGAAGAAATCAGTTCTAAGTGATAAGGCCGCCTACTGTATGGTGACTTAGTAATAGATAATTATATCTGTATTTTTTATATTTTCCTAGGTGTACAATAAAGCTTATTCATCATTCATTTACTTATGCCAAGAACAACAGATATTACGTAAGAATAAAATAAGGAATGAGCTAGTGTTAGTATCTTTCTCTCTCTCTCCTATCTTCATCATCTTGGTATTAATTCATTTGGGGTACAATATACTACCACATCATTCCTATAGGTTTGGCTCTGTTTTATAGTTGGTCAAGAACCAACAAGCCAAATTAACCCGACACTATACCGAAGATATCCCGGACGTCAGCCTGTACGAGATTAGTGTAGCTCTCAAACAGCTCAAGAACAACAAGGCGCCGGGTGATGACGGAGTTACAGCGGAGCTTCTGAAAGCAGGTGGACGAACGATCCTGAAAGCTCTTCATAGGCTATTCAACTCCGTCATACTCGACGGTAAAACGCCTAAGGAATGGCACGGGGTCGTGGTGGGAGTTTTCTTCAAAAAGGCCGATAGGACCCAATTGAAGAACTATAGACCCATCACGCTTCTGAGTCATGTTTACAAGCTGTTTTCGAGAGTTATAACGAACCGTCTCGCATGCAGGTTTGACGACTTCCAGCCTCCCGAACAAGCCGGATTCCGAAAAGGCTTTAGTACGTAGACCGTATGTATGTACACGCTGCGGCAGGTTATCCAAAAGACCAAAGTATATAATCTGCCATTATGCTTGGCGTTTGTGGACTATGAAAAAGCCTTCGATTCGGTCGAGACCTGGGCCGTGCTCCAGTCACTCCAGAGGTGATCCAACGAGGTGTGAGACAGGGCGATGTGATATCGCCGAAACTATTCACAGCTGCTGCGTTGGAGGACGTGTTTAAACTTCTGGACTGGAGAGGACGTTGCATCAACATAAATGGCGAGTACATGATCGTAGTCATGGCTGAGACCTGGGTACTATGCTCGACGATCTCTGTAGAGTCTCCCAACAAGTGGGTCTTAAAATGAACATGGATAAGACAAAAATTATGTCGAATTCCCATGTCGTACCCACTCCTATGAAGGTTGGAAGCTCTACACTGGAAGTTGTCGACGATTACGTTTACCTAGGACAAACAGTCCAACTTGGTAAGTCCAATTTCCAGAAAGAGGTCAATCGACGAATCTAACTCGGCTGGGCAGCGTTCGGGAAGCTACGTGGCATATTCTCGGCCCATCTACCGCAGGGTCTTAAGACGAAAGTCTTTAATACGTGTGTGTTGCCAGTGATGACCTACGGAACCGAAACATGGCCGCTTACAATGGGCCTCATAAGAAGGCTCAAGGTCACTCAAAGGGCAATGGAAAGGGCTATACTCGGAGTTTCTCTGCGTGATCATATCAGAAATGATGAGATCCGCAAAAAACCAAGTTCACCGACATAGGCCAAAGAATTGCGAACCTTAAGTGGCAGTGGGCGGGGCACATTGCTAGGAGAACTGACGGCCGTTGGGGCGAAAAAGTTCTTGAATGGCGGCCGCGTACCGGGAGACGCAGCGTTGGTAGGCCCCCCACAAGGTGGGCCGACGATCTGATAAAGGTAGCAGGAAGCCGCTGGATGCGGGCAACGCAGGGCCGTTCGGTTTGAAGATCCTTGGGGGAGGCTTATGTCCAACAGTGGACGTCTCTCGGCTGATATGATGTAGTGATGATGATGAAGAACCAACAAAACATCAACACTGGTTAGGAATGCTGCTGTGGAAGAATATATTAAATAATGACCCCCAAGAGCAGACGCGCACTGGTAACTTTAGTCACGGTGACTATAACGGCCCTCTCGTGGAATGTATGGAAATGCACCAAAAGTCACCCATTTGTCACGTCGTAACGTGCGCGCACCTTCACATATCCATGGACTTGATAAGAGTGACAAAATAGTCACCGTGACAAAAGTCACCAGTGAGCACCTGCTCTTAGTCCGCATGTGGTTCAGAAATTTTAGTTGATTGAGTTTTGAAGGAGCACTACAATTGCCAGATTATTTAAAAAAAACAGATTCCATCAACGTTTTCAAAAATAATCTTAAAGAGTACATTTTACAGAATACTTTCTCATCGAGCCTTTAATAAACTTTTCAATTTAAATAGTTAAAAATATATTTCTCAAACATGCATGAAAATATTGTCATTACTTTCGAAAAAAGAACACGCGAAGTATCGAATTTTTGGACAAAGAAAACCAATTGCTGGAGCGTTTTTTGAATTTAGAACATTACAACGCTCCAGCGATGTTGTATGAAACGGCGTGCTGGAGTTATTAAATACTCTTTGATTGGCATACTGAAGGATTTTTGCTTAGTACAAATTGCGTTCACGTGGCTGTATAGCCTACATGCGTTTGTCTTGGTGACAAAAATAGAAAATTGGCGGCAAAGCTGAAAATTCGTATTGATTTGTTATACATACATACATAACTCGTATTAGTGGCGAAGTCGACCTGCAATTGCCTATTTCGCGGCCTTTGCAATAATTTACTGTTGTTTTAAAAATATCACGTACACACCCTTTTGCGGGAGAGTCCTCAAGTCATGCCTGGACACTGCGCCGCTCCGCACCACGTGTTGGTCAGTTACATACATCGTACGTAACGTGCCGCTCGGTTCATGTGCAGGCGCCATACATAATTATCCTCAGTGGGCAGTTTGCGAATGCTGCATAAAGCGTTGAATGGAGTATTCATATGACTCAATGGTCTGGGTATACTTCTTTTTTAAGCGTCTTACGTTTAAAAACAATTCAACTCGGGCCTGCTTGGGGGGACACTTCCGTAAAACGTTTGACAATTTAAAAGTTCATTTAAATAAAGAGCTTTTTCATTTTTATTTTTTCATTAAAAATTTAATATGTATTGTGTTAACTACTGGATTGTCTACATACATTTATATCTAATTTCTCATGTAAGTGACTGTAAAGGTTTTTAATGAGAAATAAATATTCTTTAAATCTTAGCGTTTACAACGACACCCACGCGAAACATAATACATTATCTTTTAAGGATATAAGGTAATTTGTTTTCATTTGTAAGACATCCAGAGAGCCAAGCAAAGTGGCAAACGATACAAATCGTTTCTAGAAATAATGTCATATATTATATCATCTTCGTTAAGCGTTCAACGCATTCGATTGACCACTTGTCTAGGCCCCCTGATTATCGATACGGGCGATCTCGCTTTATTGTAATCTAAAATTAGATATACATTTGATTGATATCAGCGACGTAATCAAGTTAATTTACAGATAATTACTATAGTCCTTACGCTTATTGGATATTTCATATTGTAATTAAGATGTATATTGAATTACTAATCAAAATTAATAGTCGACGTGCCCTTCAAAGCACCAAAGATAACAGGAGATGATAATGTTTGATACCCATTGATATATAAAGTGTGAACTTAATCACTAAGTCATTGTGATGACTACATGTAGTAATAGTTTACTATTGCATTGACAAACAATAAAAATTCATACCCCCTATTATTGTAATATTAATTTATTAGATAATAACTTTTTTAACTCATTAAGTCGGCAATTAATTAAATACTGTCAGCCCAATAGTAAATAATCCCCGAAGTCTATAGACGTTTGTAAAACCAAAGTATCATTTAAACGCTGCTAGTCCTAGCGTCATCCTCTACATTGTTTAATATGGTATTGTAAGATAAAATAATTTTCTTTTGAATCAAAAAGTCCTTGTTAAATTACAATCATAATGTTCAACGGATAAGACTTCAATTTAATATGATCGTGTTACAAACGATGCTATGA
Source organism: Elophila nymphaeata (assembly GCA_955850985.1). Lineage (NCBI taxonomy): Eukaryota > Metazoa > Arthropoda > Insecta > Lepidoptera > Crambidae > Elophila > Elophila nymphaeata. The sequence continues at coordinate 25,261,898 of OY039065.1, forward strand.
TAAAATACCTACTGGTTCTATTATGGAGTTTACCCAAAATATCAATGGATGGGCTTTTGATATCTTATCCTAGTTTAATATGAGATAAGGCAAGATGTCGTGATTTCGAGAGGACCAACAGAGGACATCTAAAGAATTGCTATGACCTGGAAAATGGTGTTCTAGTAGTTGTATCATTCGGACACTTTGGTACAAAAACTTGTCGGTCAAAAGCAAAAAACAATCTAATAACATTCTTGTTGGATAATATCAAAAATCGAAGCCCTGTAATGGCAATACTTTCAAAAGCAGTCATTCAATCATTCATGCTGTTCCATGTTCTGTATAACAATTCAAATTAAATCGGACTGTTCGAGACGAGAAAACGTATTTTCTGTTTCTCCTGTAGACATATCGCAACCATATTTTTGGTGGAGTAGTAGTCACACCATAACTTTGGAACGACTTTACCTATTTCATTCGTCTTTTTCAATACTTTGTAGAAAGTTCTTACGGAAAGAAAAATTTAGGAAATTGCGCACTCAATTGGATAAATATACATTATTTTTTGGAAATCATTACAAAGCGAAAATATATTGGCCCACACAACCGTTGCTATGCAACAAGAACGCATACACATTCTCAACACAAATGTAACCACGTTGGGGATTATGAGCGTAATAAGATGTACTGAAAATAGATTTTTCTATTTTTTGTGCAAATTAACCAGAACTACGTGTGGCGGATCAGCTAGTAGTATTATAAAGTAAAGCACACGTTCAAAGACGAGAGAATTTCGTATCCAAAAACTCGAGAGTATGAGGAATTTATCAAAATGTACAGATTCTAGAAACTAATTCGTGAACTATTTGTGTGACGGCAAATCGTGTCTCGTAGCGCAATAATACGCATCACTGCTTAAGTGTAACGAATGGACGTGTCGCATATATTCTAAAATGTTACTTGAAAATGTTCTGCAATTTATTAGCAAGACATTATTTTACTTTTCTAGTAATATTTTACATGTAAACTTTATTAGCAACGATTTGCTACGTCGTAGCAAAGTATTCAGCTACGAGGTCAAGTGTTTACAGAACAAATATTTTTATTGTTTCTTTGCGACTCATTTTAATTTACATTTCTATGTAAGTCGACCTTAATATCAATTTTCGAAATTAGCAGAAACAATGTTATTCGCGTCAAATGTTGAAACAATTCTATATACATACTCTCCATTTAGGAAATACCTCTTGATAAAATGATTTCATAACTCAAACAGATATGCTGGAACAATTCAGCTGCAGATATCTTTGCATTTAGTGCAAGTTTAATTAGTTTAAGCTAACTTTGTGTATTAACTGGTTGATGTACAATAAAGCTGTATCTTATTTTATTTTATTCCCATAAAACATTTTGTGACCACCGTAAGCTATAAAGACAAGATCGTCGGATTTAGGAGAAGTCTCGGTTGTGTATAAAGGTCTTTACAGCGGTTAAAACTACGTGAGAAAAGAGGCAGTAATGTATGTAACTTTGTATAAATATTAACTACTTTTACATTTTTTTTTTACGGTGTTTTGGGCTTTACGTTTTATAATTTTAGTCCGACGTTTCGTAACTTTTCAACGTAGGTGGTCACGGGAATATGTAAATTGTTTTAAACCACCAACGCAAAAAGAGCGATGTTATAAAATAATGTATCTCTGTATCATCGTAGCTCGTAGTATCGTAGCATCTGTAGCACCGTAGCGCCTAAATGATTATTATTTTAACATGTTGGATGTCTTGTCATGTCATCGTGAGTATATAAAGTATTTTAAATAAAAATTCACACCACTGGCACCGTATAAAATAAATCGAAAAGAAAAAAAACCCTGTCATTATCAAGTGCTGAAACAGGACTGGAACCCGTGACCTTTCGCTATCCTGTGGAGTGCTCTTCCAACTGACTACGAGAGTGCCCATGGCACCCATATTCGTGATATAAAAATGCTGTAGCTCCATCTCACTTAAAAACTATAACCAACTATAACAAAATCACTTGAAATGGCTATTTGATATTGTAAATCTTCGTTCCATACAGCTTCAGAGCCTTGAAACCTCAGATCATATAAGTAAAGCTTGAAACTGCATATTTTTTAAATGACTAATAGTAATATAACTCGCTTTGTTATCTTGTTTCGGTTCAATTTTAATAGCAATAGAAACACTATTAGAAAATGTGATATTTGTGTGTGTTTTATACAAGGAGAGGTGTGAGGCACGGGCTCGGCCTTAAAATACAATGCTAAAACCTACAGCAGTGTGTTAGATAACGACGTATGGCACAAACCTCAAATGAATTGGGAGCTGGTATGGAAGAGGTTGTGAGTTTTCTAAGTCACGGGACATACATAAGCGACATGGGATGGATGGCTTAGGCCTCACGCTGGTGCGTATAGTGCTGGCTGATAGGAGTCAAATCTCCTCAAAATAAACAAATAAATTTAATTTACTACTGTTATGATTTTGTTATTTTACATCAATATTAGTTGTGGTTTTGACTTATCGTGACTAATGTAAAATAAAACTTAGTAATAAAAACTTTTTAAGATTTGCGTTAGCAATTGTCTAAAAACTGGCAACACTGTCTTTGTTACTGATTGGTGAACGTTCCCTATTGGTTGTAACGTGAGCCAAACAGAGCGAAGCACGTTATTTGAAGTGACTTAAAAGATTGTGAATGTGAAAGGAGGGACAGTCTGTCTCGAGTCGTCGTTTGGTTAACACGTGTTGCGAGGTTTTGTGGGTTGTTAAAGTATAACTATAGTAAGTATTTGTACACAGTGAGTGAGAGCAACCTTATTTTCGAGTGAATAAATGTGACGATTGTGCCATAGTGGATTGTTTGATTCATAATACTACCGTCCAAGTGGGTTGAAAATAGTTGTAGAGCACATTCATGAGGCAGTAAGTTGTGTAACCCCAGCCCACTGCCTCGTGTGTATTGAGCAGGCTAGCTCACTAGTATCAAAATGCACTATTCTTGTCTACAGCTACTAAATTTCTTCACTTACTTGTTGTTGGTTCTCGCGCTGCGTAACCAGCCTGGCCTCAACGCAGTCTCGCGTCTCCAAGAAGGCGCGGCGCTGAGCAAGCTCGCGAGGGTGGTGGGTCATAATGCCGGACACGTTGCACGCGAACAGTGTAGTCGCAGTGCAGAAAATCTGTTCAGAGACGTAGTATAATAATATAAGTTAGTCTACCACACATTTACTAGGCAGTAGACCCATATGTAGGGTCGTCTGGGTAGGTACCATTGCCTTTCTCATTTCTGCCGTGAAGCAGTTTACTGTATTTCAGATTGAAGGGAAATATAGCCAGTGTAATTACTGGGCATGGAAGGCATATCATCTTAGTCCCCAGGATGGCAACGCACTTGGAGTGTTCAGTGATACAAGTCTCTATAGGCGACGGTAACCAGTTGACACCAAGCGGGCCGCAAGCTTGTTTGCTATTCGTATAACAAACATAGGCTATTCAGAGAGGAATCTTATCAAAGTAGCCGCGGCCGTGTCCTCACGGTGTACTTCAGCCCATCGGATTAAATGAAGATCGTTTTTCTAGTTCTAAAATAACGCGTAAATAAATGTTATTAGTTTTTATAGTATTTAGTTTTGTGTAGCATTATTCTTATTAAATATATAAAATTAGAATAATGCTACATACACCTTATGGTGCATTCACAGCAGTGTAAATCAAATTTTACTAACAATATTTCAAAGAGTTTTTGCTATTTGCTTTTGTCTTCTAACAATAGCTTTAAAGTTTATACCTTAAGTTTATACTAGCATCAATATTTATTTATTTTATTTATACAAGCACCTAAGAAATATTTAAGTTTGCGACTTTTAAAAGATTACAATTCAAAAATATTTAAGAAAACATCAAACGTTGCAGAATATTGATAAACAAAACATCGCATAAGTATACGTTATTTTTGTCTCCCAAAGGTAGATAAGTCAGGAATGTGTTGTTATACACGCACATTTTCTCTGTATACATCGGTCAAAATATTTGATTAAATAAAAGGTTTTCTTTTACAAGATAAATGATCCATATACGTGGGAGTAAAAGGGCCCAGAGTTTATGCATGTAATACCTGTAATTTTAACATATTGAATGATTTGTAATGATGTTTTGAAATCATTACGAATTTTTAAGTTTCTTGCGCCGTTTTTTCTCCGTGTATGCAGAATAATTATTTCATCTCGAAACTGTGGTATAGATTTTTTAGGTTTTTAACTACAGGCAGCCATGACCCACCCGCGTTTGTATATTATAGTGTATACCATTTGTCAATTAGTCAAATTCACCCTAGATAATTAATAGCCTAAGAGCCAGTGGAAGGCTACCTGTATGTATTTGACCAGACTTGGGGTTTTGTACAGTGAGGCCCCTATACCTACCATATATGAGATGGGGGTTCACTAAGCCCCAAGTGGTGGACACGGCGCGCGCTCAAGCAAGACAGGTATCGATTTTTGGCGAATTTTTAATGCATTTGACGACGTCTGCCGTTTTTAAAATTTGATAATATATTATTATTATTATCTAAAAACAACAATGGCAGACCATTATCGCGCGGTTAACATTGTGGCAGACAGTTTTGAAAGTGCTGAAAAAAATTAAATTTTGAATTCAGCTCTATAATGAAAAATCTATTGACGTTGATGATGGAAGGTACCAACTTTTCGTCAACAATTATAAAGCTTCGGACGTGAATGAAAATTTCAGTAAAAAAATACTGAATTTTGATGCAAGCTCAATACCACCGTGTAAGAGTGAGCTTTACCAGCAACTTCTAAGAGCACATTATATTTCAAGTGTTTGGAGAAATGCTTATAAGAAGCAACCTACCACATTGGACCCATTAGAGTATGGTTGGATTGAACAGGATGATAAATTTTTATTCAAATGGTTCGAAGGTGATCAACTTCCAACTTCTGTGAGCGACTTAATCACCCAAGTCCATGGTAAGTTCATTAATAACCAAATTTAATCGAATATATTCGGATCACTTTACAAATTATTTTTATTTTGAAATTATTTTTTTACAGATTCCGATTCTATGGATGATGAAGACGAGTCACACCACGACGACCATGATTCCGATGACGATGAATAAAGATTTAAATAAGTAAAAAAAACATACATTTTTTTTTATTGCATGCACGTTTCATATTTTGTTATTCATTTTTTTTAATTATGTCTTAAATAAATAAAAAGAAGAAAATTAAATAAATATTTGAATAATTATTTGTTATCTGCAATATACCTTAATATTTGAGATTCTTCCAAAATATACTAACTTTTTTATCATCAAACTTATTAATCATCAAACTTATCAATTTTAGTTAATCACAGTGATAAAGTAAATCATATTGATGTAAAATAGGGAACGTAATACACATACATCTGACCGGATAGTAGCAAAGATTTTGTTGTCTGCTGATGTGTGTACTCAATGAAGTCGTCTGCCGTGATGAATATAAGTTTTCAAGACCCTAATAAATAAAATATATCAATGGCAGATCTCTTCAAATAAATTCAAAATTTAATTTTTTTCAGCACTTTCAAAACTGTCTGCCACAATGTTAACCGCGCGATAATGGTCTGCCATTGTTGTTTTTAGATAATAATAATAATATATTATCAAATTTTAAAAACGGCAGACGTCGTCAAATGCATTAAAAATTCCCCAAAAATCGATACCTGTCTTGCTTGAGCGCGCGCCGTGTCCACCACTTGGGGCTTAGTGAACCCCCATCTCATATATGGTAGGTATAGGGGCCTCACTGTACAAAACCCCAAGTCTGGTCAAATACATACAGGTAGCCTTCCACTGGCTCTTAGGCTATAACCTTCTGGTGTACCCTATTTAAGCGAACCATCCGCCGAAACGACGATACGAGAGACGTAAGCTATCTAGGGTTAATAAGCGTAAGTAACGCTCAATAGTGTTACTGGTTAGAAATCAATTTAGCGTAGTCATAATTCAACCATATACTAGCAGGCTTTCAGAAACAGTATTAAGTGGCTCCAAGCCGATGTAATGCTTCGATCATCCGTAGATTGTCCTCACTCCATTTGATTGAAGCGCACTATTGGTCCAATTTAGAATTCCATTGGCATGTTGTAAACAGGTTTCAACTGGAGGTACAATTTGCCGTCAAATTCACAGACAACCAACTATTATTGTATTGTCATAAATCTATTTCGGTCTAAGGGTGAAATTCCACTAGAGCTCACAGATCTCTAGTGGAATTTCAGCCTTAATTAGGTGTAGGATACCAAATGACCAAATTATTTTATGTGTTCATTGGCAGATTATTTTTCTCATACACCGATTAGCTACTACGCCCAGAATTCGTTGAAAAACACTAGCTTGATCCAAGAGACAAATAGTCAGCTGCAACCCTCACTGAAAACCTATTTTATAATTGTTGTTTTCTTTTTTCATATACATTATTATCTACATAAAAAAGCAAACGAGTTAACTTAGTTATTGGGTATAACTGCTAACATAGTTCTAAGAATGGCATAGTATTGTCAAAATTGGAAACAGTCAAATAATTTGCAACATTTCTCTAAAACTGTTAAGGACCCACATTTTAAAAACCTCGAGTCCCAATTTTCTACACTTGTAACAAGAATCAATTTGTTTGCAAAAATGACAATATTGCTGATTTTTTATTTACCTCTACATCTGTGGTCTTGTCCAGGATAAGGTGAGCTCCAATGTTGACTGCTGCAAGAGCGATGCCACCTAGGGTAGCCTCGTGCAATCGCAGCGGTAGAGCCGCATAGATGATGTAGGTGAAAAGAGCGCACGAGCCTGCGCTTACACTCATCCCCCTACAGTAAAATATAGCTGATTAGTGTTTCAGATGTTCAAAGACGGCAGATCAGGCTAACAGGAACTTACAAATTTCTTCAATATTTTAAAAACCGTCACACACCTCTGCCGCGGAAACAAAGCAGGAAAACCGCTACAAGAGTTTCGATAACATCAAACACATGTAGTGTTTTTCAGAAGCGAAATGCACATTCATTTTATGTAAATTCCCTATATACAAGATACACACGCGGTTCCGCTACAAAATGGCGGAACGAGCGCGGAGATGAGACGGTGTCCGAGGATGATAGGCGTTTGAAGATAGTCTAAAGTAGATCGCTTTGTTTGAAGTGAATAGATTAGAGAAAATGAAACTAACTTTAACATTAAATCACTAAAAGATTGTTCTTTCTTGACAAAAAGAAACCAAGTGACTTGTAAAAAGTAATGCATGACTTTTTTTACTCAAAATTGATTAACACAACTTATCATGAATATTTCAATACACAATCCTAATGGCAGTATAACGTATGGATGTACAAACAGGACGAGCAAACTGTCTCAGGATCTCATATGAAGTCGGAAAAGGACACACCAAGAACTTAGGAAACATTTCAAGCGTCGTTAGGAAGGTATGGAATAAACATGCGAGAGTTTAGCGTTAGAGGAAACGGAATTTTGTTTTAAACGACATGTAATAAAATGTTCAGTCTGCGCTTATCACTCGACATACTCTGTTAAGTGTTTCCATTTTCGCGTGAATGTGAGTCCTTATATTGTAAATTGTGGTATATTTAAAATATAATTCGTTTGTGGGTATGTGTACAAACCTTTCTACCCATTCTCAAATAAAATATTAGGGTTTATGGACTCTATTTTTTAGCTATGAAGTAATTTATTGTTCCTTATTTTTATAATAAGCATTTATTACCTTTTCTAAAGTTATTAAATATATCAGGCCAATATACTACGACCTTTTTGGTGTATTGTTTATTAATTCTGTTTTATAATAGTTTTGGTTAAACTTCGTTTAACAAAAATCTATATTATATATAAAGCTTTCGTCCGCGTAGAATTTACCAAAAAAAAAAGAAAAAAAAGTAGCCTAAGTTACTCCTTATTACACCAGCTACCTGCCAAAAAGTCCCGTCAAAATCGGTTCAGCCGTTTCAGAGATTAACTGGAACAAATGGACAGACAGACAAAAATTGTAAAAAATGTTTTTTTGGTGTATGTACCTTATATATATTCATATGCATGTAGTAAAAAACGGTTATTTCAATATTACAAACAGACACAAACTTTATTTTTACAGAACAAATTTTATTTTTATGTATGCAAAGATTATGAACCCACATAGTTTAGCGTCAAAGCTTTGCTTAGTTTGTACAGTTTCTATCGCCCGCTAGCTCGCTTGCGAACTCACCCGCTGGTGATGTAGCCTACGCTCGGACCATTTATATTAAAAAAATATTTATTTTGAATTCGTTGACCTTTATTTTTTCGTAAAACTATATTTTATAGTTATTATTATGTAAACTTACCTCAGCACTGAAGAGCTGGCGTATGAAAGATCTATCAGAAGGAAGGTGACTAGCACCACGTATGAGATGGTAAGTAGATAGATCTCGTTCATCGCTGGTCGGCTCAGGCATGCAAGGAGACCTGGTGACAATAAGCAGTAATGTAAATCGATGGTTTTGTATCTGTAGCAACCGGGGTGAAAGTCCTTCTGGGCAAATCTACTCCTTCAAGGATAGTAACTAATATCTACTTCATAACGTCCAACTAAAGCAATATTGTAAAGAGGTAAAGTTTATGAGTTTGTTTGTAGGAAAACTATTTTAAAATTTATTTCATCAGTAGAAAGCTACATTATTCCCCAGCAACATAGGCCATATGATTTCGTTACAAGTAAAAGTGTTTGACGACCAGCAAAGTGGGCACCTGTCAGCTGTGTAATATAGAATTGCAACCAAATACCACCATAAATTAAATCGCCGGACGTTATCTAGGAAATCTATTATTAGGAGCACGATGAAATGCTATTTGCTCTTATGTAACCTTAGGGCGGGAAAGATCACGTGCCACTCCGACTCACGCTGCAAAGTGTACATATAAAGCGCAGTTGAAAGCGACATTCTGTGCAAGTTTCAACGGCTCGGAGTAAATTTCACGTGGAACCAAAGTTTGTGGCCTTCAATGTAAGTTTAGAATAGTAGAAAATTTAAAGTCCTAGAAACTCCACGCGTCACAATGAACTGAGTACTAAACTGTTGATACGTTTTTGGGCAAACAATTTGGTGTACTGTTTTGCAATGCACTGGAAGCGCAGGTCGAGTCGCTTGCTTCTAGTGCTCTCATGTATGCGGTTGGAAACTTTATTAAAACTGAAAAGCTTTTGTAGTTCAAGTGAGAAACACAGTTATGTGAGAGCACTTGTAGTGTTACAAGTTTAAAGACCATGCTAACCGTTTCACAACAGATGAGTTTCATACAAGTAGCGAGCGCGGTCGACTCCCGTAGCTTGTGGCTCGGTCGCGACCACTCAAACGCTTGGTGTGCGCCGATACTATACAAAATGTATGGAGAAACTCGTCCGCAGCTTGTGATCGCGTCTAGTGGTCGTCACCAGTGGATCAATGTGCGCTGGAACTTACTGTACGCGAGTCCTACGTCTCTTGTCCACGCTTGCCCCTCTCACCCCTACCGCGGCGTGTCTGCAGCACACTACGGTTACCGGAACGTGTTCAAATTCACAAGGCAACTTACAGTAGTGTTGCGCGCGTGTTTTATTGGATTTGTAGGTTTGAAACTCATCAAAAGGTGACGCCGCGGCGCGGAGCCGTAAGCGCGGCGTAGTTGCATAGGTAGCCACGTCACTGCTGATCCAATTTGGTTATATGCTTACGTTAAGTTGACACCTGGTGAACGGCAAGGTGAATGTTGTTAAACCTGTAGTTGTTACTAATAATCTAACAGGCCCGCTATTTAAAAAAATCAAGTCTAAATAAAAAAGGTACTTACATCCATAGGCCAGGGAACCGATGCCGAGGATGATGATGTTGATGATGTGAGCAATCCTCTCCTTCTCATAATACTCCAACTTCAAGGCATCGGAACTGTTCCTATGTAGAATGTAGGGGCTGTCGCTCAAGTTGAACGGTTGCATGTAATCGGTGGTGAATCCGAAGGTGCTGTAAAAATAACAAATTTATCACATTTTTGTAAATATTCAAAAAAATGAAGATAACGTCAAAAGTATAATTTTCAGATTTTTTTATCAAAAAATTGACCGCCTCCGTATTTTAGTGACTCGCCTAGCGGAATTAGGAGTTTTAACGGGTTTAGTAGCTAATGCTTAGTACTTGTCACTTACTCTAATACCCACCGTGTAAACAGATTATTAGCAGTGACACTGCCATTCGAATAGTAGCCCATCCTATTTACAAATGTACAAGAAGACTACCTCCAAGTGACCTCCACCACAATTCTTTAAGCATAAATGACTCTTGCTCTGTTGCTGAGTTGTGTAAACAGTCACGACAAGTCCTTAGTGACAAAATGAAACGACACACATCACCACCTCTTGATTTTGCATCGGTGGTGGCGATCCATTTAGATCGCATGTCTGGTAACTAATATTAGGGGTTTAAGTATGAAATTGCCGTTTTGTATGGAGAATTTAACGAAAATTAATTTTTCATACAAATATATTTGCGATTTTTTAAGGAACCACAATTCTAAATTTTGTGTAATTTTGTGGATATATTTAGACAACATGAAGCTATAGGATACATAAAGAAAAAAATTTGAGAATTGATAACTGTAAAAAAATATTCATAATTTTATAATGAAGACGGACACCTCTTAGGACGAGCTGTTTTTGGAGATGTATTTCTAGTGAAAAAAATAAAAATAAGAATATTATTTTTTACATAACTATAAGTCCTTGTAATAAAGTTTAAAATAAAAAAGAATAATGGGCATAGCTATTGTATTAAAGGAATTGTACACTAATAAATAATGAGGAAAAAATCGGCAATTTCATACTTTAACCCCTATAACCATCTGCTAACACCAGTGTATAAGCAGTTAACTTGTCATTAAGTAATTTAAAAAGTGAAAAGCTACTCATGATATGTATTAAGCCCGTGTAAACTAGGTCCAGATCTCAAATAAATACTTTGAAACACTATGAAAACTGTAAAGGGAGGATAAAACTTGCTGAGTTTCTTGCCGGTTGTTCACATAACAAGGCCTTCTGGTATACTCTTGAACCGATGACATCAAAATTGAATTCCATAAGTATACAAATTGTACCTAAGTTAATGAAGAAATTTAGAGTTTGACTTTTGATTCTCACAGGAAAAGAAATAAGTACTCGGCTTAGTTGGTGATAGGGCTTGGTCTATCTAGCCACATATAATATAATACTATAATCTAGCTATCACCATCTTGTCAAAGTAGACACCATAATTATATTATTAATAGCATTATTGTCTTTCGACTGTTAGTGATTAGATATCCTGTTGAGGATTCCGAGTGAAAATCGTTCGGTTCCTTATCATCACTTAACATCATATTAGATGAGGGCCTTGAGCTTCTCCCGTCATTTATGCAAAAAAAAAAAACAATTTTTATATTTAACAGCTTAGAATAAGATAACTTTATTTTTTGTTAACAGAAAATTTGTCACGTTGAAAATGGAAATCCAAACATTACACACAGTCTAAATTCAATTCAGCAACTTCAAAACTAATTTGTCTCCAGCCACGTGCTTACTAAAATACTGAATTTCAGGAAGCGTGTGATTATACGCGGGAAGTAGGATTTAATTGAAATGAATCGACCACGCGCAAATACCTCTAGTATTTTAATTATTATGATTGTATTATTCTTTGTCTACACGGTAAGCTGACTGACTGAGGTAGTAAGTAATCTTCCCTCACTCAGTGTGAGATTCTCCTTCAGTTAACGCAAATATGTATATTATGTTATTCAGTTTCATTGAAGTAGCAATGCAAGTGGTTATAGCTATGTATATAAGATTTTCTGGTTAAAATATATACTAAAAATATTTTGCGCACTATTTGGTAGAGCGTACTTTAGGGTAGCTTTATCGTCCATATTTTTAAAATAGCAAATTCGATTATCAAAGTAGTACTCACGTATACATGTCATAATCACTAAAGTTAGTCGTGAACTGGCTGATGTTCATCACTGGCAGCAGCTTGCTCAGATAGTTATGTGCCAGCAACAGGGTTCTCACTTGCACCAGCAGGAGCATTATGGCGACAGCCAGAAGCAACCCCAGCAAATGGGTCATGTTAGTCTGGTTCATGCGGAGGAAATATCGCTGGTAGAGCATTTCCACCTAAACAATAAAAACATGTTAATTTTATTTCCCTTACAATATTAATTATCATTGTTTTTTCATCCCACCACCTCGGAAAGTGTAATTTTGCGCTTCGAAATCTGGCTGGAAAATTCTATTTTATTCGCTTGAGTGGCAAAGTAGATTTGAATTTAGAACATCACATATAATGAGTACTCAATATAATTGTAAATTCAAAACGTCATTAAACCTATTTAATGTAAACTCTATGGTGCCAAATTTATGATTAGAACTTTTTAAATTGTGAAAAAATTCTTTTTCATTTTGTCATTTCCTCGCTGAGGTGGGATGAAAAGTTACGTATTGCACTCGAGTGGAAAGATTTTTCACCTTGTGCTCGTTTGTTTCCCTCGCTGACGCTCAGGATTCTAATTTAGAATCACTCGCTGCGCTCGTGATTCAACTTTAGAATCCTTCGCTTGCTCGGTCATCCAAATCGAGCACGCGGTTAAAAAGGAACTTTCCACTCTTGTATAATAAATAACTATTATTAGTTTCTGCAACGTTTTTGACATAACTTTATTTGCCACAACGCATAGTCTATATCCCGATTTTAACAACGTGCCAAGAAAATAATGATTTTTAATATTTTTTTTTTAATGGTAACAATTATTGTATAAATTATATCTGTAACGAAAGGCAGGACCAGAGCGTTGGCTTATTGGGAGTTTGGTAAAATGTTACTTCCATATTCATTCATGACTGTTGCCTTAGAAACTATTAGGATATATTGGCTTTAAATAATGAAAGCCCTTTTAAATTATAACAGCCACAATACCGGGTCGATCCAGTAGGTGCCAAAGAATAAGTTCAAAAGAAGAAAGAAAAGGAAACTAGATCTTAAAAATACTAACGTACCTAATATTTCAAGTACCATTTACATATCAGTACTGATGTAAAGTCTACATACAACTGGACACAGACATGCCCTCATGCAAAACATAAATACATGATTATTAATATTACATTTATTAACTAGGGCTGTAAAACCAAGAATGTCTCAGAACACAGGTATTATTTTTAGACACATAGTACAGCTAAGAAAGAACAAACATGCATCCTTATTAAATTTAATTTTCCATTTAAAAAAGAAAATTACAGGTTTTACTCAAAATATTATATCTGTTACGCTCAAAGACCGATAGCGCTCATGAGCTCACAACGCCTTGTGGTCACAAAAAAATACACTCCGCCTGGTTGGTCATAAAAAATAACCCTAACCTACCCATCACTCAGCCACAGGGTTCGAAAGGAAAATTATCAATAACAGATGTGGATGTTTTACTGTGATCACAACGCGCTGTGAGCGTTTTCGGTCTTTGAGCGTAACATATCCAAATATGCGATGCAAGACAAACTTATTGAAGAATATTATAAAGACCTCTTAAGACACGCGGATTAGAATTCATGTCGTCTATATCGGGACGTCCTTTAGTCAGATCATTGTAAAGGCGGCACGTGCTTACTACTGGGTTGTATTAAGAAGTATTAATGCGATACACTTGAAGTGAATGTAATTTAGGGTTAAGACCTATAACTAGTTATTATGTTTATTAAAGCTAACAGAGATGGGGAGTTGATTATGGAGTGAAGAATTTTGTGAAGATAAAATTAGCTTCAGCGTTTATTACCTCTGATTTCAAGTGTATTCATATGAAATTTATTTAACCTATCCGTAGCTGAAGGCAAAGTAGATTAATATGCGATCTGAGGCTTTCGTTTTTACTGCCCGAGGTAAATACAAAATATTATGTCTCCCCTGACCAGGAAGTAGGATTTACCGTGCGCATTACGGGCGAAAAATGCCACTTTACGAAATTTCAAAATTCTGAAATAAATTAATAAATCCTGAAAATATCGTCTGTAATCAGCTCTAACCAAACAACATCAACTTAAAACTATAAAAATTAAAACAACTTTATTGGCCTGTTTGAGACAAAGGAAAAGACGGTTGACGTACTAGCGACCACCCACTTCCCTGGATCAATAACTATACCAAAACTATACGAGTACAATATGATTACTACGGTCTTGAATATTCCGATCGCCTCACCAGACCCACGACGAAGGACTGGAGGAGAGCTGCAAAGAATATCAGACCACTGGAAGTAGACTGGGATATTGACACATTTAAGCCCTTCAAATCGGCTGGGGAGGATGATATTTTCCGGCTCTATTACAACGAGCTACAGACATCCTCACTCCACTTCTGGTAAAAATTAGGGATATATTCTAGAAAGTTCAAAGTCCGGTTTATACCAAAAGCAGGAAAAAGGGACTACTCCCAACCAAAGTCCTCAGACAAAGACTCAATAGGACTTACTTGGAGGCTAGTCACAATAGATCTCTTTAGGTTGCAATGTCGCATAAATTCTTAGGGCTTTTAGGCTTTTTGCGTCACTGCGACCTATATCACCAAATAATAATAATTGGCCTGTTTATAGTTTTTGATTAGGAAAAATATGGCAGTTGAATTTAGAGTTTTGTGTGGCCTTTCTGTCAAATAAAGGCTAATTGTGAATAATCTGCGAAACAGAACCTAAGTCTCGTATAAAGGTTATATACCACAGTTTTTTCAGCATAAAAACATCATTTAGCAATCTTGACGACAATGTGCACTTTTCCCTCGAATTTTTCTTCATTTTTGTTTTCCTTCTAAATAAGAAAATGTTAAGATGCGGGTTCGCTATTTTCGTACGACACATTGTGTAACTTGAAAAGAGTAAAATGGAATTTAGTATTTTGAAAGGGCAAGCAAACTTTATCATGATCCTATGCCACGAAAAGAATCCCGACACGCGACC
Organism: Elophila nymphaeata; assembly: GCA_955850985.1. NCBI lineage: Eukaryota > Metazoa > Arthropoda > Insecta > Lepidoptera > Crambidae > Elophila > Elophila nymphaeata. The sequence goes on from OY039065.1 coordinate 25,276,956, forward strand.
CTTTTCCAATTTCTACGAGGCGTATACTATAATAGGTCGCATTTCCATTCTGTGATGCGAAGCCCAACAACGAACTTATACAACAACCTTTTAAAAAGAATAATTGGCCTATTCAACCTGTTAATTATGACGTAAGTGACTAATTTTTAGAATATTAATTTTTCATTAATAAAACTTATGTAAGATGTTAATTTTACTAGAAAAAGATTTGTGTTTCTCAAAAAGCCTTACACGCATACAAAATTCTCCAGCCGCAGTCGACGCGCCATGGCACTTTGCAGATTCTGAGAGTAAAGCCTCCGTTGCAATATTCAACTCTATACATATAACCACAATGTTTAACAAGTGAAAGCCGTGAACAATAGCATAGGTACCATCAAAGTATTTGGCGCTAAACTTCTTCCCAAACTAAATGTTTTGAGCAGCTTTGGGGAAGGGTGACGTATTGGTCGGGGCGTAAATTAAAAATAAGCGGCTGTAATACATACATGACAAAGCTATAATCAAGCTTTCACATCAAAAGCCTGGCTTTGACGGAGGTTAAATAAAAGCTAGTTTTGCGATTTCAATGCGTAATATAAGGCGATCGCCCACATCAGACTTTTTAGGACCAATAATCAGGCATTTTTTTTTTCACTTCCTACTGGACATTTAATTACACTTAGTGACCGACTTTTTTTAGGACTTGTGCGTTTCACTACTGAATAGTGACATGCGCATGTCCAACAAAAAGTATATTTTTTTCCCTACAAAAAATAAGTCACCAATCATCGGACGTGGGCGAGCAGCGATAGTTAAATATTTCATATTGATTATTTTTAATATTTCGTTTTCTATTGGTAAGGTATACATTTAATAAAGATATTGGTATGTAAGTATACATTTGACAAAGATATTGTATTGTATATTTTAAAGATGGTAAAGCTAATTAAATCTCTCGTTTCATTTATCTCATATAAAACAATATCACGCTAGTGATAAACTGGCAATTTTTAACTAGTTCTTCCCATTAATTAACCTTTAAAGTCAAGACAATCATTTAGGTAAAAGTGCATAAGTAACAATTTTTTACCGTTTTAATAACAGAACTAAAACAGTGATAGAAAGACAATTTTTTACCGTTTTAATAACAGAACTAAAACAGTGATAGAAAGACTTCCCTTTTTAAAAAGCAAAAGATATTTAAATTATTTATTTTTCTATTAAATTTAACCGTATACGCTTTAAAAGAGTTTGTTTCCTAATTCTCACTTTATACTGAACGCCCTACGTATCAGTCACATGTAACCAATTGACATACGCTCCCTTTACCACCTAAATTAACGCCAAAAGGAGATATTTTTCGCCGTGGTCAGGGATATTTCACAACGATCACGAAAGCTAAGCTACAATTGCGCGGTCGGTACTCGGATGGGTGACCGAAAGTTCTCCAAGTTCATTTTCCTCCGTACTTCAGAACGTACGTTAAGCTGGTGGTCCCGGGTGCTGTCAAAAGATAGCAGTCGTTCTCAAGGAGGTTTGGTGTCAGGCACACGACCGTAAATGCCAAAACCTAATAGCAGTGTCGATATCAAGAATGCTGCACTGAACCTAAATAAATTGGGAGCATGACAAAGAAATTGCACAAAAAAATCTCATCAAATTGTATTTCAGTGCTTCGATAGAGTTTCATCCACGACACTGACTAAACTTACAATGTATTGCAATATTCCTCGATTTGCCGCTATCCATACCCGGTACGAGTAAATATTTGTTTTATTTCAATGCATAGAAAATACAGACAATATTGGAAAACGTACTTGGTACAGCTATTAGAATTTCAATAAAATACGTATGCGTTTTGTTGTATTATACTTATTACACGGTGCGGCGGGCGTACGGGCGGAGTAGTTTAATTTCATTTGTTGGATTTCAAGTTGATGCAAAGTTTGTACTTACACATTTAAAAGACAGAGGCATAGGAAACCTATTTTAAGCGAAGAGGAAAGTTAATATATGACACAGATATGACTTCCTGTTTGAGCAGGCGTAGATATGACTTCCTTCCTAGTTAGAGCAGGCGCGCACTGGTGACTTTTTTCACGGTGACTATTTTCTCACTTTCGTAGAATGTATGGACATCCACCAAATGTCACCCACTTGACACGTCGTAATTTCAAAGATTTGATGAAACACGTTTACTATAAAAACATAAGCATCAAGCACTGACAAGTTTCGACAGCAAAAAACAGTGTCTCGGTGGCGTAATTGGTCAACGCAGCCCCCCGGATTGCGGAAGATTCGGGTTCCAATTAGGGCAAGTCCATTTTTTTGAGTGCATTTTTCTATTTGCAATTTGAACTATAATATAGAACAGTTATACAGTTAGCAAATAAACCACCTCCGTTCGGTTCAGTCCTTAGAGGCGTCGAGGTAGGGCATAGTGGACTAGCCGCTTGAATTTGGAGCAAACCGAGCTGGCGGGCCACCTCCACCTTACAGAAGACCATAATCAAATAACACTACAATTGTGTTTCTGTAAGTAAGTAAGATCGCTAAGGCTCCACAGTGATGCAAGCATCTATACAGGTTTAGGTGACTGCTTACCACATTTAAAATTTGGTGAGGTCTTCTCACATCCGACTCAGCTAAGCGACCATTACCACCAATGTTACCAACACACCAATGTGTCAGAATCTTATTACCTAAGCGAGTAGCTCCCCAAGGGCGCGTACCAACGGCTACGTATACAGTTCAGCCTTCTCAACGCGGCAGCACTGCTTAAGTCACTGAACAGTAAACGCGCAGCCACCACGCACTCGGTCCACTCAGCGACGAGGGTTTCCAACTCTGAGGGCCTAGCAAAGTGGCCAATGCACCGAACACTTAAGGAAAAGAATATATTGTATGAAACTGACGTATCAGTGAGAAAACTCTATGGCGACCGTCGTGTCAAATGTATGAGTAGTAGTCAAAAATTTTATGTAAATTTTTGACTCGATAGAAATATTGTATTGTATCGTGTGTGGCTAGGCCCTCGATCATATAATAGGTAATTTTGAACAATTACTACTATTAATTTGAACGATTGTCTTTCTAATCTGCAAGATTTTTTTTGTGTATTATTTTGGTAATAAAAATTTTCATTGAATTTTAACAACGCAACATGATTTTTATGTGCTTTAGTGGCATTCATTAGATTTCCACATTTTTTAGCTACCCAGCAGTATTTTTTTCAGTCCATGTGACTTAAACTTAACGAGATATTCTACTTTTACTAAAGGCATCCCCTAAACGATGGTTAATCATTAGATTTCCACATTCTTTAGCTACCCAGCAGTTTTTTTTAGTCCATGTAACTTAAACTTAACGAGATATTCTACTTTTACTAAAGGCACCCCCTAAACGATGATTAATAATTAAAATGGCTGCTTTCCGAGGGAACTGAGTTTCGACCCCACATCTGGCGGTTTTTCTACTATGAAATGATCTGTAGAAAATGCCCCTAAAGTTTGTCAGTTCGGACCACAAACACATTGTATTTTGATATACGCGTGGCCCTATAACATGTCTAAAAAGCGTAGGAACGTTCTTATGAAATTATTGGACAATTGTAAGATTAACACGATCCAAATCTTATATTTTTTTTTAAATACCAACGGCGATATTTCTAAATAAAGATAATAATATAAGTTTCCAAACATGTTGGTTATTGTTAGAAAATTTCTCACGGTCGATTTTATGAAAGCCCTCTTGGGTATTCGAGGAAAGAAAATCTTATAAAGGCGTTGACTTTTGCCTATTATATTTTTATTTTATTCACGCACCGTTAGTGATTTCACAAAGAAATACGAGCGCTTTTCATATTTTCTCTGCTTCTTTATTGCGTAACCGAGACAGCTAACGAATTAGCAATCGCCCTGGTTAGCAGGATATTGAAGTACTGAATTTGCTTGAGAAATATGGTTGTGATATTATGTCTCTTCACTAAAATAAATAATCAATGGATTAAACCGACACATTTTAAATATCTTACTGCAAATTTTGGAGTGAAGTGTCAGTGGCGTAGTGCGTAAGAGCGCTGTATTCCACCCGGGAGGCACCGGTTCGAACCAATATGTTTTCAAAATTTGAAATCATATGTACGTTTAATCGACGCTTTTACGGTGAAGGAAAACATCGTGAGAAAACCTGCACACACCTATGAAGAAATTCTTAGGTTGAGTATGAAGTCGACCAACCCGCACTTGGCCTGCGTGGTTTAAGGCCTAATCGCCACTAATGTGGGGTAGACTCGAGTCCGAGATGGGGACGTTATATGGGCTGTTGATGGTGATGAAGTTTTGGAGTACAGAATATTTCTTACAAATGTGTACATACAGATATTTTGGTTTAGATTATAATTATTTTGTATAAATGTCCTATGTTGTCTTTATTTGTTATAGTTCAGGTAGAAAGAGAACAGTGTGCAGGAATTAAGGAAAATTTAATTAACTGGAAGCAATTTCGCCGTCGGCTGTTTCTACGCTCACACCAATTATCTGACCCCAAATAAATATAATTAAGAACTGGTGCTATGGGGTCTAAATTACAATTAGACTTACATAATAAATTTATATTTTTTTTTTTATAAATGAACTTGCTCTGCTGGTTTCAAATAGTATGTCCTGTGGGCGTATAAGCTGTATTGTTCACTATTCCAACAAGATAGTTAAAAATAATGTATTTTAGAACCGGTTTCACAGGTTTAGGTAGATGAATTAACAGTTTTTTTATGGTCTAGCTGATAAATAAACGCTATTGGTAACTTACTTGCAAACTATGAATATAATATCGGGTTGATTGGTTGATGTATAAAGTATATTTGTTTGCATATTTCTTCCATTAGGTAGATGTTCACGCTGTACGGTTGCGGATGCATCCACATCCGGAAATATATTTTTCTTCCAAACTGAAGCATTTGGTTTGGAAGAAAAATATATTTCCGGATGTACGTATTTCACGCCGACGAAGTTGCGAAAAAAAAAACGGGAGTGGTCTCCCCTTGACTTTCTCGTATACTAGAAATGACTCAACCGTTGATAGAAACCTTATATTTTGATATCAGAAATGCATGTTAAATTTTGGTCAACCATCCGAGTACCGACCAGGCACTTGGTTGCTAACTTTCGTGATTGACGACTCAAAAGTTGATAGAAATCTTATATTTTGATGTTGCATTCATGTCTATGCATGTTAAATTTGGTTGCATTATGTTAAAGCATACTCGAGTTATCGTGCTAACGCACAGACACTTCACAGACATAATTCCAAAAAAATATTTCTTGACCCAGGGAGTTCCAAAACGTGTAAATCCGTCAATATCTCGAGGTCGAATTTTTTTACGATTACAAGACTTCCTCTGTACTACGTATACGAGAAAGTAAAAAATAGATTATTAATATTTTGCAATTCTTTAACTTCCAATATTTTTGATAATTAATTTGTCAATTGGAAAACCCAGAACACCAATTTATAAATGTAATATTGGGAGTATATTATCAGTTGCAGATGGTCCATTATGGGTTTTCCGGCTACAAATTCCATTTTATGAAACAACACTATTGCTGGGCTTTACTTTTTTCGTACACCTACACGTGTCATAACGCGCATGTTTATTTATCAAAGTCCAAATTAAATTAACAGGTTTTAATATCAATACAATACAAAAATGAATTAAGAGTTTTTCGATATCAGAAACGTCAGAGCTAATGCGAGTAATTGATTGATGGAATATCATTCGATTCACTGAAATTTCAACGCATGCATTTGCGAATGGTAAAAGAAATTTATGGATTTAGAATTCAGGTATATGTAACATGGTAATGAGTTTATTTTGAAACCCATTCACGTTTACCATTAAGAGATGTTACATTAGTGAATACTTCACGTTGCAGCGATAATACTTCGTAGTCTTATAAAGCAATTTCTGAAAGCTTCTATAGGAGATGCTTGCGTATGAGATAGAATAATCGGATTATTTTCACTAGTAGTATAAAAAAGATTCTGCCGTTAGAACATAAACGAGCAAACGAGTGCTCGTTGTTTAATTTATATAAGACCTTATGAGAAGAAAAAGTTCATTCCACGACTTAAACAAAGACCAAGAAGCTGCTCTTAGCACAAAACGCTTATCTGTTCTACAGTGTCAGTACTTTTTAAGTATTGTATATAATATACATATTTCCCCATCAAACAGCAAGTTTATATCTACCTCTTTTGTTTAAATTGTGATAAACACTTTTCTTCAAAAAGTAATTAATTTTTTATGAATTACTTGAGATTTTTTTTAACAAGGAAATGACGTTACTTTTTCTGAATTAAAAAAATACTTATTATTTCTTGTGTTTGTTAGCAACCAACCAAAAATTAATGGCTTTATTAGATAAAACTTTGTGATACGTATTTCAAGTAATATAACACTATTTGAAATATTTTTTATTTTAATTACATATTTATTACTTATATCTTAAATAGGGCTTCTATTTAAAATCTACATATATAAAGTTCAAAGTCCTGACTGAGATATCAACGCACAGCCCAAACCGCTGAACCTACAGACTTGAAATTTGCACAGATACCTTAAACAGTGTAGGCAACAGAAAGGATTTTTGGAAATTCTACCCGTAAGGGGATAAAACGTCCACGCGGAAGAAGTCGCGGGCGGAAGCTAGTATAACATATTTTTGAAATCCGCGGTGAGTAATTACAGCACTCAATTTTCAGGTTTTATACTTGGGTGTTTTTTACCCAGCGCAATTATCCGCGTAGGTGCAGGGCACGCGACTGCCACCGAGTTAAAATGGTGGTTCCGGCTGCTACCGAAATATATCAGTGACGTGAAAATGTCAAGTCTGAGACCGAAATAGCAACGTGTAAAACTCTGGCGCCTGTATATATAAAAAGAAGAGGAATGGACCCTACAAAAGACTTGTGTTAAAAAATGGAAATTTTATGATTTTTTTTCAAACTATCTTACCCCGCAAATCATTTTTTTCTCTTTAGAAACAAATAAATTAGCTACCTAGACTGCCTATTCTCATACCTACCAAATAAATAAGTACAAAAAATCATAAAAATAGGTCTAGCCGTTTTGGGAGGAGAAGGACCACAAATACTCGAGATTTTTATAAATACGATTAATAATATATAGTTAGAAGTATATACCTACCCATTATTTGAAAAAAATACTGTTGCATCCCATAATATAACTGAAGTACTGATCAAAATATATAAGATTTTGATAGCTTATTGATTCCATAACGTTTTGCGTGGTTACCGAACTTAATACATTATTAGTTATGAAGCTTTGAGTACTATTCTATTTTTTTTTAAAGTGTTTTTAGTATTTTAACTTTTTTGCAAAGGTCCAGTGCATTCATTAGTTAGCAGTTAATCAAATTCTATCCTAACGAAACCGCAAGCCACCGTTTGTATACGAATAAAACTGGCCGGTACTTCTTAATCCAACAAAATAGAACGGAAAGTTAGGTACTTGATATTAAATGGAATACATCAAATCGCGATATCGAGGATAAATGAGTTGTAGAAATACATAAACCGCCCATACGGATAATGAGTTGTGGCGAGCCGTGGCTGGTAACTGACATTCCTCTTTCAGAAGTGTTCGAGTAAAATAGGTACAACCCGTGGCGAATAGAAGCGAAAAGCCATTTAATATGTACGCCAACGTAATTAAGGGAATCAAACGTGATCAAAATTCCATATAGCTACATTAGGCTCAAGTCTCGTCCTTATACAACGTTGTATGTAGGTAGATAAATTTAATTCAGACAAATAAATGGGTCAAATCCCAACAATAATTAATGTGGATAACGGAAAACAAGATGTAATTTAATTATAATAAAGTTATTTATTTCAAATATAGGAATAAGAGCGGCTTTAATTAATAAAATCTCAAAGTTAGGTATCTGATTTCGGAACAAGTTATTTGAGAGTTAAGCGGTAGAGACTGCGTATTTTAAATGTTCTTGTATTTGTGCTGTTTTGTTTAAAATAGTAATAATCAGACAAAATATTTGGCTAACACTATTTTAGTCTTTTTTCGTTCTTCCCAGTATATTTTGTCAAAAGACAATCGTAATTAATAACGTAAAATGTTATGATACATTAAACTATTTTTTCGACAAATGAGTTTCTAACTTATGGTGCTCCCACACGGATGTTAAAAAATGTTTACAAACATGTTCTAACACTGACACCTACATTTCGTAACACGTGTTTGTAAGTAAATGTAGGTACTGTGTTAGAAAATGTTTGTAAACATTTTTTAACATTAGTGTGGTGCACCATTACACTGTACCTAACCTCTGTTAAATCTTACTTCTAGTAATAAAAATTAGAAAGTTTGTATGGAGGTTTGTTATTGAATTACGCCAGGACAGCTAAGCAGATCTGGTTGAAATTTATCACAGAGATAGATTATAGTCTGAAATTGCACTAAGCTACTAGCACTAGGCTACTTTTCATTCCGGAAAATGTACGATAATATCAAAAATTCCCCGTGAATATAGTCACGGGCAACAAGTGTAGATTATAAAATACTGGGTGTAAAAGAGAACCATGTATTCTATACATCAAAATAAGACATATTTCAAAAAAAATATTGCTGGGAAATGATTTTTTTTTGGTGTTAAAAAAATTGCAAATTGTACCGCGTAATGTAAAGGGCTCAACTCGCACGCAACTCGCAAAACCGCGATAATTTTGCCAGACGGCGGCCCCGTTCGTTAGTGTCCGTGCGCATCGAGTGAGCTACATTGAACGCTAACGTTTTGAAGCCATTTTTTGTTATGAAACATTAAAAAAATGATAATGTTTCTTTGGACAATAATTAAGAAATAACGTAAAGAGTACGTTTTCATAAAAAAATTAAAAAAAAATTATGACTTTGACCTTTAATAAAATCGTAACTATCAATTTCCCAGGTATAGTCTAAAGAAAGAAAAATGTTATCATGGTGAGCAGAATACATGGTTCTCGTTTGACTGTTCATGTCTTTTACACCCTGTATATAAAGTAATGGCTAGCAAAACTAATGTTGTTTTAAAATCAGATTCTATTAAAACGATGCCTTTGTAAGTTACTTGAAACACCACCAAGAACTCAGCTACACAATTAAAACTTGTATTGAAAGTCCAGGCATAATGAGGGCGCTAAAAGAAGAGAATTATTTGTCACAATTACAAAATAATAAATTTGCTGTCCCAAAGCTTCTGTCTGCTTCGGAGGATTTAAGTTCCTGGAAGTAAACTCTTTAAAACCCTATTATGTTGTATTGCCCATGTAACTTTAGAGTTTACATAAATACGTATATTAAGTCGCGCCTATCTCTCACAGGCGTAGGCGGATATTAATTCCCCTCAACTTGCTTCGATACTTTTGTCCCGAGTTCTGGTTGTAAAAACCCGTGTTGAGAGACTTCATTTTTAACTCAATTACCGTCCAATTGTCTGTTACTATAGTACATTTTACTTGACATTGGCGAAATGCGTAATCTTTATGTGTCGCTATCGCCAATAATTTAAAATTAGAAGATACCTACATACATCATCCGCTTCATCCTGGCTTCATCTACTCTCTTCATATTCCTCACAATATGATGATGATATGATACATAATCAGGCCGGGTCAAAAGTACTTTAATAGTATAGAATATAGTATATTGTTGGTGATTTCGAGTACTTTTTACCTGGTCATTTTTCAAGATATTTTCGATTTGATCGATAAATGTTCGCCTTGATTCAGTTCCTGTATCTTCACTACTTCTATCAGGAAAACTTGCAGTATTGAATTAGAAACTCTAAAAACAATTAAGGACTTATTACCACCATAAAAAATGGACAATATTTTCATTTACTATTATATTCTTTTCATAAAGAAGCCACGTGTTGGTTTTATGTGAAGAATTCTTAATCAACACGCTTTTCCCCATTTAAAATGATTGATAGCGTTCTCTTAAACCGTTCGTCCATAATATAACTACCCCATTTAATTTACTGTAAGTAAACCTTTCTTTTTTATTGTTTTTGGCTTAAACTTTATGATAGGAAACCTATCATAAAGTTTAAGCCAAAAACAATAAATAAAGAAGACTCCCTTTTAAATATTTGTCTTAATATTTATTACTTGCCCTCTGATATAACTAACATTCCATCTTGAAAGATTTCATCGTCTTAATAAAAATACACAAACATACAATTTTATTTCTTTTCATAAACAAAAGTCTATCGATTAAAAAAAGCTTATGGATGTATGGACTTCAATAAACTCTGATTTCTTTTCAACAAAACGGACTACTTAGAAGCACACTGTTCTCATTATTTTGTTGTTCAGAGCAAACCGGTAAGATATAGTCTAGAAAATTCTCTACTAAAGTACTCTGAGGTCAAATGGCGTGTCTTAGCTAGCTGGGTAAGGAGAAAGGAAAAACGAATAAAACCTAATAAAGTGGCTGCTGTTAGAACTTTCATATTGTGGCAGTTTAAAGCATAACAATATTGTCGTCGTGAAAACTTTGTTATTGTTTCGCCAGGTAAGTTATTTTGTACGGCATTCCTGTAATGTTGTTTATACTCAATACACATTTTGATTTATTTCCGTTTTATGGGATACCACTTTGGCATTTGAGTTTCTAGGAAATAGTTTCTCTACCTTCATTTTAATAGAGGAAATAATAAACCGAGCAACTAAAACTCCAGAATGAGTGACTAAAAATACTAAAGGGGTGACTAATAATTTTTAGTCACCCCTTAATGATTATTTGTCGCCACTTAGTATTTGCATAGGTTTAGGCTAGGTTGATCTGCTGACGAGTTAAATATGATCCTTTTATCCGTAAGTTCTTTTCTAGGAGTGCGTGCATAGAAGTCCGATTCATTCAAACATTCTAAGCGCGCGTTTCAAAATACAGACTTCAATGTGTATCCGCTAGAAGAGTCAAAGCATACCGCGTTTTTCATTCCACATAGCAGTTTATTTCCGCTTGTGTCGATACAAACGCGCGTTGACAGCAATTTACTAGCGCGCCTTACTTTACATGACTTTGGGATTTCTTAAGGCATAAGCTAGTGAAAAATAGCTGTGTGTTTCCAACTACATATTCACTTACCACGCCTTAATAAAAATTTGATTACTAATCGCTACCTTCAAGTAATAGTAGCGATTCATCTTAGGCCTCAGAATGACAACGAACCTGAAAAACCAAGCGATTTTTTCCTTTTAGCTGTTTATAGGCGCTGTATCCATTTACCACCAGGTGATCCGTCAGCTTGTTTTTCATCTAGTAATATAAAAAAGATTCACTGGAATAATTTAAATTAATGCCCATTGATAGATATCTAAGGTTATGCCACGTACCTTTAACCTAGGTATACTTGATTATCTTAGCGCGGCTCAATTACGTTAATTAGTAACCAAATTACGTAGCACATTCCAAATCTAAGCCTTAAGTAAATATTAAACTAATGAATATTGATATCGATACTGACAAGGACAAATCACTTTACTGGGCAACTTTAAATATTAATGTGATATCTCTAAATGGGAGCACAATTATAATTGAGTCCATTTTTAACGCAGTAGAGTTAAATTTTGGTTGTAACATAAAATATATCATAGTTTCAATACAAACCAAAATATTAGTATCAGTCCGTCCGTCGGCCGTCCAGCGTCCAACCTCCATAGCAAAGTCTATGGCCGAAAACTTTAAAAAAAGAAGCGTATATTTTACCTACAATTATTATAACTTCGAGAATCTAAGTTCTTGACTACCAACTACAGTGCCACAAGCTTATCTGACCCTGTGGTGAATAAATGTGTCATAGATTTGTCAAAATGTCTATGGGTAATTTGTATTTCTAATTTTTGCCACAGGGTCAGGTAAATTTACGGCTATGTACGACTCGACCAAAGACTTCTATATGGGTATACCTACAGAAAAATGTAGTTTTATTGAGGAACGGTAATATTATTGAGGCTTATGCTTAGACAAGACCGAACAATAACCATTCTAAACCCACTGATCAAAATGCTAAAATATTTTCGCAATAATTTGGTTTTCAGATAGCATTTATGCGAATGTTCTCGATTACAGATCAATCGTAGGTAATAAATTAACGTTCATTTGAATAATTTAGGTATGTTACGGTAAGCCTACGAGACTAACAATAAAAATACAGATACAGGCAGACAGCACTCACGTACAAAGGCTTATTCCTGCGGGTTCGCTCAAACCATTAGTGGTGAGTCAGTATCAACATGGATTATACGAGCTTATAAGCGCGTCAACGCTCGTATAAGTTGCGCGTGTGGCAAGGCGTGCTTACACGCGCCTTCTTTCTTCTTTCGCTCTTCCAAAACGAGGAACTATAAAACGCTGATCTGAAACCGTTCTTACAGTCACCGCACTATTTTGTGTTTTATACGATAACTAATCGAACACCATTTCGAATGTTGAGAATTTGGGACTATGATTAGCAGGAACAAGTATACGTACTACAAATTCCTCGCTTACGATTTCAAGACGTCGCTATTTCGCCGGTGTGCTAACAACGTTACCAAATATGAATTCTCGCACGTCCACGTCACGCTACGTGAGATAACTTAGTTTATCTAAGCTGCTCAGCTTTACTAGTGCGTTAATGGTGACCGTCACACATCAACGTAATATCAGTTACACCCGAGGCAAAGAACTGTGAGAATTATTTTGTTAACACGATTATTGTTTCTTTGACATTTTAATTTGAGACAATTGTGAAGGATATTAAAAATAAATTTTATTAATGTATTTTTCAGTAATTAAAGAAAGTTGACTGAATATCAGTTTGTCGCAAGAACAATAGTTAGTGTTAACAGAATTACTGTGTAGCGGGTGAAGCTAGTTTCCACTTAAGCATTACGATAACTTCAAGTGGCATAAAGGTCAAGAACTTTCTCGTTTAAAAACATAATAATATTAGATTGCCCGTTATCTAATAATAATGAGACTTTAATGAAAAGACTATATCTAAGTATGCTGTGTATTTTATAGCAGCATAAACGTAGTATCTCTCAGAATAAATTCTATAAATGTTTTATGTAAAAAATGAGTTTATACACAGCTATATACAATCCCGAATATACCATTAAAAGAAATACTCCTTGTAAGTAAAAACCAATGTTGCTGAAAACATAATTTTATTATAATGTCTGTACAAAGTTTGTAAGCAATTTATAAATCAAAGAAAGTTACTTTCGATAAAAACAAATCGGCAGTAAGCTGAAGAGTAAATTGAGTTAATTAAAATTCTTTTACCTAAAAAGAACTTTTTTTGGGGGTAAAATTAGCAGCGCAAACTCGTTACAATGTGGTTTCTCATAATGTTGCGAATTTTAATACTCCTAAACTTTAATCGTATTCGAAGGAAACAGAATAGCTGTTAATTATTAAGTAAAAATACCTCGTTACATTTTACTAGTAACATTATTAAATTTCAAGATAAGTGAAAAATTTTCATGACTTACGTTATTGAATGTCATTTAATGAATTTTTCTAACACATAAAATTACAATAGTTGCAATACGCAAATCCTTTATGATAACTGCTTTAAGCTTATGCGAAGAATATAAAAGTAATTTTCCCAGAATGTTGATATCAAAACGCGTCGGTGCTTTAAATATAGGTGAAACAACTTTTTGTTGCGAATGATAAAAATAAAAACAGAAATACCTATGATGTCAGTTTTATCCCCCGAGAATATAAACCACGCAAATACAATAAATATATTGTGACGTTGTATTTTCCGAAGTCAAATTTACTTGGAGGTTAGTTTTGTAAATGTGAGTCCCGTCCCTCTCGTAGGCGAGACTTACAATGGGCTTACAAGAACGTTAATGTAAAACGTAATAAATCTCTTGTCATTCTGGTGTAAATTACTGCACACACATTAATCTGACTAAAGACGACGTATAAAGTAATTATTTTGATTTAAATAAATCTTTTCATCAAGTTAGCTTCCTTTGTTAGAGTTTTAATAACATCCCTCAAGGCGAGGTAAATATAAAATTTAAAAATAAACTTTATTACATCCTAACTTTTTGTAAGTGTGATTTTTTTAATTTAATACTAAATGTATAATGTAATAAAGTTAATAAAATATAAAGCTTATCGCGTAGGGTTCCAGCTACAATGCAAATTACATTCAACCAAATTTCCAACTAGTCGAAATACACACACAGCAGAAGTTTTCACCAATTCTTCGACTAGTTAGCTTCAGTGAAAAAAACTTGGTAGATTTGTGTGGAAGGCCAACCGCTTGGCGGTAATTAGGAAACACGTCACGGGCCGATCCTAAAGGCAGTTGCCACATTATTTCTTATGAAACTTTTCTTTTAGGTTTGCCCAACAAAGAGGTTGAAAACATAATTATACTTCTACTTGACTCTTAGGTATAATGTAGTAATTTAGTTCGAAGCATTTTTAATATGTTCTTTAGGAAAATTCATTTATTTAATTGCCTTAACTAAAACCATAACAATATTAATTTAATAATGTAATGATTTCAGTTTCTGGGTAATTTTAGATTTGGATTGTTATTATTGTTATTTTAGTTTAATTTTTTTGACAAATATGTTAATTCTTATTATTTGTAATTTATATGTTAAAGAATACGTTTTAACTTAAATGACACTGTATTTAAATTTTAATTATATTTTAATGCTAGTATGGACCCAGTCTAAAATAAATAGACTTTAAAAGTAGTAAAAATAATATACATTAATAGATTTTATTTTAATTATGTGACTTTGCGTAGTGTCACGTGTTCGTGGGTAAAAATTGACGTTATTAACTTGATTTAAATAACACGGAAAAAATGCCTTTATATTAATGCGTGATTTTATGATTGTAGTAAGCAAAAAAAAAGTTATAAATCTAGTTCATGTACAAAATATTTACCAATCACTATGTTGAAAATTCGTACGCGTGGAATTATAGAATTTAATTAAAGCTTTTCAACTCTGTACTTGGTTGGAATAGTTTCTCTGTAGAAAGCTGTCAGTAATATAAGAGACAAAATCGAACAACGATCAAAGAACACGCCCTGAATAAACATAATTATATTGTTGAAATATCTCTAAAGTCATAATATCAAAGAAGAAAGAACGCTATCTTACCTCGTATATACCTCTTATATACCTCGTAAGATTATAAATTTGAGATCGGCATCCAAATTGTTATTAATAATCAAACAAAAAATAAAAAAAATCGTTACTTTGATTTTGAATTGATCAGTAATGTATCTTGAAATAAATTATATGAACAAGATTTCGCTCAGTAGTAATTTTTAGTTGACTTAAAAGTAAATTTTCCCAACTAATATTCGAATACAAGAATCGAGGTTATTGTCAATACTGAAAAAGCTACATCGTAGAGATGCTTCAAAATTGGATTTGAGTTTTTCTGATGGTAATAGTCCGTTTATTACCATCAGAAAAACTCAAGTCCAATTTTGAAGCGTGTAGTGACGCTTCAAAATTGGACTTGAGTTTTTCTGATGGTAATAAACGGACTATTACCATCAGAAAAACTCAAATCCAATTTTGAAGCATCACTACGATGTAGCTTTTTCAGTATTGACAATAACCTCGATTCTTGTATTTACTTGCCTGTGGCTATGTAATTCGCCCTACGAATTACGAATGATTCTTAATTTGTTGCAATCGCCTAAGAAGTTGAATAAACATAGTAGAATAAAATAATAGCTTCCATTTGAAATAAAACCGTGAGGTAATATAAATTAAGGAAACCTTTGGAATTCTCCAAGAAGTCTTTGTGTCCAAAGTACTTCCACCCTCAGAAAATCGTGGCAAATAATATAACTTTTATAGTGTTGTATTCCATATACAATTCGAAAGTAGGGCTCTGGGGCTAAATTCTAGGGTAGCCACTTACTACGTAACAGGCGAACTGTATTCGTTATTTTGTTTTAATAAAAATGTATTAAAATATGTAGTTATTCGTATACTACATTTAACGTTTTCTGACAATGACTGAGTGAAGTGCCACTATCTTCCAGTGGACCGTGTTCAAAGTTCAATCCTAAACTAACGCGCTAAAGCAAATATTTGTATGATGAAAACGAACTTTTGGCTTACGAATTAGAGTTTTTGAATTTTTCAAAAGTTTTATATTTTACATTTATTTATTTTATGTATAATAATATCTCTATAATTATGAAAGGTTCTACATGAGATACTTGGAACTAGCATAAAAATAATTTTAAATCTTTGAATTTTTATTTAAAGTTCATCTTTAATAATACGCTCCTTAGACATTCCTAAGTTATTATTATCGTGTGTTGACAGCCAGTTGCTGCGTAGCTATTACGAAAGTTGTTATGAGTTTCGCGACGAAGTATCTGGAAAGAAAAGTGTCGCGAAAACAACAAAAGAGTTGGAGTAGGGGCTAATGTTTACAAAAGGCGGTATTTTATAAAAGTTCGGAGAGAAAGATGTCAACTGTAACACTGTTACACACAACATAATGATACGTTTTTCAACCGACTTCAAATTAAAAAAGGGAGGTTATAAATTCGACTTTTCTGTAATATTGTCAGAACAGTTTTTGTTAATGTTAGTCTATACCAGCTTCTAAAAACAGGTGCCAAATTTCATGAGTGTATGTATGTCTATTTGTCCACGCATATTTCAAAAACTATAAGTCTGATTGCAAAAAAAATATCGTTTAGTTAGACTAAAGTTCAGGCCAACTTGGATCTGTGCAAGTTTAATCAAACTCGGTTCAGTAGTTTTCGAGATAGAGAGATTAATATGTATCAGTTACTAAGAAAATGAGTGTGCCACAAACTTATCTGGCCCGTTTGTGGTGTCGCTAGTAGTGAACTGTCAATTGTCAAAATCTATGGGTAAATATAGTTCCAATTTTTGCCGCTAGGTCAGATAAGTTGGTCTGTGTGGTGGGTGTAATATGGCATAATGTGAAAAGTGGATCTGTAATTCTAATACAGGGTGTAATTATATATGTTGTTTAAATGACAACTGAAATTAAAAAAAGAGAAATTAAACAATAATTTTAAAAAATTAAACCTATTTTCAAACCGATGAAAAAGGCGAAATAAAGGTTTTATGTATAAGCGATCTAAAAGTAAATATCTTATGATAACTATTTTAGGAAGACGGTGTCAGCCTTGGTGTAAAAATAATATTTTCATCCCTTCTATTCGAAAAGTGTCGCTTTGTTCCTCTATAAGTGAGAACAAAATAGCTCTTTTCCGATAAGAACTTTTTAGCGGGCGTAAAAGTGATTTGAATTTAGAACATATATCATTCATAGAAATCGAACGCAAATTGTATGAATTACTGGCTGGTACGAATTGACTGCACGGCACTAACGAAAAAAAAAACAAAAGCGCGCGAATTACTTTTCTGTTCCTGTTACCTCAGTACATATTTTATTGTATTTTGCTAAAATAATGAGTTCTACTACCTCGACTTATGAAAATGATAATGCATTGACTCCTGAAACAATAACTATAGAAGCTAAGAACGTCGTACAAATACTCAAAATGTAAATGAATCGACAACAATTTCGATTCCAAATAAAACAGTGACAATAACTTTTAATAACTGCGCTAGCGTATCCAATTTAAATATAAATTTGTAATTATTTTTACTTCATTCCACATGTCTTCTTTTAATTAAATATATTCATTATTACATAACAGCGTCTTTTATTTATTTTCTCATAGAAAGGGGATGAAAAGTAGAGTATATAACTCGAGAGCAAATTATTTTTCCCTCGGGCGATGTACTTTGAATCCCTCGCTGCGCTCAGGATTCTACGTTAGAATCCCTCGCTACGCTCGGGATTCTATTCTAGAATCCTTCGCTTCGCTCGTGCTTCAAAGTAGCGCCCTCGCCATAAAAATACTATTTTGCTCCCTTGTTATACAATCTACTATTATATGAGTAGCATGAATAACTAGGTACTTTATTTTTACTTACAGTAGATGTGAAAATAAAAAAATGTGTAAAAATAGTTATCATATTAACTTTTAGATAGGTTAAAACACAAAACTTTTATTTCAACTTTTTCATTAGTTTTGAAGTGTTTTTTTATTATTATTTATAATAGCGCGGTTATGTTGCCAACGACTCGTTTGCTTAGTGACCGATACACCCTCAACAGCACTCAACTGTCATTTCAAAAACTACTTAACTGATTTTGATGAAACTTGTATAGATCCTTAAGTCGGACCGAACCTAGTCTAACAAGATTTTTTAAATCCGAGTCATAGTTTTTGAGACATGTGTGGACAAACATACAGACAAATACACTCATAAAGAAATTAGGCACCTGTCTTTAGAAGCTGGTAGAGAACTAGCTGGTAAAATTACAAAAACTTTGTAATTCTGATAATATTACATACTGTTCAAATAGATAACCTCTTTTATTTGATTTTAATAATGAATTATTTTACTCAAGTGAGTCAATTATTAAACTACTTATTAACAAACATGGTTTTATTGCCCTTACTAAGCAGATTTATGATCAAATGAATGACTCAATAATATATTTAGTGTCCTAAGCTTTGTTTTGCTATTCCCTTTTGAATTCAGAGCTTGTGAATAAATTATTCAAATTTTGCAGTGAAAAGCTAAAGTTGTAATTTACTGTATTAGGTACAGTGACAATATTTTTTTTAGAGAAAAGTGGTACAAGGATTAGCGTTAGAGCTTTAAAATGCCGAAATCAGTCTACAAAATCTCAATTTATTACACACCTACCTACATATTATTATGTAACACACTCAATCCGAGAATGTTTAAGCATAGCTTTATACATTTGATTCAAAGGGATATCTAAATATTCTTAATATTAAAAAGCTGAAGAGTTTGTTTGGTAGAACGCCTTAATTCCAGGAAATACTGAATCACATTGAAAAAATCTTTTTGTGTTGGCTATAGGCCAAAGCGTCCCAAACTTATTTTTGTCTTGACCCCCTATGGATATTGCCATTATAATGTGTTTTCTTTTTAACTTTAATTTTGATTATCTGTATTATAAAAACATCTCATTTTATATTTACTTTTGATATCGTAATTCGAATATTATGATATGAGTGTAGATAAAGTTTTTTTTTTTTAATTTATTATTGATTTTACAAAAAAAATATCAAAATTAAACAATAATAGCAACCAAAAACCACTAAGGTTTAAACCTGTGCTATTTTGAGTATGTCTGATGAGCAAATACTCTTACAAATACCCCGAGAAAGTTTGTCTCGCTAAATTAACTTCAGCATCGCATCCTCTCTATTTGTACAACTTTGTTGTTACAATGTACGGAGTTCGGACCCTTGTAACATGCGTGTTTGGTTTGTGGCAGGCAAGGCGTTAAACCGTCGTAAGCCCGGTAGCCACTGTTTTGTCATGATCACGACACGACCAAAATCGATTTGTTGTGCGTTAGCGCTAGCATCTTAACGTTAAGGTATGCATGGTAAACCTAAACCTTTTCCGCTATATATATTTCAGGAAAAGACATAATGTTAGGGTGATATGGTATTTATATACCTACAGTATTTTTATCTGACGAAAGTGGATAAGTCATGACTGTATGTAGATATAGATGCACATTACCTGTGTTTATGTCAATCTGGAAGCGCTCAGAGGGCCTAGACAAGTAGTTAACGATACAACGTTTCTATCGAACGAAATGACAATTTTTGACTACTACTCATACATTTGACACGACGATCGCCATAGAGCTTTCTCACTAATACATTAGTTATTCTTTTAGTTAAACATTTGACGCAATCGCTTGGCCACTTGGCTGGGCCTTCTGTGCTGGCATTTACGCACACGAAGACCATTTGCATCTACACAGTCGTGACTTATCCACATTCGTGAAATAAAAATTCTATACAATGTTACAACTAGCCGTTCATCATCTATCTTTGCATATTTCACCGCTAAGCTGCTAAACTTAAGATTTGTCGTGGAAATTTCAAATCATAGCACTCGCCAGCTTGCCTAGTTGCTTTCAGGAAAAGATCGATTTTAGCGCTTATGTAATCCAAATATAATAAAAAAATTAAACCAACTTCAAAGCTGAAAAGGGAGAAAAAGAGAGAAAAAAAAATGTTTTTTAACAATCTTTACAGCCTCATAGTATTCCAGTTATTTATTTTCATACCTTCTGTAAATATACAGTAGTTACTTATGTAGAAAAACTCCCTTCCCGCCTGAGGCAAGTCGATTTTTTTTGAGTGCATTTTTTTAGTATTAAAAATATTTACGCATTTGTAAACGCAAAAATAAAATTATTCCGTAAGTACCGTACTTATGTAAATATTGCCTTTAAAATAAGGCTGGTGTCGACCTCAATAATATAGTTGGCATATTGCTTATTACTTTCATATCGTTTAAAACACATTGATCTCATTATAATAGTCTTAGTTTCACGTTTATTGTAATGTTAAAAAATGTTGACGTAACTTTTCTCTGTGAATAATCGTATCAGACAATAAACGTACCTAGTGATATACATATAATTTATAGTTGGTATATACATAAATAAACGACAAATAAATATTTGACTTCGGAATGTTTAGATATTCCTTCTGTAAATTTACGATGAAACAAGATCGAAACTGCTTATATATTGTCACGGCCTCCTACAGTATATCAAAGGGAATTTATAAGCGCATAAAATACAATTTCCTTTCTGTATCTCTACTTTTACAGCCAATGTGTGCCGTCAGCTATATGTTTTGGAACATAGTATTTGTAATATAAATTTATGCTTAGTAGTCGTATCGCGCCTCATCGGCGGGCTTTGTGAACTACCAAGACTTCTTTCAAAGAGGAAATAAATAATATATCAAGTATAGTTTGTAGTGCGTAAGGGCGTTGTCTCCCACCTGGGAGGCACCGGGTTCGAACCCCGCCACCTACCAATGTGTTTTAAAATTTTCAATTTATGTATGTTTAATCGACGCTTTTACGGTGAAAGAAAAACATCGTGAGGAAACCTGCACACACCTATGAAGAAATCCTTAGATTGTGTGTGAAGTCGACCAACCCGCACTTGGCCCGTGGTTGACTAAGGCCTAATCGCCCCTAACGTGAGGTAAGCTCGAACCCCTCGGTGGGGACATTATAGGAGCTGGTGATGATGATAACACTACCACTGATATCATGGTGATTATTTAAAAAATAAGCATGAAAAGACACAACTCTCAATTTAAAACATGAGAGCAAAGACCAATCCTCATACCGCATAGGATGAAAAGTTTCTCGTATGCCTATGCTAATTTAAAAAGTTACGAAATAAAGGAATCTTACATAATAAATTAGGTGTCCGATATAAACTGAAACTCCGCAAAAAGAAGAAACAAAAGAAAACTTTCCACATGGAAATTCAGAATCAAAATAACAAACCCCACAAATCATAATAACTTACGAAAACAAGAGAGAAGCTTAAAGTACAAAGTCTGTTTATGGTCTTGATTTGGAAGTGAGAGATTTTTAATGAAAATTGACTTGTTTGCTCTCCTGTCGTGTTTGCGGCCTGCAATCAATACAAATATTTAACGTAAACAGGGCCCTACTTGATACTTAAGTGGCGGACGGTCTGCAAAGACCTTTGCCGTGGGCTCGTCTGGTCCAAGGACTTTTCATTTTATATTCTGCAATTTTTATCAAATTTAAAAGCTTGAGTATTAATATTTATCTATTATATTGGCAAGCTTACAAGCCCCTTACAAGCGTTTGTGATTAATGTTATTTCACGCGCTGCAAGATTCGACTCTGTTCTTCGTGATAGAAACACAATGTAGTATTATTTCATTGCTGTGTTCTGGAAGATTGTGGTATTTTTTGCTATAACTAACCCTATATGAATAAATAAAAATGAGACTTAAAAATGTTCATATTTTTTTCGCTAAATTATCAGCTATGGTACAGATGAGTAAGGCATTTCCCTTGGGAGCTTCAAATACCAGCTGCTTCAGTTGGATTCCGTATTTGATTTTTTATTATTAAGTGTATTAAAATATTCATGTCTTTTCGTAAGGTCGTGTTAGAAGGATTTGGTTTCGATTACGACAGAAACCAATTTTATCCGTTGGGACTAGTTTTGGATTGACCTATAAGATGTGTAGACAGTTTTAATATTCACAAATGGCCAACCCTAAGAGATACTTTAATTTAATCTATCAATAGCAAATTATAATCGAACCAGTTTCGAATAATAGCAACTGACCGCAAACGGTAATTGCAGTGTTTGATAGCCGTGAACTTTGGAAACGAGATCTTTAAAGTATCAAGACAATGGGCTACCCAGAATTAATATATTCACATTACCAATGAGCTATGTTAAAAAGAGTTAGGTGAATGGACGAAACGCTACTGTAAGTATCTTGTGTACACATCGCTAAAGAGATAAACATGTATTGTATATATCGTAGGTATAATTGGCCAGATCATGAAATGTGCGGTATATCATTAATGCTACTGGACCATAAAAATCTCGACCACTGGTCAAGTAGCCCATTATCTAAAAATGGTAGTGGTCAGAAGTGATCAGTAGGTTCAAGGTTATTTTTTATGACCAAGCGGAGTACACTGTTTGTGGCTGATTCTATGTATCTGTGTGATCGGTAGAAAAAAAGACCACGGCCTCGGGCCACGACATATTTATAGCGAATTTGAGTTAATTAATAAATATCATACAATTTTGTTCATTGTAGTTTCTTAAAAGCTGCTAATTTTCAATACTAGAAGTAAACGAGGGTTATTGTAATACAAATATTTTGCTTTTGGAAATATAAGTGATATTAGTTACTTACAAAATATTTATTTTAACAGTTCCAAAATGATCAATAGGGGATATTTTTCAAGTGTTAAAGTAATAAGCTTAGAAAAAAATAGACCCACGATAAGTTTTAGTGTTCCTTTAATAGACTTATAATTTTGAACAGACAGGCCCTATGGATAACGATGTCGAAACGTCGACGAAATCATCTTATGGCTACATGTATGATAGTAACCAAATTACCGTGAATCCAGTTACTTTAATATTTCATTAGCATCTCTCTCTTGAATGCCCAAATGGATTATCTAACTGTAGGGCAAAGTGTGACACGAACTAATTGAAATGCATGTATCTTGTAATTGGATGAGTAATAATCGAGTTATTGGAGGCTTATTGGTGAGGCATATATAATCACTTAACGTTGATAGTAATTTTACTGGTTTTATTTAAAGAGATAATAAAACAACGCTTAAAGAGATGGTATAGAAATATACGTATACAAAGAAACAAAACAATTGCAATTTCAGTCAAATCACAATATCCAGGTTAATAATATTCCTAGTGCTGGACTCGATAAATAAAACTATTTAGCAATTATGCTATTAAGATAAATTTAATATTGGTATCTTTTAAATCTATTCATACATACAAATTTAACTTACCTAAGTATATTATGCAGTATTATTAAAAAAAATGTGTTAAATAAGCAGAACATTTAAATTTCATTAGTACTTAAAATAAAATCGTAAGAATGCCAATCACATGCCACAATACACGAATAAAATTCAATTTTAAGAGGATTTGCAAATGTGTACACACTCGACAAACAGCTATCAAACAAAATAACACCAAGTAAGTACAAATACAAGTAATATAAAAAAGGAAATCAAATGCTGTCATACCCAAAGCAGGAAGAGTATACAATGTCTTGTGTGCGTCAAAACTATCTAACAGAATAATCATAGGAAGACATCGGAAATTTGTAGCAAACATTCGCATTCCTCAATATTGACTCTACAATATTTATCCCAGATTTCCCGAACACAGATCAAGTTACTTTTCTTGTTCAACTTTGTAACAATGGATTTGATTAGATGAAATCGGGGATAAAAAAGGAAAGATATACAATTTTAGGTCCATAAGTATAAAACTTCTAAAATAGAAAAGATTTATATAGGCGAGGAAGATAATCGAGAAAACGATTCTATAATTCGGATGCGAGTCACTTACAAATGTTGATTGAATCATCGCATCTTCCGGCTCGGGGAAGACCTGTTTTCACAGATTCCAATTATTTTTTGTCTCCAAACCTCGTAATCCTAACGACACATTGATGAAACTAACCCGGGGACCTTATCACATTATCAGTGATCTTAGAAACCAAATCCAAATCGTTCACTTTATTATGACGTTACCACATGTTTCGACATCTCACAGCTAACAAACTGTTGTTAAAATATAAGAAAACGGAAGCGTTTTATGAAGACTGTGATAAGACCCCAGCTAAATTATCCTCGCTCAAATAATACGGGCTATACACAACACGAACACAGAAACAGATCATGCTAATACATCTCTTTTTTTCTATATATTCAGAGAATACAACTTTTCTTGAGAAAATGCTTTTTGTTGGCGTCGTTATTAGAAATAATCTCAATATTCTCAAGTCTTTTAATTCCCTTTCGCTTTAAGATGATTTTTTCCCATCGGTCAACTTATAACAAGCACGTATTTCCTGAAGTCTGTTTGTAAGTAGTATGCCTATGTATATTTGATAGTTCGGCAAAGTTGCCGCAACGTTCAATTAGTCTGTACGTCTCATCAATTATAATTAACAGGGACACCACAGAGAATAGGCATCGGAAGTACCCTGCATTTCTATCATATTCGCGTGACTCTATTAAAGCAAACTTTCAATGCTAGCTTACTTTAGATTGGATTTCTGTGCAATCACATGGAATTAATAGCAACTTTTAAATGGAATCAACACCCAATGACCAGGTGGACATATTCTCAAACAAACTAGTTTAACCTGTACTGTTTCAGAGTGTGATTAAAATATAAAAACAAGCATAGTTGCATCTTAAAGAGTTCAAAAACTTTATGGTTATACTACCCGCATCCTAATTCCAACGGATTAATAAAAAATATGATGTTGATGTATACATAATTGGATACTCTCTTACAAAATCTATACGTTTGGATTTATGCTACTATAAAAGAGAAGTCCTTTATCCGCGTAGACTTAGTTTTCCTATAAGATGATGAGCTTTGTGTTCTGTTTCTTAATTATTAAAACATTTATAAAAGTATTTTACCAAAATACTTACGTGAAGGTTCTCGAATCTATGAGATTCAAATAGGGCGCGCAGCGGAGGTGGGAGCTTTTCAACACAGATTTGCCAACAGGTGTCTTCATCTTCCTCATCTTCGTCCTGCGCGCCTCCCTGCCCCCCTCCCCCTTCGGCGCCTTCTGAAACAATTTAGAACCATTATTCATTCCCTTCCGCTAGATAACGTCCACTCTCTCAAAATTTCTACCTTATCAAAACGTTCTACAAGCTGTAACAAAACACTCTTTACGCATTGTTCAAAATGAATAATTCTCTGGACTCATGAAGCGTGGGCAATATGTTATTGTTCATAATTAAACGATTAGTTTAATTTTTCTCTTAATACACACATTATTATTATGTCCCTTTCTTACAAATAAATATTTATATATTTCTGATTCAATGTATCTTTCCCTTTACGAGAATATTTTTGTGGCGTATATGTTCGAGTGTATTGGATAGCAAAATAAAAGCAAATTGAATGGCAAATAGTCAGTATATCCGCTTAGCCCTCGATACACAGAAGTTTGGAAGATAAACGTAACTTTTGTTCGTCGATTAAATGTGGTAGACATTTTCCTTAGGTAATTTCTTCTGAAACTTCCTGACCAAACAAAATATTTTTTCCGTTGTGCATTTCGATATAAGTACTATTCTATTATTTATTGTGTATTATTTATTGTGAAAAGTCGTTTGATTTCAACCTTGTAATGATAACAAGCTAAAATGATGTTCATGCCTCTTCTAACCCCCACCCCTGAACTTAGAGTCTATATAGGCGACAGAAATAATCCCGAAGGTGTAAGACTAAAAATCTATTAGACGAAGTTTGCCATACAAGGGTCCACGCGTTCTATATGATAAACGCTGGTGATATTATAAAATTCATTAATTGTCAACAACGATCAGTAAAATAGTAGTTCTTAGATGTTCATGCTAAACATAGGAAAATCCCCGCATTTTTGCTTCAAAAGATCCAAGATAGATAATTCCATAGGCACATAGACTACTAATGTTTATTATGTTTTGGGAATCCACTATTGCTAAATTTCTACTCTTAGCTTTTTGCTTGAAAAATGAAGTACTATTTTATTAATGTTCTGATATTGGAAATATTGAAATTCTGCATCATTCTTGCAGTATTGGAAAGGAAACATTTAAAAACCCGACTGTCCCATGTCAAATCTCTTGGTGATTATTACCGATATATTATCTTAGAAATGTGTCCTATAATACCTATATCTAATCAAGCTGACTACTACTAGCGTAGTACTGCGGATCTAACTTTTTAAATCAACAATTATTATAGCCGAGCAAACTATTACTTTATTTCCAATTCATAGAAATAACAATATGCCAAAGGGAAAACGTACCTAAAAATACATAAAAAGTTACTGAAAAATATATTCGTGTTCAAAGAATAAATCTCAAAGGGGACATTTGTGCAGATATATATATTCTTTATTGTACACACAAAAGTAGTGCAGATATATTTGTGCAGATATATTTCACGAAAATTTCTGCAACAAACTTTTTCATGCTTGCTCTGTCGTTTCCACCGAGCTGATATACCGATGATGCGTATTTCCAATGGCCAACATTTATCTACTAACCGTGTATATCTCCACCACCTGTCACATTCACGCTCCAGTAATGCGTATACGGACCGTCACATAGCGACAAAAAGCCGACCTATTTTTACTTTCTGATCGGTTTTCTATCTAAGCTTTGCGATTCTAATTGAGTGAATAAAACCTAAATACATTTCCAATTGTCGAGACCACTGCTCAAAGGCAAAATGATAAAGGATAAAAATAGACAGCTTAGGACCGCGACTTTGTGTGCGCTGTGCTTTTCGGAATATAAACAGTTTAGTAAAAAATATAAAATTGGAGTCTTCATAATATGACAAAAGGAAGGTTAATTAACTTTACACTAAATAATAGCTAACTATTCCAGATATTTTTACAATTTTAATGAGGACATTAGTCAATAAACAAGCAGACTTATTGCACTAAATTTATATTTCTTTAAAAAATATCACTGTAAGAATCAATTTAACTAAGTACGTAAGCTTTTGTATGTTACCAGCGGAGACCACTACGGTCAAATAGGAATTTTAGAACTGATGCAATATAAGTTAATCTCCTATACGAGTATACCCCAGAAACAGACGTTTCTTACACGCTTGTATAACCTTGCATCGAGTAATGGCCGCCTTTCCCAGATATTAAGTAGATCCATTACAAATATTAACATGTACTACCAAGTATGCTTGAAATATTGTCATTACCTACCCTACACTTAGACAAGATTGGTCTGAGACCCTACAAAGCATACCTACAGTAATCACCCATTCAATAGGCAATTCTTTTTACATGCATAAAAAAATTAATATAATACGGAGTAGATGAAGTACTATCAAGTTTATATTATAATAATACATATATTGGTCCATATTTCGTGTGGTAGCGGCCGTAAAACATATTTACCTCAACACTACTCACGTGTCGTAAAAAGCGAGAATTTATTTTGTACTGACGCAACACCATCTGTCGTCATGAGGTTGTAACGTGGTGGTATAACATTGGCATGACCGTGGTAATTTGTTTCTGTAAACAAATGAAACATAAGAGAACTTACAGTGTATGTCAATGTATGCTCTCTTTATTTTAATGCTCTGCGTGGTTTTATACTTCTCGATAAAAATTAAAAATACCTTATCGTTTAAAAACTTTATTGCAGAGCAGTAGTGTGAATAGTCGTTAAGTTTTTTGAACCATAGTTGAATTTATCAAATTTTAATAAAAGTCAACTAGCCATGTGATGCCGGCAGAGTGGAATAGTATCAACCCATGTCTTCTAATAGGTGTCGTAGAAAGTGACTAATGGATCAGAAAAGAGGTAATCGATCACCTTATTCTGTGTCCACCAATCCGCATTGGGTTAACGTGGTGGACTACTGCCTAAAGCTCGTTCGATGACAAGGAGAGGCCTTGTATCCCTGAAGTGGGTCAAATTATAAAGGCTGTTATGATGATGATGAATAAAAGTCAAAAAACAGTCATTAGGAATTTGTAATTATCAGAGGCACTTTTCCATAAAAGGGATGATGACTAAAAATTCTGTTTAGTCCGTAAGATAGAACACCATATTTTCTTTTATCACATAAACAAATAATGACAACGATACAGGCCGTTCAAATGTCGGGTGACGTCACGGTTTCATACACTTTAAACTGTAAAGTAGCATAACACCCGACCCTCACTCCGGAACTTAGATTGTCTATATTTTATTTTTATTTTTACCGATATATTACCAAAATACTTTCGACATATATTTTTAACATTTTTTTTTACTTAAAAAATATATGTCTAATGTATTTTGGTAGGTAATAATAATCTGATAGAAATTTGCTTCAGTTTGGGTAATAAATTAACTATCTGTTTACTTTTATCTCACGATTGAAAAATCAGCCCTTAAGTTAATATTTTAACTGACTGTTAACTTTTATCAAGGCATTGCAAAAATAACCCTAAATAGAATTATCCTATTTTCACCCAGTCATTACCCCTTTTTCCTACTTTACTTAACACATATTTTAGTAATACAACAAGAATGAAAAAAAAATACAATTAAACCGCAAACAATATATCGCTACCGAATAATAATATGTAAAGTCAAAGCAACTGAAAATACTGTATATTACTTTATCTCCCATTGTCATAAAGATATGTCGCTTAAATTCAACATCGCTGTTGGAGGCAAATTGCGAATCTCTTTGAGCAAACGATAAAACAAATTAAGTTCCGTTCAAACATACCAGCCTTATAATACTCGGCTTAAGCCGACTATGAAATAGTAAAGTACTGAATAAATTGAGATAAGCATTGTCATGCTGTCACTGACAACTGAGCAGAATTTAAATACGATACGCGATAAAAACGTTTTAAACGTTGTAATTTTCACAAAATGTGACCTGTGCCCCAAGCAAACATATTTGAAGGATTCGTATCATAATCGAATCGAGAAACTAAAATAACTACATCAAATAAATTTTAAATATTAAATCAGAAATAAATTAGCTTTTCAACTTATTTTATAAACACACTAACACATTTATTTGTTTACATAAATCCACAGCACTTCGAACACATAATTATATTATACAAAACAAGATTTTGCTTAATGCCAATAACGGATTTACATTATTTAAAACAGAGTTTACTTATAATACGCAGTGAATCAAAGGTACAAAATTTTAGTTATATTATTTCCTGTTAACAAAATTAAACCGAAACATTTTTTTTTGAAACAATATTATGTTTATTTAAAATATAAGAAAGTATTAGGTACAAGTTTGTATGTACATTAAATTAAAACAAACAAATAGGGAACCAAGAGTTATTTGTGCGTGTGTGTGTCAGTGTGTGTCTGTGTGCGTGCATGCGTGCGTTCGTGTGTGTGTTGTGTGTGTACAACACACACACGAACGTCCCTTAGAGAGTTACGACTACTACATACCACTGACGTTTCATTACTTCACTTTTGAATTTTAAGAAGTTATGATGTTTTAAATAAATCATCATCATCAACAGCTCATATAATGTCTCCACCGAGGGGCTCGAGCCTACTCCACAATAGGGGCGATTGGGCCTTAGTCAACCACGCTGGCCAAGTGCGGGTTGGTCGACTTCACACACAACCTAAGAATTTCTTCATAGGTGTGTGCAGGTTTCCTCACGATGTTTTCCTTCCCCGTAACAGCGTCCATTAAACGTACATACATATGAATTCAAAATTTGAAAACACATTGGAACGTGGCGGGGATCGAACCAGTGCCTCCCTGGTGGGAGACGACGCTCTTACGCACTACGCCACCGACGCCTCTTCTATCCATTTTAGCATCACACATTATCCTCCAATGGGTGTCGTAAAAGGCGACTAATGGATCAGCAAAGGGGTATTGATCACCCGATACTCTGTCCACCTATCCGCATTGGGCAAGCGTGATGGACTACTGCCTAAACCTCCTTCGATGACAAGGAGAGGCCTTGAGTCCCAGCAGTGGGTCGAATTATATTTTTTTTTTAATTTTAATTTATTTACACAATTAACTTATCATTACACAGCATCTGCCAAACTACATAGTAGTTTGTCGGCAGTAGTTCCCGTCTTCTCTTCTACATTAATTATGTCGAAGGTATTAGGTGCATACAAACAGTACAAATAAATATATATTTGGTACAGTAGTAGTTAAATATATATGCAGTTTACATCACAACAAACTTAACAAACACAAACATTCACGTAAATCTCACCTAATTGCTAATCTCACACACACTGTAGGTACTATTAGTTATATTTTGTTTCAAAAAATAAACGTGACGTCTTTCTCTGTAATCCCGAAACCAATTTTAATAAACCAATTGTCATGGATTTTACTTAAAAATGACGTATTTCCATACAAACTTTCATCCCCATTTACCTACAAATTTTCATGGATTTTACTCAAAAAAATGACGAATTTCGATACAAACTTTCATCCCCTATTTTACCCCCTTAGGTATTGAATTTACAAAAAATTTAAAATACATCTTTCTTAATTTGTAATTGAAAGGCTATGTACCAATTTTTATGGATTTTACTCTAAAAATGACGGATTTCGATACTAACTTTTCACCCCCTTAGAGAGTGAATTTCCAAAAATCCTTTCTTAGTGAACCTCATAAGGAACCTACGTACCAAATTTGGAATCTCTAGACCCAGCGGTTTGGGCTGTGCGTTGATATGTCAGTCAGTCAATCAGTCAGTCAGTATTCATTTTTATTATATTTATTTTCTATTAACATCATTCGTGATAATGGCTCATGCAACTGCTTCAAAATATAGGAAAATTCACAAAAAAGAGCTACGTGGCGTAAATCCCGTTTTCTCACGTATGAAGCTTATTTTCTAGTAAGTCCTGCTGGTAGGTTATTAGTACATTATGATATAAGTACGGTAAGGTGAAAATTACAGCCGAGGCGATATTTCTAGTCTGAGCCGTAGTCGAGGGTTACAAGAGAGCAGAGACTGTAAATATTAAAACGTAGGTATGTCTTACGACGTTTTATAACATATTTGTGAGGAAATAATTAATAAATTCAGCACTACTTGACATTTTCAAATCAAAACAATACAGCGAAAAGAAAAAGCGCGTGGAATAATTTTCACAAATTAGCGATGCGAGCTCATCATTATTACTTATAAAGTAAATTAATATTTTTGTGTTTAGTTACAGATAAGGTTGTATTTTTTGTAAAAATTAATTAAATTAGAGAATTGAATGTTTATTTATTATATTTTATCTCCCAAAGCTAAATTTATTCATAAAATCGACCTATGCATAGAATAAAGTCACATCTGCATAATTCTTACTTTACAGCAGAGCGATTTTAAGTTTGTCTTCTACAAAATTAGCTGTAACTTTTTTCTTAGTTATTTTACAGAATCGATTATTTTACCAATCGTTATAAAGTATTATGAAGCATCGATTGATATGAAAGTAATATATTTTAGGCCAATATTTTGTAATTTAGAAGTATCTATGTGAATATGCAACTTTATTCTGCGGAAATCGCTATATCATATAATAATATAGGATCTTGTTCTTGGGATAAGTATCAATATTATGTGTAAATATAACTTTGTTTTACGTAACTTCTAAAGTCACATATGTAATATATGAATTTTTAGATAGTTATTTATGTTTAGATTTAAAATAAAACAGTTCTTGTGATCAAGTTTTTATTAAGGAATAATCTTAGTGTTTTAGAATTTATTCTGAGATTGCAATGTAAGCGTGCGTGAGACCGCTGTTACGTAGAACATGGACGCGACTTTCGATATAACCCCCCGTGAAGGCTGCGATCGCGTCGATCTCGACAGCAACTATTGGTATTTGTGCTCTCGACTCCATATTTTTTGGAGACGCCACTTATATGTAACTTTATTCAACTGGTATCTCTGAATGTACTTAAGATTTTAAAATGATAATTTTACTAGTGAAAATATAAGCCAAATTAGCCCTAAAAATACAACAAAAGCAATTTGGTAACAAAGTCACATGTAACTTGATTCTATGGATAGGTCGAAATGTTGACCACTTTTCGGACACAAAAATTCTTTGCTAAGATTTAAAAAAAGTACCGTTCGTTTTTAGACGGAGCTTCTTGATAAACCGTGCGTTTTACTTTACCATAACGCACAAGTACGTAATGAGATACAATACGATATTGAAATTGGTGAAATAAGAGACCCTTTACGAGCAAATGTGTTATAAATAATTTATAATATACTGTTAATGAGATGTATTGTTAGGTTTAAGGAAAGTTGTTTAGCATGGGACAAATTAGTTTGCCTTAAATTGGTTTTCGCCCGTAACATATAAATCGAAATATACTGAGGGCTAGAAACAAGTGCCCTTTGGGGATCAGGCCTAAGTACGGGCATCGTTGGTGCCTTGATTATTTATGGAACAGATATCCTTTTGATATCTTGAGAATAACTGAAAGGCGGAGTAAGGGGAATATAAACTGAGCGAAATTCAATTTGATGCTAGTCTGAAGTCTGAAGGACTACTGTATATTTAGAACAATATACCAAAGGAGAATGTCCACTTTCTCAGCAGACTTTGGCCACATGTGAACAGACTTTTTGAACAATTACAAATACGATAGTCAGTTTATATTATTATAAGAAGAGATTTAAGCATATAATAGTGACAAAATGTATATTTTTATATTTGAGTGACATAGGTTATGTATGAAATAAAACGTCTCAATAGGAGTGCCGAACGAATTCTATTGGTGCGCCATGGTAGTCTATTAAAAAGGGTGCAAATTCCTTTGCAAAAAACGAAAAAGACGTCAAAACCTCACGACAATTTACATAAAAAAAAATGACAATTCACAACACTAAGCCACTCAGACCAATGATTCTAAAGCCATGTCTGACACATGGATTAATGTTGTGAATTGTCATTTTAAAATCAGAATCGACTCTTGAAAATCGAATATGTTTTATATTTTAACATGATAATGAGGTGTTGACGCTCAATTTCCAGGAATCATTGAATTAAAGTTTTTGTAGTGTGTACACCGTTCGGAATTTAATTATTGTGGGATTGCCACCTCATCAGTCGCACCTAAGAGGTCTGTTCCCATACATTTCTCGCAAAGAACTACTTATATGCATATAAAGATATGTGACAATCGTATTTTAATGAAAACTTCAAGGAAGATCGTCTTTGCTTTTTTGTAATAGGAAGAAGAGATATAAAATAGGTTAACGATTTGATTTTGGTTACAACGATCTTATTATGAGAATATTTCCCGAGTTCCTGTTGTAATAGCACGTGTTGAGAGACTCCATTTTTTTAACTCCATCTACCGTACTTTGTATACTTAAATTTTAACTTGACATTGGCACTATGAATAATCTTTACGTGCGCGAGACCATTACTTCAGAATATAGTAAACAACAGTAATGGCCCAGTTATGATTTGCTAGGGAACTTTAATTGTCACTTAATTGTTGATTAAATTGGTATTTGTGAAAATGACTTTAAGTAAATTGGCGGGAATCTAAAATCGGATTACAATTGAAATTTCAGCGTTACGTATGTCAGGAGTGTGACTGAAATCTGCTAACACTGATCGCGTAAACCGATTACGAGATTCAATTAAATGCTTCTAAAGGGGTGGGATGGAATCGGAAATTGTATTTATATTTCTTCATTTCTCTTTTCAGTCAGCAGTTTCATTGATTTACACTCCAATATAACCTTTTTACGCGAAACGCTTTCTTTTTTAATCATCACATACCTACCATTATTCTGTATCTTTTTTATCTTATAATATGGGATTTAGCTTCCCTATCTATCTGCCTAATATTTTAAGCCATAATTAATTATAACATCAGTTCATCCTGTAATGTAAACAAATGATAATTACGCATAATTATTCGAGAATAGCTGCGCTTAACTAGTTTTAACATGATAAGCATAACTTTATAAACGCATACTGAATGCTCGACGGATCCAATGCAAGAAGTTATCCCTATATTAGACGCTTGATCATACAAAAAAAAACCTGAACGATTATACAAAATATGCAGTTAATTTGTATTGGGTCCAGTGAGGAAACCTGCACACACCTCGTGAGGAAACCTGCATACACCCACAAATAAATTCTTAGGTTGTGTGTGAAGTCGACCAACCCGCATTTGGCCAGCATAGTTGACTAAGGCCTAATCGCCCCTAATGTGGGGTAGGCTCGAGCCGCTCGGTGGTGACATTATATGAGCTGTTGATGATGATGAACTAAAAATTTTACGGTAGATTTAAGTCAAAAATGGAGTCTGTCAACATGGGAAGCTACGTGGCATATTCTCGGCCCATCTACCGCAGTGTCTCAAGACGAAAGTCTTTAATCCGTGTGTGTTGCCAGTGATGACCCACGAATCGGAAACGTGGCCGCTTACAATGGGCCTCATAAGAAGGCTCAAGGTCACTCAAAGGGCAATGGAGAGGCTATGCTCGGAGTTTCTCTGCGTGATCATATCAGAAATGATGAGATCCGCAGGAGAACCAAGGTCACCGACATAACCCAGAGAATTGCGAACCTTATGTGGCAATGGGCAGGGCTCATTGCTAGGAGAACTGACGGCCGTTGGGGCGGAAAGATTTTACTTACATTATTTCGTACGTAATAATGTACTGTATGAAAAATCAGTGGTATTGAGTTGTGATTCAGACTAATGTCACAAGCATCCGATGTAGTCCAGTCAAAATAGAAGAAAATATTACAACTTTGCCAACATTCGCATAGAACTGAAAATTGGTATATACGTTAAATAAACCATTACCAATGAAATGTCAAAAATCACCTTCAATACTAATTCTCCAAAAAAAAAAAATTAAGGTCAAAGATCAAAAATTCAGGTTTTCTCTCGGACAACGTAAGGGGTAAGTATCGTAAAAACAGGTCAGCCAAAGTTGTAGATCATACAATTTTCTACAAAAAATGTGCATTTTTTTTTGTATGAATCACCATTCGTAAGATATTGCAATTTTAAAAGTAAAAAATTCAAATTCTTCATGGAAGGATTTTTTTCCATTTCATTGGTAATGGTTTATTGTACGTCTATTACCAATTTTCAACTCTATGCGAATTTTAACTAAGTTAAATGCCTATTTTGACTGGACTAATGAAAGTTTTCCAATTAGTTAAGTTGACACTGTCCGTACTACAAGTGAAGAGAGAGAGAAAACATATACCTAATGCAAATTCGATGTTTTATGAAACTGTAAATAAGGCTGAAAATCGTGAACGTTCCTATGCAAACAGGATCAAAGTTAAATAGTTCCTTTGTATCGTTTCCAATCGCATATTAATTGTACCTTTACCTAGGAGTAATTTATATGCATGACGAGCAAAAGTATGCTAATTGCACTCACCTTATGTTAAATCAATGACTTTTAAACTTTGATTAATAGTATTTTGTTAGAGAAGAATTAAAGTTATATAATTATGAATCGAACAAATAAATGGAAGTTACTCGGATCCCGTCATCAAATAAAAGAGCTATTTTTAAAAAAATGTATTAACAGTTATTCTTGAAACATAGCTTATTTATATGCAGGTAAATTACACTGCCGATCAAGATACCTGTCAGACAAAAAAGAACAAACCAGAATGTGCCAGAATCGCTTCAGATAAACACGTCAAACTTTATAACGCCCGTATTTTGACGTCAGAGTTTTACAAAACAGAATGCTGTGTCATTAATAAGCTCACTAGCCTTTGGGATATTCAAATGACTGATAGTCAATCTATTATAATTTCAAACAGATATACAGCGATTTATTCAGATCGGTAAGGCGTCTTCTTTACAATGCAAATACGTATGAATTTTAATTTATACCAAGATGTCCTTGTGGATAGTAAAATTTGAATCTGAAGCGATTTGTAATTATGGATGTTTTGATCAACAGTTACTTCATCATTTGTTATGTTTATTTGGTAGATGTTTATTGTTATACTAAATTATCTACATTTAATATAATATGTCTTAATTTATAAATTCAATAAAAATAACATTTGAATAAAAGAACATTAGCAAGAGACAGACATGCGATTTCCAGTGCTCCTAATGCGTTATTTAGGAAATCTGGTATTTGATATATCTCAGGAGAAAATAACAAAATAACCTTTTCTATTTGAAGCTACTCTAGGACTCTCAAAATTAATTTCATTAAGTTCTCCGTGTAGCAGTGATAGGTTCAGACCACAGAAATAATAATTGATTAATAATAATTTATTATTATTTCTCTGGTTCGGACAGTGTGGTATAGATCTTGTCGGCTATGCGGAAATACTAATGCAGATGTCATAACCGTATGCCGTTCGTTTATAATAATATGAATATTCTGCGTATTATTTTTTTATAATTGAAACATATTTAAATAACTTCTTGAGTAGGATACTACGCATTTAACTGTGTAGTTTTGGGTTGTTCGCCGAAAACTTACAATTAAAAACAAAACATTCAACTTCGTCTAAAACAAATGTGGCTTAATGTATTGTAAATGATTTACAGTCTAAACTATGAGCCCCTTACACCTTTGCAACCATCTCCGAAACATCCCAACATCCCAAACATCCTGTGTATTAAAAATGCTCGTTCTTGAGCTACATGTGAGAAAACAATCTAAACCACAGCAACGTACATCGATATAGTGAACTTATAATATTCATTTAGAAACCAGCCGTGCCTGTTCCATCGACTCTGATTGTACAAGGTTTGAAAGAAAACCGACTCAATCCACTTAGTATTAGCTTACAGGAATATCTAGTCTGATCAATAGCCGCACCCACGGCAAGCTTACTAATGAAGCACGGCTTGCTGCACTCCCGTCTGGTACAATTAAATCGTAAATTTCATTGATGAATGACAGACAGTGGGTCCTAGAAGGAAATACCCATGAAAATTTATGGTTGTTGGATGCAAAAATAAGACGAACGACCCTAAAATTACTTTTTAGTAAGAAATGAAGATGGAATGCAGCAATATATATATATATATGTATCATAGATAATTATTGTAACAAAAATATTAACATTTATGATAATTTAGGCTCCGCGCAAATGAACCACCGACCAATGCCACCAGTGGCTGGCCAAGCAGGGTACACGTTTTTCATACATTTTTTTATAGACTGCACACACGTGAGGTAGGTGGCCACACGCTTCACCAGGTCCAGTGGCCGCCACTCGCCCCTCGTGACCGCCACCGGAGGCGGTGGTTGGTGGTCCACTAACAAGGAGCCTAAGTGCCTTTTCATAACTAGCGATTTGCAATGTTCAAAAATTCTGCAATATGTAAAACGATTCGATTTGTAATATTTTTCCGTATCGGTAGAATTTAGGTCACTCAGCTGGCGAAGAGAAAACGTTCAGATCTTTTTCCCTTTTCTACAAAGCCGAACACTGAAGAGCTACCGTCTGGAATGTGTGATAAAGTTAAAGATGTATGAATGCTAGCCCAAACATCGGATATGATAATACCTAGGATAACACTTAGATCTTTCCGTAAGGTCTAGAAGCATTTGCATAAAAGCAAACTTACTTTATTTTGTTTGCTGGCATAAAAATTAAGAATAATTAGTCCTTTAAATCTGTGTTCTACATATTCAGAAGGTTCAATAATATTTATATGTTGTATGTAAATTTAAATGTTCCTCTGATAAGATGCTGCCTATTGATTTTAAGTTGATTGTGCCGTAAACTGTTTATTAAAAAAGTGAACGCTGTGCATAGATATATTTAATGTGTTTCCAGATCGTTTTAAGGGTGAGAAAATAAGTTTAAGTGTACTTAAGAGGCTATTTTGTCAGCCACTTAAATTCACTTAAACTTATTTTCTTTTTTTATATGGTTATAAGTAAAACTATTTTTATAGCTTAAGAGAGTATATGGAATACATGCTATAATTTATTAGTTTAGTATTAGCAGAATTAAGTTGTTTTTGTTAAAGTGTTCTAGGCTAAGCAATAATTTGTAAGTTTAATTTAGTAAATGTATACTTATAAAGGTACGACTTTGTTACTGCTAATTATGAACCCAAATTTGTACACCATAAAATATTATTTTAATTATAAATACCTTTCCTTATTCTTACTATCTCCGGATTCTACTAAGTTTAAGCGATTGATCCGGAGTGCTACGGAGGACGTTTCTCTGCAGCATGGCTGGCATGTGTAATTTCCGCGTGTCGATCCCGCCGCGAAACTACGAGTACCTACATAACAGGCCGGAACGACCTAGACAGGTCGGCAGAAACACGTGACACAGTCTGTCACCACAGTGTGCCCGTTTCGACACTCCAACGAGTTCGCTGTGACAAGTTGGCAAACAAAAGTTTTATCAAATACGCAAAGTGTGACCAGATTGTGTAGCTTGTAGCCAAGTGCGCATTGGGATGTTTTGGTATAAGTTGCGAGGGAAAGGGTTTGCCGCTTCTATAAACATACTAACCTGAGATTAGCTTTGGCAGAGCTTATAGACTTATGATAACAAAAGCCTCATCAATATATGACTTCAACATTATAAACACGGGTAAAAAGGTATTTATGTATGAATTGTATAATCGTATATTTATTTATCTAAATATTTATTCACATTTTTATTAAATATCCTGCCTTCAACACTCTCTCTCTCTCGCCTTTTTGTGGTTAACTGGTAGAGAATGCTGTCTAGCATTAAGTCCGCCAATTGTACTTTCTTTTGTGCAATAAAGTTTTTAAATAAATAAATAAACACCACCTCAAAACATATTTCTCTTAAAAGTAACATGTTTTGTTTTTTTTTCAATTTGTAATTCAAACTAAAAAATGTTTTTTAATTAAATGTTATATTTTTATGACTTAAACTATATTGTGAAAGAAATAATTATATCAAATCCTTAAGTTTAATAGCTACTTACTATATAAGTCAAAAAAGACAAAAAAACTCCGTAACGCTGTTATTTTAGAAAGCGACCCGCAGTCTTATTACCGATCTTAAAGTGACAGTCGCAAGTTGTATAATTGTACAATTATTGCTAGCAAAACCTTAATTTGTATTACGGAACGTACATTGCTATGATAGCACCTCAAACGGCAACTTAACAAATTAAAAGTGCAATGTTAACACTTGGGAGCACAGCGACCGATTGTATTTTGATATTACGAAACGTTTTTTGACAGCCACGTGAGAACAATTGCGACCATGATCTAGCAACTAGTCATATTGTAATTGTTTGTAGTTGCTTTGGTAAATTATTTAGGTGATTTGTTTATTTAGCTGTAATGGACTAGTGATTTGTGTTAGATTATTGTTAGTTAATAATTGTGTGATGTTAACTTATTCTCATCTATTTAAAAAGCAACAAAAATATAACGTATAGAAATAAACTTTTGGTTTTGGCTGATAGATCTCGACAACAACACACACTTAACACCAAGAAGTCTATAGTTATTTACCTAAGTTTTAGTTTCCGGTCTCAGACCAATATTGGTCTGAATTTCCGCTAAACAAATTACTTCTATCTTCTATTACGCGACGGCATAATATTGCGCCGTTCTGGATGTAAAGAGGAAAGTTAAATACAATCTTTTGGTAAAGTAGGTACTTAAATACAAACGCAGCCAATGATTTCAATAAATTATTACTTTTATGTGAGATAAATTTAAATGTAAATCTTTTATTTTTTTATGGAAAGAAATTGTTGAAACTAAGAAGTTTTTGACTTAACTGCTCAGAAAGTAGGTAATCGCAATCATAGTTGTCATTAGTTGTACGTTTAATTGCGAGTGGCGCTAGTTGCCATACATTTTGGTCGCAAATGCACATATCGTGCGACCACCATGCAATTTGTTTCCGTAATACCAAAAAAGCAACCGCAACTAGTAGCAGTCGCGTTGCCGTTGCACAATTAGCACCGGTTGCTATAGTTCGGTAATTGGACTGCCGGGCGCGCAGCCGGATCGCAGGCACAGTGAACATAAAATGTATGGCCGTCCAACGAAAAATATAGTAGCTATTATTCCCTCAAATTGAAAAGAAAAAGTTGATCTTTTCTTCGACCTAAATATGCGGGAGGAAAAGTTGTATGAAAATCTATTACTAACGTGGCGCCGCAACGCGTGACGTGCCGAAAATACAGGCCAATGCTTTCGCAGAACACCTGCAACTAGTCTTGCAGACTGCAGTGCTAACTTAACAACAATCAAACGCCACGGTGGTCAATTAATTATCACGACCCTCAACCCTCTACGAGCGCGGCGGTTATGGGCTCTGTCTCACTAGTAATTATAAATTTATGGTCCCACCACGAAAACCAGCCCCCCGGTCGCGCTATTTACGAACGATAAAACCAAAACCAAATCGTTATCATTTTCATACGTTTTGACAGCTGATAGATGTCAAACTCTTGTCAGAATGTATGAAAACGATAATGATTTGGTCTTGGTAAAAACGTTGTAAATAGCGCGATAAGGCCTCAGAAGTGTTAGAACAACCCATAAACAACCTAACACGAGCGTGTGCGCCACCGCCGTTTTTCCTGTATTGTCTCAAATATCAATAATAACATTAATCTTCGTAAGTAAACTGTATCATTTATTTTAAGTATGTGTACAATTTAGTTATAACTTGCTCCAACAAAGCGGCGTTTTCGAATTTTTTAATTAGTCCCATACAAATGTAATAATCTCTTTATAATTTTACTATACTGCTTATTTCAATTAAACAAGTCTTTGAATACAGTTGTATTATAAAGCACTATGTAACATTTTAGAGAAAGTTCGATTCCCTATGTAATCTGTCACTTTCTTCTTCCCGTGGTGAACAATGTACTTGTATGGTTATTGTACATTCTAGTAGTTATTGGAAATAATTTTTTTGTACTGCAACGTTTGGGAGACACTTAAACAAAATAAAACCGAAGGTACTCACGTCCTGGGTCCAGTTAGTAGGTCCAAAATAGTTGCCAGTCATCTGCCGGCAGTGTACAACGGCAACAAAACTCGCCAGTGTCTTGTTTGAAAGTTAATATATCTAACATGAACACAAACACATAGAATCTGATGATATCGGTCCAAATTTTACTTATAAGCTTGTAAAACGATAACTTCAGCCTCACGCGTGACCGTCGGTTTCTGGCGAAATTTTTACACACGCGATTTTCAAGCAAGGGTGTCGATGTGAAGTTCGTTTCCGAACAGTACTATTACGTCGCGGGCGCGCGCCTATTGCCATAAATTAACAGCCATAGGTAACAGAAACAGGAAAAATCGTGATTCTGCCATGTTATTTCCTACATTTTTAAAGAACAATTTTATGACTTTTTTTCTTTGACACCTGTGACGACATTTTTGGCACCTGGGGCTACAACTATAAGTAAGAAACATAAATGGCATATAAAAATCGTTAGTAGATATTCATTATACAACTATTTGAAACATATATTTTATTATATAACTTCCACACAACACTAAGCATAAATATGTAAACCTAATTACACGGTGTTACAAAAATACCATTTAAGCGCAAAGGGGGTTAAGGTCCCTTATAAACAGTATATATTTGAAGAACTAAGCATTTTTGTTTGAATTACGACAGAAATAAAAAAAAACAATAAATATTTCAGTTTTAACAGAAATAAGTAAAACCGTAGGTACAAATTTGTTGATTTTCTGTCATGGTAAATTTGTAAGTTGTAAACTTTATTCTACTAGAAAAATGCACTAAAAAAAAAACGAATTGCCTCAGGCGGGACTCGAACGGCCGCCCAAGAAGTGCAAATTCAAAGATTTGAAAATTTACGCGTTTGTGAACGCAAATATAAAATTATTCCATAATGTAAGGTAGTATCTTATCTTAACTGGGCGTCAAACATTTGCAAAAATATTTCGTTGGGGTCTTAGAAGTGCAAATTTCAAAAATTTTATGAAACAATGTTTACCATAAAAACATAAGCACCAAGCACTGACAAATTTTGACAGCGAAAAGCAGTGTCTCGGTGGCGTAATTGGTCAACGCAGTCGCCCGGATTGCGGAAGATGCGGGTTCGAGTCCCGCCTGAGGCAAGTCGATTTGTTGTAAACGCAAAAAGAAAATTATTCCATAACTTTATTCTACTGAAAATTGTAGATGTGTAGCCTATACATCTTAGCCTACACATACAATGTTAATTATAAAATTGTTTAATCCCGTGGTTCTGCCCACACGTTCTTGGCCTATTGTTTTTGGCTTTGACTTTGTGAACACCATCTCAGGGCTGACAATGACGCGCGTCCGATCCGCAGTAGGGGTTAATAGAAAGCGGATCCAATTAAGGACGCTCTGCTTTATGAAATGCCGATCTTAAAATCAACTAAGGCTATCGTCTCAGTTAACCAACTTATACGAAATGAATTTTTGTACGCGAAAATAAAATAATACAGTTCATGAAAGCTAGGCAACGTGAAATTGTTCCTACAATTAACTAGCTACCCAGCCCAGCTTTAGAGCCGAGGTTTTACACACAAGTCTTCCTGGAAAGTTTCCTGAAAAGCCTCCGTTCTGCTGTACAGAGGCTCACAGACTACAAAGAAAAGTCTCCGGCAGTCACCCGGGGCTTTTCTTTACAAAATTATATGAACGAAAATACTAAGTAGCATTAGGGTTGGAATATTCTGCCCAACTTTAAATATCCCAGCCGATACCATCTCAATATTCCTTTAATTATTTTTTCACCTCTCCAGCACCAAAAGACCTCTTTTCCTTCGTGAAATCTTGAAGGGAAAACGCTTTTTGCTGCGAGCTCTGAACGAGACTGTAACGTTCAATCTAAATTATTTTAGTAATCTTACTTTTAATCTCTATAATTATTTTTAAGATAATAAACATGTATTAAAGTATTGCCTTGTTTTTCTCACCTATAACAGTATTCTCGCTCGAGAGGTGAAAAGTTTTATGTGAGAGCAAACTTTTTATGTCTCGTGCTTTTAAATCACTCACTGTGCTCAGTAGTCTATTCACTCGCTTTACTCGTGATTCAATTATAGACTGCTTCGCTGGTCCGTGATTTAATATCGGCGCTCGCAGCAAAAAAATAACTTTGCTCACTTGTTGAACAATTAACTATTAACTTACGTAATTATGTCAAATTCCTGGAATATAACTTGTAAGATATATCTATACATTAGCAATCACCAGTTTTTCTGAATAGAAGGTAAGTGACTGCATGTTGCAGCATTCCATAAGCACACTTCCTAATAGCAATGTTTCAGCGTTCCATAAGCAAAGCATTCTAAACGCAATGCTGCAAGATAGTAAGGTACAAACTGTAGAACTACTTATACGAAGTAAGCAAAACTCTCAATTAAAAAGGCTTAATACTGGTTGTAAACATCGGATTGCTTAAACAAATTTCGTCAATAGCAATAGTTAATTTCTGAAAAACAATAACGGTCAAGGAAAAAGTCGCTCCGTAACAAGATATTACATTTTCATTCACAATTAAGTGTACCCACGCAACGTCAAAAACATTCCAAGAATTGGAAAACCGGAGACTTATTGCGACGAGTGACTAATGAAATGTCCAATTGATATATTGTAATGCTTTATTAGTTCCCTCGTTAGGAAAAGTTTCTTCGACTCGAAGATATTTGCTATAACCTTTTTTAGTTTCACTGTTGACAATCAATTGTCGTCAGGACTTAATTGAAGCGTAACCTAATGCTCGGAGACTCGAGGAAATTATACGCTTGTGGTCATGTTGAGGTTTTGTGTGTTCCGGCTCTATCCATGATTAATGACTATTCATTAAAGCTGATGTCGCACCAATTAAATTATTATCGCATAAATGTGTTGGTGATCATCGTAAATACACTTCTTCGAAAGTTGAGCACATATTCATTGATCGCAGCATAAAAAACGTGAAGAGAAGCTTTTCTTTGTACCTATACTGGGTGCA
Source organism: Elophila nymphaeata (assembly GCA_955850985.1). NCBI lineage: Eukaryota > Metazoa > Arthropoda > Insecta > Lepidoptera > Crambidae > Elophila > Elophila nymphaeata. The sequence goes on from OY039065.1 coordinate 25,321,190, forward strand.
AAAGACTTGAACAGTCAAACGAGAACCATGTATTCTATACATCAAAATAAGACATATTTATATAAATGAATGAAACATATAATAATATATTATATAAAAAATTTTTTCAAATAAATGAAAAAAAAAATTATGACTTTGACCTTTAATAAAATCGTAACTATCAATTTCCCAGGTATTCTAAAGGAAAAAAAATGTTATGATGGTGAGCAGAATACATGGTTCTCGTTTGACTGTTCATGTCTTTTACACCCTGTATACGTATGTAGAAAAGCTTCTCCTCACGGTACTTCGCTTTCATAGGTACTTCACTTTGGTTCTTAATTTCGGTCTTAGCGTTCTCTTACGACTCGTGACCTCAAAATCCTGTACTTATGTGCAGTGTATGTATGGGAGAAAATCGAGAAAAAAAATTAAATTTAATGTTTATAATAATTAAACTTTTCTCTACTGTAGATCCAAATAATATAATATATGAAAATTTATATCACGGTCTTTCACAAGTCGGACTCTTCCGAAACGGCTCGATCGATTTTTATAAGTTTTGTTTAAAGTATTTCTTGCCGCTAATATATATATAAATAACAACGTTTGCCGGGGCTGCTGGTATTGATATAAAGAATGACAATCTCGAATTCTTGAAATAATCCCAAGAGTGCACGCTCAGAGCATGCGTGAAAATTGCCTATTTGTGCGTTGCACGTGTAACCATATACAACTAGTTGGGGCTATGAGGTTACACTCATAAAATTCCAATGAAACCTTTTTTTTTCAATAAACGTCTTTCCTTCTTTTAATAACGATTGAGTTCACTGGCTGATCCGGCACCGACACTGACACCGATATCATTAATCCAAAAAAAATATACGAAAATATAAAAAAATCAAATGGTTAATTATTTCGCCCGAACAATCCTACAAATCTTCAGTGATTTAATGGGTATTACCCGAGGAAAGGCAAGTAAACCGGAAAACGAAGTTTTCCAAAAATACTAATACGAATCACTGGTCAATGCGTCAAAATAATTACTTTTATTAACTGGGATCATGAAACAAACAGGTATTTTCCCAAAACATTTTTTAAATTGTGTCTGTATCTTGTAAAAGTCTTCTATCGAAGTTTCATAAATGCTAACAATGGCTTTACGAGTTTTATGGTTATTAATTTTATTATGTTTTTTTTAATAATTTCAAAAGCGACCACAATATTTTTTAATTTTCTACGGCTGCCATTTTAATTGGGAATGACATACGAGTTTGTACTGGAACCCAAACACGAGAGCAAATGTCGCCATGGGTGGGAAATTGTATGAAGTTTCGCAGCTAGCGCAAAAGCGTCATTATCAGAGAGAATACCGTGTACCGCAGCGGTTTTCATTACCCACGTCGGTAGCGTGTACCATTATATAATCTGAAAACTCTTTGGGACGGCCAATGAAGAAACGGCCAATGGGCATTCATCATCATCATCATTTTAGCCGAGAGACGCACACTGTTGGACATAGGCCTCCCCCAAGGATCTCCAAACCGGTCGGTCCTGTGCTGCCCGCATCCAGCGGCTTCCCGCGACCTTTACCAGATCGTCAGTCCACCATGTTGGGGGGCCTACCAACGCTGCGTTTCCCGGTACGTGGTCGCCACTCAAGGACCTTTCCGCCCCAGCGGCCGTCAGTTCTCCTTGCAATGTGCCCTGCCCAGTGCCACTTAAGGTTCGCAATTCTTTGGGCTATACCGGTGACCTTGGTTCTCCTGCGGATCTCATCATTTCTGATGTGATCGCGCAGAGAAACTCCGAGCATAGCCCTCTCCATTGCCCTTTGGGTCACCTTGAGCCTTCTTATGAAGCCCATTGTAAGCGGCCACGTTTCGGTTTCATGGGTCATCACTGGCAACACACACGAATTAAAGACTTTAGTCTTAAGACACTGCGGTTGATGGGCCGAGAATATGCCGCGTAGCTTCCCGAACGCTGCCAAGCAGAGTTGAATTCGTCGATTGACCTCTTTCTGGAAGTTGGATTTACCCAGTTGGACTGTTTGTCCCAGGTAAACATAATAGTACGAGAGCCCACGACCAAAACCATGTCTCATAGCAATACGGCAAAAACCCTATAAAATCGTTAGATTGTATGATTCTGAACCCGACTAGGTGTGTAGTAACGGTCGAAAGTGTAGCAACTGCGTGGGAGGCCATTTCTGCTGTGTCAAAAAAAAAAGACAGTCGGTATTATAGCAATACGTCTGATAGTGAAAATGTACATAGATTTTATAATTGTATTACGAAAAAGTTTGTTTTCAGACATTTTGCGCGTAGCATATAGCCTGAGCGCATTTTTGAAAATGTCAACAAATTTAGCCGACCTGTATCATAGCAATACGGATAATTTTTTTTTTCAACTTTTCGTATTGCTGCCATGATTACCAAAAACCTGTTTTCAGACACTTTAAGTGTAGCATATACTCCCAAAAACGAAAATTAATAACGTCGATTTAGCTCGACTCAACATTTTTTCGAAGACATAAAATTAAAAACGACGAGGCTTCGACAACTCTGAATCTCCAGTTATCCAATTACGACGCCTGCAATCTGCCACCATGCAAAACGGAATTGGAGAAACATTTATTACGAACAAAATATATTGCACAAGTCTGGAGCAACGCTCATACCAAAACGCCAACCGAACTGAACCCTGCAGATTGCGGATGGTATGAAGACAAGGGACGATTTCAGTTTTCGTGGTTCTCTGGCAACCAACTACCTGAGTTGAGCAACGTTATTTTGGACGACAAATCATCATCCACAACAGGTACAGTTTACATGGCTTTTGCTGTTAATTTCATAAATAAGTTCGTGATTTTCACTAACGATGTTTATTTTACAGAAGAGGACGTTGAAGATCTCCCGAGCGACGTCGAGAGTGATTTCGAAGACGACGATTCCGAATCCGACAGCGATTGAATACGAGAATATTTTGTAACTTTGAATAAACCGTTTTTTTTTTTCAACTTCATCCCAGTTTCATTTTGTGAGATTTATTTCAGTCCTTCAACTTCAATGTTACGGTTTCGGGTAAATTCTTTGTTAATTATCATCTAATAAATTCAGGGTCGCAACGTATTCATTGGTTTGTAACAGAAAATTCAAGATGCCTCAATACGATTTTTAAATGATATCTGAGTATCGAAAAGTTGTCTGATAGAGAAGGTGCTACACTTAATTTGTCTGATATAAATTTTTTGCACATGTGGACAACTTATTTTATCATGTCCAACAATTTTCAGACATATTGCTATGATACCGATCGGTAAAATTTGTTAACATTTTCAAAACGGTCTCAAAATTTAATGCGTTCACATTTCCGTCTGAAAATTGTTTTGTTCGCATCAAATAACCAAAATTTACTAATAAAAAAGATTTTCAGACGTATTGCTATGAGACATTTTTTTTGTCTCATTTTTAATTTTTTTAAGTGATTTTACGGGTTTGCGCTACACCACTAACGTCTGAAAAATATGTTTCCGGTATCTCAGAACTATCATTCAACTACAGTCTGCAAATCAGACATATTGCTATGATGCAGTTCGGTAAAATTCTTTGACAATTTTGAAAATTCGGTCAGATCAAACGCTACGCGGAAAATGTCTGATATTGGTATTTTCGAGTTCAGGATAATCGTATCTATCGATTTGATGCGGTTTTGGCCGTATTGCTATGAGACAAAAATTTTGGTCGTGGGCTCTCTAACTATAATGGTCGACAACTTCCAGTGTAGAGCTTCCGACCTTTACAGGAGTAGGTGCGACATGGATATGAGACATGATTTTCGTCTTATCCATTTTCATTTTAATACCCACTTGTTGGGACACTCTACAGAGACATTGGCAATGGGCATTGGGTATCTGTAATTGCTTTACATCACGCGGTCACATATTTTATGCCATTTATTTTTCAAACTCCATTTCATAGAGAGACTTCCACGAAAGATATTTGTCGACTATTTGAAAACTTTCTAGAGCTGGTTCGCACCGCAGGCTTGGTGATGCTAAAAGTCCATTTACGGCTTACAGCATTAGTCAATACACAAGTTAAATACACGTCTATAGGTAATGTTATAGAAACGTGAAATTAGCCACTGGTGTTTAAAAGGTAGTATTTTAACATTTATTACCATTCCAATCGTAAACATCAAACATACATACGAGTTCCAAAAAATCGGGAGTGGTCTCCCTTTGACCTTCTCGAATACCGAAAACGACTCAAAAGTTGATAGAAAACTTTGATGTAATACATGCATGTTAAATTTGGTTGCTATAAGTTAAAGCATCGAGTTATCGTGCTAACACACAGACATAATTCCAAAAACGGTTTTTTTTGTGTTCAAAACATGTAAATCCGTCAAAATCTCGAGGTCGAATTTTTTGACGATTTCAATACTTCCTCTATACTGCGTATACGAGAAAGTAAAAAGAGATAATAATTATCTATCTGTATACCTTTTCATTTTATTAATATCTATTATTTTCCTGGTAATAATTTCTAATCACGAAACTCGGTAACTTACGCTATACGCCAGAGAATATTCTATGTATTAGTTATTACATTAGCAGCACCCATTTGATTGATCATCAAGCGAAGAGCGTTAATAATTTAACTAGGCAGCTTAACTAGTGCGTGACGCGTCTTGAATAAGTTATATTAAGTATTGTGTCTCAAGCAATAAATCCTGACTAAAACCACTAAGTACCTAAGCTAAGCTTTATTGCACAATTACACATTCGTGCGAATATCCGGTAATACCATCAGGACACAAAATTATGACTAAGTCTTAGAACTTTTTTAAATTAAAGACAGTATATAGAAACTAGAATACGGTTTGTTTTCACTCATTATAATGGCTAAATTTTTATATCATATTGGTGGTAAGACGTTGGTGGTTTTTTTCTGACACATGAAACAAAAAACCCTAACTTCGTATGACAACTTCAGGTACCTAGTATTCGTATGGATTACACGTTCTTTTGACAAGCTGACGTATTATCCATAATTGTCAGCTGACTTTTTCTTTTCTTTAAGATATTGGATTAGCTATAATTTTAACAAATTTTCAATCGGGATTAAATCTGAAATCTAAAATTAACTTTTTCAACGTGCTTGGAAGATCACCACCACCGAACCGCAGCTGACGTTTACAGAGTTCCATGATTCAACTCTTTGGAGAAATGTACAAGTTATCGCCCGAGAGAAACTTGGTCATTAAAATCTGTTGGTGGCACGCGGACTAAAAACTTATTTCTCATCAACGCTCAAATAATAATTTAGGAAAAGCTTGCGACTTGTATTGGTTTTGCTCTTACCACTAAGCGTGGGGCTGGATTGAGGGCTGGACACAAGAGTATTTAAAAACTTTCAGTAGGAGAGTTGGCAATTGCATTGCTAATCTCAGGACTTGAGAGATGTGCCATGCGAATCGCAGACGTTTCACTATTAACCTACAGAAAAGACTGCCTAATTGAGTGTATGACGCCTTAGTGACTCTGATGACAATCGGTTCTCATTATGTATTGAAATCTTTGTTACGACCTCTTTACTAAAAATTGTTTTGTTGCACCGATGACACTAAAGATACTTCACTTCACACAATACGCTCCGATATTGCAGTAGAGCGAATATTTAAATCAGTCGCGCGTTTCCATTAACAACACATACATCCGTTTCGTTTTATAAATAAAATACAGTTTCTTTTTAAATCTGCGACAATGCCAGCGTGCGAAAATTGAAGCCATAATCTTTTGTACTAAGGGCGAATCTTGTTGTCGCTGGAGCCATTCACCGAACTGTATAGTTGTATGTACTGCTCTAATGTTTATAGGTACAACAGGCTTAAAGTGGAGTTAGTGCGTTGTTTTAAATCTCTATTATCTACTTATTTGAAAAAACGTAGTTTTTATTTTATTTATAAGTCTCAGTGCCATTCACGATATCAACAGTCACTACAGCGACGGTCGCTGTATCGAAAACAATCCACCAACGGGCCACGGATTTGCCAGTACATCATTAATATCTATGCAACGTTGTACCGACAGTTAGAGTGGAACTTTTAGGTTAGTTTAGAAAGAAAGGCCTAAATCAAAGGGCGAGCCGAGCGAGTGAAATGGGGGTCACGGTGAACTATTTAAGAGAACTATTTAAAAATATGTAGCTGCGACCGGCGGGCATGGCGCTGCTGAATTTGGCGTTGTGACGTCGCGCCTCTAAGGTGTGTGTTTCCGCCCTTATTTTACGAAAAAAAATGCAGCGCATAAGCTGCAACGTGTTAAAGTCTTCTCTAAGTAAACATATTTAGATATACCTACAATATTTACCTGTTAATAAATCTTCGGTTCCCTATAACCAGTGTATGGTCTTATTTTGCGCCTTTAAAACTTTTAATCACGCTAAAACTTTTATTCAGGATAGTTTTTAAATGCCGCATTAAACCTGCTCGTACACTGCTAGAGTCACTCAACCAAAAGACATGTTATGTGTGATGAGGGTAAATTTATAGAGTTGCTTCAAAGGGCTCGGAGTAATAATAAGTGAACTTCTGACCTGTCAAGCTCAGTCAGATTTAAATGGGGATTTATTTTATATTCGGAGTAACCATGTCGTTGGCAAAATATTTATACAAACGTAAAGGGTTATTCATTATTCTACAGCAAATCTAATTGTCGTTGATTGATATATTTGATCATGGAATCATTTTTCATCATTACACTACTGTACTACATAAAAGGAGCTTGTCGATTTAATCTTATTCTGTATTTAAGCATAACAATAAAGATGTGATACTGATAACTCAACTCACTTGGCTAGTATAATGTGAATTGGAGACCCTGATGACTATTGGCAAGATTTCTAGATTAGTTTTCTCGTTACAATCATCAATATAAATAAAAATTCGTCAATCAGGACACTAAAGATTTTTTTTGTCTTGAACTCATGTCGCGATGAGAACGCATCGTATCATCGTTTGCCAATTAGGACGATGACTTATAATGCACCAGCGAAATCTGTTGGACTTGGTGTTTCGTATTCTAGTTTACTTATTTAACTAAAGTAAGATTACTACAGAAAACTTCTCAAAACTTGCACTTTTCTGATTCAATATATCTACTTACTGCAGTATTTCAGTTTAATTTCTAATTTAAGGACACGAGAAACACTGAAAATTGTCTATTGTAGATGTGTAATGTTGTGTTCTTCTGGTCCGGGTAGATATCGATTGATTCTCCGTACAGAGTTAAACTATGTAGTAGGTTGTAGTACAAACACATCAAATATTGCATAAATACGTTACTAATAATGATTATATAAAGACATTCCTACATAGTAAGTGATATAAGAATATGGAAAGAAAACTTACTTATCAAATTGGAGCAGTTACCTCAGATTCTGATACTTAAATTAAAAATATATTTAGACCATGTTACCACTTATATAGCGTTAGGGCGAAACATAAACGCAAAGCAACGCCGTTTACTCCACGGTCCATGTTCGTATCTGATCTTTTGTAACTCGCGCTGCTGATTATGAAAATTAGTTTACAAAGTGGATATAATATTCATAATTAATTACAAGTTGTAAAATTCTACTTTCGTAGCTAATTATGAAACTTAGTTACGAAAACGGTAATACAGTTTTTCGTAGCTGGCTATCAAAACAAGAAAAAAAAACAATATTCACAGCTCAAAAGTTTGTAACTACAAAAGTCCAATTACGAACGTGGAACCAAAGACTTTAATTTAGCCATCAACGCTGTGACGTAGCAACATAGCGCAGAGGAGTAGTGTGGCTTCTCCCTTAGCCGGCCGTGCGTGTTCCTCCAATGTTTGAACCTCAGACCAATGATGTTTGAACAGCGTGCTTTAAATGTAATGGCAGCGTCTGAGCTGCTCAAACGGCTGAGGAAGGCACGCCCAGCTAATGCTAAGTGGGATCAACGCCTTAATTGTCACGTAGTAAAATGGGTACACATTTGAACATTGAAAATTAATAGGAATCTAACTACAGTAAAGACAGAAAATTTTAATATCGAAAGTATGATATTATCGATGGGTTATTTATGATCAACGTACAAAATTTTCAAAATTTAAACATTTACAAAAGAAACATCGAAGGTTCTAAATATGTACGGGCTCTATATTTAATATATATATTGGGTTAGGTTAGATTAGACTTGCGACCTATTCTCACGAACCGAGTGAGAAAAGCGCGCATGCCGCGGCAGGAATAAAATGAATGAGACTGACGTGTTACTGATAACACACCGTGGCGACCGTCGTACCAAATATAAGAGTTATTATTTTATTTTTTAATTATACACAAATAAACAATCAAAAACAGTGTCACACAAATCATCTTAGGTGATTTGTGTGACACTGTTTTTACTATGCATCATCACCCACCGACAATCATTTTACTATATAAGCCGTCTTAGTAACTTGGCGTTGTTGGTTATAGAACCGTTTTGTAGCATTTGCCACTTCTTATTTAGGTACTCAGATTTGTCCAGAGTCACAACAAGCGAAATAAAGTAACTATACAATTTCGCTTAGGAGTACGGCCATTTTAATTCAAATTTTAATGCCTTAATTTCCATAATGAGTTAGGATAAGCTGCTGTCAATTTTAAGACTATAATGGGCCTTTAGCTGATCTTCTGTCACTGTAATTGCACGGATGATACTAATATTCAGAAAACAATGTCTAAGCAATAACCTCTTACATACCTAATTTAAATATTCTCATACTAATAGAATTCAATATTCCGATGGAAGAATAAACTGACAAGGAGACGTGTAGTACCTACACTGAGAGTAACAATTTGTACACGAGACTGATCAAATCAACGTTACACATTACATGGCGAATCTAATCAAGTACAACACAATAACACGATGAGTACGAAGAGGATTATCTACTGGATTCTTCTGGAATTGCAAAACAGTGACGGTGCGAATGAACTCTTTTTATTATTTGCGAAAGGTACATACATACGAGTACAAGAATACAATTACAATCCCTAAAAGGGTCGAGCCGCGATTTAGGTTACATTTGGTTATACATAAATCCAAACCTGACAGTATGGGCCACAAAACATACAGGGTGAATTTTTCAAGTGGGCTTTCAGGGCCAAATCCTAAACTATAAGGAATATCGAAAAATGCTCAGAGTCGCGAGCCCTATTATGATAAAAACAAAAACTGCATAATTGGATTTTTGAAAAAAAAATCTAGCCAGGAATCGGACTTAATGATTTTTGAAAAAACACAGTTTGTATTATTACACTATTCGGTAGTGTTGTTAATAAGGATCAATTCCTGGGAAGTAATGATATACGGAAAACTAATGGAAAATCTTAAATTTTAATAAAATATTTCTTATTCCACCTTGGTTGAAGCGATAGTCAAAGCGATGATCATTATTTTATCAATCAATCCAATGATGCAGTTTTTGCTTTCATCAAAATCATGCGCGCGACTGCTTTGAGCATTTTTCGATATTCCTTAAAGTTTTCTGTGTAAAATTTAAACAAATTGATAAACTTTGTTGCACACATCCACAGAAAAACAATAAAGGTATACTCGTAGAATACGGATAAATTACAAAGTACTTATCATTTTGGGTTTGTATCATAGTATGTTGCCTTTGGACACAAAAAATTGGCAAAAAGGTACACAATAACACTTCGTCGACTTATATAACAATAATAAAATCACGTTCATAGTTGCAAAAGGGGTTAAGCATAGCAATTGCGTACACATGAATCCACATTCGTCAGTGTGGGCCACGTACGTCTACTAGGTGGTAGGCCTGTATGTAGGGTCTAGGTAGGTACCACCGCCTTTCCAATATCAGGCGTAAAATAGTTTATTGTGTTTCGGATTGAATGGAAAGGTAGCCAGTGTAATTACTAAGCATGGAAGGCATTTCATCTTAGGCCTCAGGATGACAACGCTTGCAATACCTACTAAATGATTAGTGTGTGTAGGTGTTTATAGGCGACGCTATCCACTTACAACCTAGGTGGGCCGTCAGCTTGTTTGTCATATTATAGTAGTACAAAAAAAAAACGTAGTGCCTCAAAACCAAACTTCCAGTGGATCAACAAGCCAAATCCAACAACCAGGACAGGGGGCTTAGGCCAGCGGCAATCATTTCATAACGAAAAGATATCGAAATTCGTCACCACACCTTATTGCAGGGCTATTTACAGCGTCTTAGCTTGCGCTGCCAACTTACTTAGAGCTCCAATTGGCCACTTGAAAATTTACGTCTAAATTTTCCTTTGTCCTTCTAAAAACAAGTTGAGATCTCGACCGATGTCGAAAGTAGACAAACGTAAAAAAATACGACATTTCGATGTCATGAAAATTCGGGGAACAAATTAAACTGGCCATTCTGATGATTTATTGATTTCAATTTAGTAGCAGTAAAAAGGCTTGTTATCTCCTTTTGTTTTGCAATGTAACTACAGCTTGAGCTGTCAAAGTGATGAAAATAGAATTGCTTCTCAATTTTGCATAAGCTACCGTCGATGAATCTGGAGCCAAGGTCAGCAATCGGCTCCTTGTTTATTTGCCCGGAGAATGGAGGCTTAAATCACTATTTGCCGTGGTGAAAACGTTAGCAACACGGCGTACCGACAAATTGGTATTAAGTGACGAACGGACGAGATTCTATTAAGAGGGGGTATAAAGCAAAATTACCAATCTTTGATTTGATTTTTACACCCCAAAATAGGCCACAAGCCACCCCATTTTTTTAAAATAGATATTACATTATATTTGAGAGATTTTAGTCTGGGAAAAAACATATAATGAAATATTTTTAAGCATGGAAAAATATCACGAACTTACCTTTAATTTCCAGCTTAAATCAGTTTATTTTCAATGCTATGCATATTACTGCGTCAATATTTTAATACATAATATAAAACTATATTACAAAGCAGCCCTACTAGGGATTTTAAAAAATAATGAATACTTTACGACTTATTTTCATAAAACCAATTTGTCGCTTATTACGTTCTTATTCCGCGCAAAACGCATCAGTCTATCGCGCTTCACCCGTGGTAACGGGCATGTTTTGTTTCATCAATCAGTCTCGACTGCTCCGTTGCGACGAGTGGGCTGTGTTTCTGTGTTCCGCCACCGGCTCGAGAAAATACTTCGACAAAAATATGGGAAATAAAAATAAAATGCGAAAAAACTCTAAGAAAGAGCTTAGAAATTTAAAAATTCAACTCATGAATAATTGTCGGAGGTATGTACATTGCTTTTATTATATCATATAAGTAGTCTAACCAAAAAATATCGCAATTTGACGTTTTAGCTCACGGCACAATGTAACAATGTCGGCGCGGGTAGCAGTAAACGCAAAAAAATAGATGCTTTTGACTACTCATGAATTGGTGCAAAGTTTCAATTGTGTGGTGTGTGTAAAGTATTTTTTAACCAACTACCAAAAAGGAGGAGATATTCGTCTGTATGTATTTTTTTATGTATGTACACGTACAGTCAGTTTCAGAAGTAGATGATCACTTTAGTACCATGTCATCGCAACGTTTGTGCAGTAATGGTTGCTACAATTATGTATGAAATATTATTATGACAAGGTACTACAGTGTTCATCTACTTTTGATGGTGACCCGTACACCGATATCTCTGTCATTTGTGGACCGATTTTCAAAATTCTTTTTTTATTCGATAGTGTATACTCCTGAGGTCCCATTGTCACCAAATTAGGATCTGATGATGGGAAGCCAGGGAAATCGAGGGCAACCCTCAAATTTTATACGCATTTATAACGTTTTTCATATTTTTCCTAAACCTATTCTATTATTTGCACCGGGTAGTCATCATTTCATATTTATGAGCTGATGATGGAAGGTAAATATCTGTTCACCGATATCTCTGCCATTTGTGGACCGTTTCTCAAATTTCTTTTTTTATTCGATAGTGTATGTATACTCCTGAGGTAGTCCCGTTCTCACCAAGCCAGGATCTGATGATGAGAAGGTAGAGAAATCGAGGGCAACCCTCGCAAAAGAACAGAAAGAGAGGGTTATTCATATTTTTTATAAAGCTATTCTAGTATTTGCGTCTGGTTGTCATCTCGTGTTGATGAGCTGATGATGTATGGTAAAACTCCTTAAGTATTAGGAGTTGGTTAGTGATAATTTAAGTATTAGAGGTACCTAAATACCGATAGTTGTATTCTTTTAGGTTTTTCAGGTGAGCTGATGATGGAATCATTGATGAGACTTCGTGAATGTGTAGCGACTATGCCCACAATATATTGTATTTTAGCCCAGAATGAGGAACTTTTTACTTTGACCACCAGATCTTTACTGCAAAATTTCCATGCATGTATAATACAAAAAAAATGTACCTGTCATAAAATGTAAATATTTTTTATGTAACCAAAGATCTTATATGTTAAAATACACTGATTTTGATAAAAATCCACAGAAAAATTTAATAAAGAATAATGGCCAATTTTACGAACATTGTCTTAGCTTTGGACAATCCAAAGTGGTATCTTGTCAACTCTTGTCATAAATAACAAGAATGTGATATAGCATGCCACTTGGTTTGAGCATGCCACATAAGATTGACATTAACATAATCAAAACTGAAAGTAACATTATATTTTATGAATAAATGATTTAATTACCAATAATTATTTTTTTGAAGAATGTGCATACCTGGTAATTATTCTGAGCGATTAGCATGATTTTATAAAAAAAAAATATAATTGATGTAAATAAAACTTTATTTATATACTTTGTTATAACCTTGCAGGGTTCATGTGTTGAGCTATATTTTACTTGTAAGTACCTACCTCATATCTTTGTAAACACACACAATGAATAAATTATTTGAATTTGAATTTATTATATTTTATTTACCATCAGCGAAAAGTATTAAAAATCCACATATCAAAGTATAGGTAATGGATAGATAGTCCGACTCGTGCTTAGCCAATTTTATCTAGTTATTTTGCGTATACTATGTGCGATCACAAAAAAGAAAAATCATGAAGCGAGTGCCACCTTGCGGCTGCGAACTGCGATGTGCAAGAGGGGAAGGGTGAAACGCGCGGGTGAATTCTGATATTTTTTTTGGTTTATGCCCGCTCTTAAGCGCAGCGGGAGAGAAAATGAATTATCTTGGCTGCGAGCAATCCCGATACTATGAATTCTACTCTACTAATGTGTTAAACGGAAGAGTAGAAATGCTCTATTTGTTTTGGGTTTTTTAACTGTAAGCTCTCATAGAGAACAGAGGAAGTTCGCTTTTATAGAGCTTGTCTCACTGAAAATCATAGATCGTAGGCATTTGCTAACACACATTTTTTCTTATACCGAACTATCGTGCAAGTCATTTGAAGCATTGGCTAAACTATAACTACGTTACTAACATTTTAAATCATTAGATAAATAGTGTTACCTCGCATAAATAATAAAAAAGTGATTTGTCCTGGTTATAATAATTAAAAGTTGGCTTGCAACATAATTTGTAAAAGAAATACTGGTTTATACAATATTTCTTTATTCTGTACGAATCCATAATAAATCATTTTCCATGATAACATTTTTTTAATTTCTTAATGACTATGTTTATATTCTTTGCTTACATTAAGAGTAGCAATTAAGAAACAAAATTAATATATTTTGTAAATTATCTCGTTTAATCAATGAAATCATTTTAGTCAGGAATAAAAGGAACCAAATTTTATATAATAATAATAATAATCGCTTATTTCTCACCATAATCATTAAAAATTATGTATTATTTATGCTAAAAACACAAAATAGTTTTAAGCTTACTAAAGTTTCATTTTTTAATTGTAAATTATCATTCTCAAATAAGTCACAAAAATATCTAGAGTTTCATTATGTCGGGACCTATTAATTTTCATAAAGAAAGCTCCGACTAATTCTGAAAAATCTCGCGTTATCACTATTTAGACAATTTTCTTCATAAAAGCAACATAACTTCTGTGGACAATGCAACGGAAAACCACAGAGCTGAATATAAATTTAAATAACCACTTAACATTAAGTTTAATAGCCAATATAGTGTTCACTTCATTTTGGTCGTACGTTTATGTTCATTAAACCTCAAACTCATTTTCATTGGTTATCAATTGAAAGCTTTTCCGAACAAACCAGAGTAAAGTTCGATGATAGTAAAGCTTTACCACATCCATGAAATGGTGTCGGTCACATCAACAAGATTAAAATTAAACAATCTGAATTATATTGTAACAGTTGTTGATAGACATCTAAAGAACGAAATTGGGTTAGACACTGTGACCCTACACAGCGAAGCATCAAACTGTATGTTGCATGCCAGCTTTGCCTGAAAATTAAAATATTGCAAATAAAATTGTGGCATAATGAATCTTTGGAAACAGATATATCCGTGTTTGGGGGCAGAGTCGCATGTATAGCGAATTATGTAAATTACGAATCGACATTATAATTACTTAGTACTTAGGGTCCTCATAATAGTAGTTTATGTAACTGTATAATAGGGGTTAATAAAACGAGAACGGAATTTAAAAAACGAGCTCTGGCGAGTTTTTTAATAGTATTCACGAGTGTTTTAATAGCAAGTTATGTGCAGTAAAAACACTACTTTATCGACACTCATAGATTATATCAAATAAAACAAAAAAATAATATTATCACGTTATCCAAAACAAGTGTTTTTTTGTCAATTTTCCATTTGACTATGGAAACCGCCGTATTGAACACACCAAACGCTCCGCTACAACTGTTCAATTCTTAGATCCAATCGGAAGCACTCCGCTGCCGTGACGCATAAGGACCGGACTCTGCCAAAGCGGAGCAAGACGAGAGGAGAGGAGCTGTGCTTAAAAACAACCAATAGAAATTCGTTATTCACACATTTCATCTTCACTCAGCTTCAGTGGATACCACCGAGCGGAGATGAATCATATTTGTATGGCACGATCGAGCTAGCGGAAATGTGAGCTGTGCCTCGCAAGCTAGCGCTGGCCGGCTGAACGCAGCGGAGACCAGAAGAGAAGTGAGCGGCGGCCTAGCGGCGGCTTTCGTGTGAGATCGAACTAAACTGCAATCTCGCACACATCTCCGCTACGTCTAGTCAGTACACATCTGCTCAGCTTTGGTGAATACACCTTGGTTGGAAAAATCTCTTCTCCCCTCCGCTTTGAACATCTCCGGACGTCTTCGCTTTGGTGGAGTCCGGGTCTTATGGAGCGTAACAATAAGAGGAGCGCAGAATTTCTTAACGTAACCAATCGAGCCAATACAATAATTACACACTAAAAACAATACAATGAGAGGGCTTGCCAATTTTCCATTTAATTAATTTTAAATCCTTATTTAATTCTCCTTTGTTTGCTTGTTACCTTTTTCTGTAAAATTATGACATTGAAAAATATTTGATTTTTCTTGCAACAAATTATTTGTTATATCAGTGGCTTTTTGTAAATTATCTGGCGGATTCAAGTTGTCAGTATGGGTTAGACCGGTTAGTTAGTATTATTCGAATATTATATGACATGAGTGTAGATAAATAATAGAGACACCTACATACATAGTAGGTCACCCAATAATTAGGTATAAAGTATAAATACAACAAAAACCATTATATGTTTATATAATACAAATATTATAATAATGTTATATTTTTTCGAACTAAGTACAGTTTGTCTTGGTTTTAGTAATCTATTTTAGTAATCTTTTAAGGTATTGGCAGTTAATAAGCACACTTACTACTATGTTGTAATAAAGCTATCTTAGTTTTTGAATAAGAATTTGGGTAAGGTGAGAATTGTTCAGAGGGTTGATTAGATCGCGTGACAGCGGTCACAATAAAGAAAATGTAATGATTACAAAAGGTGTCTATTAATAGAATACAATGGTAAGTAGGTTCCTAAGAAATTGTGTTTCTGCTGACATCTATTCATAGTATAAAACAAAGTCGTTCTTTCTGTTTCTACCCTTAGAACTTAACGGATTACAATTCAATTTTCATCAATAGATATAGTGATTTAAGAGGAAGGGTTATAAGTGTAATTCGTTAATGTTAAAGTCATCATGTTTTTGTACAGTCAGCTACATAATGATATGAGGTGCCAAGGTGGTCAAAAACATGTTAGGAGCAAAGTTTCAATTATATCTTTGCATTTAAAGTTATCTAAATACTGCACACAAACAGCCAGTCTTATATATCATCATACCATAACTCTCCAGTTATATTAAATACACGATTAAAATGATCTTTTATATGTACGCTTCGTAACTGTTCATTGGTATCTAAGCGTTCAGAGTACTAATATTTTTTTTTTCATTAAATTGGCATTTTTGAGATTCGTTAAGTTTTAATTTAGTTATAATTTTCAGACGGAAAATTTTCCAAGGGAACTCGCCCACGGTAACTACGAATTTTTATGGCAACTTTTGTCAGCAATTTTGTTAGCAAGTTAATTTCCGCTTGTTCCTTTTTACAGCGACTATTGCTTCGCCCGAGATGCAGAGCAACTTTAATGATAAACAACTTTTTGTAGCAAGTAGGCGTTTTAGTATAGAATACTGATTACATGGACGAACTTCCAAAACGATTTTGAATTGATATTATCAGAGATTGAAAACCCAATGTAACAAAATATAACGAAACTGAAATAAAACAGTATCATCAATATTATATTAAATAGTTTAAACTAAAGAAGATACATATTTTTTTTATTGAAACTCTCAGCAGTGTCACAGCAGATGATTGCATAATTGTGAGCAATATATCCTAAAAGAAGAGGACAAAATGTACAGTCGAACCAACTGAATCATGACCCACTTGGCCGATCATTCCTTTACAATCATAAATTTAGTTAGGTTTTCTTCGCTATCATGCGTGTTGCACTTAGCACGTTTTAAATATGAATAAAAATGTGTTATTACGTGTCAGAGATCTATGCAATTTTACTCTTTGTTATCACTGCACAAGTCTCAATTGGTATTTCAAATAAAATGCCGTTCATAATCTAAACTCTTTTCACTACTGAGAAAAACGAATAACTATTATATTTTTAAAAACAACATTACGTTATGTGTCAGATGTCAAGTAGTAGTTGAAAAATTTTAAAAGGCCATATTTATTAGACACTGTCAGTGACTAATAAATTGATAACAGGTTCGTTACTTAAGAAATGTATGTTCAAGCGAATTTCAACCTACTTTGTATTGAGTGACTGTAGGAAAATGATCTTAAGGTGGGTCATGATTCAATTTGGTCGACTGTATATAGTATTCAATTGCATTCATAATTTAACATACAGAATAATAAAATAAACATTAGAAAAGTCATTTATGATATTTATTCATGACCCATGACATAATAAATTCGATTAAATATGCAACTTTTTATTCATTAAGTTGCAATAGGAAATTACATTTAAATCTGTAAATATTTTCTTCTCATTGATTGATATTTTAATCAGCATTTAAAAGCTGAGATTAACATTATAAATAGATATAATAATTATTTGTAGAATTCGTATAATTCAGTACAATAAATAACATTAGATTTAGAGCCCCTGCACTTGTCATAATTTGACAGCCTTGGTTTGTTTACCTTTTGATTTGACAGGACGGGAGTATATGGACCATTATATCACAGTATACAAAGAACAGTAATACGTCTTCATACAAACTGGCCGCTTTAAGTATATAATTGGTCATCTTAACACATTACATAATATAGGAATAGTGTTGTTTAGATAATATTCACTACTCTGGATGGTTACAACAACAAGATACTCTAACAGCTCATATAATATTGAAGTTCTTTCTGTTTAGCTACGATCTTTATGAAGCTGACTGTACATCCTCTAGGCACAAAGCCGGGTTGTATATTGTTAATTAAATGGGCCATTTTAAATACAGAAATGCTAATATATCTATAGATGTTCAAAAGACCGAAAAGGAGACGGTTCATCGTGGGCCAAAATGTAGCAAGATGAAATATACTTCATTTGAACTCTTACTGCATAGTAGTGATATGTTAGAAAAATCAGCCTTATTAACTAGCATTCCCTCTCGCGCGCGTCGCTCTCCATTGCGTGTGTTCTATTAATATTTACAATGTTTTTATATCCACATTTTGTTTTATAAATTGAATATGTTATTTTATTCTTCTTTTTCACTTAATGTAGTTCTAGAACTTCCGCGAACTCTCCCTGTCTCTCTCTCTCGTTTCTCTTCGAGCCGGCATAACTTCATTTCGTTACAGGGCACATTGAGAGGAAGGACTATCGGCCGTTGGGGCGGATAGGTCCACGAGTGGCTACCACATACGAGAACCAGGAAACGCAGCGTTAGATGCGGCAGCGCAGGAGCGACCGGGTTAGAGATCCTTGGGGAAGGCTTATGTCCAACAGTGGGCGTCTCCCTGCTCAAATGATGAAGATGATGATGATGAAACAGGGAGATATTTAACAAAATATTTATCATATTTCTATCTCATTAAGACTATTTTTTCCGCAAGCAATCAATACCAATTAACCAAGGAACTTCACGTCCATTAAAATTAAATACTGCCTACTGTCCGTTCCTTAGTAAAACCAATTTTCTTCTGTTTCCTTTGTACGTTTACAACGCTAAACCGAAAACGAAATTATCTCGAAGGGCAAAAAACGAAACCAGTCGCAGAGTTAATTTAAAGACTTATTTGAAAACGTAGGTACAAACAAAATGTCTTTGGTAAATTTTCTTAATTGTCCGTTACCTGATTTGCAATAGGTAGGTAGGTATGTTTAGTAACTACTTTTTTAAAAAAGAAAACTGTCTAATTCTTAAATGTATTTATGGAATACCTAATCTAGTTCGAATAAAGTGTGAATATACTATATAGATATTTTTAATTTTCAAAGACCAACATAAATCAGGCCGCACAATGTTCTTCCAATCGTTCTGCCGAAGCCTCAGCTTGCCAGAGAAAGGTTTGAAAACCAGTTTGAAATCGCTTGTGATTGCTCATCCTTATCAATAGTGGTGACTTCGAACACGGCACCGTGCCGCGGTACGTCGTGGCGTTCCACGACAATACACGGCATGGCGCCGTCACTGTCAAACTAATTGATGATATAAATAACTTTATGCAAAAATAAAACAAAACTGGTAATCATGCTTAAGCTAAGAAGAAAAGGGAGTTTCGCGATAGTTGTTACGCTTCTAACATAATAGTGTTTGTGAGCACTAACGCTGTTCAATGCGCGAGGCGGTCACGTACATACGTGGCACTGTTATGATAATCGTATTCAAGTTACTAATGCCTTCCGAGGTCTAGAGGTAACCTTTTTCCCGTTTGCCAAAATGTCGCCCCCCTGGCCACTCCAATTAGCAATTCAAATATTTCCCCTTCATTTTTCTTTCTGAAGCAACTTCGAGATCGTACTAATGCTTTAGGAATTTCTCTACAAATTCCCCGTGTAACGATAAAATTGGTGAATGAATAAAACAAGTGCTTTCCTAATGCAGAATTTGAATATTTTTCTATTAAAACAACAGCAGAGAAACTAGCGTTAGTTCGCTTTGAGAGAATTATTAC
This sequence comes from Elophila nymphaeata, assembly GCA_955850985.1. Taxonomy (NCBI): domain Eukaryota; kingdom Metazoa; phylum Arthropoda; class Insecta; order Lepidoptera; family Crambidae; genus Elophila; species Elophila nymphaeata. Next base: position 25,340,828 of record OY039065.1, read on the forward strand.
ATTCGAAACTATACAAATTATAGTAGAAATAATGTTCTTACATTTACAAAGCATAATTAAAATACCACTGGGGGATGGCATTTCGATAAAATATATGTAATGATTAATGTTTACCCCTTATAAATATACCTAAAGATAGATACCTACTGTGCGCTAATTAAAACTCAGAGCCTGTTTAAGCAAGAAATTGATAAGTATATTACTATAAAAATTAGTAAAATACTGTGAAATTTCGTGAGCTATTTCGTTTAAGTGAAAATTGAATTCGGAAATCGTAAAAGGACAAACTTGGAGTAGGCAATAAAAAAACTGACATTGACACAAAGGCAAATAGCTCTTCGCGTTAAAAGGGTATTTTCCATTGGAATTTTGTAGAACAAAATGGAGTGTCTCGACTATTAGTGATTGTCAGAAGTACTAGTACGTTTTTATAGAATTTACGGAACGATTTATGGGATGCAATCCAGGAAAGTTGTCATTATTGCTTTTAAAATCAAATCGCTTATATCAAAATGTTACTGGAAACAAAAAACCCTCCTGCTTCCCAATTTTATTTTGGGTCAGCGTAGTATCCTTGCTTCATCCAAATTTCTCGTTAAGGCGTTATCACAATAATAACATTTTTATTTAACATTCAAATTTCTCTTAATGTACTCCATTTACGTCCATTGTTTTTATTCCACACATCCATCTTGACATACGCATTTCAGTTCAGTGTAATCGATTTTCATCCACCCGTTTCACCGCCCAGCTCTCTGATCCATACAACTTAGTTGAACTAAAATTGACAGTATGAAGCTCTCTGATCAATACAACTTAGTTGAACTAAAATTGACAGTATGAATTGAATTGTTGAGAAATAACTGTACTTCGTCATGTCGTGTTTGACTCGTTAGGGTTACTTATAATCTCAGTCAAGCACGACATAACGAAGTCTGTCAAGAATTCTGGTAACAAAATGATGGTTATACATAGCTATTTATTCATCCATTGTTCTAATTCGTTTAATATGTGCCTGAACTATAATAATAAGATGTCTAAGCTTTCGAAAACTAGTCGCGCACTTTTACTTCGTACTTATGTAAGTACGAAGTAAAAGTGCGCGACTAGCTATGTAGCTAGAAAAAATAGAAATTCTAGTCCATCTGGGGTATTCCCAAGTGATCCTTGACGTATTTCAAATACCAACAATGTAACATGCCCTGCGTGCCTACTACAAGAACCATCAATTATCATAGCAAGTACAATTGATTTATGAGTATTCAATTCACACAGCCAATTAATTTGTATCACACAAATTGACGTCATAGGGCTCATAGGACACAGGGGGAAATAATATTAGTAGTGTATAATGACATTGCTTAAGATTTTACATATAAATATGTTGTTCAGGAAAATAATTCAGTGATCAGCATACTATGCTTTATTCGGGAATATTTAAGGCGTCGACTTTTCACATTGTTGACAGCATTTCACCTACAATAAGTTGGTACTCGGAGGGTGACCGATAATTTTATTTTCACCTCTCCAGCACCAAAAGAACTTTCTTGCTTCGTAAAATCTCGAAGTATTTCGCTGCGAGCTCCGAACAAGACAGTAACGTTAAAATCTAAGTATTGTTGTAGTAATCTTACTTTTGATTTTTAAAAATTATTTTTTAGGAAATATAAATATATTAAAATTTTGTCTTGTTTCTTTCACCTAAAACAATTTTCTCGCTGGATAGGCGAAAAGTTGTATGTCGAGACGAGACGAGATCACACGAGAGCATTTTTTTGTCCCGTCCCTTTATATCACTCACTGCGTTCAGTAGTCTATTTATGAATCACGAGCATATAGACTACTTCCCTGGTTCGTGATTTAATACCGGCATTCGCAGCAAAAAATAACTTTGCTCATTTGTTGAACAAATAACTATTTCCTCCATGTTTCAGAAGGCATGTTATGCTGCCGTTCCCGGCTACTGTCGAAATAAGTTGGGAGCAGGGTAGGAAAAAGAAGAAGGATTATGTCAAGTATAGAAGTATGATAAAATAATCATGCAAAGGGAAAGTTTAATTTTCGATGATTTAAGAATAGGTACTTTACATATTACATTAAATAAGAAAATCCTTGCTTATAATTTTGACTACTCATCCTAACGACTAGCAGGAAGAAAAATCGATTTAATCAACAAGCAAAGAAGGCACGTACTTACCTCGGTTACAATTTAAATAAGTTGATTTTGCAAAGAGATTCGAGGTAATTCTCATGTACAAAAGCTAAATTTTGCTACAGGAAGGAAATCTCGAAACATAATAATAATTATGAGAAAAAGAAATTTTATTAATAATTTCACGGCAGTGTTATAATCGCACTTTGAATTACACTGTTTTATGTGAAAAAAGTTAATTCAAGATCTCTTGGAATCCGTCTTTAATTTCAGGTAATATTAAGAATAAGACTGTACATTTTAAGTGAAATATTTCGTAGGTACTATTTAAACAGCGTCGGTGGCATAGTGCGTAAGGGCGTTGTCTCCCACCCGGGAGGCACCGGTTCGAACCCCACCAATACGTCTATTATGTACTTATTAATAGACGTATTTATTAATAGACGCTTTTACGGTGAAGGAAAAATCGTGTGGAAACCTGCACACACCTATGAAGAAATTCTTTGGTTGTGTGTGAAGTCGGCCAACCCGCACTTGGCCAGCATAGTTGACTTAGGCCTAATGGCCCCTATTATGGGGTAGGCTTGAGCCGCTTGATGGAGAGGGGACATTATATGAGCTTTTGATGATGATGATGATGGTGACAATTTTAAAAATGGCGTATCAAAGGCGAAAAATGTCAAGAAAAGACAAGCATGTTTAACACACATAAAAAGCCATACTCCGGAAATGTAACAGATCATCGAAGATATATACAGATTAATTATAGATTTAATTAAATAGATAGATTGTCATGTAATTAGTGTATAATAATTTGGATGCTGAAAGGTAAATTACGTGTAAATCAATCGAAAAAGAGACTTATTTGATTTTGTTACCCAAAGTACTAAGTTCATCTTTGAGAGGCCATAATATGACTACGAGAAATAATAAATTTCTATAAAAAACCATTTTTAAAAACATGCTTTTAACTTATTGTGTTATAAGAAGAACATAAAATAAACTTCAAATTTAAATGTAATAAAAGTTTGTCCCGAGATTTACTTCGAACATCGTTTATTTACTATCTATCTCTTTCTCGATTCTATCGCTGATTATCTACACAAATCTCACTACTACGGCAAAAAGTAGGAAGGTAAAATTTACTCATCTTTTTGTTCAAATCGGTTAAAATGAAATTTATGTTACTCGAACCATAATAGCGAATCGATTGACACTTTATTCGTCAAAATCGAATGAATAGTTTAGACACTACGGAGTAACATACGTAAATACGAACGCACATACACAGACTGCCAAAATCATTAGCCTTCCTTTTGACTTTGCCGTAGACGGGTAAAAAGGTTAGCAAATGACTCGATCCCACATTCACTTTAGTGCTCTTTTATCCTTTAACTTCGTACAGCTAGTGCGAGGAAGAGTATACGCACGACACTCGTATCGTACCCTTGCTGACCTTCAAGGTGCTACTTCACGCCTCTTTTAACATAGGTATATCCAGCGTTTTATGGAGGGAATACGTGTGCTGGCAGAGAATTACATTTAATAGTTGAGCTACATAGAAATGCGCGATGGAAATGAGTTGCCAAATATTTTTGTTCGCGTTGGATGTGACAAAGTTTGCCCGTGACGTTATTGATGTTATGTCACTGCCGATATATCTATCGACGAATATTTTTAAACACAGCTTGATAAGCTAGGTTCTCTAAACGTTTTAAATATTATAATATACATACTTCTGCATTTGCTTATTAACAATGTAATTTAACAGAAGAAGTTGGATAATGAAGCTGAACAGATCTATTGCGATGTAAGGATACAAATCAAATTCTTTCAACAAACGTATTATTCGATTCTAATCCAATCAGAATGGTATCTACACCACGAATTGGCCCAATCTAAAGTTAGCTTGTGTTTACCAGGTTGTAATCTTAACGGTACCACGTCAATATTTTGATTTGAAACGCATAATCGAAACTGTAAGCGGATTTCAAACTATCGAGAAGTGTTTGTAAATAACGATGCACTACGATTGTGCGGCTTAGTATACTTACAATTAAATTGAACCGGCTTGTATAAGTACAAGTGTATTTAGCGCTCCGGCGAATAATAATCAGAAATATCAATCGATCGTTATTATTAATATTGCGGGCAAAACTCGGCCTTGCTCCTACAATAATAAATGTCCTATAATAATAACAAATAGCAAATTATAATTGTTGTATACAATGGTTGTATTCTTATATTGTAGTTGGTTTAGTATCTTCAATACCAAACAATATATTGGTAGAATAAAAACGCTGCGTACTTACCAATACATAAGAGTTTTATGATTTATATCATATAAAGATAGCAATACCAAAAACTACATAGCTCAGTATAAAGCTTTAGTGGTAAATACTGCGAGAAAGAAATAATAACTTCGAGAAAGGTTTTTCCGGTTTCAAGAATCTTTTCACTTTCTCGTATACGTAATTAGTTTAACGGAAGTCTTGTAATTGTCAAAAAATTCGACCTCGAGATTTTGACGGTCTTACACGTTTTAGACCTCCCGGAGTCTAAAACTACCGTTTTTGGAATTATGTCTGTGTTTGTGTCTATACGTTAGCACGATAACTCGAGTATGCTTTAACTTAGTGCAACCAAATTTAACATACATGTATGCCATCAAAATATTAGATTTCTATCAACTTTTGAGTCATCGATCACGAAAGTTAGGCAAACAAGTGCGCGGTCGGTACTCGGATGGGTTACGATTATAAGGCTTCTACCAACTTTTGAGTCGTTTCTGGTATACGAGAAAGTCAAGGGGGGACTACTCCTATTTTCACCAAAGTTTAATGAACTGGAACACGACTACAGAATAAAAGAAAGGACTAAAATCCGGGCTTACAAGGTAAAAATGACTCCTCCTATTATTAATGCCTGATTAAAAGTAGCCTATGTTATCTGAACTATAATAACAAATTGATTGACACCTTATTTATCAAAATCGGTTGAATAGTTTAGGCGCTACGGTGTAACATACTTAAATACAAAAAAAAATCACACACATACCGCTAAAATCATAACCCTTCGTTTTGGATTCGTATAGTTGGGTAAAAAGCTAGAGATCTGACCCATCTACGACCGAATTAGATTATGTTTTCGCAGATCTAAGGAAGGGCAATTTACATACACATAAAACTTCCCGAAGAAATGCAAATCATTACAGTGAAAACTTCATGTAAATTGACGGAATACGACAGTCTCGTTTTAGGAGTTCATTTTATTTGTTTTTTTAGAAGATTCTTACTTTTTAAGAAAAGGACGACAAAACAAAGAATACAAATAATTATACTATTTTTATTTCATTAGTACTAAGTTGAGTTATAACATCGAGCAGTGAGCACATATTTCTAAAAAGAGACGCTTCACTGAGTTACTCATGGTCTCATGGTAAAGGAAGATATCATTGGAAAGGTTCACAAGGGATTTTCCAAAACCGTCACCTTTCGCGTTGATAATTTTACAGCGGAATTGTGTTTAATACACCTAGATTATATGGTAGATAATATACACAAAAGATATAAATGAGGAGTTCAAAACTGTAAAGATCATTTTTAAACTTTCCTCAGTACTCATTGACAGTTTCATTACCAACTGATAACTACTTTGTGGGGTTTTTCGAACCTACTTTTACTCAACACATTTTGTTTTGATATGTTTAGCTAGGTACTAACTAACGACCAGTAATTTAAAAATGCACAAAATTACCTTGGCATTCATTTATAGAGTAGGATTTTTTCCCTTCGTTCTATCCTTTTCTTAATTAATGGCATCGTGCGATAGATAAACGTTGCGCATTTTGCCAATGTCAAGTGCAAATGTAATTAAAGTAACAAAAAATTGGACGGTAGATTTGAGTTAACAAAATGGAGTCTCTCAACACGTGTTTTGACAACAAGAACTCGGGAGAATCTCCTCTTTTCGTCCGTAATGGAAGCGAAGCATATGGAAACGCAATGAAAGCGAAGAAAAGATATTCATTTACAGAATATATTCAGTTGACAGTATAAGTTTTATTTACAGAATATATTCAGTTGACAGAAAAAGTTGTACAGTCGACCAAATTGAATCATGACCCACCTTAAGATCATTTTCCTACAGTTACTCAATACAAAGTAGGTTGAAATTCGCTTGAACATACATTTCTTAAGTAACCTGTTATCAATTTATTAGACACTGACATTGTCTAATAAATATGGCCTTTTAAATTTTTTTCAACTACTGCTTGACATCTGACACATAACGTAATTTTATTTTTAAAAATATAATAGTTATTCGTTTTTCTCAATAGTGAAAAGAGTTTAGATTATGAACGGGATCTTATTTGAAATTCTAATTGAGACTTTAGTGCAGTGATAACAAAGATTAAAATTGCATAGATCTCTGACCCGTAATGACACATTATTATCCATATTTAAAACGTACTAAGTGCAACACGCATAATAGCGAAGAAAACCTAACTAAATTTATGATTGTAAAGGAATGATCGGCCAAGTGGGTCATGATTCAGTTGGTTCGACTGTACATACATGAACATTTATTGTACAGTTTTTGGTTTTGTTCATTCCTGTGCTACATGTGGTTGTAGTTTATAAGTAATTTGTATTTATTGAAAAAAAACTATTCTTTAAGCAAATATGTTTCACGATGTACTCTAGCTCATCACAAATAAGCAGAATGTTACAATATGGAAATACATGAGCAGGGAAAATAAAACAAACACAACGTTTTTATTTATTCGTCGGCTAAATGTCTACCCGTACTGCTGAGATGATTTTGGGTGTAACATCTGTCCTGATCGTTGGAATTAGTTGGTTAGTTTACTGAAATATTGTTAAGGGTTTGCTTGGGGTTACCCCTTTCGTGTAAACAACAGGCTGCCAACCTGTCACTATTTTGGGGTACTGCATGGCTTATGTTGCCAGATGTGGCTTTGTGTGTAACCGAATGTTACCCGAAACTCTGTCGACCCCTTTTTGGGATTGCGAATGTGATTGTATTATGAACTTGCTGACCCGGAGAACTTCGTAGCGCTTAAACAGTCGATTCTTTAATTTTTTATTTTTTTTAAATACTTATTCTGCTATTCTAGTCCCGGTGTCCCGAATAGCAGAAAAAAGAAAGTTAATAAAGTCAATAATTACATTATTGTAATGAGCCAGGAATAGGTTTCAAAGCATTTATTGCCTATTAATGGTATTCACAATAAAAGAACATAATATAAAGTATTCTCATACAACATACAATCTTTTCACTATCTCAATTGTTAATAACAACCTAACCCGTTGCTAGGTTACTCGTCTCGACTGTTCCGCGCAAGCGTGCAATACCTAGGGTTGGCGAGATGATATAGAGAGGCCTAGGGTTGTTACACACTCCCCCTCTAGTTCGAACATAGCGCCCACGCGTTCGGACTAGCACCTACTGTCTCCGCGGCCTACCACGCCTACGTCTTTCCCTAACTGGAGACTCGATAACGCCTACGAAAGGGGTCAAGGCAGACACATGATATCGACCTACTAGTTCGCCTCGCGAAGCTCCCTCTATCTGATAAGTCGTCGGACTTATAACTTCACGGATACGGTACGGCCCATCCCTCCTTGGTATAAACTTTGCAACTTGCCCCGTGTCGGTGTCATTACCCCCCTGAGTCTTTAGCAGGACAAGATCTCCGACCTTATAGTCGGGCGGCGGACGACGGCCCTCATCCGCGTATCTCTTCTGGACGGCTTGTGCGCGCTCGTGCACATCCCTGGCCTCCAGGAGCGCGTTAGCCAAATTACGGAGATAAGGCGTAATGTTAGCGACGAAGTTATCGTTATCTACAATAACCTTCATATCTGCCACAACGTCCGCCGGCGCGCGCAGCTCCCTTCCAAAAGTCAGGTAAGCCGGTGAAAATCCGGTGCTCGCTGTAACAGCGGAGTTCATCGCAAACCTGATGGCTGCGAGGTGGGTATCCCATGTTGTATGATCTTTGCCTACGAGGATTGCCAACTGAGGTTTCAAGTCGCGGTTCTTGCGTTCAACGGGGTTAGCTTCGGGATGATACAACGGCGTCAGAGACTGTTTGATACCCATCACATGACAAGCCTGTTGCATGACCTCAGCTACGAACTGCACACCGTTGTTGCTTATCATCCTACGTGGCACTCCGTATCTCAGGAATACTTCCGATATAAGGATGTGAGCGCACTCGACGCTGGTGGCGCTTTCCATAGGAAAAAGCTCTACCCATCCAGTGCACACATCTTCTGCGATCAAAATCCAATTGTTGTCCCTCGGAGTTCTCGGCAACGGGCCGAATAAGTCCACTGACAACACTTCAAACCTTCGAGCTGGCGCCGGGGTTTGCAGGAGACCCGCTGGCTTCGTGTTCACTGCTTTGTAGCGCTGACAGGCTACACAGCGCTTAAGGTAGTCTGAAACGAAGGCTTTCATCCCTGGCCAGAAGTACCGGGATCTGATGCGCTGCAACGTTCTTTCGACACCAAAATGTCCCGCGGTTGGAGCATCGTGAAACTCCCTGAGCACACTCTCCCTTTCATGTTTTGGGACTACAAGGCACGCTGACTCGGTGTCCTCGGACTCGGGTGCACATCTATACAATACCCCGTCAGACATCAAATACCCCCTATTAGACCAGCCCCTCCCCCTGAACAAATCGTCGGTTGACTCCAAATCCTCGACGATGGTTTTGAGCTCGGGATCTCTGAGCTGATTATCCCGCACATCAGCAGGAGTCCTGTGTGGTATGTCTAGTGTAACTAAGCACACCTCGCAACCGCTTGTGTCCTCGTCACAACAAGCTGGGCGGCTTAGTGCATCAGCAAACACGTTTGCTCTCCCAGGGGTGTACTGGATCCGCAGATTGTATTCTTGGAGAGTCAAGGCCCATCTCGCAAGGCGACCGCTTGGAGATTTTAAACTCATTAGCCACCGTAGAGGCTGGTGGTCAGACTTCACCACGACCTCCGAACCTTCTATGTAACATCTGAACTTGGTGACTGCCCAGACAACGGCTAGAGCCTCTCGCTCTGTGGTGGTATAGTTGCGCTCTGCAGGTTCTAAAAGACGACTGGCATACTCCACAGGTCTTTCATCATGTCCCTCCCCCTGCATCAACACTGCTCCCAAACAGTAGCCGCTGCTGTCCGTCCTAAGCGAATATGGTTTGGTCTCATCTGCCTGGCGGAGAATTGGCGCGGTTGTTAAGAGATGTTTTATGCGTTCAAAGCTTGTCCGTTGGTCATCCTGCCATTTCCAAGTGCTGTCCTTCTTCAGAAGGTCAGTTAAAGGCTTGGCAATAGCAGCATAGTTGGGTATGAATCGCCTGAACCAGCTGGATGTAGCTAAGAAACTCTTGAGCTGCTTTACGTTCCTTGGGGAAGGCATGTCGGCTATAGCTGAAGTCTTTTGTGGGTCTACCTGAAGACCTCCAGGTACTATGATGTGACCTAAAAATTTCACGGAATCGCGCGCGAAGAAACTCTTCTTTCTATTGACGCGTAAGTCAAATTTACTAAGCCTGTCAAAAACAGCTGCCAGATCTTCGAGATGCTGGTCGAAGCTCTGTGACAGGATAATTAAATCGTCAAGATAACCCAGAATTGTGACAGGTCTCCCCTTCTTCGGATTAGAACCGTTGGTATCTATGTCTGTAAGTTCTGGTACGAATAGGTTCGCCTTAAAGCGATCCATTAATCTCTGGAACGTGGCACCAGAATTACGCAATCCCATGGGCATTCTCTTGAATCTGAAGGTACCGGAAGGCGTGATGAACGCAGTTTTGTCACGGTCCTCTTCAGCGACGCAAACTTGGAAGTAGCCGGAGTGAAGGTCAAGAGTCGTCATGTAACCGGTTGTCTTGGCGGCATGAAGTACATCTTCAATGCGCGGAAGCGGGTATCGGTCCGGCTCTGTCACTGCATTCAGTTTGCGGTAGTCGACGCAAAGTCGAACTCCTACATCCTTCTTGGCAACGAGAACAACGTTGGCCGCCCACGGGGACTCACACTCTTCGATTACGTCAGCCACCAGCAGCTTCCCAATCTCACCTTCCAGCAACTCCTTTTTCCTCTGCGGCAGCCTGTAGGGTGGTGAAGCGATGGGCTCCTGCTTCCCGTCAACCCTAATGTGGTGCGTGGCAAAGGTTGTTGGTGGTCCTTCGGTGGCGAAGCGTTCAGCTTTACTTGCTATAAGCTGGTTTAGCTGGATTCTTTGTGCACCTGATAACTTCAATCCTTCATCATCTCTCAGTGGCAGGCTGGTGGTATCGACATTCATAATCACAGCTTCATTGCCGTCGGAGAGGCTAAAAGAATCTACAAAAGGTAATTTATGATTAGGCGAGTCGGAAAAGAACCATTGACCGTGTTGAAAATCGAGTATAATTCCGGCTCGTTTAAGAAAATTTTGCCCTAACAATGTCCTATTGTCGGCACCTGGTATCACTAAAAGGGTAGTTGGTATATCCCGATGGCCAATAGTTACTGTCGTCTCACATACTAGTACCTCATGCACCTGCCGTGTACCATCCGCAAGACCAATTGAACGACGTGCCTTTGTGAAAACAGTACCGTGGTCAACGAGAATTTTGTGTAAACCGGGACTGGCAAGGCACTCGGTAGCACCACTATCTAACATAACTACACCTGTGCGAGATGCGATCTGTATGGATACGGTAGGTCGCATAGGGTCCGGTGACACTAAAACGTCGCGTTCGTCGGTAAGCACGCTCCTGAAATCCGCCCTACCTACGGCGGGAGTGGTAGCGGTGCAAGTTGGGCACTTTGTACGAACAACACCTTCACGGCCACAACCATAACAGGACACAGTTTTATCGTGATCACGTCCACTAGTTTCCAACTTGTTCCGACAGACATCTATCGAATGACCAAAGCGTTTACAAAAACTACAGCGCGGCCTTACACGTTTTGGGGCTACTGTGTTCGAACTAGAAGTTGGCGCGACTATTATAGGGTTAGTTGGACGGACATCGAGCAACGGAGGGTTAATGTTTACATTCTGAAGTTTTGTATTCGATGTGTGAAAGTTGTTGGCGGTATTATGAGGTGATGGAAAAGAAATTTTACTGCAATTCGCCTCATCTAGGGTCGTCTCTACAGACCTTGCACGCTCGAGCAAACAGTCGACATTGTTAACACTTTCTCGCGGCACTCTTAAACGAATTCTACGGTCAAGAAGGCCGTAAATAATATCTGTTTGTACTTGCTCGGGGAGCACATAGGGAAGCCCTGACAAATTAGCACGCACTTTACAAATAAAAACATCAGCATTTTCTTCTGGGGACTGTTCTCTCTCGAATATCTCCCGAAATATCTTATGAGCGGGTCGAGGAGCACCGTACATAAAACGTAATCTTTTCAAAGCGTCGTCCCAGGTTGACACCGTCGACTTGACGCCTCTCCACCACACGGCGGCGTCGCCGGTGAGCAGCATAGGTAAACCTCGTAACGCATGGTCGTCGGATACCGAAGTACATTCTTTATAAACATTCAATGCATCGATAAAAGCTTCAACTATTTCTGCGTCACGCCGGGACCCGTCAAACCGTGCCGTGCAGCTTGCGAAGTTACCTTGAGACGTCGTTAATGGAGACGAGAAGGACTTGTTGCAGGTATTTTCCGGGTTGCTGGTTGTGGTCACGATACTCTTCACTACGGTTGACATTAATCGAGCAAGTTGATCTTCGGTAATCGAGATAGGAGGGCCGTCGCGCTGGGTGGTTGCACTCGGCGGCGCGGTGATGTGGTCAACGGGCTCAACGGCAGCGTGTTGGTACTCGCTACCGCTTGAACCACCATCTTCAGATCTGTCACGCCGAGCATCTGGCGGTTGCATCTGGGAAGCATCTTGAAGTATGGGATTCGATACCTCTATGTCGCTGGCTGGCTCTCCTCCTCCGTCCTCGTCGCTGGGTAGTACGCGAGATGCGCTCGCTCGTCCGGCTTGTCTCCGAGTGCGAGGCATTTTCTCTCGGCACTCGACAGCGGTCTCTCTTCAGCGGTGAATAGTAGAAAATTGGAGATTGTACTCACGTAACTGCTATACTTTCTCGCAGGTCGCGTTTTCTTGTTCGACGCGTATTTTCGACGTCGAACCCACTAGTTGGGCGCCATTTGTAATGAGCCAGGAATAGGTTTCAAAGCATTTATTGCCTATTAATGGTATTCACAATAAAAGAACATAATATAAAGTATTCTCATACAACATACAATCTTTTCACTATCTCAATTGTTAATAACAACCTAACCCGTTGCTAGGTTACTCGTCTCGACTGTTCCGCGCAAGCGTGCAATACCTAGGGTTGGCGAGATGATATAGAGAGGCTTAGGGTTGTTACATTATGTAATTAAATAATTTTCTAATTTATTTATAAATTTTTCTCGCCGTAAGAACCAGCCTCGTACTTCAAGGTATATTATAAAAAAAGAATGAGCGAAAAAAGGTTCAGCTGCTCTCGAGATTTGCGCTTAGCAACACATTCGGCGATTCATTTTTATAATACAGATGTATGTAACTATGTAAATGTTTTCATAAATAAGTGCTAATTTTTCAAACCCGAGATAAAAGTTAACAGTCGGTTAAATTATTAATCTAACCGGAGCACGCCACGGATGCAATACACACGGATGCAATGCAATACAACATACACACGAACTGACAACGTAATTTTAATTAGTCTGCTTAGTTAGATAATTGACGAATAAAAAATATCTAGGGATTGAAAAATCAGTCCTTACCCTACACTTATTATAAAACGTGGACTAATGTAAGTCATGGTTTAAAACTGATAACTTTTATTTACTGAATGTACTAATGAATAATTTTTGAGTTTACACAGGCGTAAATAGTTTTAAAACTAGAAAAAATATTTTTGCAATTATTTGACGCCTAGTTAAGATGAAACTACCTTATATTATGGAATAATCTTTGCGTTTTTTTTTTGTTAAAAAACTATTAACGCGATTGTAAACGCAAAATTTATTCCATTATATATGGTAGTTTCATCTTAACTGGGCGTCAAATGTTTGCAAAAATATTTCGTTCGGATCTTAGAAGTGCAAAATTCATAGATTTGATAAAACAATGTTCACCATAAAAACATGTCTAAGCACCAAGCAATGACAAAATTCGACAGCAAAAACAGTGCACTGGTGGCGTAGTGGTTAACGCAGCCGCCCGGATTGCGGAAGATGCTGGGTTCAATTCCCGCCTGGGGCAGGTCTAGGTATATTTTTTCAGTGTATTTTTCCAGCTAGTACTAATTTTAGTCTACATTTTGTAATAACGGGGTAAGAGTTTTATACGGCCAGTCTTACAGACCATTCGCCACCGAGCGGAAGGCTCTACCTGCCCTGAAAGGCGCCTTTTCCCGCGTCCTCCATACCTCCATAGTGGCGACAATGGTGACTTTGGTGAAACTTAGCACAGTTTAAGCCCGACGTATACGCCGTCTATCCCCTACTTAAAGCCACAGTCAAAGCTGGTGAGATCCTACGACAGACACATCATGTAGACATAATATGCAGCATATTAGAACAGCTCTACTACCCATGCGAAGCCGGGGCGGGTCAGCTACTATAAACATATACTTGTATAATAATGTACATACTTAAAATAACATTGCACAAGATATACTACATTTTTTACATAAATTCATTCATGTCAGAGAAAAGAATGTTTACGTTACGTTATTTTTAGGTAGGGATATTACCTACTTTTCTCTACACTCTCTCTGTAACATATTGGACCGAAAACTAGAATGTAAACATAATAAGCGAAAAAACTATAATCCGCCTTGGTAAAGCTGAATAAGATTTGAGCCAAAGTAACCTAACAGAACATTACCATATTATTCGGGGAAGGCAACGGAAATTTTCACTTTGATTTTCTAGCAAAGCTATCTCTATTTTAGGAAGATGGACCAAACGGATCGATGTCTTATTCGACCACACGTAATAAATTATAATAACGTTAGAACTATGTGTGCCTTGTGAGATAAGGGCCTCGGACCATGAATAATTTCACGCACATTAATTATTACTTGAATCTCTAAATAGATTCATTCAGTGAGGTTGATATAATATGTCCAGCGAAATTGGAACAGGTTTCTACATTTCCTATTATACAATTACAAATGTAACTTGTACATAATTTAAGCTGGCTTCTGTTAGCGTTGTATGACTAAATAATTGATGTTTCTAAGTTAATGGAGTTGGTTCCATTTGCATCGAAATATTTGTTTTACATTTTGCCGGATGTTTTTGAGAAGTTCCGTGGTGTCCGTAAAATAATATTTATGAAATTGTAGCTATATTACATTTATGTAGCAAAAAGTCATTACAAATCTTTTGCGTTAAATCAATTCGAAACGCAGAAGACTTTTCCGATTGTTTTTTTAAGAACTTGATATATTTTATTGAGATGTGTTATATATCAGTTAAAAGATTTATCCCATATAGACACGAGCAGCGTATCCAGTAAAGCTAAAAAAATGTACTGGCAGTGTGCAGTGTGTATATACGCGAACACTTTCGAGTTACTTTTGAAGAGTCAAAAGTCTATAAGAACTCGTAATTTACTATTAAATCTAAATACCTATAGGCACATTTATTAAAGCCCCATATCTTGTTAATAATTTGAAATTTTAATTTAGACCTCGATAATTTTGTCACTGACGACGACGCATTATTCATTATTGAACTTGTCTCTTATTTCACATTTATATTTTTGATGGTATTTTATATTAGTCTAACGGACAAACACTAGTTACTTATATGAAAATATTTCTAGTAAAACATTTTTTTAATAATCGTTTTGGACAGGAGATCTTTAGCGACCTTTACAAGTACGCTATAGCGCGTGAAAAAGCAAATTGAACGCGAAAGTATTATTGAAAAGACTATATAAATATTAATTATAAGGCTGATTAAAGTGACTTCTTAAATTTAATAACAGACAAAATAAGATAATTTTGGAGAGCCATATATTCAAATAAAACAAGCAACTTAACTAAAAAGGGACGAGTTACGAGAGCATCGAAACCAGTTTACGAGATCAGGCAGTAATTTACAGTCATTTTCTATTTCAATAACAGAGACGAGACGACAGAAGACGAGATGTGCAATTGTGCACCAATAGAATTTCGTTATTTACACATCTCGTCATCGCTCAGCCTCAGTGCAAAAGGTTAGAGCCTAGTGGAGATGAAATGTGAGGCGTTTCCATACACAATACGTCGCTCTGAGTGGAGCGGGGACAAAAAGAGAAGAGTCGAAGCGTGGACGCGCCGGTACTAGGTACTAGGTGGTAGACCCACATGTAGGGTCGTCTGGGTAGGTACCACCGCCTTTCTTATTTCTGCCGTGAAGCAGTTCGCTGTGTTTCGGGTTGAAGGGAAAGGTAGCCAGTGTAATTACTGGGCATGGAGGGCATATCATCTTAGTCCCCAGGATGGCAAACGCACTTGCGGTCTTAAGTGATTTACACTTAATATAGCGTGCTTAAGTGTCTATAGGCGGCGGTGACCACTTAACAACAGGTAGGCCGCAAGCTTGTTTGCCATCTCTAAACAAAAAAATCTCTTTTCTCTCGTCTCCACACATGTCCGCTCCGCTACCCTTTGGTGGAAAAAAAACTGTCCGCTACGACGCGCCCCTATTCTGGTCACATCGTGTTCGCTTTTATGGCTATCAATGTGTCATCATATCCTCATTCTACCATAATAAGTGTAAATTTGCGATCTGTTAAAGTATACGTTGCGTTTTGTTCGTCGATAAAAAACTTTGTAATAACAAAAACAAAACACTATAAAATTAAGGGTAACCGGATTGACTAAAGTAGGATATTAAGTCCACAGTTTATTTATTTACTCCGATGTCTCGACCGTGGAATGCGGCCAACCTGTTGCTAATATCCTATTGCAAAACCTTTTGCTAGCAATTGCTTATTTTGACTCGTGTATAGGTTTTTTTATCCCGAGTTCTTGTTGTAAAAACACGTGTTGAGAGACTCCATTTTTGACTCAAATCTACCGTACACTTTTTCTTACTTTAGTTACATTTTGACTTGACATTGGCAAAATGCGTAACATTTATGTATCGCGACGCCATTAATTAAGAATAGAATAGAATAGACTCGAGTATAGTCGCGGGCAAATAGATGAGACATACTTAGACGATTCCATTTCTTTGGTTTACGCAGTGAACGCATACAAAACATTCACTGGGTATACGCAAGCTAAAGTCAAATTAAACAGGATACTGGTATATGAATCAGTTTGTCGGCAACAACTTTAATCATGTTATAAAATCCATTATAATATTTAATGCATAGGGGACCCCGCACTCACTTGAACATAAGAGCGACAGTCACTTCAAGTAATTAAGTAGGTCGAGCAAGTCTCGGTCGCTGCAAATGACACCGGTTGTGACGGGAAAATTGCAATTTGAAACAGTTTTAAACTTCTCCGTAGATGCACTGTGGCACGGTATGGCCGTTCGAGGGTAATTTTCATGAACATCTCATTCGTCTTTCATTATCCCCCGGGAATGGGCGAGATTAATGTGCCAGCTTACATTGTTTGAAAGCATAACTCCGCGTTCCATGAACTAGTTTGAAGATTGAAATAAAGAAAATTTCTGCCTGAAGACAATGCCTGTAACAATTGAATTTTTAGTCGTTTTATGACTAAGAATTAAATTGTTACGTAAATACCTTTTTGTATTTTTGCTGTCAAGCTGAGCGAATGAAAGCAAAGAATCCAGAATTGCATAGGATTTGTAGTGTAAATATTCGCGGGCAACGTTATGAAACATAAGGGGTCATTCTACTTCACTTGGTCTGCGTTTTCTTTGGCCCCTCTTCACATTCGGCCAAGACGGCCAAAGACAGGCAAGCACGATAGTGTGGACGGCGTATTTGTCTATGAGTCACCATATTCGCCTGTACTCGTGAAGGCCCCTCTTCACATTCGGCCAGGACGGGCCAATAAATGTTCGGGCATATTCGCCCCGATCTTGGCTTACTCTCCACACAATCGTGAGTGTTCATTCCCGTCACTGTCGTCCGTTCAAGATGGACGTCGAAGTCGTAGCGGCTGCTGCTATCTATTTGCTCAGTATATTTAATCATTATAAGAATATGCATAAAAAAATAGTTGTAAAAATGTAAAATTAAAAAATTTAATTAAGTACTTAACCCCGACACAAAAAAAATACTTGACGCCGTCGTGGTGGAGTGGTCAGTATAGCTGGCTACACATCAAGCAGTCCGGGTTCGAATCCTAGGTAGCGGCAAATGTTTGTGTGACGAACACGAATGTTTTTTTGCGAGTCATGGTTGTTTATATATTTATTTATAAAAATATCTAGAATTATTATGTATATTAAAAATAAATTGTCCTTTATCTGGTATCCGTAACACAAGTTCTTAATGATACCTTCTTCGGGCTAGATAATTGGCGTGAGCGTGGAAAAATAAAATATATATATATATATATTTTTTTTTTCTCTCGGCCTTTTAACATCAAACCAATTTTTTATGTGTCGGAAATTCCTTAATTTTCTTATTTTTATTTCCATCTTTTTAAATTACTTGTGGACCCTAATTCCGATAGATAGCTAGGTACCTAAATTAAATTTTCTTGAGTATTGTTCAATAAAGAGCTGATAACTTTGAGACACCTGAACAGATTTTCATGAACTGTAGCTAAGAACCATCTCGATCACGTCACCTTTCGAATAAAAAAATCGCATCAAAATCGGACCATTCATTTAGGAGCTACGGTGCCACAGAAAGACACACTGACTCACAGGCACGTCAAACTTATAACACCTCTCTTTTTGCATCGGGGGTTAAAATAATAGATGGAGGAAAATCTTTGTGATTTTTATTTTTTGGGTTCAAAATTGCATGCCTCATTTTGATAGAGCTTAAAAGTTTCTGTGCATCCACCGGGCCATTTTTTTGCGTTCATCGCAACGTAAACAATAGAATATAAAAGAACATAATTAAGCACACGAAAAAGTAACACAAGTACCGCCATATAAGTCACACAACACTTTGTTCCACACACATGTATCATCCTCGACCTCTTCCGAGCGACTGAATGACGGGCGATGGTGTGGACGCGAGCACGAACATCGGCACGATTTCCTTTGATGTACCGACAAGCGGCGGATTACTCACGAGTACAGGCGAATATGGTGACTCATAGACAAATACGCCGTCCACACTATCGTGCTTGCCTGTCTTCGGCCGTCTTGGCCGAATGTGAAGAGGGGCCATGAGTAATCCGCCGCTTGTCGGTACATCAAAGGAAATCGTGCCGATGTTCGTGCTCGCGTCCACACCATCGCCCGTCATTCAGTCGCTCGGAAGAGGTCGAGGATGATACATGTGTGTGGAACAAAGTGTTGTGTGACTTCTATGGCGGTACTTGTGTTACTTTTTCGTGTGCTTAATTATGTTCTTTTATATTCTATTGTTTACGTTGCGATGAACGCAAAAAATGGCCCGGTGGATGCACAGAAACTTTTAAGCTCTATCAAAATCAGCCATGCAATTTTGAACCCAAAAAATAAAAATCACAAAGATTTTCCTCCATCTATTATTTTAACCCCCGATGCAAAAAGAGAGGTGTTATAAGTTTGACGTGCCTGTGAGTCAGTGTGTCTTTCTGTGGCACCGTAGCTCCTAAATGAATGGTCCAATACCTACTCAAGAAAATTTAATTTAGGTACTTAGACCAATATTGGTCTAAGTTTAGGTACCTAGCTATCTATCGGAATTAGGGTCCACAAGTAATTTAAAAAGATGGAAATAAAAATAAGAAAATTAAGGAATCTCTGACACATAAAAAATTGGTTTGATGTTAAAAGGCCGAGAGAAATATATATATATTTTATTTTTCCACGCTCACACCAATTATCTAGCCCGAAGTAAGTATCATTAAGAACTTGTGTTACGGATACCAGATAAAGGACAATTTATTTTTAATATACATAATAATTCTAGATATTTTTATAAATAAACTTAAATAAATATATAAACAACCATGACTCGCAAAAAAACATTCGTGTTCATCACACAAACATTTGCCGCTACCAGGATTCGAACCCGGACTGCTTGATGTGTAGCCAGCTATACTGACCACTCCACCACGACGGCGTCAAGTATTTTTTTTATGTCGGGGTTAAGTAATTAAATTTTTTAATTTTACATTTTTACAACTATTTTTTGATGCACATTCTTATAATGATTAAATATACTGAGCAAATAGATAGCAGCAGCCGCTACGACTTCGACGTCCATCTTGAACGGACGACGGTGACGGGAATGAACACTCACGATTGTGTGGAGAGTAAGCCAAGATCGGGGCGAATATGCCCGAACATTTATTGGCCCGTCCTGGCCGAATGTGAAGAGGGGCCATTACATTTATACTATTGTTAGCGTAATTTTCACTATACATATTTGAGCCATAGGTGCCGATCCAACAATCTAGTCATTTTATATCAAGGAGTCAAACATTAATCCCTACTTCAACTGGTGACATAGATTCTATCTTCATTAGCCTGCTCTGTTCCAATTTTATTTGCGATGTGCGTAAAATATTTTTCTCACCTATATATGTCTCTATCTAACTTCCATACAACTGATATAGACTTATATCAAAGAAAAATGTTGACTCATATCGGCTTACAAGAAAACTTCCATGTCCTGAAATGTTGTATAAATAACCTTTACACTATTTTCGAAAGAACTTTAGTTACACGCACGTACATTTTACGCGCAGGTACCCCGCGTTAACGGGCTTCAATTGAAATTCATTCGCAGCTCGCAAATTGTTGCACATGAGAGAATATATAGTTTTTGGCTAGTTAATAGCCAAAAACTACGCCGACCTAAGTATTATGAATTTGTAAACTAATGAATAATAAAATTTATAGAATACTTTCACTGACATATTTTGAAATGGCACTTTCACATCTTACATTTCCTAATAAACATAAATTATTGATTCACAGATGGATTCGCGCGACCCTAGCCATGAAATTTTGTACGAGAAACAGTGCAATTTACCATTTGAACAATACGTTCGTTGAGATTTCAAAATCCAATCTAACTTACCTAGTTCAGGTTATTCTGGTAGCAGATTTTTTATTATGTCGCTGTCTTAGGTCTTCGACATGCCTTGATACTGACGACAATCATCTCTAGGCATTGAAGAAGACGGCACACTTTGTTGCTCAAAATTTACTACAGTCACGAAGAAAGCACGGCACTATAGTTGTAATTACTGAATAAGTCTTAGGATGAGGTCTTACCGTCGTTGAGCAGAGGCAAAGAGTCGACATCAGGCTTGCCGGCTGGACACAGTGGCAAGATTGGTGACGATGATTGCACCCCTTCCGTCTCCGCCTGTGAACAAAAAAATGAGTAAGTAATTTTTGGTTTGGTTTCGGGTAGCAAGATCCCACTCTTTGATGAGACACGATCACGCTAAGAGGTCAAATTATGTGAACTGTAACACAATGTATATTAACCAATGATAGTATAGTATCGTAGAAACCAGTCGCAAATACCATTTTAAGACTGGTAAGGCACTGCAAAATTGGAACATCATTCCAGCAGCCATCTTACGAAGACCGTTCTCAACTATACTTAAGTCAAAATAGAGTACTAACATTTCGTATTGTAGTTTCTGTTGGTGAGTACGGATTAGCTCTACCGGGTAGGGTTAGTAAAGCGCGAACGACACTTTCAAGGTATATAGGCTACGGTCGCCCCTTATCTGATATTTTGACCTTATAGTTCGGTATTGGTCATGTTTTTGTTCAAATGTTTCCGAGAAGCATAAATATAATTAATTGCGGTATTTTGGTAAAGATTGTTTCAGTTGATTAATAAATTAAAATTTCCTTTTAAGATTTGCAAATTACAAAAGGCTATATTTTACGGAAATATTTAAACATCAGAGGAGCCCATTATAATCTTCAGTTGAATTAGTTAACAACGAGAATTCGAAACACGGCCTTCTTTTATAATACACACAAATTGCTATCTCCCAAACATTTTATCAACCTGTAAAGCAACATTATAATACAATTTCCTCGGTAATTGTTTTTACCCTTTTATTTTCAAATTATTTTCAACTTTGCACAGAAAATATTGTAATCCACTACTTTGAGGAAGAAATTCACAATAAAAATGCGTTTACCCTGACAAACTCTTTGTAAGCCACAAGCCATAAAAAATGGGCTTAACACGAATCGTGGTCGATAGATGGGTGATACACAAAATGACAGTTACGGCCAGTTCTCCCTGTGTCATCCCATCATGCCAGGCACCAAAGCCCGAAATCGGTGGACGCATAATTGTATGAAATCGTATGGTACGCTGTCTCATTGGCATCGCACCGATGTTGGTGTCGGTGCCAATGAAGAAACTTCCATTGGATATAAAAAGTAATGCATACAGGAGTGTTGAGTTAGATACAGTTCCTTTTTTGAACTGAAATACTATAATACAATAATGTATAAATATTTACGCGTTTGTAAAGGCAAAAATAAAATTATTCCACAATAATGTACAGTTAGTACAGTTATATTTACACAGCAATTCAGCAGTCTAAATGTATCGTTATACACGGTGAGTTTTTTTTCGGGTCAGTATGGGGAAATTCTAAACTATAAGAGATAGAGAAAAACTCTCTTAGGAACGGTGATCTTAATTTTAGATAAAATAAAAATGGTATTTTTTTAAAATCTTAACAGATTTGGAGATATCGGACTTTTTGAATTTTTTTTTTTTGTTATTACGATTGTATGTCACTATACAAACCAAAACTTGTATGGAGACCATAGGTCTAAAATCGCTCACCTGTATATCGCAATTTTCATCGGTAAGGGAGTTGGTCGATTAGTTGTGGGCACCATAATCGTAACATAGTGGTAAGAAAAATCTACCAATTCATTTATCTGTGCTAAGCAGATAAACATTTTTGTTCGCTCACCGTTTGTCTACTTGCACAACTCTGGTGGGAAGTACACTTTAGGTAGGCCAAGATCGTGTGGCGTAATCTGAATCCATTAAATTAGACATCTTCGCAGTTTATCGGGTTCTAGGGAAAACATTTTCACTACTTTTATAGAACACGGGAACTGTAATTAACAATTAAAGTAAACGGAGGCCGTTAGTGATTACAAATACAATTAATAATAGGGCCTTGTGTTTCAGATTGTCTGTCATTGCTGCTAAAAAGTTGTGCTAAGGAAAAGTTTGTAGGCGTTTTAGCCAGGGAGTAGGATCAGATTTTTCAACGTTATTAGACCTTGTCTGTATTTATACTAATGTATACTATATCTAAGTATACAAATGTTATAAAGTGGAAAGATTTGTATGTTTGTAACGAATAAACTCAAAAATAACTAGACCGATTTTCATTAAATATCTTACTTCATCCACCAAGGACGGGGGAAAAATAGAGATATCAGCCTCAGTCCGCTACCAACATGGTTCCACCAATACCAGTACCCGTACAGTGTTTTATCACATATATCCGTAGTCGATTAGTATTTGCCTATTTCAGAGTGTAGACTTAAATTATTCAGTATCGATAATGCAGCTGGGTATGTATCCCTCCAGAGCCCACCTAAAATAATTGTCATGGGGAACAGGGTTAATAATAAAAAAGACAAAAATAAAAACTAACAAAATGGTTTTCAAAATACCGGTTGTAAGATATGATGAGATATGATGTTATTTTAACTATTTACATTTATGAATACGGTATATACAAAATGTCATAGCTGTACATAAACTGTAATAATAAATATTTTTATAAGTAAATATTTATAAACAGGAATAAAGGTATCAATATGTTTAGAACTTACCAAAAATCGTGAAACATAAAACTATATAATTCTTTAATGAAAATTGCATTCGTTAAATATAATTTACAATCAGCTTAAACTTGTAAAACTAGGAAAACTCAAAATAAAAATCATAATTTCCAAACCTCCCGTCTTTGCCTGTCAGCCAGCTGCGAAAAAATTGTTCCCGCATTTCGCCCCGCCAGACAGATAATTTTCATCTTCCCTATCTACGCATGCGCGGAACACTCGCGCTTGCGCGGTCTTGCGTTTTTGAGCGGGAAAATGAAAAATATCGGCGCGCAGTAGAAAAAATGGAGATGGACATAATAAATTATGTTTAAGTGTGAATGATTTATGGAAAATTATTTTTTTTATTTATAGGCGTGGTTTAAATACAGATTAAAAATGTAATAATATAATAAAGATGAATTAATAAAAAATGTTGTAAAATATACTTCCACAGATATATTTATATAGAAAATAAATACTTATTCCTAAATACGGAATTAAAAAAATATATTAAGGAGTACAAATTGTGAAAATATAACATCCCAAAGTTTGTATGGAATTTCTAGTTATAAAAATGAAAGATACTCTCTACGCTTATCCTAATATGCTTAAATAATTAAAAGTCTACCCGTGCAAAGCCGGGATATGCAGCTAATTAGGTATAACATTTTAACAAAACGGCACCTACTGTATTTGAAATCGCGAAAATTATTTCACTTAAATTATTATGTGTTATCGTTGTTATTTAACTCAATCACTCATGGCATTATATTGAGTTAAGCTCGATCTACACTTGTCGACGTGGTCGTGTTTCGGTATAAGCTTGAAAAATATAATTTTATTATGCACTCGTTCAAACACGAACACCGTGTCTCGGCCGGTGACAGAGCTTCAGACGCCGTGCCGTGCGCCCGGCCACCGATGTTACCCGGGCACGTTCAGGTTTTACTTAATAAAAAATGAATAACTAGTTATCAATAGAAGCGGTACGCATAAATAGCGTGTTGCAGAACTTGTGTCGGCCTAAAAATAATTATGTATTAAAAATATAAAGATGATGTTTGGAATTACATTCGACAAAAATTAACAGTACAGATTAAAATCGGTGGACACGCTCCTGAAATGTATATACAGGAAGCCATGGTGCCATGGACACGGCCCGATCACGACACGGGCACGTCCCGGCCGTCCCAGTCACGTCCCAGCCCTGGTGTATGTGGATAGACCTTTAAACTTGCTTCACATTTATATCATAGTAAGGTTTTTCGAATGAACTCAATGAAAACTGAATGTGAGATTTCTAATACTTCCTACATTTACTAAGGAAGAAGATGATATGATGACATGATTTAAAAAATATTGGACGTTTCAGTCGTAAGAACCAGTTTGGATAGCATGCTTTCAGTGACACGACGATCCGATGAAAAAAATAACACAATTTCCCAACAAAACTCTTTTAGAGCAAGTTTGCAGAAGTGTCAGCGAACTCGAGGTCTCGTGTAACTCAGAAGATTGAAGACCCTTTAATAAATGACTTCGAAACTCGAATAGTACTTAACAAGTGTCAACGGGCCTTTCTATTCGAGAACATGACCTTAATGGAAGTTAATTCGCTTAATTAAAATTTAATCGAATTCCATCCTGTGAGGTGGGAGCATATTTATTCAATCTCGTACATGATTCTGACAAAGGGTTGCCCCTATTTTAAGCTTATGTACACGCGTTAAAATCACGAAAGCTATCAAAAAAGAAACTCATATAGACGTCTTGTTCAAACATTTTTCCTCACAATATAATGATTTTTTTGTGTTATAAGGTTGGCATAAGTAAGGAGGTTGAAAAATATTACATTAAAAAAATATATAAAAATAAATATATAAATTGTTAGATACTTTATGGTGGTCGGACTATTTCAGTTCTCTTTAGTGTACTCCCTGAAAAGATAATATACGACATAAGTTTGAATACGGCACGATCTAAACTATTGGTCAGTCTTCGAATCCTTTTCATCAATCTCCTTTTCACTTAACCAAACCATCTGAGCATCTCTTGCTCAACTCTTGTTGTTGCCAGTCGGTTTCTCATGTAAAACGAAGAGAATGTTGCGATTCGGCCTCCTTTATTTCTCTTTACTTTTGATAGATTGATTTGTATGACGTTTTGTTTGTTATTGAAATTATATTGTTTTCTTGTTGTCAGTAAGTCGCCTTTTTATTTCTCCCGTTTTGCTCCCTTTGATTACCGTTAAAAAGAGATATCCTCCCCTTTTTTACATCAGAGACCGATTCATAAGATGCTCCTCTTTTTAAAAGCTTTTATTTAACTTGCAATGTATGTTTGTTCGGGTGGAATCTTGCAACTCGATTTTGAAGCAGATATCTTCCAACGAATGAGCTGAAATTTTTAAAAAAGTTTAGTTTGTATGCTTCAACTCGCAGACTCAGGAAAGGTGCCAACAACGGCTAATCGAAGGCCATCAGATATTGGCTAGGTCCTCCACGTAATAATTGGCTGACACCAGTCATTCGCAAAGAAAGAGCGACTCGAAGTAGTCCTGTCGTAAATTCTAGCCAGATGATGTAAGAAGGTTTGGCAGCGGCTGACAGTGACATTTCTTTGTAGCCGGACGAAGACCAACGTTATGAAAATCCGCGAAGAATGTTGCTTCAATGTTGGCAAAGTAGGCATCGCGTCTTGTACACTGAAAAAAGAGCTATCGCACTCTCGCTCTATTATGCATCATATCGCAGTCTCACCGCCATCGTGAACTAATTAAGCGTTCTTAATGAAAGATCCTCCCGCTAATCGTAATCGTCCAAGCTAGGTTATCATTATCATATTCGTTCAAAGATGCATGTTGCAAAATAAATATAAAATAGAAGTAATAAAGTAACACGACTCAAGTTCACGTAAATTAACTACTTAAATCAATACAACGACATTCACAATAAGCTATGTTTGAAATAGGATCTAGCGGAACAGCCGCACCTCTAAACTGAATACTAAATTGAACTCACACTTGAGTTTAAAATGTTGTAGTATTAAATTTATTGTGACTCTTCTAATAAATTTAGTCGCTACATTGATACGGAGTATTTTCTACATACAAAAAGCGTGTAATTTCCTCAACTTATTGGGACTATAATTTTGCTGAGACTGCGTGTGACTTTCATAAAGAAATGAATTTATGTGTGGCATATGCTTCCTCCTTCCTCTTAGAGACGAGCGTCTTTCTTTCTTTATCGCCTTTTCTGTCTTCCCCAAAAACCTCTAAATTGAAACTCTTAATAAAATATCCCACTGCATTCATATTCCCCGTTTCCTTATTTCAAATCTTATGTATACCCAATTTGATTTACAAACCTGTATCACCTTAACGACCAAAAAGGGCCGTAAAAGAGATCACGGAATATTACTGCGGTAGTAATATTTTCTATAATTCAAACGGGATCAAAAGCTTTAAGATTTTGTTGCGTATAACGTTGATGGGTGCCTTATTTATGAAGACGTGAATACATTAGTTTGGTAATAAGCTTTACGAAGACTAATTTTATAAAGTGACATGCATACTGACTGGGTTAACCTAACTTTATTTTGAGAACAAAGAAATCGGAATATAATACTATATAATATAATATGTAATATACTTGCACCCTCACACCAATTATCTAGCCCAAAGTAAGTATCATTAAGAACTTGTGTTATGGATAGTTAACAGACATTTTTTTTAATATACATAATGATTTAAGATATTTTTTTAAATGAACTTAACTATTTAAATAAACAATCATAACTCGCAAACATAATATTCGTGTTCGACACACAAATATTTACCGCTACTAGGATTTCTCGACACAATGTGTCTCAAATTAAAAATGTTAAATAACAATTAGGAAATGTATAGTGATAAGTAAAGTGCATGTTTCTCTCTTGTTGCTGTGCCTTAACGAGGTCCTTATTGTTACGAACCAAAATATAACACCTATTGTAAAACATAAGGAATGCAATAAAAATTTGAATTTGAACCCGGACCGCTTGATGTGTAGGCAGCTATAATGACCACTCCACCACAACGGCGTCGAATACGTGTTATTATTAATTTAAAGCACGTGATTTTGCAGCTCTATTCAGTAAACATTTTGTAATATTAAATCGTTATCATCGCACTATACTCCTAACGCAAACAACTACGCTGACCGAATAAGGATTGGAGGGTGGAAAAGGGTTGCAGAAATAAACAGGACCAACGAAATTATAAATAGTTTGGCATCTAGAACCGTACAAGCAAACAACAATGTATCGAAATGAAAACAATGACCAGAGAGTCAATTTGTATTCCCGCGGAGTCTAGTGTAAGTGAAAAGAATAGAATTTGCTTCCATTTCGTTTCGTGGCATTATAAATAGAGCCTTAATAATATTACGCGCGAGCGATCGTACTCATTTCGTGTTAACCTATCTTCTCGTACACTCAAATTCAATACGTAATCAGCACGTAAATTTAATGCGTATAAATGTACGCCAGAATGAATCTCTCGTAGTTGTCCCTGACATATTAGAACTATGACAGGTGTTCGCGAAACTTTGGAGCGAAGATCATGTCGAACAAACAATGAATAATCTACTTATGATTAGTCAACCATTTGAAACGGAAGCCAATGTAGAACTTTAGCGTTGATCAAACTTCTTTATTAGTTAAGAGGCGAATCCGTTAAGCTCGTGTAGGTAATAATAGCAATCTTGCTCGTTTAAACATACACGCTCATGATACCAAAATGGATAAACCTCAGGAGCAAATTGAAAAAATCTTTTTGTTTTGGATGTTCCATTAAGATCTCCTTCAGACTAACGTTTGTTAACAAAATCTTCTATGAACCATGAAACAAAAGTCAGCAACATAATGGTTGTTGACTTACGACCTACAATTGCTGAGATGTTTTGGGATGTAATCACCCCTAATCATCTCAGCAACTTTGAATGTGAAATTCAAAACAGTAGAGAGAGCGAGAGTACTAGAAAATCATTTTCAGACTCACTTTCTTACCTTCTTTGAGGTTAGCCCCTTCCATCGCCTGCAACTGTCCGCTTGGTTCCCATACTATTCTAACCTGCGAACACAAACTAACACAATGTCTAGGAGACGTTGATCTCCAATCTCACTTAGAACCATTTTATTACTACACGAATTCACATTTTCACCTTTCGAAGTTATTTTTATGACAACTTGGATTTGTTAGACGCTGTCAACTGAACTTTTTTCTTTTTGCTCAGAGTTTGACAGCACAAGAATATTTTATTTTCGGCCTAAATATTAAATCAGATGAATTCTTTTTGTTTCGCTCTGTGTTGTTGTAACCAAATTCTATGTGGTTTTGTTCTTCTCTCACTTAAATAATATATACTTTCAGAAAATTATGAGATTAAAGCTTGCAATAGAGATAAAGTGGACCGAGGTGATTACCAGAAAAGGTGTGATCTAATTTCTGATAAGCTTGGGTCGCTTTATGGTAACGGCAGGTGTGGACCTCATCAGAATACAAAGAATTTTTAAGTTTCAGCAAAAAAGCAAGAGAGCGGTACATGTGTAAAAATATTCGATGTTTAGCTTTACGCGTGGTCGAGATCTCTCTTTCTTCTAGCTCAAGCGCGTGGTGCTTAAATGACACTAAGGGTGCCTGAAACAAGGCTACGGAGCGGAGAAACGAGAAATATTAGTCAATAGAATTACATGAAATCACTCCACTGGAGCAGAGCGGAGATTGTATGCAACACTATTGGTTAATATTCCCTCGTTTCTCCGCTGCGCAGCCTCGCTCCGCTTCAAAAGACAGGCAGCCGCCTCTTCTTACCATATTTTTTAAATGGAAATAGAGGACTCTTAGATCTGCGGCTCCTGACAGCAAAGGCAACGCCCGGAAAAGAAAACCCCGCTGCAACCAAATTAAAAGCAATTTAAAAAAAATGAAGAACGAGGAGTGTCAGTCATTGTCGCCTTGTCTCACATACAATTATTGATTAAATATTTTTTCTTCCGCGTACGCTACGGTTGTGGAATGAACTTCCCGGCAAGGTTTTCCCTAAAGACTACAACACGGGGTTCTTCAAGAAAGGCCTGAAATAGTTTCTGCTAGGGCCGCAACGCACGTGTGATACCCCTGATCTTGCAATTACCATGGCTGTGGTTACCGCTTACGACGGTAAGCGGTAACCACAGCCGGTCATACTCCTCTTTGTTTATTTATTTCTTTTTTTGTTGATGTTGATGACTCATACTGTCTCCTTTCTGTGTAACCAAAAGCTAGTTACGTATGTACGTACTATGTATGAGATACAATATGATTTTAAGCAGCAACTTCTATAATGGTCAATTTATTAAATTGAGAAAATAATAATATTGTCATGTCGCAGCCGGATCGTACAACAAGCGCTTACAAAACGGCAAGGCGGATCGTACTATATGAGAATTGATTATTTATTTATTTTGTTCATAAATCCGTAAAAGATTCTATGAATATTAGTTTGTATAATCGAATGGAGATTGATTAATATTGATAGATTCAGCAATTTTACTTTCTCGTAGTTTATAGGAAGTCTTGTAATGGTCAAAAAATTCAACCTCGAGATTTTAAGGGATTTACACGTTTTCGACCTCCTGAGTCCAAAAATACCGTTTTTGGAATTATGTCTGTGTGTCTTTGCGTTAGTACGATAACTCGACTCGAGGAAATATTTACGCGTTAGTAAACGCAAAAATAAAATATTTCTATAAAGTTTCTATCGACTTTTGAGTCGTCGATCCCGAAAGTTAAGCAACCAAGTGCGCGATCGGTACTCGGATGAGTGACCAAAATTTAACGCATGTATGACACCAAAATATAAGGTTTCTATCAACTTTTGAGTCGTTTCCGGTATACGAGACAAGTCAAGGGGAGACCACTCCCGATTTCTTTTACTAAGCGGAGTAGAATTATTGTCCTCTTCACTCTGACTACAATCCGCCGTGCCGTTTTGTAATAAAGCCTGTTATACGAACCGGCTGCGACCTATACATATATCACTATCACATAGGGTATCTGAATTTATTACTGCGAGTAATATTTCGTGGGTAATGATATTTGTCTTAGATCTGTGTACAAATTATGTTATTAACATACATCGGCGAGAACAAAGGGATCGCATGATGCATTAACGACTCTACTGTTTCCAACAACTGCCACAGACAATGCAACATTCAGTAGACAAAATTGTGAATTTATTGTATTTCAGGTAGTTTGACATCGCGATTATTTTCAATGAGATGAGACTTATTCTTCCTACACTGTATGAAAATTAGGTCAGTGACCCGTATTCAAAAGCCAAGTTATACAAATATGACAGTGCTCTGTAAAATAAGATTTTTATTGAATACCGTCATAGATTGACGGTCAAGTCATTCAACAAATTAACTAACCAGATTTTATTTATCTATTTTTGTTGACGAATGAGAAAATTAACTTGATGGTTTTTACGACCTACCTACTACTAGACTTTCAAAAGTTTGATACCCCAGTATAAAGGTTGTAGCACACTTATCAGTTCGGAAAAGCTAAGCGTACACCTTTCGGCATCGTACGCATCGGACGCCTCGCATCAAACGGATGAATTTTCACAATGCGTCCACCTGATCGGCAGCGATCGCATTTGCCGCCGCAACTACCAGGAATCGGATTGCCTAAGCCACTTCATTCGGTCGTGCGAAATGTGTCTGTAACATAATGGAGGAAAGTGAAGAACAACAATTCGTCATCGCTTGTGTATTAGCAGAAGAGGAAGAAAATGCCAAGAAAAAGTCGAATGTCAATGGCAGAATGCGGAGAGAGCGCATGGGGCGCGTCCACCTGACCGCCATTCCGAATGACGTCATCGGCACGTATCACAAAAGTTGCCTCTCGAAGCAACGGCGTCGGCATTACCGATGAGCAGATTCGAGCGATCCGTACGATGCGTATTAGTGGACACACTTGTGTGACTTTCTATACAAAGAATACTACGATCCGTTTGATGCGATGTGTCCGATGCGTATACGATGCAGACGATGCGAGGGGTAGGAACATGCCGAAGCTGCTCGCGGTCACGGTGGATATCTCGATACCTCGATGTCGATACTCGCTGTTTCTACATGGATGGCGGTGCCAACATGCCGATTCAGTCTCACCTAACAGCTCAGTTGCTCAGTGTTATATTTGTGCTGTACTTTACCTACTCCTGAAGTACATGTTGTCTCTTGATAGTGACAGCGACGATGATTTCATGACAGACAGCCCACAAAGCAAGAATATTAAAAATTAAATCAATCAACACCTCCTTATCCATAATTTAATTCACCAAAAAACAATCAAACAGCTAGCCGGTCAATTCTCGCGACGATAGAAGCGGCACAAGAGTGAAATAGATACCTACAACCTGAGACGAACCGATTTGACCAATCACGAGCCAGATCACATCGATGCCTGCCGTCGACCGCGATGTAAAAACAAAATATTTTGTTTGCACGTAGGCATCGAGCTAAACCGCGAAACTGACCGCGAGGTATCGCAGTGAGGCATCTTCGGCATGTTCCTACCCTAAGACACTGCTACCGACCGTACACGTGGCATTTAAATTATTTTTTATTTGGTGTTCAATCTTTGTTACATTTCACAAATATTTCAATTAAGTACAGCGAAGACGTTATCGCTTTCTCCCGCTACCCGGGAGAAACTTGAAAACCACACACATGTGGTTTTCAGGTTCTATTGTGCCACACATGTAAGGTTTGATATTAGTTGTCTGTTTCCTAACAAATTTAATATTGTTACTGGCAACACCGGAAGTTCTAATGAACGACGGTGAGGCAAGCATACTTTTAAGAGGCAAGATGGTGGATCGGGTCACTTTTTCTCCGGCTGCCTTCGTGTACGGATCTACCAACATACCAGTGTTGTGTAACGTGTTTGTAGTGAGAAGGAATACAAGTTATCTTGGAGTACCATGTGACTACAAACACATAAATTTTGTATGATTTTTTTTTTGTTTTAACTATTTTATTTCAGACACATTAATTTCATTTTATCAAGCGTTCGACTTTGAAAACTTTGGGGGAGGCTTAAACTAAGTGAGTCTCTCAAGTGCAATGAAATTATATTTTTATGTATGATTGTTACGGAAAAGAAAATTAATTTGTAACAAAAGATTACTTCTAGTTTCAATCTAATGAAAGTTACTTTACTATCGTTTATTTGAAAGTAACAATCGCACGAGAATTACAGGAACGACGCAAACAATAATATTGGCAAACGTCCCTTAATGGACTTTTTACGAGTTCCACCCTATGATTTGGATGTATTTTGGTGGTAACACACTGATAATTTACAGTTGAAATTACTTTCGACATTGATCAAAGGAACTAATTTATTTGTTCGTTATATTTTGTTTCATTTATCTGTTTATTTGTAAGGATGAAGGAGTTAGGAAAATGCTGTTATTACTTGTAATTGTATGTAGCTATGTCTTTAAATAATTTTAGACTACACTTTTTTTTTAAAAAAAATCCTGCCATTTTCACTTCATCATGACATGACTTTTTCTTGTTTTTCTATTTTCTATTTTATTTTCTCTTAAACGTCTCAAATAAAATTATAAACAAATTCAATGTTTATAAAAATTGCATATGCAATTATTGTTCTTTAATGTTAATCTAATTGTGAAAACTTCTTTAATTTTAATACTTATCGGTTCAATTCTTGTTTCATATCGTACTAGCGGTCGCCCGCGGCTTCGATCGCGTTAATGTCGGTTATCGCGAAAAAGTCCTATGTCTTTCCCAAACTACCTTCATGCCAAATTTCATCAAAATCAGTTTAGGGGTTTAGGCGAGAAAGCGTAACAAAATCAAAAAAAAAACTCACTTTCACATTTATAATATTAGTTAGTAGGATCATTGTTTCAATGGGTGTTCATTTAAACACTTTGCAAATATTGAGCAATGGATTCGTGAGGATAGATAGAGCTCTCGCTAACTTCTAGTTCGCTCTGTACACGAGGTGATTACCTGAGCAGTACGAAATCGAATCTTGTTAGTAGGTGGTACGGCTGTGCAAACGAAGCTGAAACGACTTCAGAGCGAACTAGAAGTTTGGCGCAAGATCTACCTTCTTAATTCAACCTTCAAAAAAACTATAAAATTAAATTAATTCCATTATCAGAATAAACAATATCTAATAATATCCGAGGTATTCCAATCTGGTTGGAGATCCTTAGTGGAGGCCTAAGTCCTTTGGACTTATACGACGTAATACGACCTTCGAAAACAAGAAATTTAAAAACACTAATTTTTTTATGTTTTGAGCTAAAATTTATATCTAATTTTAAGACGCAGAAATGGAGCAAAAATGATGCCTCTTAGCTACAAATTCAATAACTCCGATTGCCCTTCAGAAAACAGCCGAAGAAATAAGACCACTTATTTTCAACTTCATTTGTTATGAAATAAAGCTTGAAGTCGTTTACGCTGAAGACCACTGACTTGTAAAGGTTAAGATATTAAACAGAAAATAATGGATGAAAATTTTACTTTCCTATTCTCGGAGGATATGGAGTGCAAAGTGATTCCATAACACGATAGACCTATTTCTTGGTGAATGGATAACAAAAGAAAAGTTGCTTGTGTTTTGATATCCACATTGTTTCACAAATATACTTAATTAATTATCTACTATCACTACGACATCTGCTCAAAATTTTAATGATGTATATTTTGAGAAATTTAATTGCAGAAACCGTAGTTATAATATCCCCAGCTTCCACTCGCGCGCGACGTCATTTGCGTGTACATAAGATTATCTTGCGGAAACATTACCTGTTGTTCCCTTGCATGTTTCAGAGCCTTTGTGTGCTAAATTTCATCCTGATATGCATACAATTTAATAAGCAATTCAGTAAAAGTAAGTTTTGGTAAGAGAGGTGATGTACAGGTTGATTACCTCCTTTCTGCATGTATGAGATGTATTTATTACTTAGGTTTTACCAATGTGATGCAGGCAGAGTAGAATAGCATCCCCATATCCTCCAATGGATGTCGTAGAAGACGACTAATGGATCAAAAAAAAGGGTATTTATCACCTTATACTCCGTTCCGTTGTGGACTACTGCCTATGCCTCCTTCGATAACAAGGAGAGCCCTTGTATCCCAGGAGTGGGTCGAGTTATAAAGGCTGTAATGATGATCACTTAGGTTTGATGTAATATTTAGAGACCAGTTACTAAGAGACTAGAGCCTCCAGCTAGAAATCTACAAGACGATTCCCAATAGATGTTTGTACCATCAGCATCGGAGGTCCATAAATATTTCAGTAAAATTTCATATCAACGCTAACTCTTATGCAATAATAATTGAAACCCAGCATTGAAACCATTGTGTATGATGAATTAAGGTACTAAAGTGCTTATCTACTTCTGATGCTGGCCGTGCCAAGGCGTTAACAATATATCCGTGTAGAATTCTAAAAGTAATTAATATTTTCATTGTACAATGATTGTAACTCTTCATGTTTGATTTTTAATCCTAATCCAATTCAATTGATTGGATTATATTGGCCGTATAAATTAGGTTTTTAGTTTCATTTCGTGATTCAAACGAATTCATTATTGTTTTACATGAATAATAAATTTAGTTAACATACAATAAAATCAATTTCTGGTAAACTTTTCTGCCATTTTTTTGTTGTTGTAGATGTTAAACTTAAACTACTTATTCATGGATCAGTTGCCAAAAATGTAGGCATACCTATCAGAAATAGACCTAGCTCTTAAAAGAGGTGAGCAAACTGGCTGAAACCAGGCCGAGTCGTTGTAATGTTTTAACAATAACTTACGTATTTAATTTTCCAAAATTAAATACTTATCTATTTAATTTTGTTATTTAGTCACATTGATTTGCAGGGAGTCAAAATCAGTGATAGAAATGAAGCCAAATTGGACCACCCATAAATTTATTATCTTAAATTGGTTCAGCCAGTTCCGTATAGTAGCATAAGATAACAGTCATTAATAACCACTACTGACGGAACCACACAACACTTGCGTGCTAGTTAAAAATACAGCTTTCTGTCCGCGTGGAAGATGAATGTTTGTAGGCTGAAGTGTTGTAGGTTATACCCAAGTACCGTGGATTTTCTAATACCGAAGGAAATTTTTAGGACCCAATATACTACAAAACGATGTCGTCCTCGTGAACTCGAAAAATCGATAATATTTTGTACAAGTAATTTTAAACATTAATCGACAGAAAAGAAATGTTAATCTTCAAAGAAATATTATAAAACTATTGATAATCATAAACAGTTTCGATATTTCATATAAACATAGCGTGGCTTGATGTGACGACGCGTCGCCACCCCTACCAGTCTGCCTGGCTCTTCAAAAGTACCCTTCGATTGGTAGAATGTACTCTACCTTTATTCTAAGTCTACTCTATGTACCGTTTATAATTTTCGCTTCAAGGATATTAAAGCGCTTTAGTCTAGTAGTCTTTACCTCCGTAGTATTAATGGCCCTAACAATTAGCAACAGAGTGACGATGCCGGATTAAGTGGTGAAATGTAAATTAACCCTTGTCACCTTTGCTATAAGAACTGCTTGCTACACTTCAAGTTTATTTTATTCAGCTAGTCTGAAACGTTTACGGTTTTACATTTTAGCCTCAGTATCTTCGTTATAATACTTAACGCTGAAAATAGAGCTTTGATTTGATTAAATTCAAATATTTTTCAGGCTGTTTTCTTATCTGCCAACTAACTGAAGTTAGAAGGAGTCACCACAAAAGTAGAAAGAGATAAAAGTCAGGTAATAATAGGCACGTACACAACCTCAGCCTTTCTAAGTTTCTTTATTAACATTTGAACCTTATCAAATAGCCATAAAGTTCAAAGACTTTAAAGAGGATAGTACGGCGAGTACCGCCTGCATAAAAACGGAGATAGCTAAAGTTCGTCAAACGTCGACGCTGGACAAACGCTATTGTGAAGAGGCACTTAGAAATTTGTCAATTTGTTCTAACCTGACGTGCATCCTCATAATCTTCGCAGAATGCACTAAGGCCGGTTTTTTAAATAGTACACCGGCTGAAGGTTTTTATGTATAAGGCAAGGCGTAGTTTCGTTAGAGTGTGCGCGTAACTGTGTACGTACACAGGCAATGGACGAAGCGTAACTTGAATTTACTGGCCTCAGTGCGGCCTTCACAGTGCTCCATCTTCATAACGGTAACTGTATTAAGCTCCCTCACTCACTTCAAAGCATTTCGAAAAACAATATAAAGAACAACTGTTTAGCGATGAATGGCACGAGCTGGTTGCGTGAGGCAATTTCCATTCAAACAGGGTTCCGTGGTAGGTAACTAATTAGACCTGACACAATAGACAGCCTGCATTTAACATCCATTACGTTCTGTAACATCGCTCATTAATATTTAAATCACGTCTCACTTTTCAAATGAAAACAGTTTTTAATTAATACATAATTAACAGGATGTTGGGTTTGACTGGGCTTGTTCTTTTGGCTTTGTTAGATATTCAAGTAAGAAATGTTACTTACTTAAAATATGCTATGTATATACGTGTCGATATATTTTTGGTTTCTAAGCGACGAGGAACTATTTTCACATTAATAATAATTGGTTTTTAATGTGATTATTTTTGTTACCGCCAATCTATCTTGTCCAAATTAAGTATCATTATGAAGTTATGAATGAGGAGTATTTTTTTTTCTAGATACACCAGATATACTAAATTATGCACTGAAAGTACACTAAATATGACTAAACACTGAAATGTTCGTGCTCATTGCTCAAAGGTAAGGCCCTATCAGGATTTTTTTCCAAGACCACTTGATGTATGTTACTGACTAAGTTAGTCCGCGACCGTGATGAGTGTTAATTTTTCACACATTCACTCACTCATCACCAGAGTACGCATATATGCGTTCCCTGCTCATCACGGTGGCGGCAAATAGAAGTTATAAAACCGATGTAAAATTTCAATTGAATTTTGTAATCTTTTTTCATTTCTTTGGTCCCCCCGGGAAATGACTCTACTCCACCTGATGGTAAGCAGAAGTAGAGTCCAAATGCGAAGATAGCTGGCGTGAGAGATAAACTGCCGCGCCAGCCACCCACGCCCTGCTGACCTGCAAGGTGCTTCTTCACGCCTCTTTTGAATGACCCAGGATTATAGGAAGGAGGGAACACGTGTGCTGGCAGTGAATTCCCTTTCTTAATTGTGCGACAAAGAAACGAGTTGCTAAATTTCTTAGTTCGCGTTGGAATGGTAGCCACAGTTTGTCGGTGACGACGTAGACCAGCACGCGTAGTCCTTAAAAGGAAGGGAGATGGTGGGATAAGGGAAAAAAGTTCCTCAGAGCACTAAATAGATAAACATGTTAAAATATAAAATTATTTAGGGGAGAGATATAAAATTTTGAAATAAAATTAGCGTTTGCTCGCGCTTCGTACATATTATTTTAATTAATATTATTAATTATTAATTTCATTAATTGTGGAATATATAAGGGGTTCCTTCTCTCTCCTAATTTGCTGTGCCCTCACAGGGTCCACTAAGAACTGTACTTATTATTAAAATCTATCATACATTGTGGAATGGCAATAAATGAAGATGAATATGAATATATTGTAGATTTTGCGATAAAGTTATTAATTTCTATTATAGTACTCTTTTTTTAAATAAAGACCCTATATTTTTTCTATAGCCCTCACCTGCGTGTAAAAGATTTCACCACGATCGAGTAGTTTAGTCATGAAAGGGTAACAAAGAAACGAACTGGCGTTCGTATTTTATAATATTATATAATATTATATTAGTTATTATGTTTAACATGGTGGTCTTCTAAATAGTGGAGAGAAAGTACTTTTCCATGCCTGACACTGAAAATCGAGGTACTAAATAATGCCTCTGTTCTCAATAAATCTGTGATATATACTACAATCGCATCATTAATAATTACTAAGCTTATAACAATTTCCCCAAATTTTAACAAGTTACCGGAGATACCTGTTTTAATTGGGAGGCCATGTTTTTCTTGCAGATAATTCATAAAATATCTCTAAATATCAATAATAACGACTTAGTGATTGAGTTACATGTTATTAACTACCACTAACATTTCATTTTAATGCTCCAAGCGTCGGCGTTAATGTTCATTAAAATTGATTGGTTCAATAAGCTGTGAAAAGTAACAAGATGGTAGACACTAGGCAGAGCTACATAAAATTAGACTTTCCGCCTGTTCTTAGAAGAGCGATGCAAAAGCAAACTTAGCGGTGAATTTGTTCTTACTCTTTGTACCCTTGCATTCTATCGACTATACCCGTTTTGAAGACATTTTTCCTAATCCTGATTTGATTTTCTTTCTTAGACGTACGCGTGATTGCCGGTCTTTTGAAGGAGACGAAGGCTTTTGCGTTGCTTATACATTCTGCCACTGAATTTTGACTTCATTAATCTAAACACTAGCCGAGACACTAGCACACCATCCACAACTTCGTCTGCGTAGAATTCAGAAACAAAGTAAGTAAAATACCTACTGAACTGATTTTAGATCAATTTAAAGCTACAATTCAATTAAATTGTAGCATTATAATGATTTAAAGTCAGCACAGTAGTTATTTTACTTATTCATAACAAAAATAAAATCTTCTTCTCCTTTATTTATAACATTAGTGTAAATTGAAGAGACACTGTTTTATAAAAAATACCGGAATTCATACTTAATACAAATATTGAGTAGCTTTCAATCCCGCTGATGATAATAGCTGATACAGAAGACTATGAAAACCGTCTAATATTACCATAATAATTTTTATCACTTAAATTAAAAACAAGTAATATTTTTATTTTGAGAGAGAATGGCTATGAGTATTAAAACAATAAAAGTTTATTAGGAGCATTTGGAATTAACATAACTTTTACATTTTAGCTAATTGATTACCCGTTTTAAAAAACTTCGTATAAAAATTAAGTAGAGGATCCGCCATAAACCTGTTATTAATTAAATATAACTCTTATACATTATCTTACTTATACTTATAGTAATATAATATCCCTTTTTCAGCTAATAAATAGATAGAAAGATAATTTACGTACTTAAATGACTTAAAATAAATATTACAGGGATACCTGTAATATTTATATTTAGCCGACTTCAAAAAGGAGGAGGTTCGTATTTCAATTACTCAAAGATGCCTGGACCTATGAGAATATACTTTCCAAATGGTCCCATGAAAATTTTATGTCGATTCAAGTCGAATCGATTCGGTAGTTTTTTTTTAGAATCGTAAAAATACGAAGTCGCATTATGAATTTTGCCAACTTTATACGTACCTTCGAAACTTGGTGACCAATTTCAGTGATTCATTTTATGCCTTAAAACTCAAAGTCTAGAAATAGTTTCCTGACAACTTTACAGTGCTATAAAAAATTGAAATATACACTACTAAGCATAAAAAAAAGAAATCTAAAACAAAAACCGCCTCCTGAACTAAAAATTGTATTTTTAAGAAAATCTAAATGCTGACAATGTTTTTATATATGTGATAGGCTTGGCTTCGGAGTACATGCAACCATGGGGCGTAACGACATGTCTTAAAAGCGTAAAAAATTATTTGAGATGACGACAACATTGATTTACATGTTGATAAACAGTTTATTTAAAGAGTCCTGTATTTACTTGATATTGTGTAATACAATTGTATTACAAAACTTCATTAGTTATAAGTCTTATATGTCGATGAACAATTTATCGTTACATCGACCAATATATCGACGTATAAAAAAAGAATATTCTTTAGAATGTTCTATTTTATTATCCGCATTCGATAAT
Source organism: Elophila nymphaeata (assembly GCA_955850985.1). Taxonomy (NCBI): domain Eukaryota; kingdom Metazoa; phylum Arthropoda; class Insecta; order Lepidoptera; family Crambidae; genus Elophila; species Elophila nymphaeata. Next base: position 25,380,852 of record OY039065.1, read on the forward strand.
TAGCTCTCTTGAAGAAAACTCTGGAACACGATATTCAAAACGCGTCTATGATGTCGGCAGATGATTGGGAGTAGGAGTTAAAGAGTAATGTAACTCGTTATTTACGGACGCCTTCAAACATTTGTATGTATGTATGTGGTTTTACACACAAGCTGGGTTAACTTTATTCCTTCCAACTACATAAGTACCATCCACCACACATTCCTGACTTGTGCAGACGCAATGTAGATTAGAGTTTCATCAACATCCTGATAGAACTTAAAAAGGCAAACGTTCAATATTAATAATGTTCATTTTCCAGTATTGTCGTCTGAAAATTGTTAACAAACCCAAGTCTCTGACACCGAGGATCTTCTCAAGTGCCCTCTTCGCAACTATTTGACCCAAAAGCGCACATCAATCGTTCAAAAGATGATTTAGCTCTTTGTATCTGTGAGGTTTCTCACGTTCAAGTATTTTTCTTTTGAAAGGAAAGCCGTTTGTTTTACTTTTTGGATTCATTGTAACTTTTTAGGAAGGTTCTAGAGCCACATCATAACAGCCTTTTTTTTAATTCGACCCACTGCTGGGACACAAGGCCTCTCCTTGTCATCAAAGGAGGTTAAGGCAGTACACCACGCTTGCCCAATGCGGATTGGTCGACGGAGTATATACTTTGCTGATCCACTAGTTGCCTAGACGACACCCATTGGAGGAAATGGGGTGATGCTATTCTACTCTGTCGGCATCACGCGGCTAAGAGCTAGATTTAGCGAATAGCTAATTTTTCAGACATTGACTAAGGTGATGTTTAATTCCAGTAGTTTTGCTAATTTAGCGAAACGTCCAGGCTTCACAGCAAACATGACAACATAGGTTTCCGAGATCAACTCGTATTCAGTCGTTGAAGAGACTGTTTTCTAACAGTAATAATTAAAAAAATGTATTTGATACCTACACACAAAATAATTATATGATATTTGGAGTTAGCACCCGTCATTGATTTATTAAAATTTAGAGTGTAGAATAAAACGTTTTTTAGATTTTTATTTCAAATATACAAGAAATATGCTTCTGTGATGTATAATAATGTCTTGTTTTGGAAATAATATTTTTGTTTTCTATCAGCACATCACTTTATAATCTCAAGCAAAGTATCACATTAAAATATTGAGAAATTAAACAGTTGTTTAAAAACAAATAGGAATAAGTGTTGGCTATTAACACCGTTGTTTTCTGAACGTTATTTTGTTATAAGTATCAAACTCGTGTAAGAAATAGCACTTAACGTCGCCTTATTGAGAAGTACGGCTTATAAAACTGCTTAGAAATTGAAAGCGAAAGTCTATTAAAATCAACCTTTAAACCCGATAGGAAATAGCGTCAGGATACCAGTTCAGGATACACAAATAGCTACAAAAGAAAATAGCAAGGTTTATGGTTCTTAAAGCTCAAAATAGATCCGTAAGCTGTGCTATTTTCTACCTAAAGATTCGTTATAATTAGTATTATAAGATTCTTCTGCGTTTTGTGTGTTACACTTTTATTGATGGTGAGCGTTTATCACCAGGTGAACTTTATGTTGGTTGGCCTCGTTTTGCGTATAAGTAATGAAGCGCCACTACCAAATTGGGTCTATTCTGTTTGTCACCTTCCTAATTCTTCACCCTCATTAAATACCTACACTAAACTGGCGTATCGTCAACTTTTTAAACTCCATACATTTTGTGCGTTTTGACATAAATTTTTTTAATGGATATTTAGTATGGTACAGTCATGTTCAGAAGTGGGTAAGGACTGTTGATGATGATGAAACTTCTCAGTTCGGAACCATATTGCCTCTTTTTACTACGAAAAAGAGACGTAACGTTTTGTAGCCACCATTTGATAGTAAAAAAAATGGCGTACCCTTTCTGAGCTAAGAAGTGTGCCTACGACCTTAAATCGTCAAAAACCCTACCACCGACGAAATAATTAAGTGTGTCGTCGTTACTTAAGTGTATCTTCTGTGTTCGTGGCTAAGCACATACTTGAATGCTGATTCTCCGCCGAGTTTGCGCGACAGCACATCTGCCCGCCTAGCATGACCAGTTGACGGTTATATCCAATAATTTTTGACAGTTCAAAGCGATAAATGGCTATATCATATCGTGTTTCGGTGGTCATGCTAGGCGGACTGGTATTACGAAGGAAAGTACACTAACGTGTATAAACGTCTACCCTGACTTGACCCTAATCCTAAGTTTGCATTTGATGTGAAGCTTAGTAACAATTAAATAATTAAACAATGTTGATATTGAAAGCGAAACTCCTATACTTATTGTCTACTAATCTAACAATAAATGTTCCGAACTTGTTCACACTTACATTCCGCTTTCAAAGGCAGCATTAAGCCTCATTTTCCGCCGGCCACATTCAGTGGGAAGGTTCTTTAACAAAAACAGGATATACTTTTCCCTAATCAAGAAAAAAGCAACGGTAATTTAATTAGAAATTCCTTTTCCATTTGTATATTTTTCCTTACGGTGGAATCTTACAAAAAAGTGCTTGCTTACTGAAATAAATGTACTCATTTAATTCCACGTGTTCTTTCAGAAGCGACTACTTGTACGTTACATAATTAGTCTCAATCGAAAAGCATTAAGTCAAAGATTAATTTGCAGTTAACCTAAAACCTAATAGAACATGAACCTTTCTAAAAAGAAAACATTTAATGTATACATAAATAAATGTTTATTATGGAAAGTGTGGTTTAAGAAACAATAGAGGGATTCGCCACGAAACATAATACTCAGTTGAGTTTCTAGCTAATATTTTTGAATCGACTTCTATTATTTTGTAAGTTGTATCAGTTTAATCTTTACCTTTTTTTTAAAAAATAAGTTTAGATATCTTATTTTCTGTCAGCAAAATAAACCGAAACATTTTTTTTGAACTAATATTATGTTAATTAAAACAAAAGAAAGTATTACTAGTTTGTATGTACATTAAATTAAAACAAACAAATTAGGCTAGTACCTATTCAAAGAATATCTATAGACGCATAATAACACTCTTAAAAAATCTTATAACTGATTGCTTTATGCAAACAAAGTAAATAAAGTCAAAATAATTCAAAGTCACTTTCACAAGTATTCCAGTCACTATGCATTTATTGCCTCTAATGTTGTGTGTGGTTATCGAATACGGATTTTCTTTGTCTAACTTCTACTTAGCTTCGATTAACTTTTACTAATTGGAACCGCTTTAAATTGCAAAGCTCCCGAGCACGTTAGACAAAATTATCCTATTAGTTTCACTTGAGATCAAATTAACAATCCGCATTGTTTGTACTAATAGTACTGATGGTAGTTTTATTCGGTTATTTCATTAGCAATGAGCAATTATTGCTTTATACTTATTAGGTGTTTTTTGGTTGTCTTGTAAGGAGCCTTGCTGACCGGCTCGGCGCGTTTTTGTTTCTAAAGTAATTGCATACATTCGTTAAAGAATCTGTAGCGAACCTATGCAGATTCAGCACTGAAATCAGCCGGTTAGGAAGGCGCCTAAGGGTCAAGACACATTGGCGATTGACAGTTTGTCCACACAAAACTCCACGATAGTATGGGACTGACCCTAAAAGCGTTCGGTCGTCAATAACCGACGTCGGCGATCGGCAGCGAACGACGGCGGAAAAGATACAATCACTTGCATTCAAGATCAACAACATGTACAAAGTAGATCAGCAACAGGGGTTTTTTAAATGACTCCATCGCACGTGATGGCAAGCAAAAGTGGAGTCCCAAGGCAAAGATAGCTAGCGCGGGGGATAGACCGCCTCCTCAATCCCGCAATCCTCGCCATGCTGACCTGGAAGGTGCTTCTTCACGCCTCTACAATGACCCATGATTGTAAACGGTGGGAACACGTGTGCTGGCATCGAATTCCATTTCTTGATTGTGTGACAAAAATGAGCTGCCAAATTTCTTAGTAGGCGTTGAATTAGTAGCACAGTTTGTTGGTAGCACCATAAACCAGCACAAAAACAATCTCCTCAGAGCACTCGCCGTGGCACAGACAGTAGAACAATGATGCAACATCGCGATTTAATTGAAGAGACTCAAGATGTTTGGTCACCTTTTCGTCGCCGATGATGGGGTTGCGAGACGCTGCTGGAACTTATCCAAAGCATCGAGTAGGTACTTGGCGAAGCCATCCCACGGGTGCGAGCAATACTCTACACAGGAACGTACTTGCGTGATGTATATCAAGCACAGTTGATCTTTGGGTTATTTTATTACGTACTAATACTAAAGTAGGGTGAATTATTATAACAGTAGCTAGGTACTTTCGTACGTGTTTCAGACTAGTATACAGACTAGTATATAGACAGAATAGTACAAAACTATGGTACGTAAAACATATCCGTACAGGTATACGTACGCATACGTATGTGCACGCTTCCGTATGACTCCGTAAGCGGTCGATCGGCATCATGCGTAGGTACTAATGTGCATTTCAAAGGCAATATTGAGATACTTCCCTGATCCGAAGGCCTTGATCGTGTTTTAACCCTAATTACAGGCTGCATAAAATGCTGTTTCGTATCTGTGCCGTTGCTATAAAGAAGAATTGAAAAATCTTCCATGTAAGTGATACTGGCGTGCCTTCATTTTTTCCCTTCTTAATAATTGATATTAGATAGCTGGTTATTGTTCCTGCTTTATTACGTAGTATATTTCAGAGCGACAGTGCATATTGCTTTATGCATTTTTATATGGTGTATTTCAGAGCGAGGAGGTCGATGGCACCGCGGTCGTGCACACTTAATAATGATCACGAAAGCTAAGCTACGAGTTGGTACTCGGATGGGTGACCGAAATTTTTAAAGTATGAAAACAAAAATTATTGAATTCCTATCAGTGAAAACATGAAACAGTTCCTAGGGTATCCGAGTACCCCTAGGAACTGTTTCTTATAGTCTATGATGGGTACGGTTTTAGGGTTAAAGTCGACGCGTCTATCTTTATTTCATAAAAAAAATTGCTTTATATACAGCATTGTGGAATGATGTACTACTTTGACATGATTGGTGCAAGGTAGGCCAACAATGAACACTGTAACTGCATACGTATGAAGATGTAGCAAAGGCACGCAGGAAGCATGGGGTATTGGTGGTTGCATTGACTATTTCCACTTTAATCTTTTCTTCGTCATACCACGATTTAGCAGAGGTAATAACAACACTCAATCGGCTTAAAGCAGCCCAATTTGCATGGACAGAACAAATTCACGTGCACGTAAAATCTTACACGTTAGAACAAACTGCGAGTACTATCCCAGTCGAAAAGTCTTCAAATTGTCTTTAGAACTCTTATCAGTGTAGTTAAATAATAATTGACAATTGACCCCATTTTGACTTCCAGAATTTTCGTTACACGTTTAATTCCTCTAGTGCGGCAACATACTTGGTTTCTAAGAAACCTAGTGATAGTCCAGAATCACACAGAAAGCTATTCGTAGACATTGCACTTAACTAACACTGTTGAAAATAATTTGAAGCTATCACTTTGCTCTACTTTTATTAAGCTTTCAAAACTAGTTTTCTCTGTGTTTTAAAGGAGAACAAGATGGTTCGGCCGACATTGTCACCTTAACGTTCAACTCAAAAATATTCTGCGCAGCCAGAGTCACTCGAACCTTTGAGTGACTGGCTCACCCGCGCCAAAGAACAAGTCTTTGGTGCTATTCTTACCGAATCGGCCACTTTTTAAAATAATTTATTATGCCAAAATCTAAGACGATCTGTTAATTTCTGTTTGTCAATTCTCGGAAATCACGGTTAGCAGGTTGTACATATTTTAATGCTTTAATTCAGTTATTCTGGCCTAAAATCTATCTATTTGAACAAGATACAGTTATTCCGATTGGCTGATCGAATTTAGATCAGCGTTCCTGGAAAACCAAGTTCTAATTATACTACCATTTCTAATTATGTTTCTAACGTTGGATAAGGTTTCCACAGCTCCACGGGTAAGGGTTAGTAATTATTTATAATAATCAGTTTAAGGTTTGTAGCACGCAATTAACAAGAGTTCTTCGGTTACATTGACCATAACCAGTTATTTCAAGTTAAATATAACCACCAAGGGCAAAGTTAGTATTAACGATTTGAAAGTCTATTTTATATGTTACAACTCATAGGGTAATACAATTTTCAACACACTTGCTTATAAAACTGCCATCACTACACCATTTTCCGCCGTATCGTGATGGGGTCCATTACGCATTAGTGCTATAATGAATATTTTTGATAAATATTTTTAAATTAGATTGAATAGAGGCAAAAGGATCTAGCGTGAGCTCTGCTCAATACATACTCGGCTGAGTTACGTACTGGCCTTTGGCTCATGCTGCAACCCGCTAGCCTCGTAAGTAATGACTTAATGAGCAACTTAGCTCACTTATTACCATTTGAGCAGCAGTTTTTTAAATTAAAAATTATGAAATTAAGTTGGGGTCGTCATTGTGCTCAAGGTATCAAAGTTGTTTTAAATCGTTTAATATCCGTCTAGTTATGGTATTTTCGTGATTTTATTCACATTTTACTATTTCATTATTTGTGACGTGAATTTGTGACATTTAAGTATTGTAATGAATAGTTACTATTCGCAGAATAACGACTTCAAGGAACATCCTCTTCCAAGCAAATATTTTACCTCTTTATATAGCTATAAGGTAGTTATAAGTAAGAATTATTTGTGTCTTGAAAGTAATGTTCAGCAGGTTTAATTCAGGACTTTAATTGCGTGTTGTGTCGCACTCTCTGCTTAAATTTAAAAATAAAGCAACGTTCGCCATGTCCAGCACAAGATGGGACACCAAAAAAGTAACATTATTCTTGATGCCGTTCCGGTTTTCGTACGTATTTACTAACACTGTACGGTTCGAATTTCCAGGTTCTAATCCTGGTAGAGACAAACGTTTTTGATTTTGTTTGTTTGTTTGATGACCACGGATATAAAGTCATTTGCTTGACCTTTTTATAAAAGGAAATAACAAAGTAGGTAGGTGTTTATGTAATGAGTAATGAAAGTATATATAAAAACTACAATGATTTTAAAATAAATACATAATTCTTGAATGTTAGGTGTTTACATTGACTACCTATATTTTGGACTCTTGATAAATGTTCATCCTATTTTATTCATCAAAATACACAGATTCCAAGCCGATACTTTTGATACAATCACGAGATATTTTATCTCGTGATTGTATCAAAAGTATCGGGTTCAAATTATGGATTTGTAACAAATATAGGCACTTTAACAAACTTCGGATGTTACACAGACACCACAAATATTTGTAGGAGCAGAGCGGACGGGAAAAAAGGTCCAAGTAAAGACAAAACTTTGTGGAAATTTTCTGTCACATTCAATTTTAGTTTTTCGATAATATTTTATCTTAAATGTTAAATTGAATCAGTTCGTTTATTTGTAGCCATTTCAGTGCCTTTGTCGCAGTTAAAATGGGGAAGAGCAAACTTTTATTGAACCAGTCGTTGTTGTGAAAGCTATAATGTGAGTGGCCAGTTTCCACCCGCGACATTGCCTGAGAGGATTATCCCACGTAAAGTTGCCATCGACCTGATGGCACCACGGTAGTCCGTTCTTCAAAACAATCGCAGAAGTTAAGCCACTAAGTGCGCGGTTGTTATTCGGAAGGGTGGCCAAGAATGTTTCAACTCGATTTTCGTCCGTGCTTCGGAAGGCACGTTAAGCTGGTGGACCCGGGTGCTGTTGAAAGGTAGCAGTCGTAAAAAAGCAGCCACGCGCCACCTGCTGGTACCAAAGCAGCAAACGAAGGTGTTCGGTGGCCGCCACGAGTGTTCAGTGACCGCCACCGGTAGCTGCCGCGAGCTTGTACATTTGCGCCAACGCACATTGAGCCACTAGACGCGACCACAAGCTGCGGACGTGTTTCTCCATACATTTTGTATAGCACCGGCGCACCGAGCGTTAGAGTGGCCGCGACCGAGCCACAAACTGCGGGAGTCGACAGCGCTCGCTACTTGTGGCCGCGTTTTGTCGTTCGCCTCGCGCGCACACACGGCCATAGTCGCCGGCTTCTCCCCGCCCCCATGTCTCATCGCAAGTCTCGCAAGTCTAGTCTAGCAGCATTATCTGGATGGCTATTAATTCTTCGAAAAGCAATTTGTGCTGTCCATTTTTAACGCTGATGCATTGGACGTCGACGGTTCTGAATTCGGCGACGTTTTCTTCTTAGTATAATAAGCAGCAATGACAAAATCAAGAGAGCGTCCATTTTTGATAAACACACGTCTGCCTCTGTCGAGTATTGAACAACAAGTGGCAGCCACGGTGGCTGCATCCAGCCACTTGTGGCTGCCACTGGTGGCAGCGTGTAGTGGTCTGACTGAACCACTGGTGGTCGCGCTTAGTGGCGGCGACTGGTGGCCATTATGTAGTAGCTACTACCGGTGACCGGTCGTCGTCACCGGTGGCGTGAGTGTCTATACAAAATGTATGAAACAACATGTACAATGCTTGTGGCCGCCACTAGTTGCTCATTTGCGCGGAGCCTATACATCACAATGAGAAAAAGAACCCACGGGAATAGTTTGCCTAGATCTTAATATGTTTGTATTGTTACAGAACTATTTATGGGTGAACGAAGTTTCGTCCCAAAGCGCTTAACGGTTTTTAGATGCCACGTTATGAGTAGGTAATAAAACTTTAAGCCCGCCTGTTTTTATTAAAAGGTTTACGTAGGTCAATTTATTTTTTGAGGATAAAGTTTAGATAATAATATTTTTTTAAAAATGTTAGCTTTTCCGGTGCTACATGTTACAATGCAAATAAACGTACGAAATTAAAGAATGTACCTTTATTACCACATTGAGTAAAATTTTACTCTGGAAAACTTGCCAAGTGAAAAAACAAGATTTCGAAATTTATAACGACCGTGGGCCGACAAAAACCAAACATGTCGAAACTCGTGACTGGAGTTCGCTGTAAAGAAAAAGAATCCCTATATTTGAATAGAATTTTGAAATTAATTTTCAACATAGGACCTACCGTGAAAGTGTACCGAGAGATTGCGAAAATTTTAATTATGAAGTACCTATACAAACATTTTCTTGTTTCGAACATGGAGCAGAGTATTTTAATATCATACTAGATACCCGCCCCGTTTTCGAAATAGATGTGCGTGTGAACTGTAAGTACTTAGTGTACTTACTTTAATCACAGATAATATAATTAACCTTAACTATTATGCCTCTAAACCTTCCTCTTGAATTACTCTATTTAATGATGAAACTCGCATTGAAATCCGTTGCGTAACATTCTTCCAGATTCCTCCATGTCGCGGCAAACCTGAGCCGAAGTTCGAGCTCTTAAGTGCGAAACTGTCGATAGCTCCAAGCCACATCACTCCAAAATAAACCAAATTTTGAATATCCAAATCCATCACTCCATCGTGTGTTGCCGATCCCACATCAATTTCATGATGTGTCAACCGATTTCTAGAATATACGAAGCGCTTTGCTTCCTCTTTAATTATGCAAACAGCTAAGAAGTGAAACTAGTTGTCAAGGTCTGTTTTTACGAATCAATATAATCTGGACATCTTCTACGCGAGCGTGTACCATTTGGGCCTCATCTTCGCTTTCCATCACGTGAGATTATGGTCAAAGGCTCAGCCTATCAAACATAAATAAATGTAAATTTTGATATTGTAGTTGTTGTTTATTCTTAGATAGATAATGTACGGCACATGCAATTAATAGAATAATTTTGTTTGTGTTTATTATTGTGTAAATAAATAATACATTATTGGATTCATTTTTTGTATTCCAGATATTGTATTCTTATGGAATTGTTAGCCGCAGGATCACAAATGATACAATTTTAATTATATTGTAATTATCTATTGACTTGTAATGATGTTTTGAAATTATTACGAAACTGTAATCTGAGGAGTTTCTTTCGCCGTTTCTTCTCCGTCTCAGCATAATAATTATTTTACCCCGAAACGTAGGATGAGTAGGATGAGGTGGTAGGATTTTGACGATATAAAAGTATTTAGCAAAGTCCATTTGAATAAAGAACTTTTTCGTTTCATTTAATTTTACACGCTCAGCTGAATGGTTCCCCTTCGGTTGGTCAACAGTTATTAAACAAATTTACAGATGACAAGCAACGAAATTCAAAGTGATCATTTCGCAAACCAACGTTCGATTTATTTATGTTTCACAAACTTTACATCTCACCAAGTAATTGTTTCATATATTGTCATTTTGCAAAAGAACTTTAGACAATTTTTCCTAACACAAATACGTTAAACGACAAAGATCTATTGACCAATTTTTCTTTAATAATATGGTTACTTGGTCTAAAGACATTAGGCAATTTATGGTATGGCACCGTATCATTTCTTAACTTTTCACACTAAAAACATAACGATTGACCAATTTTTCTTTAATAAAATGGTAACTTAGTCTAAAGACGTTAGGCAATTTATGGTATGGTACCGTATCATTTCTTTTACTTAGGAACTTTTCATACTAAAAACATAAGAATTATAAAAACACAAAGAAATTGTTCAATAATAGTTTATGGGTGCCATTCGGTTCGCCTAAAAATTTTGCGATTGCTTCTTGTATTCTTGCTTGCTACATGGATGCTTGCATTGCATGATGTATGCATGCTTGCATTGCATGATGTATGCATGCTTGCATGCATTGCATAGTGCATGCATGCTTGCATTGCATGCTGTATGAATAATTGGATTGCATGCTGTATGCCTGCCTGCGAGATGCTTGCCGGGGGGTGCAGGGGGGCTGGCCCCCCTGCTCGGGGGGGTCGGGGGGCCTGAGGCCCCCCGCTATAAAGAAAAACCATAAGTACGAAAATAAACCTAGGTTAGGTTAGGTTAGACTTGTGACCACGCATAGCGGAGCGAGCGAAGCGAGCGGAGCATTGTATTGCTTGCTGCATGCTTGCTTGCATGCTGCATGCTTGCTTGCATGCTGCATGCTTGCTTGCATGCTTGCTTGTATGCTGCGTGCTTGCTTGCATATCGTTTTCTGGGTTAGGTTGACATGAAAACAGCGCACAAGCCGAGCAAGCGAAGCGAGCGTTCCGCGGCAGCGGCCGGCGAGTGCCTGAAGCGATTTGAGGGCGATTTCACTGTATTTGAAAAATAGCAAATTCAAATTTTAGTAAACAACAAGATTTTTTATTTTAAAATAAATATCGACGCTTGAAAGGCAAAATTGACTAAGCGACATAGAGTTAATTGTTCAGGAGGACGACTTAAAGATTCATTTTTTAGAAAAAAAATCATAAAACTTCTTGTAATCATCTTAGAGGCGTAATTCTTCAAGTAAAAACGTTTCATAATGTCAGGTTTATCATGATATATGCAACTGTTAAAAATAATTGATAGTTTAGGAGTTAGTGGCGCTTAGTAAAATATCACCTGAAACTAGAAACAGGAAAAAAGTACTAACCGACGTACGTTGGTCATTTAACTGTTCGGTAAAAATGTAATATAGAAAAAAATATCTAATTGTCATCGGAGAAAAAATGACCTAACCTAAATTAAAAAAGTTAGAAAATAGAGGCAAAACTGCTCATATGTCATTTTTAGATTGAAGTGTTTAAGTGAATGTTACTGAAGTGTCGTTAGTTTTAGAAAGTTGGATTATTCTTTTATTAGTAATTATTATAAAATTCACTTTAAAATGTATTGAGCTTTATTTATCAGTTGCATAATCAAATTAACAATTAAATCTTTAAAAAATCAACATAGTATTTGGAATAATAAGATCATAAGTAAATTTTATAAGTCTTATTAATCACAATCATTTTAAAAATGTGGAGACACAATCACAACAGTGATATTTTCAGCCAAAACCGATAGTATAAAATAAGACTGTGCAGTGACGGTCTATATAAGAATACCGTTGTCACTGCCCCCTCTCTTTCCCCTGGGTATCGTAGGAGGTGACTAAGGGATTTCTGAGCGACCATCCGGCCAACTGGTGGTAGGGCCCAACGTCCGCCTGGTTAGTTAACACCGTACGCGTGGTATAAGGCCCGTGAATTGCTCATTGAGCGCGTTTCGGGTTCAGCCAGCGTACAACCAGAGCTTGTGTGGGCCTTACCGCGACATACTTCCTTACCCTTCTGTCCGGCGGATCGACGAATATCTTCCTTAGGCAGTTCCACGGTGAGACCAGCCTCCACGCTTTGTCCGGAAATGTCGCAGTAGCGTTCACTTGATTCACGTCTCTTTTTCCTTTTCCCATGGCAGCCAACAAAAAATAATCAGGTTTTACAGCGGTGCACAATCCCACTCCCTCTACACCGTTTGAGGTTGAGTTCTGCAACATAGGCGGACTCCACAGAAACCTCAAAGCTGTCCACCGCAGAGTCAGCAGTCAGCACGACCTGCATTCTTGTTTCTGATGGAAACGCAAATATTGCCGCCCGCTGACACAAGCTACTTGAATTATTCTGGCTACATGCTTGAAGAATCCTACAAAGCGAAAGCCGGAGTATACTTGTATGTTCGAGCGAATGTTTGTTGTCGCCTTTTGAGCTCCCTATAAGATCCATCCTTTTCTATGCTAGGGGTACACGTCGACTCTGTCCCTTTGGTCAGAGTCTACGTGTGTCTTTATAGATCCCACACCGGAGACGTTGAGACAACTCGACTTTCTGAACATCTGAGTCGGGTGGCAGATGACGCGCAGGAGCAGTACTGGTGTTTTTGGGGGACTTCAATGCTCACCACAGTTTGGGGTTAAGTTCCTTCAAAACTGACCATGCAGGAATCTCTGCTCATGCATTCGCTCTCACGCACGACTTGTCAAAACTAGTTGATCAGCCCTCTTCTGCTCACAACCCATCCGGAGGGATATCAAGTAGAGGTCCTTTTTTTGTGACGAGGAGGTTAAATGCATTTACGCATCGTCCCTGCGAGTTGGTGCCAACTGCAGGGGGTATGTGGGGCTCGAGGTAAAGGTGTTCCCTCACTACCCACTAAACATCCTCCCCGGCCTGACCTTCTTCGCGCTTTTACGGGGCGGCTCGGGATCTGTGCAAGCACAACTAGCACCAAGACCGCCCTAACGCCGCCATCTAGGCACTTCTTGCACCTATTTATGGCCAGCAGCCCACAGGGGCTACCGACTGACGCCAGCCCCTGTGGGCCGCTGGCCGAAAAGGCTAGGACAAGGCCTACCTTTTCCTACCCCTCCTCCGTTTACGCTGGGTGGGAGCGGGAGCCTGATCAACCGCAACAACCTTCCCCTACCAAACGGCATTCCCCCGTCCGCGCAGACTTGCCAACCTCCGCCTCCACCTTCGCAAGGAATTCCGTCCTCCACGTCTTCAAAATCTCCTCCACCTCCCTCACGGTCATGGGCGTCCTATCCACACGGTCACAAGACTGCCCCTCCTCCTCCACCTCACCACCGCTGCAGCGGCCTCTGCGGAGGCCCGTCTCCTCGTCGACACTCTTGGGCACCTCCATCTCCTCCTCGTCGCCACTTCCACTGCTGCAGCTGCTGTCGGGGCTCTCGGTCCTGACCTCTTGGGCAGCTGGCTGGGCGTCCATGGGCTCTCCCACCTCCTTCTGCCGGTGGCAGGATGGACCTTCGCCTCCACCATCAGGGTTCCTCTCCTCTCACGCCTCTTGGGCTACTCCCTCTCCGTGTCGACCCCACCAGTGGACATTGGGTGGGGGACGGATCCCCAGGCATCCACCAACGCGGCCCTAGGGGCTATCCCTGGCGGTCCCAGGCTGCCTATTACCGGCGGGGGGTTACACCGCGCACCTGCCATCCTATGTCCAGCTGGCCGACCATTATCGGCACAGAGGGCACAGTGCGGCAGCGCCCGACAGGTCGCCGCCTTGTGTCCCTCCTCGCCGCATCGGTAACACAGGCTGTTGCGGTCCCTCCCAGATGTACACCTCACCCCCGGGTGGCCGGGCGCTAAACAGCGGTAACACCTCATGGGCCTCCGGTAGCCATCGCAGGGCTATGGAGGGAACGCCATACCCACTAAACATCCTCCTCGGCCTGACCTCCAGTGCGCTATTGCGGGACGGCTCGGGATCTGCGCACGTGAGCGCAACTACACCGAGACCGTCCCAACGCTGCCCCTCCTTGTGCACTAATTGGTGGCCAGCAGCCCACAGGGGCTACCGACTAACGCCAGCCCTTGTGGGCCGCTGGCCGACGCCGGCCTTATAGGCCGCCTCCTCACCGACGGCTGCTCGACGTGGCGCGTCCACCTGACGAAGACACCGGGAGCAGCCATCGGACCGCACCCGAGGTCATCGGGCGCGGTCGTGGCCCTGAAAAGGGTCGTCAGGAACTAGCCGTGGTGGGAAAACAAAAACAACTCGACGATGGCATGCGACTTCGAATGCTAAGCGGAGACACTTGGCATCAAAAGCCGCACACCCGCCGAGAAAGTTTCCCCACCACGTTACCAGGGTCCGCCACGAGGAGACTTCCAGACGTGGATCCCATCAGGTAGAGGTCCTAGCCCCTCTAGGCTCATCTGACCACTGCCTGATATCCTCCAAAGTGCCGCAGGCCAAGCTTCCGCAACCGGTGGTTGCTAAGCGCCGGCTCTGGCATTAAGGGTGTGCAGATTGGGATGGTATGCGCGACTACTTTGCATCTGTCCCTTGGAAGCAACTCTGCTTCAGTGAGAACGATACATCAGCTAGCGCCGCTGCCATTACTGAGGAGATGTATTGGGTATGGAATACTACATTCCACATTCCGATCTCATCAGTAAGGGCAGACGTAACCTCAGGTTTTACCGCGATTGTGCTGATGCTGTTTCATAGAAACAGACAGCGTATCGCGCTTGGCTCAGGGGTCGGGCTCTTAAAGCTCCTTATGTTGAATCACTGAGAGCAGCTTACAATAAGGCTTCCGAGTCCTGTAAGAAGACTAACATAAAAGCGGATGCCCAGCGCGTCGCACGCATTGGCTACGAATTTGTGAACTCTGGCGTCTGGCCATGTACTTACTCGATGCTTTGGATAAGTTGCAGCATCGCTCGGCCCGCGTCATCGGCGACGAAGAGGTGACTAAAGATCTTGAGCCTCTCCCATTGCGTCGCAATGTTGCGTCGTTGAGCGCATTCAATTGTCTGTACCATAGCGAGCGCTCTGAGGAGCTTTTTTCCCTAATCCCACCATCTCCCTTCCTTTTAAGGACTACGCGTGCTCGTCTACGTTGTCACCGACAAACTGTGGCTAACATTCCAACGCGAACTAAGAAATTTGGCAACTCGTTTCTTTGTCCCACAATCAAGAAATGGAATTCACTGCAAGCGCACGTGTTCCCTCCTACCTAGAATCCTGGGTCATTCAAAAGAGGCGTGAAGAAGCACCTTGCAGTTCGGCAAGGCGAAGGTGGCTGGCGCGGCAGTTTATTTCTCGCACCAGTTATCTTCGCATTTGGTCTCCACTTCTGCTTACCATCAGGTGGAATGGAGTCATTTGCTTGACCTTTTTATATAAAAAAGTAGAAACTAAAATTGAACCTTTTAAAAAATTTCCACGTTCCCCATTTTAAGAGCACAGATTAGAAAGAATATGTCTAAAGATTTAAGAGTGCCTTTTTCAAAATACTGTGACCACGTTTTCTTGGATGAAATATACCTCATGCTTTAATACTTTCAATAATGCAAAAAAAAACAATTAAAAATTAAATTGATTCGAATTATAGTTTTTAATTTCAATTGTCATGAGGTCAACCTATACGGAAGCGGTAGCACTACGCTAGACTATGCGCGCGTGTGCACTCTAAGCGACATCCTGTCGCACACTGGTAGTTCCTATGTTACTGTGAATCTAATTTCACTGTATGCGCATACGACAGTGCTCTGGTCATTTGTAGGTGTAACCATCATTTTATAGATGTATTACTTTAGGTAAAAGCCGCTGGAACCCCAGTATGTGTGGTGTGTTGTATCCCAAACCAACATTTTGTTAATCGCATAAGTTCAAGTAAAAGTTACCTAATCAATAAATTTGTACTTTGAAGCGGCAGGTAAAAATTTTCTAACCGACGAAAAGTTGTATTTCTGAAATAGGCGAATTTAACTAAACGCCATAATGGCAAAAATAACAATCGAGCCAAG
Organism: Elophila nymphaeata; assembly: GCA_955850985.1. NCBI lineage: Eukaryota > Metazoa > Arthropoda > Insecta > Lepidoptera > Crambidae > Elophila > Elophila nymphaeata. The sequence goes on from OY039065.1 coordinate 25,397,012, forward strand.
ATGACGGTAGTGAAAACAAGAATAAATCTTTACATGGAAAAAATATACCAAATTCAATACAATGTATTTTCAGATACAAGTAAAATAAGCTAAAGGGAGAAATTATTCTACCAACATATATGTAAAAATTTACCAAGGGCAAAACCATCGTCGCACAATTATCTCAACGACCAATTTTTTGAAAAAGGCCGAAATTTCTGTCGCTTAGTAACAAAAAAAAAGTGATAATTCGTAAAGTCCAAAATGCAGAAGCGACATTAAAAGTCGTCGTAGGAAGGCGTGAGTTAGACCAAACGACGCAGAAAAATTTGGCGATTCAAACTGTATATATAACTCAATTTGGCCCAAAATGGCGCTTAGTCAACTTTTCCTTTCAAGCGTCGATATATTTTTTTTATTTTAGTAAACATAACGTTTGTAATTGAAATTTAGTCAAACAAACTATTTGTAAAATAACATTTTTGGTTTTTGTAACTTGTTAATTTGAAAATTATCAAATTGAAATTTTAGTAAACAAAAAGTTTGGAATTGAAATTTAGTCAAACAAATCATTTGTAAAATAACATTTTTGGTTTTTGTAACTTGTTGATATGTCAGTTTGTCTTTTAAAAATTTAATTAACAATGCATTTTTGAAATGACTGCTTATCATATGGATGTTTGCGTTTTGATGTCATTGTTAAAGCATTAGTTTGCGTAATGAAACATTGACAAATGTTGCTTGCGAAATGGTAATTTGCCAATGAATTGTGTGCGAAACATTAGTTCCTACTTACCTATATACGAAAGTAACTCTTGCCTGTCTGTCGCTGTGACGCTTGCACGTATAAACCACTGGACCGATTTTAATGAAAAGCATGGATGTAGTTTGAGTCCCTGGAAAGGATATAGGATAATTTTTGGCGCGATAACCGACTTTGACGCGACCGAAGCTACGGGCGATCACTAGTAGTATATATGACACCATAAAACTTTCTAGGAAATTTATAAATTTTCGTAGGATTCTAAACGAGACATAAATTGTAATATTTTACGCCCACATTTTCGAAAATTGATAAACTTACCGAACTTACGCGTAAAATAATAAGTACCTAAGCAATAACCAAACGTCATGCGCGCTCTGATTGGTTGAATAAGTCACTTGTTCCTTCTCCTTCCTCTCCACCGCCATTGTTCGCCACGGAAAGTAACCAAACCGGTTGCTCGTGTGTTTTTGTAAAGTTTTTAATGTTGTTACTGTGAAAATAGTTTTTTTTTTGCAAATCTGATTGTACCTACGTCTCTGGACACAAGCATTGCCACTGTCAACATCGACCAATCAAAGAGCTGTGTGTTATTCGTTGGTTATTCGCCGTATTTAAAAAAAAACGTAAAACTAAAAGCTCTTCTGTGATTGGTCGAACCGTTTACAATCTTACGAATGGATATCCGTTAGTTTATAAATTTACCACGAGACGTCGCAAATTCGCGAGTTTTACCATCAATTCTACCCTATCCTATATTCTGCCAATAGCACCCGCAGGGTACAAACATCACATAAGTTCTATTTGTCGCACCGGTTCTATATTTGTACGCTGCTGTATACCTATTACTTCTGTCTTGTTACAGAACACGTAAGTTACAATTTACAAGTGTTATTTTTTACGAAGGAACAGACATATGAAATAAAACTACTATTTTACTGACTTAGCTAGCGTATTTTAGTATACTACGGGCGCGTATGATTGGGATGTTATGCCGAAAGCATAAATATGAGGTTGCCCAGGAATTTTAGGGATTCGCTCAACAACTTTAGTTTTTTTTTTGGTGGCTTTATTTCGTATTAAGTTTTATAACAAGTACATACTATAAGATGCCTCCTATTAAATACTAGCATACATACAAACAGACAAGTTATTTATAATAGATCTGCTTATTTGGAACATTGATATAATTTTGTTTAATATTTACAAAATTGGAGTCAAAGGCATTTTCTAGTATTTTGGAAATCTTGTTGTATATGCGTCTTGTCTAATAGTGTGACTTTTCATTTCACATTGATAAGTAGTGTATCTAATATTTAACATTATAACTTTGAATGCAACCACAACATGTCGCATTAATATTCCAATATTATTCCTAAGCATTTCGCAGAGTAATTAAAGGAAGCACTCGTATTATCTTGTTTATTTTTAGGCATTTTCTATGAAGCATATTATTAGGTATATAGTTGCGCTGTTCTATCGGAACATTTTTTATGTAAGAATGGCCCAAAAGGCTTACGTGAATTCTTATATCTAGAAGCATTAAGAAAGTTTTGCATATTCTTAGGCATCGTTGGGTGAACCACAAGACCGTAGATGTAGAAATCACCACGATTAGTACAGCGATACTACGAGCACTACGGTTATTATCTCAGCTAAGATGAAAGAAACACAGAATTGTAGATACGTATTATTTAGAAGAAACTTTGTACTAAAAGTTGAGTACACTAGACTTTCTGATATTCCTCTCGTCTAGCAACTGTAGACACACTATGTCAGTGGAATTGAGGGACCAGTTTTAATAATCGCTATCTTCAAGTAGCGTCGATATATTTTCCATTTCTTTTTTTGCATTATGTTTTAATACTCTTATTAAATGTTTGTGTATAAAAGAAATAAATTTGATTCGGTAATATTCACTAAATTATGATCTTTCTTGTGTGGCGTGAGGGACCACACTTTAGTCGTTCTACATTTTTTATCTTTGATGCTTTGTGGTCTGTGTTACAGTAGATTATCCTTGCAAGTTCTCTACTGAAAGTCTGTAGTCACGATACCTAATTTTCTAGATACTTTCCGAGATCTGGCTGGTGGCCTGTGAGGACTTGGCCTACATTTGTTGTAAGTCTTCTACTAAATCCTTCGAAATTAATTTTTCAAAATACCAATGTGGTCCCTCAGTTCCCACGCACATGATAAATTCATCTTTTCTTCAGTCTTCCATAAATATTCTTATATAAATACTAAAGGACATTTAGCTGCAAGTCTTACTTTTTGTTATAAAAAGATCAACTAAATGACTCCATTTCGCCTCATGGTAAGCAGAAGTGGAGTCAAATGTGAAGATAGCTAGTGCAAGAGATAAACCGCCACCGGCGCTGGGAGCCCTCGCCTTGCCGACGTGCAAAGTGTTTCTTCACGCCTTTTGACCAGGATTGCAGGAAGTTTATCACTGGGCCTATCCTTCCACATGCTATTGTTGGTGGGTGTTTACCTTCCATCATACAGGGCGACCTAGGGCGACAGATGGTGACGTCGGCCAGCGGCCCACAGCGGCTGGCGTTAGTCGGTAGCCCCTGTGGGCTGATGGCCACCAATTGGTGCACAAGGAGTGCCTAGACGAGCAGCGTTGGGACGGTCTCGCTCGGTGTAGTTGCGCTCACGTGCGCAGATCCCGAGCCGTCCCGCAATAGCGCACTGGAGGTCAAGCCGGGGAGGATGTTTAGTGGGTATGGAGGGACGCCTTTACCTCGAGTCCCACATATCCCCTGCGGTTGGCACCACCCCGCAGGTACGATGCGTAATTGCATTTGACCTAAAAAAAAAAGGGTGAAAGACGGTGTAAGGTCCTTTTCCCCTAAAATTTCCCTAGTCGCCTATTACTACAATCATGAGTAGTGGAGTGGGGGACGCAGCGTATGAAGGCCCGCCACAAGGTGAATCGACAATCTGGTAAAGGTCGCCGTAACCCACTGGATGGCGACAGCACATGACCAATCAGGTTGGAGATCCTCGGAGGAGGCCAATCTCCAACAGTGGACGTCTCTTGGCTGAAACGATGATGATGATGATGAGTAGTGTTGGAGTAGTCTTTACGGCCGTTACCACACAATACCTTACATTCAGAATAATCTAAAATAGAACAAATAAAATGTCAGACATTACAAATGGCGCAATCGTCCTAGCACGTTCGTATTTAAGGTAATTTTGAATCCAAATAAGAGAGGCACAGGGTAAATAACGGTTTTCCTTACTTCGGTATATAGCTTCCACCTGCAATTTCTGGGCCTGTTCAAATAGATATTCATTTGTGGCGAAGGGTTCAAAGGATTAGGTCGGCTATTAAAGGGAGCAAGCAGACATCCTTTTTAGAGGTACATTAAAAGAGTAATGCATGGATTACTAACTTGTGAAACGAGCAATCAGTCGCAAACCGTCTTGTTGGCATTAGGTACTTTTATAACGTGGTAAACAATCGAACAAAATTTTGAGCACTCGTAGCTAAGTATATTCATTAATATCACTCAAATAGTTATTAGAACAACCAAGTACCTAATTAAACAGAGACAATTAGTCTACACTAGAATACAGAAAAAAATATTATAAAACGAAAATATATAAAACCTACTGGATACTAGGTAACGTACAAATATAATGAATAATCAAGATTATTTTACAAATAAATTTAAATAAATGTATAAAGAACCATGACTCGTGAACAAGACAAGACAAGTTAATATGTTTATATGCTCATTATAACAGCCTTTTGACCCACTGCTGGGACAAAAGGCCTGCCCTTTTAATCGAAGGAGGTTTAGGCAGCAGTCCACCACACCAACCCAATGCGGATTGGTGGATGTAGGAAGTCCAAAGGGAAGTACTTCCGCCGGGCAAGGTGTTGTATGCCCGGGGACCGCGGTCCAATCAGTTGGAACTTCTATAAATAGTGAGCACTTTGGGAAACTTTGTTTGCGCGATTCAGGTTTCCATACTAATTGTCGCGCTTGTATGAGCACTGTCGTATAGCGCCATCTCTGTGTTCTATGAGGAAGTGGCATTGGCCGCCACAGTGGACGGAGTACAAGGTGATCAATACCCCTTTGCTGATCAATTATTATTGGCAGTCAGTTCTACGACACCTATTCGAGGATATGGGGTGATGCTATTCTACTGTGCCGGCATTACATGTCTATTTCTAAGCTCAAACCAAATTACCTGGCCCAAATTAAGTATCTTTAATGGGTATAGTTAACCGAAAAATATAGATAATAATCAGTCATATCGTACTGTATAGGAGCTTGGGTAGATGCAAAGAAAACACACATTTTACGGGTCGAAAGAGCTCAGCGTGCTTTGCTTAAGGTCATGACTTTCCGGCCTTATAGATTTCCGACAAGGCACCTCTACGCCCTGTGTGAAGTACTGACGGGAAGACAACTGTTTATTGTGCTTAATATGACTCAACATAAAAAACTTTTCTATAACAAAAGTAAATTTTTCTATAACAAAAGGTTTCAATATTTCTTATCTCCCCATCTACAACAAGGTAAATAAAAAACTAAATTTTTATCCACTTAATTCGTATAATTGTAACCAAGGTGATAGATTGGTTAAAGACATTACGTTACGAGGACACGGAACAGATATTAACAATAAATAAATAGGCTTGAAAACCTATAGATACTTAACTTATATTTATAAACACAAATTTCTGCCTGTATAATATTACCGATTACATTATAAATAAAGTAGCTAATTATTTTAAAAGCTTGTACTAGTATTCTTTTCTTGTAAATTTCACATAAAAAATTTGAGCACTTGCCACTACCAGGATTCGATCCCAAATCTAGTAGTATAGGCAGTGTAGTACCGTAGTACCTTAAAAAAAGTGTCAGATTGACAGCATATTGTCCACATCAAACCAAAAAGGAACTTAACCTTCAGAAGAACGAAATAAAAGCAAATTAAAGAAATCAATAACTAATAGGGGTTGCCGGCCGGTCGTTGGCTATGGCTAGGTAGCTGTAAAAATATATCACTGCACTCAGGCTTCCCGAGAAAAGCTTACTGGATGCCTACATTCAGTCTGTTCCGACTGGAGTGTATTTATCATGTTCTACACTTACGTGCAATAAAATCGACTCACTCCGCAGGCTTCGATTCTTAATATATCGGTATATAAAAATAAGATTAGATAAACAAAACCTGTAAATATAATTTGAATGTATATTTCATAAGCTTTATTAAATGTACTCTAAACATCGATAAACGAAGTATTGGTGACAATAGACTCATTTCTTCAGAAATCCTGGTTTCTCATTTTTACGTCATACGCCATTTATGTGACTATGCAGACTGTTCAGAGTTAATTGAATCATTGTTTATTGAATAATTGATTAATCTTACAGATTTATTGACCCTTACTATACAGCTGATTTCCGCAAAAATTTTAGCTTTTTTAACTGTATTTGGTTTTCAATTTTTAAAATCAATAAACCAAAATCTATCGCATTAAAAACTGGTCTAATGTAAGTTTAGGTTCTTGTTTAGCACACGGGGTTAATAATTATTATTTACTAATTGTAGATTTTGATTAGGGGGTTCTGAACCAAAGCGTACCGGTGAGTCGATTTCATTGCACGTAAGTGTAGTTGCATTGTTTGTTTTCTACTTAGCTCATTTGTAATCGTCGGAATGTTGCACGCAACGCTGATACAGCGTGCAATATGTTTAAAAGAGAAACAGCATTCTAGCGTATGTTAATTTTCCTACATACGTGCTTAGAGATTGCCTACTATTTTAGCGGTGAGGCTTCGGCGTCACCAACTAGAGATCCCTAAATTTGGATATTGGCACAGACTAGTGTGTCAATGATGTTTACGAGTAAGCCACTTGATAGACGATAGGGCGGGCAATTTCTTCGCAAACGATAGAACTAAATTATATTCAATACTGCCAAAGGTCGTAGACGTACTATGAACGTTACGGAACAGCGGCTACGAAACGGGTACTCTTCGTAGTGCATCGTCCCTTTTTGATGGTTAAGAGGGGCGAGACGGTTCCAAGCTGATAAGTGTGGCAGGCAGGTATTCACGGGCATTACAGGCTCATTCGGTCAAAAATACCGGCCAGCCCCGTCAGCTGTTTACTCTTTGTAAATTGCAGCTTCTAGGTTAGGATCTGATTCCACATTTAGCCTCTTGATTGGGCTATTGTGTCTCACACTCCAGCCTGATTCCAACTCTAGCCCAGATTCTCTCACACTTAATCATGCATACATATAACTGCACATTTCTTCCTACATGGTGCATAGCAATACACGCACTGAAATAATCCAAGAAAAGTAATAAGACAAAATTTATACTTGCATAGTATACAATCTTTATCTAATTTCATAAAGATTATATATTTAAGCAACTTTCGAAAATGACGAGGTTCTATATTTCTCTGTACGTATTTTTTATGTATGTTCACCGTTATCTCCGTCATTCGTTGGAAGATTTTCAAAATTCTTTTTTTTAATACTTGTTTTTCTCTTGACTTAATTATTATTTCAAAAGAAAAGCAATATTTAAAATTACTTAAAAAAGCAAGAATAACTGCAACAACATCATTGAATACATGCTACTAGACTTATAGGTATCATCGTATTTAAAGAATACTTTTACTATTAATCATGTACCTATGCACTAAATACTTAGTAAAATATTTTTTCCTCGCGAATTTATAAAGTATTTTTTTTTATTCAGTGGTCAGAGTTAATTCTTTCCCTCCAAGAAGCGTTCGATCCTCCCTATATATAAATTATATTCTGGAGCCGCATTATGTAAAATCATTACAAATATTTGGCAACCCATCCGGGTCGGGCAACGGCAATAATTAGTTTGTTTTCGGGATCAAAACAAGAACGCTCAACCCATTATGCTACCGAAGTGGAGGATTTTGGGTCAAATAAATGGTTTGTTTTATAGATCGTAATAATTTTGCAAGCCCTGCAGACTTTTCCACTAAACTCCTCGGGCGAGCTGTAAAGTTTTTAGACTGGATATACTTTGGTTTATGATCTAATGAAGATGGAGGGAACATCTTTTTTATAGCGAAGATGTCAACAATGTGACTGAGAGCGCTATATAAAATGTCACTTTTTTATTATTGATTTTAGTAAATACATGTATTACGATTTACACCAAGAGATTGCAATTCTCTTACAATTTTTAATTAATTTTAAGTGAATAAAATTATAGTAAATATAAAATTTATTCAGTTATGTGAAGAATAATGTTTACTAAAGCCAATGTATGTATTTACAAACAAATTTTATTGGTAAGTAGGTAGGAACCAAACATGCTCGCGTAATGCAATTCTTTCTATTTACTGGATTAATTCATTTGTAATGAGGTGATTTAGTTTCATCGAGTATATTGTAAAAGAGTATAGTTACTGCTGTGTGATGCCGGCAGAGTAGAATAGCTTCACCCCATATCCTCCAATGGGTGTCATGGAAGGCGACCACAGCAGGCCTAGCACGGGGCGTGGACAAAATCTCTCTCCACCATTTGACAGGAGACAAAATTTGTTTCTCCACGGGAGTTAGCATGGCATTTGGGGACAAAATAGTTTTTTCCCTTTTTGACATAATAAGGGGACTGTTTCTCCACTTCCCTAGCACGGCGTCACTTATAAGGAGGACATATTTCCACTTTTGACATTTCAAGAAGAGAAATTTGTCACCGATATATTTAGGTGGGGACAAAGTTGAATCTTTGTGATTTCCTTTATGATGAATCTATAGGTAGTTCTCTATTTATCTAGAAGTGTCAACTTTATAAGTTATTTGGCTATCATGTCCCGAGGCTATTTTTAATATATCACTTTCTCAAGAAGTTGATCACTCGGTCGAATTAATACGAAATTCGTCAAATTCCTTTGAGTTGCCGAGAGTGAGTTCCTCCACAATTATAGAGTTAGCAAGGAAATGGCTCTAAAAAAAAAATGAAAAATGCAGAAAAATAAAAAAATGCAAAATCTCTGGAAATGGCAGTGCTTCTAACTCCTATGAAAATATAAAATAATATAAAACACATGAATATACTCCAAGTAGAATGACATAATGTTTAGAGAAATTCGTAATTCATGTCTGTAACAAAATTCAAAATGATAGTAATTGATTAGTAATATGAAACTTTCATTTACATGAACTGATCAAGGTTGCGTTCCAAAACCAGGTGAAGCCAGTAGACAGCGTTACAAAGCAAGGTTTTTTTCTAATTGGTGTGAAATAACTATAGTTTAACAAAACTAACCAATGGTGAAAGCGCTTCTTATATAACGACCAATAGTGAGCCTTTTGGACGCTACCCCGAGTAAATTGAAATCGTTTTGGAACGCACCCCAAATAAATAAACACGTCATTTTTGTATTTATCTTAACAATTTTAAAAGTCAATAGATTCCACTCTATTAGGCCAGTTGCTATGTATTTCTATTTTGGTAGCGTTGTCGATGCAAAAGAACGAGTTCAATCATTCGCTCTATATTCCGCTTAGATTGGCAGCACTGCCGGGAGAATTTTGTCACTGGGGACAAATTAGTCTCTCCCTATTGCCATGCTAGCTCTAGGGAAAGACAAAGAGGGAGAGAGAAAAATGTTGTCTTCTCCCCGGGGAGATTTCTCCACGTCCCGTGCTAGGCCTGCTGATTTAATAATACAAGGAGATGTCCAAGCCGGCGTTTAACTTGTGACAAGTGTATGCCCTGTGGGCATACATTTCCGCCACTTCGTCTTCCGATAAAGTCAAGTGAATACGTAACTCAGCGATTTGACCGATCTCCTTTGCGGCTGTGCTTAATTTTTATCGCTTCGCAGTCCTTAAGACGCGCGCAATGAATAGTGTATATTACGGCATGCCCAGCTCAACTAGAACCATGTTATGTAGTACGGCCGCTGATCGCGACACTCGGTCTTCCTATGAACTCGGCGATTGGACCGATCTCCTTAGATTGATATATCTGTGAAGGCGACTAATGGATCAGCAATGGGGGATTGATCACCTTATACTCTGTCCATTAATCCGCATTGGGCAAGCGTGGTAGACTACTGTGTGATGCCTAAACCTCCTTCAATAACAAGGAGAGGCCTTGGGTCCCTGCAGTGGGTCGAATTATAAGGGCCGTTATGATAGTTAATGTACGTGCATAAAGAAGAATAAGTGATGATTCTAAAAACGGTATTTTTGGACTCAAGGAGGTCCAAAACGTGTAAATCCGTCAAAATCTCGAAGTCGATTTTTTTGACGGTTACAAGACTTCCTTTAAACTATGTATACGAGAAAGTAAAAAAATAGTGTCTACATTTAATCGTCAGTGGGTTAGAGCGAGTCCACATTATCCGATCCGATATCGATAATAAAAGACAAGCGACAGCGTGACCTGTGTGCTAATGAGTACTGATCAAAATAAAAGAAGTTCTTCATTTAAATAGACTTTACTAATTACTTTTAAATCGTCAAATATTCTACCAAGGTTTCGGGACGAAAAAAAATAATTATTATAATATGCTGAGACGGATAATAAACGCCAATTTAAAGCTTGCAAAAATACAAAACTAACGACCACAACTTTACTAATGTTTACTTTACTTTGATACTGTTGTACGAGGCGTGTTCAGAAAGTATGAGTACTATTGGACTCTCACGCCTTGGGGTTTTCTTTAACATGTGTGAACTCGCGTAAATCAGGTCGCGTAATTAAACTGATTTTATGGCATGATATCGTGCCGTCCGAGTAATAAGCGGTTAATGGTTGGCAACACTGAATGATAGTGAGGATTTCTCTGAACATAACGGGCACTGGCCACCATAGTTAGTATCAAAACTCGCCCCGTAGTGTCGGTTTCTGTGAAATATATCGACAAGAAATCCCGCCAAGAGCGAAGTGCGTGCTGTCTTAAGGTTGCTTGTCCCGGGAGGAAAAATGGCGAGGGAAATTTTGGTGGATGGGGTGGCTCATTACACCCCTGACACAAAAAGACAGTCCTCACGGTGGCGGCACGGCGAACTAGTTCCCCATCTGCCAAAAAAATCAGAACCTCAATTTAGGGCTAAAAATCATTATTTTGAAAAAAATGGAATCCGTGTTTTGGGACATAAAAACGATTTATCTTAGGTGATTCCATTTTATTAGCACGTTTTTACTCTGAATTTATTCTGTGGCTATCAAAAGGTGCCGTTATGTTCTTACAACTTTAATTCGTCACTGCACGAAGAGTAATGCGATAACTAGGCATAATTATAGCACGTGACATGAAAAGGCTCATAAAACGAAGTTGGCGCTGTAGTACACCGCGACAATAAGGTCAAGTTCCCATAAAAACGAAGACAATTAATCAAACAAGTGCTTATAGCTGTGACAGTCGGACATAGGGCTCCCGCGGTGAAGGCGCCGGTGGGAGTAACGAGCTCGTTAACAATATCTAAGCCTTTGAAAACTCACGTATAAACCATCACTGAAAAAAAAATACATTTTTTATTTATGGCTGAATCGCTTATTGTTGCGGATTTCCCGGGTACACTACTTATCAGCTTGTCATCGTGTTTGGACACAATTAACATAAAAAAATATTATAATATCATAATTCAAGAAGGAGTCAAGCAAGGCCTTATTTAACATTTAGTTACACAAGTAGAGGTCATGTAGCATCTAAAATAGTAACAGGTTACAGCCTGTCACCTACATAAAACGGGAATCAAATCCAATATTAACAAATCTTCAGTAAACTAACAAAGTGAACAACCAGGTTAAAATCATGTAAGGGTGTTAATTAGGTGAAATTAGGTTATATTAAGGCTTCTCGCGCACTAGACGGCCACTACTCCGGCCAGTAGGCCTATTCCCTAACTTTTTTTGACAGTTGAAAGTGATGATCACCGAGTGAATTACACTTCCATTGCCGTTTAACACAACACACTATTATGGAACTTGGCGCGTAAAACAGCAATGGATTCATAATTCAGTGACCATCACTTTCAACTGTCAAAAAAAGTTAGCGAAGAGCCCCCCTGTTGCCGCAACGGTCACGTTAACTATTATAAGGGCGGTAAGCTGGTAGCCAGGTCGCGGTGGCCAGTCCGTTACCGCGCTAAGCTTACCTAGTCGCTGAGAATCTCTGCTCCCAATTTTTTTTTGAAGACGGCGTAATATTTTTTTCTTCTACCACCCATTTCGTTCATCCGTCATCTCAATTTCAACACTCTTTTTTAACCCCCGATACAAAAAGAGGGGTGTTATAAGTTTGACCTGTCTGTGTGTCTATATGTCTGTATATATGTGACATCGTAGCTTCTAAACGAATCGACCAATTTTGATGCAGTTTTTTTTCTGTTTGAAAGCTGACGTGATCGAGATGGTTCTTAGCTATAAATTTATGTAGGAGGTTACATAAAATTTTAAATTTTTCTCCATCTCAACTTTGACACAGTCTTAACTTTCTTTTCTTTCTCTCTCCCTCTTTAACCATGTACAGACAACAGCACGTTGGGTTACCACAAACTGTCAAATTTTCCCAATCGATTATGCTCTTTATATTGAAGGTTGCCTTAGGTTGAAAATCGTTTGGAGAAATTTGACAGTTTTGTATAGCCCGACGTGCTGTTGACTGTACATTCATTCTCGTCACACTCTTTGTAATTGTAGTCTCTTCTCATTAGGTATATGTCAATTCCATACTATTATAAACACTAAATCTATCTACAACTGTATCTACTTCTGAACTTCCTCTAATATCTGTTATGTCTCATTCTTCACGTTTTCCACTCTTGTTTCGCCACAGATCCATAGTAGCATTTTTATAGGTCACAGGTCGTCGATATTCATCCATCCACTTTAAGACCTGAACGTCTGCTTCATACAGGATAAAAGGTCTTATAATGGTTTTATAGATTAAAAGTTATATTAATATGTATAAACAGAAACAATTTTATTAAAACAAATACATATTTTCTCGTATTTTACTGTGTTTGTGTAATCAAAACAACCTATAAAGAAGATTGTATTGTTAACCAAATAATAATTTTAAGTTTAGTCTCAAAAATCTTTAAGAAATCCTTCAATAACGAGAGCTTATCGCACCTTCAAAGGCGAAATAAATACTTCTTAACATGACCGTTAAAGTGTACCGTTCTATATTTTTGTGACCAATATTAGAAATAGAAAATTAAATGAAAAATTGCAATAAATGTTAATTATCATTGCATTATGTTTACCTAAACATGTTAATCTAAAAAACCTCTTTTTTTGTCTGCGCCTGTAATAGGCTACTATTGCAAAATTAAGAGAAAAACTAAGAATACGTTCTACTGTCGTACGAGTAACGCCTATAATTTAGAGGGTTATCAAATACCTAATATAACAGGGCTACATTTCGTGGTATATGTATGGAAGTTTGATTAAAGTTAAAATGGTCATTAAAAAGTTTGACGCGTCCAAAATTGCTACGGAACATTGAACGCTCCCGAAACGTTTTAAGCCTTTACTTTCAGTTATTTTTTTTATTTTTCAATCAAATTCTAAAACAGACTCAATTAAATGCTTTATTTTTATAACATTCCCCGAAGGTATTATTAAACTGGGCGTGAAGGTCTTTAAGGAATATTCAAATTTCTCCTTTCTTTTATTCTTGAATCCTCGTAATTTTGTCTGTGGATTATCGTTTGAGCTGTCTCTCAAAACCGCGTCTTCTCAGGCTTTTATTTATAACCGTCTATTAATTTATTTTAAATAACCTCTCATGGCATAATATTGATTTAAGTATTAGACAATTTCAATTTATTTCCTCCGCAGACCTTTGATGAGGAATATCTTATGAAATAACTTCTTCTTTTATGGTGGCACGTCCTGCGGTTTTGTTTAATACAAAGTGACTCCCGAGTTTTGTTTTATTTCAATACAATTTCATTTCACTTCATTTTAACTGAAATTTGTTGCCAATTATATACCTCTTTTAAAGATGAACAAGCAAAAACCGAATAAAATGGCTACGGAAAAAAAGAATAGAATAAAATCTATTAATCGGGGCTTACAAGGTAAAATCAACTCCTTCTTGTATAATAATTCAATTCGGTTAAAATGTAATTTATGTTACGCAGACTATAATAACGAATCGATTGTCACCGTATTCATTAAAATTGGATGAATAATTTAGGCGCTACGGTGGAACATACATACATATCTACATAAACAGCTAAAATCATTGCAATTCCCCGTAAAAAAAATATGGGGAAATGCAATTTTTTACGGCACTACGCGAACATAGTGGCGTAAACTATTTTATTATTAAATAAACTAACCGTACTGAGCTATTTTAGTTTCAACGTAACATTTGTCCTAGACATTGATTTTTGAGGTTATAGTTACATTTTACGTTTAATTTCCCTTTTAAGTAGGCGACAAACTACCATTAAATAATTATAACTATGAAATAAACTACTTATACCTTCGATTATCCAAGTCAAAATAATAAATGTAACAATAAAACACGACTGTAAGATTTTTTTTTCAAATAAAAAGGTCAAACAAAATGACTCCATTCCATCTGACGGTAAGCAGAGGTCTTTTCATAATATAGATAGCTGGTGCGAGAGATAAATTTTCGGAATTGTTTGTCATTTTTTATAAATTGCTAAAACTCTGCAAAATAATGTTTTTATAAATGAAGAAATTAGCCAGCCGTGGCTAAGAACAGTGAATTGAAAGCGCAATTGCGACAAAAGGTCATTTCTGGGAAAAACAATTATAATAAACTAACAAAAATAACTAAAGTACTTTTTAGAAGAATGTTCCCAACATCTCCATTAGTAGTATCGATAGGAGTTTCCTTTATTGTTGTTGTTGCTTAAATGGCGGACTGTTAAAGCATTTTGCGCTTAGACTTACACGAGAACGAGCAAGTCACGCAACTCTGTAATGTGTTATACGTAAATACGGTTTATAAAACTATGAGTTCACACTAAGCTAGCTGTAACTTCATAAAACTTGTTCGTATCATAATTATAATAATAATATACATCTTTATTTATATCTCATAAACGTAATACAGAATTATTATTAAGCGTCAGTAATACTTTAAAATAAATAGAAAATGAACAAACCATTTGTGTCGCACTCTTTTGAGAGTCTGGTATCTGCATTAGGCCTGCACCTGTATGACAGATTACCAGTTTGCCAATTTAGAGATTGTGTTAAAAATACTATAAGGATAACGGACAAAATACATAATTATTAATGAAACTTTTTGTCCCGAACAGGATTCAAACCCATACCACTTGATAACCGTACCATTTGTAAACAGTATTATTGGCCAATCTACGATGATGGCGGTATATAGAATTAGATCAAAACCATCACAACTCGAAATAGTAGAAAATTAATTTATCAATAATCTACCTGATCGAAGTTTCAAAGCAGTCAAAAAGATTTTCAATCTTTTTGGAAGGAAAAAATATGGAAACTAATATTTTATTTAGTTTGAGAACAAAACAGGAATAGATCATAAAACATTATTATTCACAATTATGAAAATGATTTTAGGGACTTCATTTGAAATCTTGTTTCTCAAAATACTATGTCGTCAAAGCTGAATATTTCATCGCCTTAGTGACATAAATATTTTTATTTTAGGAGTAATGAAATCGCTCATAAAATTCTAATTGCGTTTATTCAGTGGTCGCAAGGGACGGCGGGGTGACCAATATAACTTAATGAGGAGAACTAGAGCTCAATAAAGTATATGACAAAGTAGAGCTTTTAACGGGCCATAAACATTCAATTTGATCGTCAAATTAATTCGCGTTACTGATGAATTAATAATTAATATCATATACTCGTGTATCCGAACTGCTGATTTGGTTTTAAGGTTGTCGCCTGTTCTTTTTTACTACGAAACGGCTACGGACTTTGTCATACTAAAAAGAGGCGATACGTTTCCGAGGTGTTAGCTTTAACGTTCCAATTTTCGCAACCTTGCGCCAAAGAAGTATTCCCGCGCCATCGGTGTATCACACGGAGCATTGTACTCCGTGGTGTATCCGCATCTTTAAGCTTCTGGTTGAAAAAGACAACTAAGTATTTCATGATATTGTGTATAGAATTAATAAATAATAAATACAAAAACGGTAATAACTATTTAATTTGTACGTAATAGTCTAACAGTCTATGAAGTCTAATTTTTAGACATCCTAAACAAAATAACGCTTTTGATCAACATAGTAACAAACGAAATAAAAATCTTTCTCAGATTTAATTTTTCAAGTACACAACGAGTCGTGCTCGGAATATGAGACCGCAAATACAAACAATGTGACGCTTGCGACAAATGTCACTGGAGTACTGAGCTGAGAGGTGAACCTCACCTTCGAGGATATCACGGAAGTGCAATTGCTTGCTGTTTATAGTTGACGGAAAATCAGTAAAATAAGTTCGCTGCGTACTCACAGACCGTGTGCGACCGCTGAAAGGTTAAAGTGTATAAACCTGTCCTGGCTATCGGCTTTTGTTTTTTGGTTCACTTGGGCGGGCTTAGTTAATGTGTATGTATGTATGTTTGATTTTACGTATGTTCCTCAGTAGCACCTGAACTATTCATTCGACTTTGATGCATCAACGGCTATATTTTAAACGACTTTAGCAATATGAGGAGTCAATTTTACCTTGTAAACCCCGATTTTCCGAGATTCCTTTTTTCCTTAATAGGATTACAGTTTTTTAAACATTTCACATTTGTTTTAATTTGATGTCCGCTTTATGTGGTCGACATGCTGGCAACCTGTCATTGTTTTGAGCTATTGCGAGTATTATTTCCTACCCTGTCCTAACATGCTACCACGCTCCTATAGGTCTTGGCCCCACCAACCCTACTTGGAGATGTTGTTGTGGGTGGTTAACGTGAGAGCTCGGAAATGTAACGCATCGTTTTACTATGAACAAGCAAAAAGTGTAAAACATTGTAACCTGACTACGGAAAAAAAGGAAAGAAATTTTGTTAAACCAGGTTTTACAAGATAAAATCAACGGCACTCGATTTCAATAGAAATCGACAATCAAACATAATTTTGACATGACAGTCGTAGTTACATTTTTGGCCATTGCAAATTGCTCAACTTTCGCGTACAAACTTCAAAGGAATTTAATTAAAATCGGTAACAAGGAAAAAATCTCAGACTCCTCATTTTGTAAGTCGGCTAAAATGTAGCCTATGTTGCTCGAATCATAATAACGAATTGATTGACACCTCATTCAGCAAAATCAGATAAATAGTTTAGGCACTAGGGTCAAACATACGTAAATACAAATATACCTACACACATACACGGGAGGATAAAACTTGTTGAGTATCTTGCCGGTTCTTCTCAGAACAAGGCCTTCTGGTAGACTCTTGAACCGATGGCATCAAAATTGACTTTCATAAGTGTACAAATTGCACCCAAATGAATAACGAAATTTTGACTTTGACTTTGACTACATACATACATAGATTGCTAAAATCATTACCCTTCTTTTTGGCTTCGCCGTTTCGTAGCCGAAAATATTATTTAGAGAAAAGCGTGGGGTGTATAATAACTTGTAAGGCACAAGGTTTAATAATTTATTTAATTTATTTTTTCATATTCGGTTTAGAATAATCATTATTTGACAGCGATAATATCGTTGAGTAATCGGCGTGTATCAATAGCATAAAATTCTCCCCCTAAAAACTTATACATGCAAGTTTATGCAGCTTCTGTGGTTAATGGATAATGCAGAGTTTATTTAAATAAAGACGGTAGTGACATAATAAGTACGACATAAATTGCTTCACTGATAACTGCAGCCTTTCTCTACCTATTTGCGAATACTCAAGTATCTTGGAAACTCCCCGAGGATAATAAATCCTCTTATAAGATAAGAATCTTGAGAGCAGGGAATTGCAGATGCTTTAAAAATTATGTGAAACATTATAATGCATTATGTAGATTGACTTTGTGAAATGAATATAAATTGACGAATAACAATAATTTTGCTTTCAAATAAAATTTGGGTCAGAAATCCGAGCTTTGTTTTATATCTAAATCAACTCCGTTAACAAAAAAGTGCACATATTGTACATGATTTTTTAAAAGTGAATAATACATTGTATACTATACCTATGCATGTTCATGAAGTCAAAAGAGCATACTTAGTAATTATTAAAAAATATCTTAATTGCAAAAGATTCTCAGCGTGAATCGCGATTAGAGGATTTTTTTCCATTTAAAATTACGTTTTCTTATATTTATAATTAAACCCGTATTGCTCCTATTCTCAACACGTCTTGTTACACAGCTTATCATATCACGTCATTATCCAGAAAACGTAACACGCAAAAAATGTCTTTCTTCCTTATGAGACAAAGTCTAAAATCGACTGAGGGATTTCTTACACACCCGTCGGAATATTGGAACAGAAAAAGCGAAGGGAAAAAGGTCTGGATTTACTCAGTTTGTTAAAGGAAACACATACTATGCTAAGAGGGGTCACACATCATAATATTCATAAGGTTGTGGGTTTAGTTGTGCTGTTTCTATGGAAATTATCTACAAAAGCGAATGTTGGAATTTAAACATAAAGTTTGGATTGAAAAATACCTATAATTATAAACACAGATTCTGTATAGCAACTACAGAATCTGTAGTTGCTATACTAGATTCTGTATAGATTTATTCATATCAAAGTTAATGTTTAAATTGAACATTTGGACTTGGACAGTTGAAAATACGACGCTCCGAAGACGATGGGGCGGGCCGGTCTTTTTGACCGCGAAGCAATAAAGACCGTGTCTGACCGACAATGCCCTCGAATGTCCCCCTTCGTCTGCGTTAGTGTTTACAACGTGGCAAAAACTAGTTGTACTTCTAAAAAACAACAATACAACAATGGCTGATCTAGGATCTTCCTGCTCCACCACGACGATCCTATTAATAGCGCTAATTATTCAACTAACACCCCGTTCAATAGCTCCAAACAATAGCAACACAGCGCATCACGCTAGCAGATGGGTGCGAAGATCTGGTTCCCGCTATACCCGGTACAGTCACGTACCGGGGAGTACCTCACCTATCCCTCCAAGACACGGCGCGGCTGATACGAGACCTGATCCCTAGAGGCACCCTCAGGCGTTCCACTCCCTTCCGACTCCAATGTCATAGAGACTTTTTAAGATGGGTAGAGTCTTCCCTCGGGAGATG
This sequence comes from Elophila nymphaeata, assembly GCA_955850985.1. NCBI lineage: Eukaryota > Metazoa > Arthropoda > Insecta > Lepidoptera > Crambidae > Elophila > Elophila nymphaeata. The sequence goes on from OY039065.1 coordinate 25,416,007, forward strand.
CTCGCCAACTATAAATTCTCTAGTCAGTAGTTCAAATTACAGTCTAGAGGACCCACCGAGGGCTGTGTCTCTTTAAAAACCCGGTGACGCTGATCTGCCACCATCAGCATTAGTAAAAAAAAATCGGGAGTGGTCCCCCCTTGACTTTCTCATATACCGGAAGCGAATTAAAAGTTGATAGAAACCTTACATATTGATGTCATACATGCATGTTAAATTTTGGTCACCCATCCGAGTACCAACCGCGCACTTGGTTGCTTAAGTTTCGTGATCGACGACTCAAAAGTTGATAGAAGACTTATATTTTGATGTCATACATCCATGTTAAATTTGATTGCCATACTCGAGTTATCGTGCTAACGCACAGACACACAGACATAATTCCAAAAACGTTTTTTTGGACTCGGGGAGGTCCAAAACGTATACTTAAATCCGTCAAAATCTCGAGGTCGAATTTTTTGACGATTACAAGACTTCCTCTATACTACATACCTACGGAATATACCGACGTCTCCTAAAGTTTGTCGTAACACAACAACACGGAAAGTGGCCTCAACTAAATCAGAATTCATATTATAAGCAGCCCTCGTTAGCATGAAAGTGGTACCTAAAATGTTAATTCGTTACCTGACTCTTATAAGCTTGGTGCTAAGCCGACCGAAACTGTAAGCGGTAATTTTATTTGCCGACATAATTATGTAAATTTCACCAGTTTTAATAGGAAAACGTAACAGGTTGTATAGCAGTCTAATGTAATTACCGACCTCTTCGTAATCACTTATAAGGGAAAATAATTAATGGCAGAGAAAATAATCTAAATTTCTTCATTCCCTAAATTATAATTAATGCGTTGGTTTCTGTGAGGTTTATTTTGCCTTTTTATTAGGCCGTCGCGATATAAGACGAGTGTGTTTGGTGTATCGGTTACCTACGTGTTTGATTTTCCGTACCATTGGAAGAAGATACCACTGGATACAATGGATCTTCCATAGTATCCAATGGTACCACAATACCGTTGAATCTGGAGCGCAACAAAATGAAATCTATGACAAGATGTAATGGATTGGCAACCTAAATTCCAGAGTCATAAGTCTCAATTTTGAAACCGGTCCGCGCACTATTCTGTGGGTCGCGTGTATGGGAGCATCGAGCAGTTTGATATGCTGTTTGACCCAATGTAGAACAAAGAACAACCTTGAGGATTTGCCTTTGTCACTTACAAACAGAAGCAGGTTGCAGTTCAAGCTATGAACTCCTTGAATGGTCAATTGTTAGGCACCAAGAAGATAATGTGTGAAGTTTATTAAGAACACCACTGAAGACCAAGAGAAACCTAAGCCATAGTTGGGAATAGCAGCTTAAGCTTGTGCAAAGCCAGAATTTAAACTCAGTAAAAAGATGGCAATACTATAAACCGAAGCTGAACTCAAAATGATGGAAGACATAAAGCCCGGTGATGACATTTTCATCAAAAATTAGGCTGCAAATAGGCAGACTATCAAACAAGACAAAAGTTCATGAAGAAGATATCTATATCTTATAATAGATCTGAAGAATTACTATGGTGTATGTATATGAAGAATAATAGTTTTTAGTTATATATTTATTTTTTTACATTTTTAAATTCTCTGAAAGTAGTAAGTCTCAGCCTCTTCCATATATCCCTACTGATATATTATATTATATTATTCCCACCAGACTCTTGGTTGTTACTTTTCATGCATAGGATCAAGTGGCAAGCTAAGAGTTGGAATATGTTACATGCATACATCACATTATAATCCCAAAAGGGTTGAGCAAAGCCACATCTAGTGAGCCATACGGTGTCTCAAATAGAAAAAGGTGGCCAGATTGTCGCTTACATAAAACGGGCATCAAACAAAAAAAGTAACTAATTAAACCTTAAGCTAAACAATAAACAAAAGCTGACAACCACGACAGATTGAAACTGTTTCCAATTTTTATTTAGCATGTTGTAAATTTTTTAAAGTACCAAATTAAATAAAAAACGAAAAACAAGAAAAAAAACATGTCGTGATAAGTGCTGAGACGGAACTCGAACCCACGACCTTTCGTAATCAGGGTGATTGCTCTTCCAACTAAATCAGGGCAGAAATTACACTCAAGATATGGTACTTAGGAAAAAAAGAAAAATCGCTGGCGGAATGTAAACCATCTCAAAATATTATGATTATTTTTTTTATAAAAAGGTCAAGTAAATGACTCCATTCCACCTGATAGTAAACAGAAGTGGAGTCTAAGTAACCACAAAAGAAGCACTTTGCAGTTCGACAAGGTTTTTCTTTCACACTTAGACTCCCGAATGAAGTGGGTCACATCAAATGTTGATGTTTAATTATTTTATATGTTTACATGTAAGTAATGTTATGTTTTATGTGTCTATCGGTGTAACCACGTAATACACGAATTAACATAAAAAAGCTAGTATTAAGTTATTCTGGTCTCTTTAGTACATTGATGTCGACCAAGTCAAGTGTTTGATTTTATTCACTCCTGACAAACGCAAACACACCACATGGCAACGAGCAACTACACACTTTGCGCCTCTATTGTATAGCCCAGGATTGTAGGACGGATAGTAATTTAGAGCACAAAGTCCTGGAATGGCAGCCACGTACTGGGAGACGCAGCATAGGTAGGCCTCCCACATGGTGGACTGACGACCTGGTAAGGGTTGCGGAAAGTCACTAGATGCGGGAAGTGCAGGAATCGGGTTGGTCAATCCTTCGGGGAGGCATATCTACAACAGTAGGGGTCTCTCTGACTCGGCTGAAATGATGATGATGAATATAATTGTCACAAACAATAATGACACACTTCAGACAGTACCTACACTACTCAAGCTGTGCTTAAAACTTTAATAATGAGTGCAACATAATTGGTCTAGATTGAACATAAAAAATACAGGAGAGAATTTATTGTGATTAATTCATTGCTAAAATAATATTTGGTAATCTGTATCCAATTTATTTAAATTTGGTAAACCGCACAGAACAAAGTTTAAAGGTATATTACAGGAAATAATACTGAAATTAATTTATTGGTAACTTAATATTTACAAAGCTGTATCCAATTCGTTTGAATTTGGAATACCGCACAGAATAAAGGCTAAATTTTAGCGAAATGAATAGCAATATTTAAATGTCATTTGAAATAATATTCAATTTATCTAAAGCTTTTGCGATACCTCGACGTTATGTCACCACCCACGTGACCTGTTGTGGACAGATTGAGAGGTCTTTGATTTTTTATTGCGATATAGCTGGCTGGGGTTTCAATTTACGGTGCTACGGTAGGCTATTAAAAATTCTGCACCGGCCAGCATTATGTGAATATTTTTAGGACCATGCAGATTGAAAGGTTATAATTATTATCAGAGACAAATTTTCAAACGAAGAATATCCGAATGACAGCTAACTTTTTATTAAATAAATAAAGAAAAACGGGACGCTTTTTCACTCTAATGAACTAACAAACCTATTAATCTTGATTATATATAGTTATTTATTATGACATATGGAAACATATTAGTCACGATTGAGGGGTTCCCTCAGCCGTGGCGAATAGGTTTCCATCTAAGGTGTTTACCTTTAGCCCCTTGTAGCATCTGTGTAGCTACTTTATAGACTAGAGGTTGAATTTATAATTTTTGATAAATTTTGCTATTGGCTGATGTATTCAAATTTTCAACGTTGTCTCTTAAAGCAACGCAAACAGCAATTTCACGCCCGATATCTGCAAGAATTTTTAGTAAATTATTTTAATAATTGACTGAGTAAAGAAAAAGATATTCAAACTCCTACAGGAGAAACACAAAAGATCCTTTCAGTCACGTTCCATTATTGAGAGTATTTAAAAAAATTACCAGTGAATTTTTCAACTAGGCCTTTTTCACCACCGAACAATTATTCCGTTCTGGAGGGTCTAATTGCTTATTTCAATCCAGTTGCTAATACACGATGCCGTTTCAAAATAATTAAAAGACATTTTTGTTGTAATTCGGGCACGAATAAAGCGATAAGGCAATGTTTTCTTTCAGCTTTCGTAATTAAACTTTGATCATTATCAAGGGTTGATTACAGACCATTAGCAGCCTACTCTACCCTCTATATTTCATTGCGGGCAAGAAAATCAATAGCCAATACCCCAAACGGATAAGTAAAACTACATAGGCACTTTTACCGGATTAAAAGAAAAACTATTACACGTATAAATACTTTTAGTATCATTAAGTTGCCAGCTGCTAACTGTATTCTAATTGATGCGTATTATCATATTACATACCTTACGCTCATAATCCTTAAGCTTGTTAAACAGCGCTTTAGGTAACTTTTCGTTACACATAAATGTGTAACCAAATTTTATCTGTATCTATGCAGTGCCTCTGAATAGTGACAAGTTGCCAGCCTGTCAGTCACCTACATAGAAGACGTTACAAACCCAAAAAGTAATGAAAACTTTGACCCACAAATAAAAGCCGAATACAGATCTTTACATCTTTCAGTCGTTCGGGTGCTTGCTGCATTTTCCATACTAATATTATAAAGAGTAAAGATTTGATTGTTTTTTGCATTAATAGTCTCCAAAAATACTGGTCCGATTTTGATGAAATTTGGTGTGGAGATAAATTGAGACCCTGGGAAGGATATAGAATATTATTTGGCGCGATAACCGCCATTCCGCTACCGTACCGACAGACCGCTATGTCGTATATAAACATCTTACATTACAATAGTGCTCTATTTTGTCTTCGTGGGAAGTGGAAATAGATTGGTCTTCATCCACTTCTGTTAAATTAAGATAAGGCAGAATATGGCAGCGCATGTCACGCGGAATCGTCAACAGTGTTAGAAATTGCGTATCTTACCTCTGGATACGAGAACTTAGCAATTAGAATTGTTACTCCAGCAGCAGACGTAGACATGTGTTGGTAACTAGTTAGTAGAGCGGATCCTAATTCAGGTATAAGCCCGGCATAGTCCTCAACGTCACTATGGATTTACTGCATAGCATTAACTTTACTGGCATTGAATGAGCTTTTACTTTATTGTGACATACCTACATTTTTCTGTTATTTTTTTTTCTTTATTAAAACTTTGTAATTTTTGACTATGGTGTGAGAATAAACGTTATTATTATTAATATTTAAAACAAAACCTGCAAGCTTTATTAGACAAGTGGCAATCGTTTTATAACCATAATATGTATACCGAAACTTGTTACCATAGGCCATATTGATTTGTTCATTTTGCTATCAACTTACTTATTTACACTTTGTTTTTATCGAACTTCTTTATCCTCTGGATTTGATATCAGTGGGTGAGCCACTAGACACCAGACGCGTTTAAATTCTAAAGTGCAATTTTTTCGTATTGGTTCGTAGTTTCTGTCGGTGAGTAAGGTTTTTAGAGCGCGATAAGGTAGGAGATGAGGTTAGGATTAGTAGTGACACCTAGCTTAGTGTGACAAACGTCTACTACCAACAACTCCTAAAACTTGAATATAAAACTACAGTGCCACAAACTTATCTTAACCGGCGGCAAAAATTAGAACTACAATTTACGCGTAGACATTTTGACATTTCTATGACACATTTGTTCACCACTAGCGACACCACCACAGGTTTAGATAGGTTTGGGCATTGTACACATCTGCGGAAAGAAAATTATAGATTTTTAGCCCACACATAATAACAATGAACAACATAGAATTATATTCCAGAAAGATCTAGAATCTTTATTGTATTCTGCAGATATTTTTACAATAATTTATATATTCAAATCTCGTTTCACGGTGTTTGTATTCACACTCCTTCGAAATAGCTTCACCGATTTTTATAATTAACGTTACCTAAGACTATGTGCAATTCCTTTTGCGATTATGAGCATTATATGTATGTGTGTGCTCACAGATATATCAATCTAAGTAGATCGGGCGAATCGCCGAGTTCATAGGAAGACCGAGTGTCGCAATCACCGGCCATACTACTTAACATGGTTCTAGTTGAGCATGTCGTAATATATACTATTCATTGCGCGCGTCATAGGGACTGCGAAGCATTCAAAGTTAAGTACAGCCGCAAAGGAGATCGCTCAAATCGCTGAGTTCATAGGAAGTCCGAGTGACGCGGACGGCGAAATGGCGGTACATACACTTGTCACAAGTTAAACGCCGGCTTGGCCTATCTTGTATTATTAAATCTGTGCGTGTGCTGGTCAAAATTTGCCCTGACTTTTACCTTTAAGGGAGTAAGCTAGTATTATTCAAGCCGTGTGCTTGGATATTTTTTATTTGACCAGATGGCAAACAAGCTTGCGGTCCACCTGTCCCACCTGTTAAGGGACCGTCACCTATAGACACTTGCAATATTAAGGGTACATCACTCAACACTGCAAGTGCGTTGCCATCCTAGGGACTTAGATGATATGCCTGCCATGCCCCGTAATTAAACTGGCTACTTTTCCCTTTCACCCGAAACACAGCCAACTGCTACACAACAGAAATAAGAAAGGCGAAAAAAGGCGTACCTACCCAGACGACCCTACATATGGGTTTACCACCTAGAGTAAGATCTGCATCAGTTTCGATAGCGGGGCTATAAAAATGAAATAAAAGAACGTATGTGATTTTGCAATGGACTCCATTTAATTTTCTTGGTATTCCAAGAAAATAAAATGGAGTCCTTTAATCTTGTTTGATTTCACAATCGCTCAGATGCTGAAGTCTCTTACAGCCGGTTTCAATAGCTATAATCTAAGACAGTCTGACAAAAAGTAAACTAAAGTTGCCATTTATGACAACGTTCTGTTTCAATGAAAACAGATTAAGTTAAAAAAAATACTACACATTTTAAACTACCTTTAAATAAATTTTTAGGCGAGCGTTTGTAAGACCGAATGTGATATAATTTTGTCAATCTGTCAATATTGGAAGGTAAAATCAAAAGAATAAAATATGGCTTTCATAATTTGTAATAACTTTTTGATTTTATCCGAACTAATTGATATATTTTATATGATAGTAGTGGATATGTTGGGTTGAAAAACTTCTTCGCGAGCGCGCCACCCCAATCTATTTATATTGAGATACATGGCACGTTCGCCAAGAAAAATCACAACACGGAAACAGCATTAGATCGACACTACCTGAATCTGGAGCCCCGGGGTAATTCATATGTCACAGATAAATGTAACCATTTCCATTTAAATTTCCGTGCCCTACGGCGGTGGTCTGCATTCCTGAAGGAAAGTGTCAAGGAACGGGCTGTTTGTGCCGAGAAATGCCATTTCTCGCAATTGAATGCAATAGTTGGAAGTTGGCAGATTTATGTCATGTCCTTAAAGTTTCGTCGTAGTTAGCATTCACAATGGCCTAGAGAGTTTTGCTGGGTAATTCTGTTTTCAGGTTTGAAACAATATTAACCCTAGATAGCTAACCTTCTAGTGTACCCTATTAAAGCTTACCATCCGCCGTAATGACGGGTAATAGAAAAAAGGTTATTTTTTCATAAGATATATACTTGATAGAGCTTTGGATGTTTATTATAGGCTTACCAATAAAAATACATTTATAAATCCACTTTATTTATATATATATATAAAAATGTTATGTTGGTTTGTGTACGCTTCAAAAACTCAAAAAGTTCTGCACCGATTGAGTTGAAATTTTAACATGATATAAAATCCGCATCAAGGATTGTTTTTATCTATTTTTTGCATCAGTCACATATCTGCGATCGCGAGAAAACAGTTTTTTTAACGATCAGCTGTGTACCAGTGACCGCGCCATCTGCCAGAAGCGAGGAAAACACTCGCTGACAACCGCAATAGTAATGAAAAAATAACTACCGTAACTAGGCAACCGCCATCAACGTCAATCAAAAACTATAGACAATGTGGTGGCCAGTCGCCAACATGTAAAATCCGCATCAAGGATTGTTTTTATTTTTGGGGGTACAGGGTACAGCTAGAGTGTATGTTGCGTGTTCCCGAGTCGGCAAACCAGATAGTCTTTATATCTACGCAGACAGTGGAAAAACAAAAAATATTGTATATCCACAAGTATTGCAAAATTAAACTTATATGAAATGTATTCTTTGTTTTGTTTCTCATTTCTCAACCATTCAATCACAATGTGCCACTGCGAAGCGTGGCAGGGTACAGCTAGTAACTTTATAAATTTATGGAAACTGTAAGTACTTACAACTTACAGTTTCCATAAATTTACAAACTTACCAGTACAAAATATGTACTGGCACTTAAACTGACGGTAAAGCTAACCACCCGTCAAAACGACGGACAGCAGCTACGTATCTCAAAACTCAAAAACCATAACACTTACCTTTTTGGTTCGTACGCCACGGCAAAGACCTCTCCAGCAACTGAGTTGACTAGCCGAACCACGGCATTCGGACGCATCGTTAAAAAGATACAGCTATATTACTTTACGCTACCCGATTTAGGGTTGCGTTCTAAGGTTTATTTCGAAAACTCCCTACCAATAAATAGCCTATAGAATTTTAGTTCCTTTTTTCATGAGTAGCACCAGGTTCATGTTTAAATATAAACATTATATTCAACTCTCCGCTATAAATAGTAACAAAGAACCTTTTGATGCTACTCATGAAAAAATAACTGAAACTCAGGTGGTCCTTTATTTCTTAGTACTGATTTAGAATAACCCACTTTGACTATGGTAAGAACTCCAATACAATTTTAGTAATGTTCGTTAGATTTACATCCAGTTCATAATGTGACATGAGACTGGACCACAACTTCGATTAATTATGATCTGAGATTAAATTAAAAGACTTGATATTCAAAATTAAGTCATGTTTATTTTATTTCCATTTTATTTAACAAGTATAGGGCTCTGAGATAATACAATAAAGTAAAATATCACTTCAATGCTTTACATAAGATTGTACTAAGTTTTCTAACAATTTGAAAGTTCGCGAACGCGGCAGCAACTGACAGTCGGTGCACTGACCGCTTTGTTATTTTCTCAATTATTATAAACAATAAAGAAGCAGAGCGCTGTAAAACGCAATCCCGTCTTTTGTTCGGGGACCTTATTTATTTTCTTCACCGTACAAACACGCGGAATTAATTAACGTTTGACTCTCAGATGGAGTTCTCTCGGAAATTATAAATTTACGAACGCTCCCGAAGAGGCTCAGAATTGTTTTGCGATGCTTAAATTCTTTTAGACAATCTCATTTGCGTGAGAGATTTGAAATTACTCATCAAACAAGGTTTTCCTTGTAGACACAGCGGTGTTTCACTGTGTCCTGTGAAAAGACAGAAATAAGAAAAAGGTCACGCGCGAGCTGCAGATGTTGTGTTTCCTCAGAAATCCTTCGCAAATGAGACATTGTCATTTATAATTTATTTTCGTATCTCAATATTTTAGATGCTTTGATAGGGAAAAGTTCACACGGATTGGCAATGTTGGACCTGCTCCTAAATCGTACCAGTATTGTATTTCCCATCAAACAACGGTATTATATTATTCTCTGGTATGAACCTAGATACTTAAAAAGAGTTGACTGAAATGCTAAAAACGCTCCACCATTTTGTTTATATTTGGTTTGAAAATTGAACCGTTAAAAAGCACTCGATTTACGTCAAAATTGACACATTTTTTGTGGATGATCAGAATTTGCAAAGAAATGTTAGAAAGATAATTTTTTCATTAAAATCGTTATAGAGAGATGTTTTAATAATAGGGTTTATTTATTAGTCTGTGCTTATATAGTTTAGTGAAACGACGACAATTTTATGGCGCAGTTTAACGAAAATGCAGTTTGGAGCTATCTATCAGATGAAATACAAGCATTATAATAATAGGGGTTAAAGAATGAAATTGCCGATTTTTTCCTCATTATTCATTAGTGTATAATTCTTTTAATACAATAGCAATGTCCATTATAATTTTTTTATTTTAAACTTCATTACCATGACTTATATTTATGTATAAAATTTTATTCCTATTTTTATTTTTTTTACTAGAAATACATCTTCAAAAACAGCCCGTCCTAAGAGGTGCACGTCTCCGTTATAAAAATATGAATATTTTTTTACAGATATCAATTCTCAATTTTTTTCTCTATGTATCCTATAGCTTAATGTTGTCTAAATATATCAACAAAATCACACAAAATTTAGATTTGTGGTTCCTTAAAAAATCGTAAATATATTTGTATGGAAAAATATTTTTTCGTTAAATTCTCCATACAAAACGGCAATTTCATACTTAAACCCCTAATAGCCAAACAATACTTTGCATAAATTGATTTTCCAATAGAAAATATAATATTATAGAGCCTAAATAAGTAAAAAATTGAGAAACATGTATAAAAAAAATATAAATAGGGATACCAAAAAAAATTAAATTCTAATGACTTTACTACTGATTTAGTTTTTATATTAAAAAACATATAATGCTAGACATAACAATGCTATGTTTCAGACATTTTAAATAATTAACTGAAAAAAATGGATTAAATCTGAGCTTGCGGCCATTTATCGATCGTACACCCCGGGTCTTCCCAGCTAGTGGACCGATCACTCTGCGAGCAATCTATGTGTATGAGGTCATAGCAGTCTAGCTACTTAACACAAACAAAAAGTTTTCTATTATTTAATAAGTTAAGATTTCGAGATTTATAACTGGCAGGTACTTTATCCCATTATTTTTTTATTTCTCAATGGTACCTACAAATTACTTTTATGGCAACATTCAAAATTAAATTTTACTCAAGTCGAACCAACAGGTGCGACACGTAAGCATCCTTTACCTCAAACGAACTACATCGTCTAAAACATTTATGTACGAGCTTATGAAAAGTATCATAAAAACCTTGTATTGCATCTCTTCAGTCCACTCGATTAACGCTATACTTATTTTGACATAAAACTCACACCCAGGGCCCAGGGCAATGGTTAATGTCCCGTTGACAGCGCTTCAAAACGGAGGATAACCTAATGAAATATGTCAGGCAAGCTCATCCATCATCCGTAGGTATAGCTTTTTCTCATTTCCTCATTTGTTTCGTACTCGAGTTTGTCATACAGATTATTTATTGAGATAACTCAAAATTTTTCCTTCAACAAACACGCTATTAATTATCGCTAAGAACATACCGACCCACGTTCATATTAAGCCACTTTTTGTGTACAGCGATTCCTAATTGCAGTGCAAATACGATCACAATAGAACCTTGTGCATATTTTGAGTTGACAATTTCTTATGTCAAAATATATGAAATTCTCCGTGTAGTGAGTGCCTGATAATCATTTTAGCTTCGTGTCAGATATCATTTTTTATGGTTCTTTTCTGGTCATGATGATTGGAAGAAATATTTATCTTTAAATATTATTTATATTTTATATACACCCTTCCATCAACGGTTTTTATGGTTAACACTTCAAAATAAACGTCTGGGTTTAGATTGGAAATCCGTGGTGGAGGCCTTTGTTCTAGAGTGTTGTTCCATGAAATTATGGTACCTTTGGATAGCCATTACACGTAACATATTGGCCATAATTTTGTTACTCAGGTTTCCTATATTCGAAGTACCTTTAATAACAGTCGTTCAATTTTGTGCCATAACGTTAAACGAGTATTGTTGTTTACAACGTCATCTCACGAGAACTCGAGGCAGCATTTACAGTCGATCAAACTTTTTTTTTTTCGTCTAAAACTCATACATAATGTTATTTTAACATTGAGTATCTATAAACATAAATACTATAAGGCTTACCTATAATTCTTTGAAGCGTTGAGAAGTGGTTTAGGTAGCAAGTACACACATACACTAAATTAGGCATGTAGCATTGTTTATTTATCAATTTTTCAAAGTCAACATCGTAATCTGACAAGTGACATTACGTTCCGTTTCGCATTAAGTTTGACATTTAGGCAAAGTGATAAATTCTATACCCAGCGACTTATAAAAAAAAAAAAAAAAAAGAAATAGTTCAGACGAAAGTTTCTTGTCTTGGTAAGTTGTATCATGTTTCAGTTCGATATTAGAGATTATGGTCGTCTGTGTGGAATTCTTACACCTTGTTTTTGAATTGGGGCGCGTTAGAGCGTTTTCTATAGTCTCGTCATTATTTAGGTGACGTTAGGCTTACGGGGATCATATTAGTTGTTCAAAATTCATTCAAAGTAGTTATTCGCAAAGATTCGTATTGACAAGAATATTTCGTTCATTCGGATGTATGGACTCATTTTCCTTTGCCTCAGACGTTAAAAAAACCATAGGTAGGCCGACCAATCAGGGACGTTTGTTTTTGCTTGTCAGATGATTCATTCGCATTTCGAATTTCAAATTCAAGGCTGAATTTATTTTTGAGGAACATTAAACATCTTCGTCATATTAACATATGCGAGGATTATATTAACGAAGGAGAACTATTTTCTAATTTGGAAGGAAGATAATTCCGTATTTACATAATATCCTGGAACGGATAAATAACCGTTAAGGAGTTAATAATTCACCCGAAAGTAAATTAGTAAATTCGGTTGTAAAAACCGCCTCATCTTGTAAAAATTGCCTGACTACCTACTAAGGGTCGTCGGTACGGGTTTAGAGACCCAAATTTCCATTACAAGTATAGTCGGCGGGTTTAGAAACCTGCGCAGAACCAGAGTTTGGAGTTGTGAGATCAATTTGGAAAAGTGACCGGTGAACTACAATATATAGAGAGAGCTAACTAGTGGCTGATCTATCAGAGCCAAGACACAACGCACTGATCCAGGTACCCTACACTAACCAAACGGTAGCGGCTGACTGTCGAAGAGTTCTACAAATACTCTGCAGAAGGTTGTCTCATAACGCGTTTACTAATAATTTATACATAGTAATACCCAAATTCCACTCGTTAACGATCAGAGCAGACTCCAGGACCCTACCTTGCATTATTTTTATGGTTGTGTTTTACTATTAGATATATAAGTTAGAAGGTCTAAATTGTGTAAAATCTAACTTGTGTAAACTAGGTATTTTCAAGGAAGAGAATTCTCACAAAGGTATATTATTTGGAATATGTAAATTGTAAGTAAATAACTTTTCTAGTGCAACAAACAGAATATTGTCCACCCTAAATAAACATTGTACTGCCAAACCATCAAATTGTTGTTTCACTTCATATATACCCATTTAGGAAAGGAAAATACAACCAGTTGAAATCTAGTATTACAGGCATTATGGACCTACTTGGACCATAGTGATTCAAAATAGTGACAGATTATTGTGATTCAAAGTAGTGAAAGATTGCCAGCCCGTCACCTACATAAAAGGGACAACAATCCCAAAAAGTGACCATTTGGAAGCACTGCATGGCCCATACTGCCAGATGTGGCTTTATATGTAACGAAATGTTACCTAAGGCTCTGCTCTAGCCCTGTGGGGACTACGAGCATATGTAATAAAAGTCATTAAGTGACAAAGTTTGATATAAAATAGACTTGGATAATAAAATGAGTCAAAAGCCCCCGGACCGTCTTTCTAGCGTTAAGTTTATTTGCAAAATATTTAGATTATTGATTATATTTTTCGTTATCTAGCATCCTTAATACAAGTTCTAAATTTTACTTAATTTGAGCTAGATTAATTAGTGAGAGCGTGGAAATATTATTATTATAATACAGATGCTACGCTCTAAATTATGTCAGCCAGATTTCAGGGCAATATATTTATTATTATTTATTTCATAATAAGCTAATAGAAGTATTTCATTGATGTATATTTATTCAGAATATGTAGATAACGAGGAATATGCTTTAAAACAAAGCATAAAGTTAGATTTATTACATAATATTCTTCTTGAAATAGAAATATGAACAATGTCGTGTTCCGTACAAAGTTCCTGTGTAAATAGTATTGTTCGCAGTAATGTGACATTGTGTGGATAGCCTGCCAGTTTGTTTCCATTTCTAACGTTATCAAAGTCTTTTCCGTTAAAATCACAACAGCATTACTATGCGAAAATAAGGTCTCTGTTACTTTCATATGATAAAATGTTTACTCGAATATATAGGAGTAAAAAAAAGGTAGTAAAAATATTGAAAAAGGTAAGAAACATTTTCCTCTTAAAATAAGCAAAGATGTTATGATATTCAAACATGTTTTATTGCGTTCTATCTGAAACTTATTCAATATATTGCAAAATAAAGTATTCAAGCTTAGGTGTGCTGGATAAGTTTCGTTTTGGTATTCGCAGGTTTACGCAGTTGGCATTGTTTGTTGTTAATCAGTTCAGTTGTTCTATCATCACCAAGATATTTATAAAATCAGTTTGAAACACCTATGATTTTAGTACCAATGTTATTCAATTTGGTGAATTCCTGGCGCCATTATTATTAATACAGATATTATCTTCTTCTTCTTTAATAAATGGCATTCGCGATATGTAACGCGTTTCGCCAATGTCAAGTGAAAAATTACTTTATAGTAACAGACAATTGTACGGTAGATTGAGGTTAAAAATGGACTCTCCCAACACGTTTTTTTACAGCAAGAACTTGGGAGAAACTCATACAGATACTATTAATTTTAGGATATTGATAACGTCAAACTCATTTGACGAAACTTATATTTTGACAAATACGAACAGAAGTGATTTTTCTAAATCTGGATGGGTATAAAGGGAGTCGAAGAGCGAGGAGAAGCTGTGTGAAAATGATATGGCAAAGCGGGGTGTTAATATTGATATGACGGCTGGTCCAGCTCGCCTAGCATGACCACCGAAATACGATATGATATAGCCATTTTCCGCGTTAAACTGTCAAAAATTATTGGATATAACCGCCAACTTGGAATTTTATCGAAACTGCCAACATTTATAAGGCATAAACATGTTCGCAGTTTCGATAAAATTCCAATTTTTGACAGTTCAATGCGATAAATGGCTATTATGATATTGTGACATGTTTCGTTTGACGAGAAAGGCTCAATGAAAGACCAATGACGATGGCCAGAAGATAAATAGCAAATTTAAAACATATCAAGTCACACATACGACGTATTTAAGATTTATAGTAAAATTCATATGTATACTTATAGTAAATTTCCCAAGGAGCGTTGACGTTAGGGAGGCGGCCGGCTATAAAAATGTGATGCCTGACGTACTGGTACCGATCCTAAATAAAATTTAGAGTAGGATAGGAGGAAGAAGTCCTATTGTATTTTTGTGAATTTAATTTGGTACATATTTTGCAGATAATAAACTATTAACAAGTTGCTTTATGTCAGCCGAGAGACACTCACTGTTGGACGTAAGGCTTCCCTAGGATCTCGTTTCTTCGTTATCTCGTAAAGGGTTAAAAGACAACATTTATTTAAATTAGATTTAATCGATAACACCGGTTTACTGAGAAAATTACTGTCGACATTTTAAGCTTCATCGGTTCGTCGTTTTAATGAACGGTTGACGTCTGATCTTCAATTACCTTTGATGTCAGAAATAAAAAGAGTATTTTAAATGTAAGTAATTCGACTGCCAGTAATTTAAACTGGGCAGCTCATCTGAACAATTTTTTTCGCAATGTTGATTTCGTGTGATTGAAAATAACAGCCAGTGTGCTTAATAAGTTCCTATTAGAAATTACTTAGTCCAGTCAACAAGTTCAAAAACGTGAAAAATAGAGATAAAGCTCCTAAAAATATGAGCAATAGCTCATTGGATTCGGAACGACTTCTAGAAAAATGAGTTTTGAGGATTTTACTGCACGTAAAAAATTGCAATTGTTATTAACAAAATAAGATGAAAAAAAAGAGGTATTTACGTTTTTGTTAATAACTCATAAACTATTAATATTTAAGATATTTGGAAAAAAGGTCCTTAAAGAGGAGGATATTTCCGAAAAAAAAGTCCCAGCTCCCGGAACTCTACCTCTATTATTTATAATTTTAATTTAACGCTGAAAATAGGGCTCCGCGCAGCCATTACGGCATGGGCGCACTGCCGTTAAAGACAGTTTCTTACATAAAATTATTTTTTTATAGTATCAAATATGAATTTAAAAATTTAAATAAATTATGGTGTCATCCAGATACTTGAAAGAATATATTCCCGTTGGAAATTTTTTTTTAAATTAATTTTTCAAAAAGTTATGCAATTGTTAATTAACGAATTTTTTTCCTATCTCCGTTTTCATAAATGACGACATAAAAATTTAAATAATAAACCTATAAATTTTTGGCTCTGTGGAGCTCTTCTTATATATATACTTAACAAGATCCCGCGATAAAAGTTTATTAAAGTTAATTATTTTGTTTATTACAATTTTTTAAAGTTAACAAAAAATGAAAAGTCTAAGAAATGTTATTAAAAAAATTTTTTTAAACAAATGTTATATTATTGCTGCTTTCTTATCCAACAATGGCATTAAGTAACATCGGAAATTTTTTTTTTACATCATTATTTAAGAAATTGTTTATAAACAAATAGACAAGTTTAATATTTAAAGAAATTTTTTTTTTACCATTATGTTGTCTTGGCAAAATAATGATTTTTAAAAAAAAAAATTTTTCTTAAATAATTTTTTTTATTGTTTATAATCGTTTTTTTATATTTCGATTGTTTAAATAATTAGTTAAGGAATGATTTTCTCCTTAAAAATCATAATTGGCATTTCTTCATAGGTAAATAGAAAAAAAAAAATTTTATCAATAATTTCATTGTTTGTTAACTTAACAATTTGTTATAAACAAATTCCAACTACCGTTATATTTTTTTTCTAGAGCTAAAAAAAATAACAAAAACAGCCATATATATCAAAATACTAAAAAAAAAATTTTTCTATTTTTTATAACGCTTTTATATTAAATTTTTTTTTAGTATTTTGATATATATGGCTGTTTTTGTTATTTTTTTTAGCTCTAGAAAAAAAATATAACGGTAGTTAGAATTTGTTTATAACAAATTGTTAAGTTAACAAACAATGAAATTATTGATAAAAAATTTTTTTTTTTCTATTTACCTATGAAGAAATGCCAATTATGATTTTTAAGGAGAAAATCATTCCTTAACTAATTATTTAAACAATCGAAATATAAAAAAAACGATTATAAACAATAAAAAAATTTATTTAAGAAATTTTTTTTTTTTTAAAAATCATTATTTTGCCAAGACAACATAATGGTAAAAAAAAAATTTCTTTAAATATTAAACTTGTCTATTTGTTTATAAACAATTTCTTAACAAATAATGTAAAAAATTTTTTTCCGATGTTACTTAATGGCATTGTTGGATAAGAAAGCAGCAATAATATAACATTTGTTTAAAAAAAATTTTTTAATAACATTTCTTAGACTTTTCATTTTTTGTTAACTTTAAAAAATTGTAATAAACAAAATAATTAACTTTAATAAACTTTTATCGCGGGATCTTGTTAAGTATATATATAAGAAGAGCTCCACAGAGCCAAAAATTTATAGGTTTATTATTTAAATTTTTATGTCGTCATTTATGAAAACGGAGATAGGAAAAAAATTCGTTAATTAACAATTGCATAACTTTTTGAAAAATTAATTTAAAAAAATTTTTCCAACGGGAATATATTCTTTCAAGTATCTGGATGACACCATAATTTATTTAAATTTTTAAATTCATATTTGATACTATAAAAAAATAATTTTATGTAAGAAACTGTCTTTAACGGCAGTGCGCCCATGCCGTAATGGCTGCGCGGAGCCCTATTTTCAGCGTTAAATTAAAATTATAAATAATAGAGGTAGAGTTCCGGGAGCTGGGACTTTTTTTTCGGAAATATCCTCCTCTTTAAGGACCTTTTTTCCAAATATCTTAAATATTAATAGTTTATGAGTTATTAACAAAAACGTAAATACCTCTTTTTTTTCATCTTATTTTGTTAATAACAATTGCAATTTTTTACGTGCAGTAAAATCCTCAAAACTCATTTTTCTAGAGGTCGTTCCGAATCCAATGAGCTATTGCTCATATTTTTAGGAGCTTTATCTCTATTTTTCACGTTTTTGAACTTGTTGACTGGACTATACAAGGGTATTTTATTTATTTTAGAGCTGTTATCATATCCGTAATATAATATTTTTACCTTTTTTTACATTGCAGTCTGATATAGGGTACATAACAGACGACTACGCCTAGTGTAAATGCCTCAGTAATCTACACTTGTCATAATTCTATGTAATAATACTATAAGATATACTGAAAAGTGTAGGTAATCAGGTTATTCGAGGACTTTCCCCGTATCAAGGTCAAATTGCATGTGATTGCTGGTACAATTAATGGTACCTAATGTTAATGCTGCTTGCTGTGACCGTGAACTGAGAATGAATTTATAACATAGATTTATTTTTGTGTCAGTGTATATTGTACTTTCGTCCTGGTAAAATCACTAATGGAAAATATGAGTAAATATTGAGTGCCTTATATTGCCTGTAATAAGTTACTACCGCCAGAAAGTGTCTGACAGTATTAATAATTAATTATTCACATTATTGTCTAAAACTTATAATATAAAAATCGGCACTGCGATTTTAAGTAAAGTGTATAGTGCTTTCAATACCTCATACTGGGCTAGCCAGCAAATATCTTTGGGCCCAAATTACATAGTACTTTATTCTCACACTTTATTATCACTGAGAAGTTAATAAGATCTGGCAACCCTGGTATCTTGCTTTACTGCTGTTTTTGAAGGTAATGAGTAACATAGGACTGACAGAAACCAACTAATTTTGTCTAGTTTACTGTTTCATATTATGTGTACTTATAACCTGAACGTATGCTCAGCTGGAAGAGACGAAATGATGGAAAGATGGCCATTGAACAACCTTCGTTTTTGAGGATTTTATGTAGGTACTTACTTAATATTATGCGCAATACAAACTAGCACACACTTTCGTATTATAAAAGTTCTTTTTTCAGTATATCCTACTAATATTGTAAACGAGATAGTTTGAATGGATATGTGTGTTACTGTTTAAAGCAAAAACAACTGAAATGATTTTAATAAAACTACAATAATATAGCTCATACATCGGAACAACATATCGGCTATAATTTATAATAATCCTGAACAGAGGAATATAATCTTTTTTGTTTCTTTACTTATGAAAAAGCTCTTGACAGAGAATCTCTTGGCTTTCATCTCGTCTAAAGGCACCTGAAGGTGAGTATTGGAACCGAGGCTGTATTTCTTATCATCAACTCTCGAAATTGAATGAATTCATAAAATATCAATAAAGTCACTATCATACTGACGGTGACGGCGAATGACATTGATAAGGTGGTGGCGGTGACTAGCCAGGCGGTCTTGGAAATAGTTCTACCAGCATCCACACCGACCACAAACCGGTGCTCGGCTTATTCCGGTGGGCGAACCACAATACGTGACAATACCACGGATTCAGCTTAAATTTTACGAATTTAAATTCCATTTTTGAATATAATAACGACATTGATATCACTACCATCACGACCTTAATAATTTACTTTAATGTTAGCCAATTTATAGTACAAACATTATCATACTATAAACACTATATCGACAGCCTGTCTTATCACCGTGAACTTGCGGTTAGGTATGGATATAGCGGTCGACAGGTGTCGATAACAGTCGACATCAACGTCGCACTGACGACAGTTTACCTGTGGCCGACCCTTCACCTAATCTAAATTCAATATTCTATCTACAATACAGCTTAAGCACTTTATTAATGCCGTGTATTTTGGACTAAATCAACATTTTGTTTACTTTCACGATTCTCTTTGTAGCTCAATATTTCTGTCATTTCAAAGATACCTTTTTTTAAATACCGTTAAGTAACGATGAAAGTCTGAAATGTTTCAATTTCAGGCTCGACTTACTCATTAACGCTTAGTTATGAATAAACTGAAAGTGAGCTTATTAAACGCAAGGATGATTGAATAAAAGTAGGTACTATTAAATATTAAAAAATGAAATAAGAAGGATTTCAATATTTTGTACAAAATGAAAATGTTTGAATAAATAGACACGATTAAACTATATCTATGTGTATTACTATAACGCCAGACACATAAAAGAGACATCAAATCCGAAAAGTAACTAAACAATGAGCCAAAAAATGCTGATAATTAGACAAATTGTAACGTTATAGTATCCACCTGTGTCCACCATAGATATAGGAAACATCTATAGCGGCCACTGTGTATTGGGGTTCACGAAATAAGGCATCGCTTACGTCACTACATCAAGTTTGATACGGTAGATAAAAAATGACAATAAAAGGCACTTTGAACAAAAACTGAACACTTAAAATTAGAGACACAGAAATATAAAATCGGCTTATAAAGAGGTAGGTACTTAAAATTATTAGTGCCTTGAGATACCTACAGTATACCAAGAACAGTTGTTTATCTGCGGGCTGTCTGCGAGTTATTAGCCTACTCTGCGTTGACGCTAGGGCTATCTTAAATGTGCCGGGCGGGAACGAGCGGCGAGCGAATGTGCAATGACATAAAAACGAGCCATCACAGAGAGACGGTGAGACCACCTTATGCCCCCATATTTTTAAGTCATGTGTGCGTCACAGTGCGTGCGTACACGGCACAGAGTACGCACGCACACATTCTAATGGATAGCGGCCAGTTTGTATGAAGACGTATTACTGTTCTTGGTATACTGTGCTTGAGATAAGGTATTTTACACTATATTCATTTATCAAGCCCACGGAGTGGGGTTATATATTATTTGATGAAGCTCAAGCCACAGAGTAATAAATAAATCTTATAGGGTATTTCTGCCTAAGCTATGGGCGGGCGTCGAGAATGAGACCCTAGAAATATGACAGATAAACGTATAAAGGGTCATACGGTCAGAAAGATAATGAGCCTTGAACTTGAGAATGAACTTTAAACTGAAAGTTAAAGTACAATTTTTGAGATTTCACATTACTTTTTAAAATATTGTTAGTAAACTTGGAAATAGGAAAAGAGGTGCACTATGTCTATATTATACAAAGACGTGTGATATAGTACCACGTTACAAAATGATCCAATTATATTACTCAGCGGTCCGGGTAACTTGATACAGCATGAACAAATAAATGCTCAATATTTTTTATTGGACATTATGTTCTAGGTCTTACAAGTTTCGAGCGAGCTCCTCCACGTAAGAAACATCGATAGACTTAAATAATTGACGAAATTCATGGCCAATTTACTCAATACGGTGTAAAAATAGGTCAGGGTAAATATTTTCAATATCTTTGGCTACTGTATCATTTTCATTCTACTGTTCAACTAAATTAGTAAAGTGTTCGAATACTACGGTGAAAACATTGTCTAAGTTTGTGAGATTGAATTAATGTGTCCATCTAATTTTATTTAGAATGGTCGCTAGAAATCTCAAGTTAAGAGCAATTAATTTTCACTGCTCATTATTAAACCTATATAATAGCATGGATGTAACTGGCATCTATATTGGAGCAGTATTGTCAATGGGCCCATACCGATTTGTGAGCAGTATTGCTCATGGAGCCGCTGGGGCGAAAAGGTCCTCGAATATCGGCAGCATACTGCGTTTTGATAGGCACCTCACAAGGTGGTCCGATAATCTGGTAAATTTCGCGGGAAGCCGCTTGAGGCGGGCAGCGCTGGACCGATCGGGTTGGATATCCTTGGGAGAGGCCTGTATCCAATTCCGGACGTCTCTTGGCTGATATGGTGAGGTATGCCGCTGCTTTTCCGGATTGAATACTGTGTACCACTAGAAATCATCTTGGGATATTCGACTACACTACAGGCTTAAAGAGCCACCAAGGTACTCGCCTTCTTAATTACCCGGTCACGCTGTAAAGGCCATATGTGATCAACAGCAACGTTGTTAAAAAATAAATATGGAGAGCATTGTAGGCCCAAAACTATTGATCAACAAAATTTGACAAAGCTTGATTATATAGACAGACATGAGAAAAGTAGAGAAAGTCGATGGCGCTGCGGTCTTGCATTCTTTGAAACAATCACAAAACCATAGTTAGCAAGAGCACGGAGGGTACTCCGATTGGGGACTAAAAATGATCCAATTCGATTTTTCTTCGAGAAAACTGTTACAGGAAGAAAAAACAGATGTGTTTATTGATTGATGTAATATCATCGACAACTTCATGTTTGCACTGCCGAGGGTTTAGACAAGGTGCAAACGATACAATTCGTTTCTATGAGTCAACTCTTTGGTCGCCATTGTTTATTCTCAGTATTATGTCAGTGATTGCATATGTATTACGTCCTTTTCGATAAGCGCTCCTTACTAGGTGGTAGACCAATATTATGTAGGGTCGTCTGGATAGGTAACACCGCCTTTTTTATTTCTGCCGTGAAGCAGTTAGCTGTGTTTCGGATTGAAGATATTTTAATTATTACTAGATTATTAAAATCGCCCTAAGTGGTTAAATTAGCACCACTTAAAATCAGGTGGGCCGCAAGCTTGTTTATCTTCTCGTAATGTAAAAATATGTTATTCATTTTAAAAAAACGCCTTTGTAAATCTCGTGTGATATTTAAACTGTCGTAAAGTTGCCTATGCACAAACTGCACTAGTAAGGTCGAAAACAGGATGCCAAAGATCTTCTAGATGGTATGGTATAGTGAAAGGTCGTTGAACTACAGCAAATAAGTAACTTTTTATTTTCTCTGTTTTAATTAAAACGTGGTTGTTAAAAGCTGCTGCTTAATATTTAATAAATGAAACAATGCGACTAATTATATTAGCGTACCTCGTAGCGTAATCTCGTATATTTAATATGTAATTCTGTAAATTACAAATTAAATATACGAGATTAAATCACTAGACATTTTGCTCTGTGAAACTGGCCTTATTGTATGAAATTAATTGACTCCAAATCCTTTGCGAGAAAGGTGTGGTGTCCTTCTAAAGGTTTAAAGATAAGTATGTAACATAAATAGAAAGTCGTTTTAGTCCCTTGAAATCATTTGAAGCTTAAAAGCACTTCGTGTCCACTCCGCTCTTTTAAATATTTTATCTATTTTACGATTACAGGGCTTTCACATTACTGCACTAAATGTACCTAATGTATTAGACGGTATCCCTTTCACTACCCAAATATTTGAAATGGTACAATATTAAAATGTTTTCACATTTAATTTTACGGACTAAAATTTAGTTTTCGTACTTTTAAATGATCATTATTGACTTGGAGACGTCGAATTACCTAACATTGCTAATCATGTCAATCAATAATAAGTAGTCAATAAATAATGTCAGGAAAACAAATCAATAACAATTAAGAAGCTTATCATAATATATTCAACATACAACTAAAAGCATTTATAAAAAACCGGACAAGTGCGAGTTGGACTCGCCCACCGAGGGTTCCGTAGAAATTTGTATTTACAACATAGTAAAAATACACCTTGAGAGTGTCGAAATATAAGTTTTTCGTATCTTTTTTTGCGTTAACTTAGAAGTTTGATTTTTTCACAGCTTCAAGGAATTGTAGACCTGAGTATATGGTTTTAATTTCAACTCGATACCTCCACTCGTTACCGAGATAAGCGCATACCTCGATAATTGATTACGTACTTTAAATAAAGACTATATTTTATATGATTTAATTACAAATTAATAGGTTTCAGAGTTTCCCCTGTATTTGTAGTATATGACAGCAAATTTCATAGTTCAAGTCGACAGGAAGTCGAAATATACGTTTTTTGCGACATAAGCGGCCGTATCTTTTTTTTCCGTTAACTAAGAAGTATAATTTTTTTACAGCTTCAATGGACTGTAGATATGAGTATATGGTTTTAATTTCAACATGATACCTCCTCTCGTTCCCGAGATAAAGGGTCTTGACAGACAGACGGACAACAAAGTGATCCTATAAGGGTTCCGTTTTTTCCTTTTGAGGTACGGAACCCTAAAAATCGAAGCTGACCATTTTATTTCAACTAAAATTTGTAAATGCTTAACAAAGTACTTGTGTATATTTATTTATTCAAATTATACTTTCATTTAAATTTCGGTAATCAAATATATCTATTAATAATATTTGGAGGCTTATAATTCTCAAGTTTTAAAGTCAGGATCAAAACCGGTGCTAAATAGGTAGTTACAATTTTCAACACACAATAATAAGAATACAAACCAAGTCTTGTTTTTAAAAGGCAAATCAACAACGTACTAGACGAATGACATAGCGATAGCTGCTTAGCGGAGATTATTTTATTCATCCTCATGTAATATGGAAGGGATTAGATAGCGTATAAAAAGGACAACCAAGGACGTGAGGATAAAAAGTGACTCCAAATTTGACTTTTAAATGACTGTGGTCTGATGGTTTGAGCACGGCGTCATTTCAAGTGGCCTCAGGTTCTAACAATGGGTATAAATTTGTGGTAAGTTTGATTGGTGGTAGGGCGTGATTAATAATGCCTGGCTAGCAAATAACATTTAACACTATCGCCATAGCAAATGTATTTTACATTGTGGTGTTTACATTCAATGACGAGATAGCAAATGCGTATCTGGTTGAGGGTTCCAATTGAAGTTCGCTAACACTCTCAAAGTTAAACACTATTAATAAATTAATGGGAAAGTCATAGAATTGAAATTAATATAAAACCAAACAACAAAAGAAATACTTCGACTTCAGTTATCAATACTAAAACTGAACTTTTATTATTATATTAATAGATTCTCAGTAATACTTTTATTTATTCCCTAATCCTAAAGGCTTTCTAATCCGGTCCCTACTTTCCTGGGATCCTTTTACCCTTTACGGGATTTGTATCCTCTGTAAAATTATATAATGTTTCATTTAAAATAAGTCCAATAACGTGATTTTATTGAATTCATATCGAATGTAAATCTGTTCATAATTTCAAATTCAATATTTTTAATTATCTTTTTGAAATCTGTCGGGTGATGTTGATGGAAGAACATTTGAAGGTAACTTGATAAAAAATAAGGTTAACTATCGTGGTATACGCAATAACCATAACTTTTCAATGGTGCTGTTGTAATTCATATTTATTACACTCTTAAGATTAGTTGGAAGCTCAATAGTGGAAGTTTCGACTATTATTTAACAAAATTCGGAGCGACCGAACTGAGATAGTGCCTCGACCTTACAGTGGACCACAGTGAAATAACGCTCCATTTTTGTGTTGTTGGCGAGAGGCTCTACGCGGTAGGAAACGGGATTAGTGTTGGCAACGCGCTATCAAGGAGGGCAAAAGTATTATACACAATTGGAGTTTCTCCCGAGTTCTTGTTGTAAAAACACGTATTGAGAGACTGCATTTTTAATTCTGATCAAGCGTGCAATTTTTGTTACTTTGGTTACATTTTCAATTGACATTGGCAAAATGCGCACATTATAATAAGTATCGCGACGCCATTAATTAAGAATAGAAGAAAGAAAGAAATTATTTATTGGTACACAAGAACATATAAGAGAGAAATTACAAAATACTACAAACAATAGAATAGAATTATACAAACTTCAGTTTTCCATGGTAAGTAATATTGTTTTTATAAAATCACTTTAAGATATTATTAAAATAAGTTTTTGAAATGAACCATCCACTGTGATAATTTGTCGGTTGTGACATTAAAACATTTTGATTAAATAGCGATAAAAGTGAAAAAGTTGTGTAACTAGTCATTACAATGTTCAATAAAGTTTGTTATTTTTCGTAGCCTCAAAGAACTTTTAAAACTATTTATGAAGACTCACAATAAATTATTTTATTGCCATTGACTAAGATGTGATTTTGAAGTGCTACTAAAGCACTTAAAAAATTTGACATCTCTTTTTGCCATTATTCTTTCATATAATTTCACAGAGCAGTTTTTTTTGTAAAGATAGCGTTGATGATAAGTAACTTTAAATCTTCCAAATGCCACGATGCGTTTCGAATTTTTATCGAAAAAGATTAATTATGATTAACTATTTAAAATTATAATATTTATTTTAATGTTAATAAAAAAACATGTCTACTTACGTCGGTAGGACTCTTCTTGGTGCGGCTGGATGAAAAGTGTTCAATGACTTCCCAGTTGGACTTCTTTGGGGCGGGGGTGTCAGCAGGAGAAGGCGAGGCGTGTTGCGCAGTCGACGGTGTACTCCGACCCGACTCCTCTGCCGCCCGACCGGGCGCCGCCGACGAACGGAGTGACGCACATCGGCGTCCACGCATCGCCTCCTGTAATATTAATATTTATTACTTCACGCCCCAGACAGGACACCGCTCATATTTAATTCATTGTCTACGTTATTTCTTTTTTTCTGCGAATATTTTCCGAAGACCGTTTCCATTTGTATTGTATTGATAAGCATATATTTTTTGTTAACATGCTGATTAATAATATTGGTATTGACAATAGATAATTTCGTTTGGAGTTTAGACTACAATCTCATCCAAAAATGAGATCTAATCAAAGTGCCAAATATTTTATTAATTAAGTCTTAGGGCATAAACCAAGGAAAGTTGGTGTCAGGTAGACGGCTGGCCGTAAAAACTAATGCAAAAACCTACAGCAGAATCAAAATTTTATTGAGAGTCGACTAAAAGAAAGATGTACTTAGGCATGAAATATATTTATTATTGGAGTTTCTCCCAAGATCTTGATGTAAAAACACGTGTTAAGAGACTCCATTTTTAACTCAAATTTATCGTACAAATTTTGTTATTTTGATTAGGTTTTCACTTGACATTGGCAAAATGCGTAACTTTCATGTATCGCGACGCCATTAATTAAGAATAGAATATTTTTTTTTTAAATTGACTAAATGCGTTTTGATTTCTCGTGATTAACAATACTGAGAGACTTTTTTAGCAACACTCGATGTAAGTTGTCCTATTGTATTTGAAAAAGAAAAGTGAAAATTTCGTAATACTGTTAAGTATCTACAGTAAGGCCCGTATTACAGAATGACACTCAGAAGTCAAACACGTCTTGAGAATCGTCTGTCACTTTCTATCATTTACAAAGTGATAGAGACGAAAGACGCTCAAGTCGGCGTTAATTCTTGAAACTTAGTCTATAATACGAACATAAGATTCCAAGTTCAGTATTAAGACAAGGTAAGCAAACTTCTTTTGTCAAACGTCAATATCGACTTTAACATATTTTGCATTACCTATATTGCCGCACAGGAATGTTTTTTGTCGCAAAAGCGAGACTCAAATTTTAATATCCCTTTAGGCATTTAAGGTATTCGGGGATTAACAATCTTAACGGAATATCAACGAGCCAAAGATTTATGTTACAGCTAATCGTTATCAGAAGAGTTGTCAATTTTAATTTAAAAAATTCTTCAAGCTCTGATTGTGTTCTATTATTTTATTTAATATTTTTAGCTTCCTAAAGTTTTGTAACATCGAGTCCAAATATGCATGCCGTGGCAACCTATAATTAAGTCTGCACTTAGAAGGCTTGTTAAGCACTTAGTTTTAAGCTGTATTAGTGTAAGATTTGTTGGTTGTCCTAAAATAAATAAATAAATAAATAAAAATATGTTTACTTGAGAATTATAAATAGCTATTTTCACTAGCTATCTTCGTATTTGGACTCCACTTCTTCTTACCATGAGGTGGAATGGAATCATTAGCTTGGCCTTTATATATATAAAAAAAGTTAATTGCTAATTTAAAATGGTGTACGGTACGGTTCATCTAACGAACTATGGCTGTATGTGTAAATGTACTTGCACGTTAACTCTGCGTGCGTCAATGGCAAAGGTGCTTGCGCGGTCACTCACTTATATTTCTTTTTTCATAAAAACCCTCACTTCTTTATCTTTTCCCTTTCATATTCTCTCGCGCGGTAAGGCTCGGTCCCCAAAGGTACGAAAGAGCTAGGAAGACCTTCCAGAGCCTGAGGGCAGGAAGAGTAATGTATACCTGAAGGGCGGCCCTCGGATTATGTCGGACTCGTAACAACTAAGCACCCCCTTGCCTAGTACCAGAGTGGCTATAAGGATATTTACAACACAAAGTCTCTCACAATATTGCGGTTCCAACTGAGCTAAGCTAAGCTAAGTTGCTAAGGATTTGTCTGATTTACTTTCCTTTATTTTCGCAGCGTCACACAGAGCAGCTCTTCTATTAGTGTTTTCTTAATGTAGCTTAGCTTATCTTAAGTATAACCGCAGCCTTATTTTGACTTGTATTTATTGTAAGTAGCAGTCCCCCATGGTTAGGCTTGCATTAATCTTAGTAATCGCTCTAAAAATATCCTTTCTCCTAGGCCTAAAACTAACGCCATACCAAATTTCATCAAAATAGGTTAAGTGGTTTAGACGCTCATCACACGTTAACAATAGGAGATTTTTCGAAACACATACTGATAAAACTGTTCTACTTACATATCAATATAAATAGAACTTTTTGATTTTTTTTTAGATTTTAGTGTATTATAAAAATCTCGAAATAGATCTTAGCAAAATAAAACAGTTGGCACTTTTATATAGAAAATTAGATTATTTAAATATGTAGCATCTTGTGAAGAAAAACAACAGTTTTATGGTTATTTTGGGTGTTTTTAGAGTATTTTACGCACACGCGTGACTCTCCATTTAGTATGAACACGGTCACTAGCCCGTTAATTGTTTCCCTCTTAATGCCTAATGTTAACCTTTTAATGTCTAGACACATTTTCTACGTTTTTTTCTCAAAATTAAATAATCGTGCCGTCTTTGCAATTTTGCATAACAATGACAGGGGCTGTACGGTTTTAAGTCTTCAATAATTTAATTTGCTTGTGATAATCCTGAGCCGGGAAACAAAATAGGTGACACTAGTTTACGAAGCACACAATAAATTATAAATACCTAATTCATAAATGATTTATAGATCAATAATATGTACCAATTATCTTATAAATACGCTGTCGTTATGATGTTATGATAGTGGTTGTAATGTGGTCGGTACCGAATACAAGTTCAAGTCGTTTTAAGTCAACTCTCGCCCACGTGCGTTCTTGCAAAAAATAAACAAAAATAACTTTATTTTTTGGTTCTTATAAAAAAGAAAATAGAATTTGTCCGGTGTGCGAATCGCACGAGCAAGGAAAAAGCATTACCGTAACATACTTCCGGAAAATTACACAAAAAATGAAACCTGTTATGTTTTCACCTCTGCAGTACCAAAAGACCTGTTTTGTTTCGTAAAATCTCGAACCAAAAATGATTTTTGCTTCGAGCTCTAAACAAGACTGTTGCGTTCAATCTAAATAATTGTAGTCATATAACTTTTAATCTATCTATTTAGATATAAATGAATTGCTGTTCGTTAGTCTCGCTAAAACTCGAAAACGGCTGAACGGATTTATCTTATCTTGGTCTTGAAATGTTTGTCCTAGTCCAGGGAATGTTTAAAAGGTGAGAAAATATGGAATAATTGCGAGGAAGATAGTAAAAACAACAATTTCATTTTCCCATATAAACTGTTCTGCCTACTTTCCTGTCAAACATTTGACGTTCCGCCATTTTAGCGAAGGAAGAGTTTTAATGTCGTTAGGATATGAGCAAAGACGTTTAGTAGGTACTCCGTGAATAGATGATACGAAGTACACAGGGTCATCTAGTTATTAAGAATTATTTTTAAGATAATAAAGAATGGTCTTGTTTTTTTCATCTGTAACAATTTTCTCGCTGGATAAGTGAAAAAGAAAGCCAATTTTTTATCATGTGGCTTTAAATCACTTACTGTGCTCAGTAGTCTATTTATGATTCATCGTGAACTAGCGGAGTTGTCAATATTCGACTACTTCGCTATTTCATGATTTAAAGTCAGCAGCAAAAAATTACCTTGCTCACTTGTTGAACAGATAACTATTTAAACCTAGTTAAGTATACCAAGAATACTGAGTAACTAATGTTCGTATTATAGAATAACTTTCAAGAATGAACGCCGACTTGAGCGTCCTATGCCTCTATCACTTTGTGCGTGATAGAAAGTAACAGGATTCTCAAGACATGTTTGACTTCTGAGTGTCATTCTGTAATACGGGCCTTAGATTGTGACATCTGTCCCGGTTTTAGGCTTTTGTTTGTTTGTTCACTGAAGGTTTAGTTGCTTTTCAGTTTGATGCCGCTTTGTGTGGGCGACAGGCTATTTTGAGGTAGGTACTGTATGGCCTATACTGCCAGATGTGCTTTATGTGTAACTAATATGTTACGAGATGGCAAACAAGCTAGCGGGCCACCTGATGTTAAGTGGTCACCGCCGCCTATAAACACTTGCAATATTAAGTGTAAATCACTTAACACCGTAAGTGCGTTTGCCATCCTGGGGACTAAGATGGTATGCCCTCCATGCCCAGTAATTACACTGGCTACCTTTCGCTTCAATCCGAAACACAGCGAACTGCTTCGCGGCAGAAATAAGAAAGGCGGTGGTACCTACCCAGACGACCCTACATATGGGGTCTACCACCTAGTAAAGTATGTATGTATGTTTAACACATCGGTTGGATGAATGAATGAAATTTTATTCTAAGACTAAACATCGAACATAAATAAAAACACATACAAGCAATTATATCCTTAAATCAGTAAAATCAGAAACATTCTTAAAATTAAAATGGCGTTTGCGTTAGAAGAGGAGAACAGTTCAGCATGTGACAGACCCTAGAGGTCTGACGTTGGTTTTCGACTGGCATCTTATGTATGAAGCGTCGGTGGCGTAGTGCGTAAGAGCGTCGTCTCCCACCCGGGAGGCACTGGTTCGATCCCCGCCACGTACCAATGTGTTTTCAAATTTTGAATTCATATGTACGTTTAATCGACGCTTTTACGGTGAAGGAAAACATCGTGAGGAAACCTGCACACACCTATGAAGAAATTCTTAGGTTGTGTGCGAAGTCGACCAACCCGCACTTGGCCAGCGTGGTTGACTAAGGCCTAATCGCCCTGAATGTAGGGTAGGCTCGGGCCCCTCGGTGGGGACATTATATGAGCTGTTGATGTGTGATGTGATCTTATGTATGTAAAAATTGGTTGTGCGAATAAGTCCAAATACAAACATTTATTAATACGTAGCCCGCTTACATTGATTTTACTTTATACAGTCTGGCTCACATGAATTAAACATCATAATATACTACTCGGGACTGGACCAATGAATTTAGAATGAGATTCACTGAAAGTCGCGAATAGCTGCTCTGACATAAACCGTAGGCATTTTGAATGACTTTGTTGTAAGGTCACTTCATATATCAACATCAAGCTGTCAAACTTGAGAAGGGCATCAATAGTTCAGGTAACAAATAAGAGATTTACACATTGACTTATATACCCATCAAACGTGATAGGGGACGGTATCGCACATTTTGAATAAATTTATCCTTTTCGTATATAGGTATACATTTGAATATTATTACGACGACACGGCTCTAAACTATGATCTCTTCGTGCGTAAACAAAGTGTGTGCTTTTATGGCGCATAAAAGTTGTTCGTCTATGAGATCTTGAATAACATTTCGATATACCTAATGATCGATTGTACAATGTTACTGGTAAAACAAAACAGTGTTAAATTGTATTTTTAGTAATCTTCAAATAATAATCTTAATGGAGTTATAATTAAATAAGGTTTAGGGAAGACGACTTTACAAATAAAGACAAATGATATCACTTTTGCATTTATAATATTAGTTAAATAGGTATTATACACAAACCATCAATGAAATGAATTATACATTGAAGATTTGTCAGTACCTACTAAAGGCAGATGATTTGTCAATTATTATGGAAATCACATGATGGTAAGATACAAGCAGCGAAAATCTTGGCTGATGAACAGACAAATCTAATCCATTTTGAATTTCTGAAAAAGAACTTTGTTTAACATCGATTGTTCTAGACTTCAAGTCGTAAATAAGAAATAAGCAGTTAATCTGCTGTTGCTTAGTTGTCGCGTCGGTTTAGAGAATGTCAACCAGTGCCTAAGTTATAAATGGGCTTACATTTCTTTCTGGCGATTCAAATAATTGATCAAAGCCATTTCTGTTGAAATTTACTTATAATTAAAATATTGTTGGGAGTTTGGATCCTTTTTATATTACAGATTAAATTTTCTAAAAAAATCGTTAGTTTTGTCTCCCTCGAAGAGTCCTAGGGGCGGTGGTTCCGCCATCGACCTCCTTCATACGTAATACGTACGGTCAGCATGAAAATGTATCGTATAAAAAGGTGATAAAAATCTATTACTGCACGTGCTCGCGTTGTTATGACAAGGTACTAATGTGTTAAACTACTTCTGATTCTGTCTGTACCACAATGACAGATCAAACACAAACCACACTACCAAGACCTTGTACCATTGAGCAACGGCAATATTCGAAGTTTAATTTACAGGGACCGCATTTTGGCATCAAACGCAACCACGGCTGAATCACCAGAGATACGGCGCACTGATAGGTACTGCGTAGACAAGTGGCAAACGATTTAACGTTTCTTATTCGTTATCCTATCGAACGAATGACAATTTTTGACTACTACACTTCGTGAATACACTGCTACCTAAGACTACTACTCATATTTGACACGACGGTCACCATGCAGCTTTCACAAGAATACATCAGTTTCATACAAAATATTGTTTTCGTAAGACGTTACACGCAATCAAATGGACACTTGGCTGGGCCTTTGGCCGCCCCGCAGAAACGCAACCATAATCAACAATTTGTAACTTCGACGTAACTGCACGCACACTGGTTGTAGTGTACATATGTGAATAGGTACTCAGGCTCATCATCATCATCATCATCATCAGCCCGTTATCGCCCACTGCTGAGCATAGGTCAATCTTCATGTACGCCACTCGTCCCGATCCTGCGCTAATTTCATCCAATTATGACTTGCGATCTTTCGAATGTCGTCAACCCATCTTGCGGGCGGTCAACTTAGACTCAGCACTATGTAAAGTTTTTTGTGGCCCTGAGGATTTTATGTTTTTAAACAATGTGGTGTTGTTGCCCTAATGGAACGCCTTTTATAACAAATTTAAGTTGCCATAGGAATAAAAAAAAACTTATTTGAATTTTGTAGTTTAGGCGAAATAATGACATTAGACTTCAATGCCTTCGCACATGGCTTGTCGCGTCAGCGTACTCGTATACCATATTGTATGACATGCGTCTCATAGTACGAAACGATTACGCGACTAGCAACAACTGAGTTCTACACACGGCTCGTAACTACATCGCCCTTTCTCCGTTATTAATTGGATCATAATACTAATCGAGCATTGATGCCGATTCATTATAATAAGTTTTTAACCGAGTTTGACAGTTTCAGTCGTTTTCAAGCTTATGAATGAATTGCTCGTTAACTTGTCATCCATTAAATAATGAAAAGGCTTATAAAAATAGTACCAGATACATTTACAATGGCATCAGAAATAGCTTTAGTCAAGTATGCAGTGCATTCTGTGCATAAGTGTTGAAAATGCAAAATACCACTTTATATTTTTAATTGTGTAAAAGCATTTTAAAATAGCCTGCCTTTGTTGATGCCTGTAACAGCTTTGTCTATTTATTTTTAGTTTACTAGCAGATATTTTTGCTCTCCTTTAGAGCCAATAGATTTCACGCTCGACCGACAACCCTTTCCTTTGCCGATGAACGTCTGTTGTCATAATAAACATCACTCAAAAGATGTAAAATTGATCGGGTTAATTCAAGTAGAATTTATGCAATAATTTTGTGGTGGTTCCGATATGTTTACTTAGTTTACTAGTTTGTTTTTTTATCGTCTGGTGAGGTGAATACTTGGCATAATTTTAGGGGACATATTTTATAATATTTTTAATACTGAATCTGGTTTAACATTAGTCTTAGATTGTTAGTTCTTTGAAGGCGCTGTGTCATGGTTAATAAGTACACATTATCTTTTCAAAGTGGATTATGTAGACGGCTATGGACCGTGTATCTATAAATAAAGCAGCAGTTGATCAGAAATGAATCGTTTGATCATTTAATTGGGTCTTGATTGTGTGGAGGAAGAATTATTAAGGAGAATAATTGTAAATGGTGTCATATTAATGGATCTAAATTATTGTGTAAACTATCATAAATAAATGAGAGAATTATCGAGTAGTATTAATATTTTTATTTAAGTATTATTTTCTTCAATAATTTCATGTCTATTTATTTCAATCAGCAAATTTTTAACATGTAGCTAAGTAAATTTTTAAACGAATAAACCGTATGCAATTACGATTACCTTCCTGTGTTTTGGTTTAAATTTGGCTGAAAGAATTTATGTTCGGAAACAAATTTACATTAATTATTCACAAAGCTTCCGGTAAAAGATTGACGATTCGTTAAATATGTTTTTCTATAATAATTCCAACGCGGAAACGTTCGTTTGCATAGGTAAATTGTTACGATGCCTCACTTTTTATTTATGTTTAATTATTATTATTTAACGAACTCGATGAGAATTAATGTGGAAGGATTGAATATAGACAGTGAGGAAGACCTTTCATAACCGTAATCTTCAATCAGACCGCAAACTAACTCTTTCTATTCAAAGAGCAAAAATAACTTGCGTTCAAAAATCTTGTACGCAACCACTATTTGAATTCTCCAAATGATTAATAGCACCTACTGTTTTGGAAAAGACTGACGTTCAATTATTAATTATTATTCGTATATTTACATGTTGATTTTGTACATTTTGTTTTTGCACAAATATAAATGGTAAAGATAAATTAAGTTAAGGGAAGTCGCTAAGAGAAAAGAAATGATAGTATAAATGACATTTAAAAAGAGTATCTACTAAGCTGTGAGCACAAAACACCGTGAAAATAGAAAAATAATTCGATAAACGTTAATATAATTGACCATTAAATAAATATTTTATACCATCACCTGGCCGGTTCTATTTATATAGAACATGGACTCTCGGCGCCCCTTTGTAATTTGGTGGATAATGGATAAACCACAAAATGTATATTTGCTTTGTGGGAATAGTTCAGCTGACCTTTGTAGATTATGACAGTTCGTGAACCTCATAGCTTTTGCAAACGGATGACTAGGACTTTGCTTTCATAAAATATTTTGTGTATTGAAAGAAGGAATTTTTAATCCTATTATAATACCTAATGTTTTTATATTTATTGTATAGAGATTATATCTACTCCTCTTCATGAACAAGTATCATTAGGTATCTGGGTCTATGTCCTCAACGACGAAAAACGAATTATAATACGAGGAGCCTGTTTAAGACGTCGCAAGTAAGTTCCTATTTAGAGTATCCTTATAGTCTTATTAATGACTTTATTAATAAACATATTTATATGGCAATAATGAAAGTATAAGTTAGGAAAAGGAAAGGAAAGAATGTTGAAAGAACACCGTTTGTATTAGATTTGGAATACAAAATAAATATAACTGATAAGAAATACCACTGGTATTACAATATTTCTTTCCTTATCTACACTAATCTTTGTTAATCGAAATATATTTTTGTTTTCGTCTACTATTGTAAATGTATTTTAATTTTTCTACTTTAAGCACTTAATTCTATAAAGGGGGCTTGACAAAAGTTGACTTTTTTTACTTTTATGTGCATAACAAGGCAGATGAACTCCTCTGGACAGTACTTTTTAAAATTGCTCCTTTCAAAATAACCCATTGATAACTGCTGGTCAATCAGTTGATATTCGAAATAAGACCAATTGGGCAAGTGGAGAAGATGTCAACAAAGATGTAGCAGAGACCTTTATTTGAATAGGCACTGCTTACTCCGCGAGTGGATTAAGTGGCCTAAACAAATGCTCGACTGACTTGCCTTAATTAGACTTTCTCTCGAAATTCGATTACGCTAGACTACAGGCACTCTAGAGGAAACGACTGGAATCCTCTTAAGGGGTCAATTTGGGCTGGCGACCTCGGCCTGAAGATGCAACTCGTAAGTCGTAAGAAGATGCAACTTTACTTATATAGATATTTTGATAATAAACTTAATTTTTTTGATAAGACCTATTTTCAAGATAGTTTTTGAAATATTTGTAGTACAGAGTTTTAAATATTCTCATTAATAACTATTTGTTGGGTATTTAGTGTAGTTTTATAAAGTTTATTAATCAAAATTTACGTTATTATTGTTCACGCATTAACAATAATAGCGTAAATTTTTAACGTAGATTTTCGAGAAATCGCGGCGAGAACTGAACTTATTTCCGCAAAAAGCTTTTTGGTGATTAAGTTATTCATTGGCGTTAATGTATCGTTTCTGAAGGAGGAATTTTGATGGTAATAAAATAAATTTGGATGAATAACTAACATTTTGTGATGCTACATTATTCTTCACTGATATAGGCTTTATTTGATAAAAAAAACACATGGACGAAGTAGCGGGTGGAGCGCTATAGGCGGTATATAGAAGATTATTGGTAAAACACCAACCACGCAGGCTTAGATAGCTAACATTATAAACAACGAGTTTTAATACAGCCACATATAATGCAATAAATTGAGTTAAAATGATTTTTTTTTAGTTTTTATTGTACTCTCGTGACAATGTCTATGTTTCATTCATAAACGACAGGAAGACGCTCCACGATTGTGCGCTGCCTATTATGTAGTTAAAATACTTCAAAGTAGCACTTTCTTCACCAGTTAATAACCTACCTGCTGTTGTGCTGCATTGAGTCCACAATCCCTTCACACTTTACCAGGTTCGAGACTGGCTAGATTAAACCATTACAACGAATACTTACCGTCTAAAAATCAGTTGTTCAAATTTGGAAATCTTGTAGCGTATTGGCGGAGGGCTTCCAACACATTGTCATCACACCGAGCTAGCATCCTCACCATTTTCGTGTATTCGATATTGGAATACCGATACGCCATGGTAACAATAAAACATAAAAAAGCATAGAGGTACGAAAGATCGATCGATCGATGCGGTGGAGAGAAACTATGGCACACAAGGGCGAGTGACGCACGCGCATCAAAGCGGCCGACTGACGACCGGAACCGGAAGAAATAGTTCAAGTTCAAAAACGCTAGCGCCGTCCATCCCGCCCTTATACCCCGCGAATCGCAAGGCTTTGTTAACCTAATCTTGGAGATGCACGTAGAGTTATTATCTTTTGAGCGGTAAATTAAATTAATATTTAATTTTGTATGAAAGTTAATTCTAAAGAATTATCAAAAGTCGTAGAACAAACATTGTTGCTTATGATGTTAGCTATCTAGTCTAGCGAGGTTGTTGGTGTTTTATCAATAACCTTGTATAATAAACTCACTAATTTTCAACGAGTGCCTGTCCGTTACCGTACATGTAACCAAATCGTTTTAGCATTGATGATCGATGAAATATGCTTATCAAAAAAACGCATAAATTGGTTCAATTGATATCAAGGAACATCACATTTTAAATTCAATAGAATTTCTCTGACAAAGAAAACAATAATTCTTCAAAACTACGGTAAACTACGATTCACGAAAGTACTCGAGATAAATTTTATTTGAATGCTTTCATTGTATAGTTCCTAAGACTTCGGAATCAAGCGTTCAAAAGGAGTACTATACTGGACTCCTACTTTCAACACTCCATTGAAACGTGATAAATACCTATCACTTCTGGCTTTGTATTGCTTCAGTACGGAGAGAAGGGTCCAGGTTTTGAACAGATTAATAACATTTCCGCTTTCATGAGATGTCACTGAGAACTTCAACCGGACTCATATTTAATAATAGATATTATTACACCGGTAACGCAGTATTTTATTTCAAATATAATTTCATGAACATATTATTGCAAATAATATTACTAATTATTCAAAAAATCAATGACTAATTGGTAGCGCTATTTCCTAAAAGTAAGAGCATCAAAAGTAAGAGGAAGATAGAAGAGGTCCCTCCAACTCACAGAAGACGACAATTTTATAGAACACCATCCAGAGAAGTTTGCAAAGCTTCATGACTTAGGAGACAAGGTCATGGACCTTACAAGTCTTTACTAAAGATTTTTTTGTTTCCAAAGTGCTTTATGAAAATAGAATTGACGATTCGCAGAATTGACCATCCAAACGATAGCTGACAATCACAATATACACACTTTTATAATATTTTCCTCATTTCTAATTTCTTTCCACTTGTTTATATTGTGGGAGAGAATCATTTTAAACTGACCCCTAAATTACCTAATCGCTACTAGGTCTGATTAGACTGTGAGTTCTAATGGTATTTTTTTCGGAAGTACAAGTCTGCTTTAAGAGCTGGTTCAAAATTGCTTACTATCCATGTCAATATTTATAATAAAACCGCATTAAATAGCTACTTAATTTCATTCGATCTTAGAGGGATATCTGATCCGTAATATTATTTGAGCAGCTCAAACCCTCATAGATTATTTCAGTCCAACTGATAGATAACACTAGAATAAAAAGACGGACTGTCACTGAACTTAGCTTTACTTAAAATATACACCAGCGTAACATGTGACATTTTTTATAATAAGTACTAGCTGTCCCGGCCACGCGTTGCTGTGGTAATTTCATACTACTGACCTATAACATTGTATCTGCAGTATAAAAAATATGACTACTTATCAAGATAAAAACTATCCTATCTCTCAAGTTGGATCAAACTGCACACAGTGTACAAATTTGATTAAAATCGGTTAAGAGGTTTAGGAGTCTATCGCGGACAAACAACGTTACACGTAATTTATATATAAAGATTAACATTTCTAAGGCTCCATACAACATTTCGTTACAGCCATGGAATTATTGAGTAGTGTGAACAAACATTGAAATGTGGAAATAATTTAACCAATTACGTCCACAAACGTGATTGTACGAACGACGCCAATATGTTATTTTTATTACGGAGTGAACACACCACTGCGCCAAAATGTTTGTATGTTGTTATATAGTAGTGGAGTGGCTAAATAGTTACCACTCCATTTGGGACTTTATGGATAGGTCTACTCTTTATATAGGTACCCTAGTGTTTTTTTTTATATTTGTCTTACTTTAACATTAAATTAAATATTTATTTTAACATATAAATGGATCAAATCTAAGCCCGCAAAAAATGTATTGTCGGAATTGTAGACTATGAAAATTATAGTATTTTCACTTATTCAATAATAATTTATCACTGGGATAAAACATAATAATCTAATATGATTTTTATATTAAGCTTAAACATTTGAATAATATCTCATTTTCAAATTGTTCTATTTTAATAGATATTTGTAGTACAGATCAAAAGGCTTAATTTAATAGTGTTGAACAACAAATATTTTTCTTGAAAACCTTTGAAGTACCCATACAGTAAAATAAACTTTATTCCGAATGTTGTCATTATAATCTAAAAACCACTATTAGCTACCGTTACATATGTGATTGACCTTATCAGAAGCGAAATCGTGCTGGCCTGATTTACGTAGATGTGTAC
Source organism: Elophila nymphaeata (assembly GCA_955850985.1). Classification (NCBI taxonomy): domain Eukaryota; kingdom Metazoa; phylum Arthropoda; class Insecta; order Lepidoptera; family Crambidae; genus Elophila; species Elophila nymphaeata. The sequence goes on from OY039065.1 coordinate 25,455,451, forward strand.
GTTCCATTATCATTATTATAATACTATTATTCAGAAGAACTAATATTGAATAACAAAACAGAAGACAACAAAGTCACCTTGACCTGACAATCTCATCCAGTGCTTTAAGGATAAGGCCATAAGAGTAACAATTTATAAAAAAACCATCTGGAATACACAAGGTCAACCTCTAACCGAAAGCTTAATGTATATGGTATTAAGGCATTATAAAACGCATCTTATAGAAAAGGCTGTATTAGCTATGCATGAGACATGGATTTTCTGTTTTGAAAATATATCTGAACGGGCGTTACTCAAAAAGATTTAATAAAACATTGTTATTTATTAAACACCTAAAATGATACTTTACATTATTATACCAATCTGTTGGAAAGTGGAACTACTAGAAAGACTTGAAGAGTTGGATGCTGGCTAGAGGATGTACCTACTACAAAACACATACATACGATAACGCTGGTAATCCTGTAAGCTGTTGAACAGAACCTTAGTTAACATTTTGTTACATACAAAGCCGCGAAGTGCCTCCTTTAATAAAGATTCAAGATAATTGTTCTATTCGAGATTCCAGACAGCTAGTGCGAGAAATAGAGACCTGCAGTAACCATCCTCGCTGCTCCCTTGCTGACCTGCAAGGTATTTCTTCACGCTTCTTTTGAATGACCCAAGTTAATGAAATCCAGCATTAGTCACCTTTCACGAAGCCTATGAGTAGTGATACGGACGCTACAAAACGGCATATTATTTATTAGTTGATACCAATGATTATATTATATTTAAAAGAAGGCGATGTCTTATAGGCGCGCGCATTGTTATCCTCCAAAACGTACCATTAGGGAGAATTTCCTGCTATCAGCCTATGTCAAACGTTGAGACGTATCAAACCATCAAGAAAACATTTGACAGCTTTAGATCCTGTGGCGCAGATCTCAAAGCAATTTGCTTTAAACGTACTGAATGAACGAACATGGATCTTTATTTTATAATATCATTGGTGGATGTGTTTTAAAATTATCGGCTCAGCCTCTGGGCTAACAGCTTGGATATGCCAAAGGATGTCACGTTTTTGATTGGTAAAATTTCAAATATTTGTACTTTATATTTTACCTTGATGCAACAACAAATCAAAGGCGTGCCATTTAAACATTGTCATTAAGTATGATTATTATTCTTATCGTTGTTTGAAAAATGATTCGTTAAATAACTCATTTGTTTAATTTTAAGGTATCACTTTGATTAGAAATATAATACCATGCGTGTCGCATTTCTTATCAATGCCTACTTATTGCCCGTTCAAGTTCTTGCCAAACTTCCAATTAGAAAACTTATTTACACAAACATCGAAATATCAAAATCTTATTACCCAACGCTGGCAACAACTGTTGTTTTGACATTTCATACCAACATCCACGAACAATAATGTTTTGAAAGTTCCATCAAGCTACAACCCCGGCGACCATTAACAAGTCGCAGAACAAACTAGGAAATTCTTCGTGTTCATTACACATGTAATTCGCCTTTATATCGAGTGCAGTAACGTTTAAACTAACAGTAGCATTCATTGGTCCATGCGGGGCATTAAGGCACTTCGCTCGCTAGCTTTATTAAGTCGTACTGGTATTGTTTGGAAACGGAAATAGATTTGAATTGTAAGCTTCGGAATAGCGTTTGCTAGTGAGCAAATATGACGTAGGCTTGTTAGTGTGCGTGTGATTGGTACACAGAATAATCTTAGAACAAGATCTAAAGGGAACAGAATAATAGAACTCATAAATGAAGGTGTAGCAATGGAAGCTTATGGGTTTGTTTCCCACATAAACGTGACACCAATGATATTAGACACAAATGAACGCGTCACGTGTTTTAACAAATCCTAAAATTATTTATTTTTAGAGAGGTTAAAAAAAAATACTAATTTTTTTTTAAGCTGCCGTCTACATTCAATGGACTACTTATCTGTCTACACTTTAGACATTAGATTTTGTACGATACCTATCCTCAATTATAATAAATTTAAAAATATAATATCATTATCTTATACAAAATAATATGACAAAATTCTACCGTTACCAAAAGAAACTGTCGGTAGTTATTTTATTGAAATCCGTTAAAAAGATTGAAATTTTTATTTAAAAGTAATAAATATACATATCGTTAAAATGAAGTTCTGCAAAGTCGTTGACAGACCATTCCTATCAAACGTATGAAGGCAACGAAACAAATATTTAAGTAAGAAACTATCAAAATTATTCCATGATTAAATCTTGTGCTATTTGATTTGTTTTGTTTTACTGCAATTGATAACCACATAATATGTTCTTTTTATAAGACATAGAAAAGCTACGGCTTGTGCATAAGGGATCTCTAACCAACCGTTAACCACTTACCTCCAATAACCCGGAATCTACAGATCATACAAATAGTAATTTTTTATTTCATATATTTCTTTTTCATTGCAAAGGTTGTTGTGTGGCTCTAGCATAGAGCCACACAACAACCTGAGGTTTGGCCAGCCAAACTTGTCTAACACCTATTTCATAAATTTCAGTTTCGGCATTTGACTCATTGAAGTAGCCACTCCTAGGATTACCTGAAAATTCGTTACTAGAAAAATGCACTGAAAAAGATCGACTTGCCTCAGGCGGGTCTTGAACCCGCATCTTCCGCAATCCGGGCGGCTGCATTGACCATTACGCCACCGAGACACTGCTTTTCGCTGTCGAAGCTTGGTGCTTTATGTTTTTATGGTAAACTTTTTCATCAAATCTTTGAAATTTGTACTTCTAAGACCGGAACGAAATATTTTTGCAAATATTTGACGCCCAGTTAAGATGAAACTCCTTGACATTATGGAATATTTTTTTTGTGGAATATTTTTTTTTCAGTGCATTTTTCTAATATTTAAATATTTACGCGTTTGTAAACGCAAAAATAAAAATTATTGCATGAAAATTCGTCGAAGTACGCCATTTTTATGTACTTTGACTAAGGCTCTATGCCAGACCGGTTTAGCCTCGATGTTTGAATATAACGTCTTTATAACGTAGAGGTATCCAGGCCTCATTAAAACTTAAAAGATATGTTGTATTAAATTAGCTCGATTTCATAACAAAGTGAATTTCGAACTAATTATTAATTTACCTCACCGCTACGTTAACTTTGTTTACGTATATTTTGGAGAAGTCGTTTTGTTTCGAGATTGTAAGATCAGCCACAGCTGCGAAGTTATCTTAACAGTCAAGTTCTTTAACGGTTTACCATTGTAAAACAGACATAGGTAGTAAATATACAAAAGCCATTATTATAGCTGAATTTAGGATACAAATTACACTCGATATCATTAAAAAATATACTCTTTTCCAACGACTAAATAAAAGAAGTTTCCCTCATAAAATTGCTTAGTCTTTTTCCATCATACTAAATTTGATTGGAAAACTTTCGCTTTATTATTATAACTTTCCAAATCATTCCAATGCTTGTACATTAATTTTCTTTAAAAATACAATGCCTTTCTTGAGTATACTTCTAAAATTTTCTTAGAAGATTGAATACCGCAATTAATTGACAATGCAAAAATATTAAAGGACAAACCCCTCTGAAATTTTCCTTGAAATCTATTAAAGAATATTAATAATTATTGCCATTAAAAAGTCCTTTGTCTATTTTATATCTATAAAGAAATAAATTAAAAACGTTTTTCAATTTCTCTCATATAATAGAAGGTCGTTATGCAGCAATTGTATAGTAGACGGAATAGATATTGTCACTTTACGACAGGGAGAGCATATTCGCTCTAAGTTTGTCCTACTTGTCGTAAGATTTTGTGTTTTTGCCGGAGATTAATGTTGCCAAAGCCGAATGTGGTAACGAATGGCTTTAGTTAGGGAGTGGCGATACCTAGTGTTTAGTTTTAGGTTCCCAGGTGACTAATTACCATCTTACGCTTATTTGCCAACCAAATAATTTCATCTATCCTTATAACGAGAAATTAAGCACCGCTTCTGAATTCAACCCTCTTGTTCAACGAGATTCTTGGATTCGCATTTGGACTCCACTTCTGCTTACCATACAGGTGGAATGGAGTCATTTGCTTGACCTTTTTATCATCATCAACAGCTCATATAATGTCCCCAACAAGGGGCTCGAGCCTACCCCACATTAGGGGCGATTAGGCCTTAGTCAACCACGCTGGCCAAGTGCGGGTTGATCGACTTCACACAGAACCTAAGAATTTCTTCATGGGTGTGTGCAGGTTTCCTCACGATGTTTTGCTTCACCGTAAAAGTGTCGAATAAACGTACATATAAATTCAAACTTTGAAACACATTGGTACGTGGCGGGGCTAGAACCGGTGCCTCCCGGGTGGAAGACGACGCTCTTACGCACTATGCTACCGACGCTTTCGACCTTTTTATAAAAAAAGATCAATCAGATCGTGTTAATCCCAATGGTTTCTGAATTCATGATTCTGAAAAAATGTAATTGCTTTAGGGGGTCACTGGGATATATAGGGCGCTGACGCTCTTTACAACAGCATACCGAAGGAGGGTAGGTGTAACATAAAATGCCGAACATAAAATATAGCAGTATATCGGTAACAAGACACAATGCACCGACCCAATATAAAGTGGGAGCAGGATAGGATAAAGAACTTCAATGAGATAAATAGGTGCTAAAAAGTAAAAAAGTAGTTGAAGCGAATGATCACTTATTGACTGAACGGTGTTGACTGAATTAGACTGTCGTGTGTAATAGTCGTCTGCTATTATCACATTATGCAATGTTGATAGACCGACGACGACAATTACGTCACTCGACGCTTAACAAAGACAACACACGTAGGCTGTGTCTAGTTATGACAACTACATTTACACCAATAGCCTGAAGCATTTGCAATTCCTGCAGCTGAACATTTATATACCACAATGGAAGTGCAATCTTCTTCATCTAATGAGACTTTCATTTCAAAGCAAACGCAGAGTACTCGTAATTTAATTTTACAAGATAAACATATTATTATTGGAAAATTGTTATAGTAAGGGGATGTGCTGATGAAAATAATTTATTTGAAGACATACTAACGTTTCACAGTAATAGAATTAGAGCATCATCAAAAAGTAGTATACTATGTTAACGGAACATAACAACTGAAAGATTATGTCGTTGAATAATTTTTCCACTGGTAGTGATCAAGGTCATTCAAAACCTGGACCTCGGAGATAAAATAGAATAGTTAGGAACTGTGATGATAAATTATGTTTCTTTTCGAGAAAATAAAAGTTTTTTTCCTACAAGTTTAATAGTAACTGACTAGATTATCAAGCAAGTTGAAGATCGATTGAGCGAAATACATTGGGTACTTGTAAAGTTTGTCAGCTATGAACTTATGTCGATTTCAAGAACTTACTTTGTCTACACGCCTTGCTCCCGTGTTGAAGACTGACATACTTTGAAATGGAAGGAAACTGGTCATATTTTAAAGTAATAGACAATTTTTGATTGATCACTGTGAAAAAGTCAGACATAAAAAATGTACTTATATTCTTCATATTTTGCTTGGCAATAAAAAACATATTAGAATAAATGTTGGTTTACATCATCAGGTGTCTAATGCGTTACACGTTATCTCTACCATTTAGCTTGCTTTGCATTTGGATTCGACTTCTGTTTATGATGGCAATTAAGGGGTCATTCTTTAAGCCCTTTATTTATGTTGTAATAATGAAGCTTTCGGGCTGTCTGATAGTAAATAGCGACCGTAGTCTAGCTTGCTGCATCAAGATGCCATTAGCATGCTTCCAAAATTAATTTTTATCTCCTGCCCAGTGGAAATCTTTGTCAGAAGTGGTATGGTCATTATCTGCAATAAGGCCTACACCAACACGTTACGACATCTTCACGTACCACGTTACGCCAACGTGCAAAATTGCATCCTCCTGAAAATCTAAGCCGCACATCATCGGATCACGGTATCGCATAGTGCCAGATCATTGGATTTTCACAGTGATTCTCCACAAATGGACCGTAATAGACGTGTCCTTCTCTTTTGATTATTGTGAAGACGCGTAATGAAAAAAAAAAACAATAATATAAAAGATAAAATGCATCGTAGGACAAAATAAATAACCTGTCACAAAATAAATAAATACAAAAAGTCCGCTGCCTATATCGAACGCAAACAGGCCTACGCACACTTACGTACTCGCGTACAGGAATCTCGGCATAGTTGAGCATAATCGAATCATAGCGCTTTTTGATATGACGTAATTGTTATCTTGAATTTTGTATGACTCTCGTGTTTAGTGTAACTCTATGTAGTAACAAAATGAATCGATATTACTTATATTATTATTATACACTTCATTAAATAAAAATAATATCAGTTTTTGCCGCGTGATGCCGGCAGAGTAGAATAGCATCATCCCATTACCTCCAATGCGTGTCGTAAAAGGCGACTAATGGACTAGCAAGGGGTATTGATCACCTTCTACTCCGTCCACCAATCCGCATTGGTTAACCGTGGTGGACTACTGTCTGAACCTCCTTCGATGACAAGGAGAGGCCTTGTGTCCCAGCAGTGGGTCGAATTATAAAGGCTGTTATGATGATTATGATGATGTACGTAATGAATGTCAATCCCAATGTCCAAAATGATTCGTAATCTAATGCACAGCGCAATGCCAACCGTATGATCAACGATGCCTTTTCCATATTTAAAATTTAAAAAAAATGTAGTAATGTCGTATTTAGTCAATGACGTAAATTCCTACGTCATTGTATTTAGTTCCATATTTGAAAAGAAATATTCGATTTATAATTTGGAGGGATACTATGTGAAATCTTATAGTATATGTTATTAATTACATTACGAAAATATGGAACACTAATATTTGACAGTAGGTCGAGTAAGCGTGGTCAACGCACTCATCAATATCAAGGTCACCTAGACCTTCCTCTGTGTATACTTCTTCTGTGTCACTGTGCCCTCCTAACCTTTACATTGTATGTCGTAAAGTCTAACTAATTTTCCACTACTCCCGACTTTCACTTCTCTCCTCCTAATCCATCGCCCGTATTCAAATAACGTTCACACTGCTAATAAAGTAAGGCTCTCTGGTTTGTTAAGAAGTCTCCGGTTCTCACACTAACCAGCACAATTTTAACCTTAAACTTTGTTAACACGTTTATACTCAAAGCTTGACTGGAACCACTAAAGTTCAATTTGATTACCAACAATTACCCAATCATTGATAAAGTGACAGCTATTAGGCGCTTGTTAACTTGTTTAGGCGAATCGGTGAAGTTTGTTTAAACTTGTAAGAAATACACGATACGTTTCTTCGAAACTCTTGAGAAAGTTAGAAATCGTTTATTGGCACTAGTTTCAGCCCGTGAATTTGTCAAAACAGAATTGTTGATGGTACTAATACAAAATATAAAATCTTTTAGATGTATAAAATAGAAGTATAGGATACGGCAAAGGCGCACATATATCAATCACAATTTGCCAGTGTGCACTGTGCAGCTATATTGTTGCAAGCATTTGACTAGTTTGCCTTCCTTATGGTACAAAAGATACGAACTGTTTAATGTCTAATATAGTTTACTAGTTAATGGACTAATACGTTTAAAGGGCCGCTCTTGGCCTCGACCTCACCTGACAGTACCTGACAATAAGGCCGAAATTTGAAGCAAGCTTCACTTTGAACCCTAAATAACTAACTATTAGATGCTATTAGTGACTATGTAATCGAAAATCAAAACTATAAAATTATTTATTTAAATATACTCTGCTAAGTTCACTTAAAACGTCAAAAACCTTCGACATTTTGAGATCAAGGATAGACAGAGAGAGAGAGAGAGAGAGATGTAAGACTAGGGTGTTGAAGAAGGGTGCCAATCACAGAACATAGAAAGACATTGACCTAATGCATCATTAGGAGGCCTCATCTACATCTGGGTCACAAGTCCCAGGCACTGCCCCTGCTATAGATCTGGCACTAAGATTTTTCATCTCATGTTGGTACACCAAACCAAGCACAAAAACGCGGCATCTTTGGTTGAGTATAAGCAAATAAGCAAGGTACTGTTAGATTCTAGGAGTATAAAGCAAGCAAGCGATTAATATACAACTACATACATATAATGATCAAATGTAAACGCCAACCTAGTAGGCATATTAAGTTTGTTCAGAAACATTATACTTAATCGTTGAAGCGTGATCTTGTTATTAATCACAGTATTTGTACTAGAAGTTCTGAATACAACTCGGCCGCTTTGAACAGATAGTGTAATAGAGACCCTAATATCCACAAAAACGTATTGCCTTGGGTAAGCACCGTTCTCTGCTCTAATTTAAGACGACATTTCAACCCTACCGAAGCTTTTCAATTTTATGAATGACTTCATCTGGCTTAATAGAACTATTAACACTTGACCATAGAAGCACGTCTATCTAGCTAGATGATGGCATTTTCAATTTATTTTACAAAAGAATCTAAGAATAGACATCGAATTTATTGGTTTAAAGATTGGACCGACCCGCATTTATTTGTTAGAGCTGTTCATTGAGTTTATCTTGCTTTATTATCATACGATTCTTTATATTCTCATCATAATATGTTAAATATAAGTTCTAGTATGTTATTGTATAATTATCAGGTCCGACAAGAGACAGGAATCAAATCCACAAATGCATTTTTTTTACTTGGGCAAATTTACTAATCTAGTAAAATTTACAGCCATATTTAAGTAAAAACCTAAACAATATGTCTCTATTACGTTCTACCGATTTTCATCACACATTCATTTTCATCTTTTGTCTACCCTGTTCTCTGTTTTATTTAGGGTTGGCGTAATACATTCTATTCTTCCACACTTTTGGATCTGCCGTCATCTCATCATTAGCACTCTATCTATCATATCATCCTTTCACACAATCTTTTCGTCAGAAACTTAGTGTACAAAATTGTGTTTATAGTTAAGCATGTGGTGTTTACTTATAATTGGTCGTTATATTTATTAAGTTAATTGAGAATGAGTCTGACTGCATGTATCATTGTAAGCAACTGTTGGTAGACCTAATAAATCATCATCATCATCATCATTAACAGCTCATATAATGTCCCCATCGAGGGGCTCTAGCCTACCCCACATTAGGGGCGAATAGGCCTTAGTCAACCAAGCTGGCCAAGTGCGGGTTGGTTGACTTCACACACAACCTAAGAATTTCTTCATAGGTGTGTGCAGGTTTCCTCATGATGTTTTCCTTCACTTAATAAATAAATAAAATAAAATTCAGTCTTCGTCCCACTCACAATTTCCAAACAAATTACTATCGTTAGTTATATTAATAACATTACTGAGATCACTGTATTGTTCACAATACTCGCGCGCTTCACATTAATCATCCTGAATACAAACAGTAAAGTTATTGAAATGGTCATTGGTATGCTAATTGGTTTACTGATTACTTCGAAAAGCATTTGAATATTCGCTAACTGATATTTTCGCCCAAACTACGTGTGCAGGGCTATTTTTATAACAAACAAAGCTTTTTAACAGTAAATAACTTTCACCTAATCCACCTATATGTTCATAAAATGGAGCAAGATCAAAGAATCAAATTCATTGCTATTGGGAAAGCGCGTAAAACCGTTGTATGAGTAGTCAGCAGCCTAGATTGTAAGCTTCAGTATATTTGTTTTTCTATATGATATTTGGTTGGCAAAGAAGCATACGGCCATAGTGGTAAGAAGCAGCGTAAGCATCGTATCAGTCTCTAGACGATTGTAATAATCATGTTTGAGTGACGAGTGTTCAACCTTTACCGTGAAACAAGTAAAATTACTTGTCTTGTGCCACGCCGTGGTAATCAAAATACATTGTTAAATCCTATTAACTATCAGGATGATTATCTGCTCGCTTTTAATGAAAAAGCTTTCTAAATTTTGTTCTTATGTGACTCAGATTGTATATAAAACTGTTTTAATTTACAATACATTGTATTCTATTCTACAAATGAATAAGTAACTACTAGGCTTAGCACGTGCGGTTGAAAGCCTCCATATCCGTTTATAGTCTACAAAAGCCAGACGAAGGTACTAGTAAAACTAGTTGTATTTCTCTATTATTCGATGGAGAGTTTGAACCAACTTCGAACTCTAAAGTAGAAAAGCTGGCCTTAATTCCCGATCGCAACTGCCAACTTCATATATATAACAGTATACATAAAATAGAAAACACAAATCCTTTCCGACCCTTCAGACTCTAATCTGTAGAGATACTCCCACGCGGGAGATTATAGCGCACTAAAAATCCTTCAGGGAGATTCCCCACACAGGCTAGAGATACCATCAAGGTCCTTGCCTTAAAAACCGCGGTGATGCTATAAAGGTCTTCCTTGGACAATAATAGTCAGTTACAAAAATTCCACGCATGCACACTTGGTTGCATGAAATGTTCGTGTTTACAAGAAACGGGGTCATTTCTTGAAACATTACGTTGACTATTGACCACATCTTAGTGTGTCTCGGTCAGACCCATGAATAAAAATCGACGTGGCGATAGTTACATTATTCAACAACGAGACAGTAGTAAAAAGAATACTTCTGAGCTTTTTAATTGGATAATTTGAAGGTGAGATGTAAATAATCGAGGAGTTCGATAGCGAGCCGGTCGTGCGTTCGTTATGATCACGGAAGCTAAGCTACAACGTGCGGGATGGGTACGTACTATGAAGGGTGACCGAAAATTTTGCAACTCGATTTTCTATCCTGCTTCGGAAGGCAGGTTTAGTTAGTGGTGCCGGCTGCTGTCGAAAGATCAGTCGTTTCCAAGAAGGTAAAAATCTTATGCCAATTCCTTCAGCAGTATGTCGATAGAAAGACATACGGTACCAACCCCAAACCGACAAAGAATAAGTAAATCATAAGTTACCTACTGGTACAATTTGTTCAACCGTGCACAGAAGACTTGTGAAATGTTGAAGTATGTTTAAGTATGAAATTGCCGTTTTGTATGGAGAATTGAACGAAAATTATTTTTTCCATACAAATATATTTGCGATTTTTTAAGGAACCACAAATCTAAATTTTATGTAATTTTGTGGATATATTAAGACAACATTAAGCTATAGGATACATAGAGAAAAATTTGCGAATTGTTATCTGTAAAAAAAGATTCATATTTTTATAACAGAGACGGGCACCTGTTGAAAAGCTGTTTTTGGAGATGTATTTCTAGTGAAAAAAATACAAAAAAGAATAAAATTTATACACAAATATAAGTCCTTGTAATGAAGTTTAAAATAAAAAAGAGTAATGGACATAGCTATTGTATTATAGGAATTATACACTAATGAATAATGAGGAAAAAATCGGCAATTTCATTCTTTAACCCCTATTATTTTCCACGCTCACACCAATTATCTAGCCCCAAAAAGCCCATTAAAAACTTGTGTTATGGATACTAGATAACTGTAATTTTTTTAGAATAATAATTGAAATATTTTTTTAAATTAACCTTAATAAATATATATAAGTACACCCATGACTAGTCAACAACATTTCGTGTTCGTTACACAAACATTTGCCGCTACCAGGACTCGAACCCGGACAACTTGAGGTGTAGTAAGCAGCTATACTTTCAAAACTTTTTAAAAGTCAGATGCTAATTTCATAAAAAAGCAAGTTCCATAAGGCTTCCCCTCTACCAAAGTACATGAACAAAGTTCATGTCAGTTTATAAAAACTAGTTCGCCGCGACGACCGACCCCATTTTGAATTCGGCTAAGCGGACCTCGTAAAAATTATTAGTTGCGGAGTGTTTTCTTGTAAACGACGATCAGAAACATTAAAGTTATCCTAAAACGGAGTTGCTTATCACACGGAAGTAATTTTCTATTCAAATAAACTACTGTTTCACATAACAATACAATTTTTCATCTACAAATTTTGCGACAGAAACAACGATATAACAACGTTAGGCGATATGGTGGTACGCGGGTTAGCCGAGCTCACGAGTGTGCGCTCATAATAGCGATTACAATTTTTGCAACAGTGTGCACGAGCGAGTAAATGTGTGCTATGCGTGTTTGCCTCGCCCCCCGCGAAAAAAGGCAGAATATTTTCAGTACTAAATCTGCGCTATGCCACGTCCCGTCTTAAATGGTCTAAGGAACAAACATATCGACCAACCTAGTCGTATTTTTTTTTTATGAAAATAGGAAGAAAACTCAATAAATCATTTAGCGATCCTTTTTCTGATCACTGTTGATAAGTGGTACCCAGTTGAGGGTCTATATCAAAGCAGGGACATAACAGTTATAGAATAGCACCTGGGAATCGTAAAAGTGATGGGGCCTTCTTCGTGACAATACCTTTTTATTTGTATTTCCTTACTCCACACAAAATACGCAATAACCATAAAATGAACGAGTACACAAAGATGAAGGGAAAATATTGGCCCACGTTATTTGTAGAAACGAAACCTGAGTTGTTTGACCCAAACTTTTGATTAGATTACTTCAATTAACTTTCACTTATCGGCAACTAATTTTAACTTGATAGAAAAGAAGGAGAAACAAAGTAGTGTTAAGTGAATAAGTTGGCAAGTACGGACTAATGTACTGGCGGAAGGAGATGTTCGAAAGGAACTTACTCCAGATGATCAACCCTTAGCAATTGAGAAGTACCCCAACATATATTATTTCAAGTTTTATTAAAATCCATTCAGTAGTTTTTTGCATGAAAGAATAACAAACATCGACACATACATCCGTACAAATATTCCCGTTTATAATATTAGTATATCTATATATAAAAATATATAAGTTATATATATTTATTATTATTAATGCTATCAACACAATATTCGAAAGTGGACAAAACATGTCTGTACAACAAAACAAAAAATAAAATAAACTGCCAATCAAAGAAAAACAAGTAAGGAATATTTTCATGATCAAGTAAGACGGGACCCGAATCCGCGACCGCTATCGGCGCGAGAGATCTAGTATGGTTTTTCACTTGATTTTGTTTGGTATTTAATTTATACAAATTTCAATAGATTCCTGACATGTTACTTATAATTACAGAAAACAAAAGTCAAATTCAAATTGCCAGCTTCCCAATATAATCTGTTAAATATTCACTATTAAAATGTTACTTAAGAATATTGCTGTAACATAATTATATTCGTATTTCAACGTTCCTTAGATACAAAATCATGTCGGATTCATCATTAGAATTAAGAGATGAAAGCTATTAGCATTCTATGGATTCACCTTGAGGGTGCTGGATTCATCGCATTCCAGAGAGGGGAGTCATAAGCAATGGCTGGACTTGTGACCTTGGGTGTAGGGTAAGAAAGGCTTCCTTGTGGTGCAATCTCGACTAGCCATTAGATACGACTCTGCGAGTGCCGTTTTAGATACGCGTACCAGTACAGAAACTATATAATTTCTAGACATACTGAGGTCTTAACGTATATAGGGATTTAGCTGGTATACCCCTCGCACCTACCTCTACCCCATACAAACCAACGTCTTTCATTCTTTCTCTCTAATAGCCATTTTTTATTGGTTAACTAACTGGTCTGTCAAATGGAATAATTTTATTTTCATCCCACCACCTCGGAAAGTGTAATTTTGCGCTTCGAAATCTGGCTGGAAAATTCTATTTTATTCGCTTGAGCGGCAAAGTAGATTTGAATTTAGAACATCACATATAATGAGTACTCAATATAATTGTAAATTCAAAACGTCATTAAACCTATTTAATGTAACCTCTATGGTGCCAAATTTATGATTAGAATGAAGATTATTTTGTCATTTCCTCGCTGAGGTGGGATGAAAAGTTACGTATTGCACTCGAGTGGAAAGATTTTTCACCTTGTGCTCGTTTGTTTCCCTCGCTGACGCTCAGGATTCTAATTTAGAATCACTCGCTGCGCTCGTGATTCAACTTTAGAATCCTTCGCTTGCTCGGTCATCCAAATCGAGCACGCGGTTAAAAAGGAACTTTCCACTCTTGTATAATAAATAACTATTTTGCGTTTACAAACGCGTAAATATAATACTAGAAAAATGCACTGAAAAAAAATCGACTTGCCTCAGGCGGGACTCGAACCCGCACCTTCCACAATCCGGGTGGACGCGTTGACCAATTTCGCCACCGAGGCACTGCTTTTTAGCTGTCGAAATTTGTCAGTGCTTGGTGCTTATGTTTTTATGGTAAACATCGTTTCATCAAATCTTTGAAATTTGCACTTCCAAGAGCCGAACGAAATATTTTTGCAAATATTTGACGCCCAGCTAAGATGAAACTACCTTACATTATGGAATAATTTTATTTTTGCGTTTACAAACGCGTAAATATAATACTAGAAAAATGCACTGAAAAAAATCGACTTGCCTCAGGCGGGACTCGAACCCGCACCTTCCACAATCCGGGTGGACGCGTTGACCAATTTCGCCACCGAGGCACTGCTTTTTAGCTGTCGAAAGTCAGTGCTTGGTGCTTATGTTTTTATGGTAAACATCGTTTCACCAAATCTTTGAAATTTGCACTTCCAAGACCCGAACGAAATAATTTCATCATCATCCTATAATCACGCCCATGGTAGCACATTTGATCATAAAGCCACATCGGGCAGTATAATTATATCATACAGTACCCGAAAATAGTGTTAGGTTGCCAACCTGTCACTTACACTAAAAAGGGGTACCAAACTCAAAAAGTAACATTCCGTAAATAAAAAATGTATTTACAATGTGCAGTGCTCGCGAAAATCTAAGAGAACATTAAGTAACAATCCTTCAGTGAACACAAAGAAAAGCCAACGACCAGGACAGATTTTTTCAAACTCAAAATCATCACAGTAGTCCGGATATCTCAGTCAGTATGAATAGTTTTATTGTTTCATAACTGACAGATAAGGTGGTGCACGATTTTATAAAATATCATGGCATCTACTGGGTGTAAAAGGCATGAACAGTCAAACGAGAACCATGTATTCTATACATCAAAATAAGAAATATTTCAAAAAAAATATTGCTGGGAAATGATTTTTATTTTTTGGTGTTAAAAAAAATTGCAAATTGTACCGCGCAATGTAAAGGGCTCAACTCGCACACAACTCGCAAAACCGCGATAATTTTGTCAGACGGCGGCCCCGTTCGTTAGTGTCCGTGCGCATCGAGTGAGCTACATGGAACGCTAACGTTTTGAAGCCATTTTTGGTTATGAAATACTAAAAAAATGATAATGTTTCTTTGGACAATTATTAAGAAATAACATATAGAATACGTTTTCATAAAAAAATTAATTATGACTTTGACCTTCAATAAAATCGTAACTATCAATTTCCCAGGTATAGTTTATAGGAAAAAAAATGTTATGATGGTGAGCAGAATACATGGTTTTCGTTTGACTGTTCACGTGTTTTACACCCTGTATAACGAAGTTATGAGTAAATTATTACTTGAAAAGTTACACGTACATAATTGGCTCAAGCCCCTGATTAAATCATGCACGAGAAGAATGTTATTGCGTCCTGGCGACAGTAAATACTATAGAATTATAATTACTAACATTTATGGTATACTTCTACATCTATGGTAAATAAATATTGTAAATTTAATTTTATCAATTAAACTTCGAAACTGTCTAAGCTGAATAATTCACATTAAAACCTTCCATAGATAAACAGATAATTGCTAGCGTTCGTCTGCCAATCCATATCTTTGTTACAATTGACATTAAAAGCAATCAATTATTGCTGGGAGCGAGGTTGCCTATTATTCAGGAGATAATTTTAAGTTGAAACCGAGGTCACGTCTAACTTTTCTCAACGATTTTTAGGCCGAAGGCGGATTGAATTATCTCTCATTTGCACACTGCGCTTGAGGCATTATGTCTTATAAGCTTTCCGGTATATAAAACTAGGTAAATTCATTATTTAAGTACGTTACAAAAAGGGCTTATAACCAAAGTTATTGATTTATCATTTGCTTTCCCACTCTAAATTTTATTTTGTAAAGGCCAAGAAATATTAAGTAATCATTTTTATTTTTAATTTATCGATAATATTATCATCAATAAATTAAATTAATAAATTAATTATAATAATATTATCGATAAATTAAAAAACAACACAACAGTCACAACATTGTTGTGGTTGTATTGAGGTATTTCTCAGAGGTATTTAGTGTCGAATCTGTCAAATAGCTCTATGTCAAGAGCTATTAGGTTTTGACAATTTGTCTTTTACTGCTGGCTGCCTGTCTGAGACCAACCCTACTTGGGAGAAACCGAGCCGAGCTTAGCTTTTGTGCTCGTTATGAAAAAGCGCGACGTCTCAACCTAGTCCGACTAAAAGGTACTAAGAGACTACATTTTGATAAAGACATAAAGAAAGCTGACGAACATTTTTACACCCCGTTTTTTACCTGTTAAAATCAAACTCGCAAATCTAAAATAGCTGTTTTAGAATCAAAAATATACGTACCACGCTGTGCCCGCTGCGGCTCCGAAGACTGAGGCGCATCTTCCAATCCCTCTTGGAAGTGGCCCCGCCCTCAGAGCTGAATGAGCGCTTAATTGGCAGAGACATGGTTCTTAGCCAACTCTAACCGTCATCATAGTTAGTTATGCTGTAGTTTATCACACACACTAGCACACACGAGCGTAACGTTACGCGTCCCTGCCGCATATTCGTTACACATGAGTGTCAGTTGCGGACTATCTTGACACATTCACATCACTAGTTTATCACTAAACTTATTTTAATTAGCCTAACGCAAATGTCAAGTCTCATTATACCTAATTGTTTTAAAACTAAAAGCTTTAACTACGCTACACATTTTGACATCAAGATTGTTTAAATATCACTTAATAAACACACTTAATTACCACTAACACGGATTAACTATATATATTATTAATCAACACTAAGCCTAAGTTGGGTCTATTATCCATTACAGAAGAAATATAACCAAAATAACTGAAAATGGCAAGTCTTCGTAGTTCAAAAGTACTTGTGAGCATAACACTTTGAATTTACGGAATAACTTAGATGACTCGGACTCGCGAATCTGAAACAAAAAAAATTGTATTTACTAAATAATATAATAATGATTCACAATTGGAAACAGCAGATACCTGCCTAAATTTAGATTTCTGAAAATTGTTTGTTGCGTTACTTTAGGTATCTGTTGTACGATAAATTATTTCTATATTGTTTGCCGTAATGAATTTTAATGTCGGACAGCTTTAATACGTAGAATACACAACTGAAAGGAACCTTTTTACTTCGCCTAATTCTATGTTAATATAAATAAATATTAATGTAGTCGACAATAGGTATAATAATTTATGAACATAATAGTAGGTAGTATGAAGAGCTATAAGAACAATTATTTTTACAAAATATACTCTAGGCCGTACCTATAGCATGGTTAGATTGGTTTATTAACTATTGTAATATTATCATGTACGCTGAAGGTATTTATTACGCTTTAGTCCATTAAAGTTGAGTACTCACTGGCAACATTCGCAAGTAAATTATGGAAACAAATTCGGCTTTGACAGTACATTGTTGCGACAGCTTTGTATATTATATAACAAGTGGGAGCGGACAGTGATGGTTGATTGGTTTTACTCACAGCACGCGTGCGTTCTAACATGAACACTTGGATTAAGTTATTTTGTGACCGCACTCGCTGCCGCGTCTGCGTGTCTAGTGAATCTAGTGAGAATTCAGGAGCGATTACTTTTGAAAATGCGCATAATATTGCACAAATTAGGCACATGAAAACTGAACTAAATGTAGATATGAGTATCACTACATATGTATAAAACAAAGTCGCTATCCGCCGTCTGTCTGTCCCTATGTATGCTTAGATCTTTAAAACTACGCAACGGATTTTGCTGCGGTTTTTTTAAATAGATATAGTGATTCTTAAGGAAGGTTTATTTATAATACATGCATATTTACATCCGCCGCCGCACCCGTGCCAAGCCGGGGCGGGTCGCTAGTTAATTAATAAAGCAATTTTGGTTTAAAGTTCAGTCGTTTTCCACGTCAATCGATCGGTTGAAACAAACACTGAAATTTCATCCAACCGAATTTGGTTTCACGTGTATAATAGTAATAACTATTACCACTATTATATGGATAGCGTAAGCATTTCAGTTGGCGAGCTCAAGGAAAAACTTTGTTAACAAACAAATAATTTCGAACTCATTTTAAAATGACACATTAAATGTTTAATATGTTTTGCACGAAATCAGGAATTATTTCGCCATGTTCTTTCAGCTTTATTTAAAAAGACTCCACCTTTCTTTCGTTTTTCTTAAGAATAAACTTCTATTCTGATATTATTCTGGTAAAAAGTATATCTAATCCTTATGAAGTTCGGGCTTGAGCCGTGAAATAAGATTAAACGTCCCCAGAGTTCCCTGTAATATATTTCAAGTTTGAAAAGTTTTTACCTACTTATAATTGGTACGTTTTAGTATTGAGCCACAATGAAATCATATATGTATAGACTTGATTTATTGTATTTTATAAAGTGTAAAGAGATGAAACAAGAAGCCGTATACTGTGTATTATACCAATCATAACAATTTTTTCTCGCAGTGAGTCATAACTGAGAACCTATATAGTTATGAAGATAATGGAGCTCACAATAACAATGTAATTGTTTACAAACAGAAGAAAATGTTTTAAGTTTATTTCCAATTGAATACATTGTTTTAGATATTGTTATATTTTTACAATTTCTTTACCACAAAAGGTTGTTTCGGAATTTTTCACGCTAGGTTACTTCTTTTGTTCTGTATTGGATACTTTGAGCGTCTCTCTGATTATAGTCGGTAAGATGTTTCTTGGCATAACTATAGATAATATAATACTACTAACAAAGCGAAAACTGGTTGAGTGGTAGCGGTCGTAAAGAATTCTACCAGCCCAACTTCACTCATGGGTGTCGATAAAGGTGACAAAGGGAATTTTGACCTGATATTACACCATATCTGTCGTCATAGACAACCCCGTATGGTAGAGGGTAACCACCAACCTTGACATGCCTAAGGAGGGTTGAAGTCTGCATGACTCGGATAGTATGTACAGCGAGCATACAAACGGAGAAAACTTTAATTACCCCTTTGTCTTAAACGATCTTTACGATATCAGTCAGATCTGCGCTGCCCGCATCCAGCGGCTTTCCGCAATCTTTACCAGATCGTCAGTCCAACTTGTGGGGGGCCTACCAACGCTGCGTTTCCCGGTGCGTGGTCGCCACTCGAGGAAGTTTACGATATTGTAGAATATTTTTAACATAGCTAGATACTATGTATGTATGTTTTCCTTTTTACATTTCATGATAACTTTGAATGTATGTCGAATTTTCAAAGAAGGAAAAATACAGACATAGTTTTTTTTGTCTTTTTATTAAAAACATTCTTATCTAAATTATCCTAGAGATCGGCTAAGAAGACGTTAGGTGGTCGCCGTCGCCGTACTATCCTCTTTGGGCTCATTTTTATATTGCTGGTAGTTTTTGGGTGTCCATGAATTATTTTTAACATGTAGGTATACTTCTATATTGTCACCCGCTCATTGTTACGTTGAAAACGTATTGGATTTAAGCCTGAATAGCTACGTTATTTTTTTCCTTCATATTGAGTAAAATAAAACAGTTGTGCAGTCAGCTCTGTATTGTACGGGATATGCAGCCGTAAGCCTTTCGTACAAAGAACTATTTTAAAGCAATTTGAATAGTGCTCTATTCAGGGGCACTCAAATAAGAAACACTGGATAGTTTCCAATTTCGGCATCTATTGTATACATTCGTATGGTTTTCAATACCAAATCCGAAATAAAAAAATAAAAAGAACTTTGAATAACCAACTTCAATATATTCTCTATAGTTTTGGTACAAAATTAAAGTGTAGATTGTAGAGAGCGTATATTAACTCTATCAATCTCTGCGTCTCTGAGTATATGTTCTACATATGTTATGTCTATAGTACAGTTACTAGTATAGTATTATATTATCTGTGGTACATTACAGACCTATATCTGTAAGTACTTGGAGGCACTGCATGGCCCATACTGCCATATGTAGCTTTATATGTAACAAAATATTACCTAAGGTTCTGCTAAACACTGGTCTTTAAGGGTTACAAAGTGATCCTATGTATGTATGTATTATTAAAGATTCAAAAATAGGGCTTTCAATTTTTAGACGAAACTATAACTATTATAGTATTTTCTAAAAACTTTTAACGTAAGTATAATTTCTTGTCTACATTAACAGTAGGCTAGGCAATAGTTGTACGTTAAAAGTTTTAGACCAAACGGTTCAGCCATATGAAATCAGGGAATAAAAACATTTGGTCCAGCCGAAAGGCGCCCATGAGTAATATCTCGATTCCACACACACAAAGACTTACACGTGTACAAATTGTCAACACAGTTATAAACACACACAATTCTACTTTTCAATAAGCTTCATTTTCTATTCCTTTCTCTGTTAAAATACCGAATGTTCTAAAACAATACCGCAGTGTCTGGTTTCGACGTTAATATTTATTTTGTCACAGTACAAATAAGTTGAAATATAAACGGGTGCTCCATTACAACTCCTATTGAAAATGTTGTCGATTTCTGCGTAAGGAGAAATTGTTTATAGAAAGGAAATATCTAAAGGCATTCACGTAATTTCGTGAATTCACGAAACGTAGATTTGTAATTTAGTCTTAAACAATTGTACTAAGCAACTAGCCGACCTAATGCAAGTTGTAGTAGTTAATTTAAAAAAAAAATGAGAACTTAATCAAGATAAAAAAAATCATCCTTCAGTATAGGTTGGACCAAACAAAACATATTTACTTTCATTACAATCGGTTATAGTTCTCCATATTGCCTGCACAAACAAACAGACAGACAGTCATATAATTTTAAAAATGCGTATTTAGGTTCTGGTAACATGCGAATAAACATATGAGATTGGAAAAAGCACAGGTGTAAATAACACGTCTCTTTCTGTATATGCGCAGTGAACGGACTGTATGTGAGCCTAGAATTTTTAAACCATGCAACGGATTTCAATGCGGTTTTCAGCAATAGATAAGAGTTCTTAAAAATCACTCATATTTTAATAGAGTAAAGACGGGAAATGCCGTGCGAAGCCGATGCGAGTCGCTAGTATTTATAAATCAGAGTAATCAGATAACAAACACACAAAAACAGTCGAATAGAGAACTTCCTCTTTTTTTGGAGTCGGTTAACAAATAATATAACGTATCAGCTCATTACAAATGCCTACATTCATGAATGGTATAGTTTTAATGGTAAGTTTTAATGAACTATGAAGCATTAAAATCTAGTTATTTAACTTAAGTTCAAAATAATTTGTCATAGTTTTTGTGTTGACTATTGGACCTAATAACCGAAATTTCACTATTGCATATTAGGAAATAGCAGGTTCAAAAAAAAAATTACATTATTTTTGTGTTCATGGATGATAATATCATTTTAATCCCGAATGAAATTACCATTTCAACAAAAAAGTACTGAACCAATTACGGTATAATTTATACGGGATCACCTCTGAAGTATGACCTTTCTAACGAAAAAAGAATCAAAATCGATTCATAATTGACGGAGTAATCGCGGAACAAACATACGAAAAAACAAAAAAAAAACATACAGTCGAATAGAGAACCTCCTCTTTTTTTGAAGTCGGTTAACAAACAAACATTGATTTTTATTTATAAAGGTTCAGGAAAAGTAAATAAAAGTACTTACCTACATTATTCCAAACAATTTACTCTGATACGATTTTGTTTCAGATTTCACATACCGGTTCACTTTGACGCAGACAGAAAACACGTCAGGTAGATTTTGTATCAGGAATGCTTTATGACAAAAGGCGATTATTGTGAATATTTCAGTTGATTCCCATACGTATTCCAATATTTCAGGTCGATGGTTCATTCACATAGAGTCTATATCAAGAATATTCGTCAATATTGCCGACAATGGATCGTTGGTAATTTTGTTTATTTTTTGCTCTGACGGGAAGCTATTGGCCCAATCTGGCGGTAAATGTTAATAACGCCAATGATGGAAGCTCGCTTCACCCGGTGTCATGAACCTGATTGGATATTATTAGTAAGTGTCAAAGCCAAATTTTAACCACCTCCGTGGGTTTAGTGGTTCATGCACCGGAATAAGATCCAGGAGGTCACAGGTTCGATACCCGGGTTTTGGTGGTGGTAGGAGTTTTTCAAGTCCGCCTGACATCCGCCGACAATCTTATCAATATCTGTCGGCATAATAAGAATGTTAACAGCATTATTGTATTCCGATACTAATATGATATTATAAAGCTGAAGAGTTTGTTTGTTTGTTCGAAAGCGCTAATCTCGGGAACTACTGGTTCGAATTGAAAAATTATTTTTGTGTTGGATAGTCATTCAACGAGGAAGACTATAAGCTATATTTATTCAAAAAACTACTCCACGCGGAGGAAGTCGCAGGCAGAGCGCTAGTTAATGGTAAGATAGCAGTCCCTCTATGGCGGAGGGTTTCAGGTGAAGCTTAATTTCATTTTCGACCTTAACGTCACTTACCATCAGGTAAGATGAACGCCAAAATTCCTTGTCAAGAATGAAAAAATGCTGATAATACTATTATTATGACGTTTTATGACGATTTTTTTTTTGCATGAAAGTTTCTACTATAAGGCGACAGACTTTGGTGAGATGGTGAATAGCTAGCCTAGTGCTAGCCATCTGGATTAAAATGTAACTAATCTTCTTAATGTGTAGGTAGCAGGAACTTACGGCATACCACCATCAAAAAATCCTCGTTGTAAGGTTTCCAGTATAATTTACATTGTATGTTTTATACGCGTAAAATATGCGATTTTTCTCAATGACAAGTAAAAAGCGTAAAAACCATAACCCGACTACGGAAAAAGAAAGGAATGAAATCGGTTAGAATCGAAGGTAAGAAGCTAAAGCTACCTCCTTTTATTGTTAAAATTGGCAAAAATGTAGCCTGTTACCCGGACGGATCGATTGACACTTACTCATCAAAATCGGATGAATAATTTAGTCGCTACGGAGGAAATATACATACATAGACTAAAAGCATAACTACCCTTCCTTTGGCTTTGCCTATTCGGGTAAAAAGGGAAATCAAATGAACAGAGTACATACGCGCGTATTAAAAACTTGGTGGAGTGGTTAGTATAGCTGCCTACACATCAAGCGGTCCGGGTTCGAGTCCTGGTAGCGGCAAATGTTTGTGTGACGAACACGAATAATTGTTGACGAGTCATGGTTGCTTACATATTTATTTATGTTTATTTATATAAATATCTATAAAAATATTATGTAAATAAAAAAATTGTCCGTTATCTAGTATCCATAAAACAAGTTCTTAATGATACATAATTTGGGCTACATAATTGGTGTGAGCGTACAAATAAATATATAAAAACGCTATCGCCTGTTTCTTGGAACAGCGCCCTGTGAATATCCTAATTTCTTTTGTTTATTTTTGTGTACAGATGTGTAACACTATTATGAATGATTACATAAAAAAACATGACACGTTTCTCGAATTATCTAATTATTAAATAACACAGCTTTCTATGGCCATTAACCCTGTCAACGACTGTGACTCAAACATTATCTTAGATTAAGTTAATGACTTCAATGTGTTTAGAGTGTACGTTGCGGGTATAATGACTCAAAACCACCTCTGACTTAACACTTGAAAAGGTTAATAGTTTAACGACTAATTTAAAAGCCGTGGTGATTCCTGGTAAAATTACGTACTTTTTTCTCAATAAAAAACCAAAATTTACTTTTATTAAATTATTAAACTCAAACACGAATCACAATTTATATGTAGGTATAGTTTTCAATTTCGGTATACGTTATGTTTACCAAACAATCTAATCTAATAAACATTTTTTGGCGCCAATGTTATCGCGAAAATGTAGTCACGAGGGGTCAACGAGATCGCGAGTGGTAAATTCAAATGAGTACCTATCAAAATTACTTACTATTTTAATAGTAAGTTTGTTAGTGTCTTAAGTTTATTTAATAAAGTTATAGGTATTTAGATAATTTTTTTGTTCAATATTTGGTTTATGCGACGTCAACCTTGCCAACTCAGAAGAATCGCCACTAGCCAGGACATTTTATCAGTTTTTGGAACATTGTGTTAGAATCTGTGCTTACTTCATCAACTGGCGAGTAGGTATTACAGTTTGAAATGTTATTTTATACGCTACAGTTTTGGGTCATGAATAGGACCCTCTATCATTCCATGGGTGTTGTAAAAGCTGCCGGAAAGAAATCCTGTACTGCTGTAAAGAGAAAATCCTGTCTGCAGATCAACTTACCAATGGGCTACTTGCGCTGTGGTGAGAAATCACCCATACTACATTCCCAAGGAAGATGACTGTCAGTCAAGCGGCTATCCATGAAACTTGGCACAAGTTTTGGCATAGCTTAACACCATACCCTATGGTGACTGATTGCACCAAAGTAGTAGTAGAATATTTTGTAACTTTATCCCTTAATTTTAAAGTTGCCACGCTCCACGGGGTTGACAGCGCGCTAGTGTCACGTCGTCTATAGTTGCGACGTCTATGGGCTACGATGACATCTTACCGTCAGACATGTCATAAACTGTTCGTAGTTTTTAGGTATATGTAATAATAGCACGTACCCTGAACATGTACGAAACGTCGGGCTAAAATAACAAATTTCAAAACCCAAACACTTTCGAATTACACTCCAGCTCACCAACGAACGTGTGAATTGAGAGAGCTTCACTAAAATGTTGGCATAACGAGTAAACTAAAATCTACTTTAATTATAACAAGCAGGTAATTTATCAAACACAGAATACACGTCATATTAACAATCGTAAGTAATAGCAAAATTAATATACGTAATTGATTTACACCTGGGTTATGATTCTGAAATAATTTCTCTTGACATTGACTAAATGTATCTGTTGTAAACACGTATACTAAAATCCTTTGGTCACGTCTCATTCAACTGATTGAACGATTGTTTGTTCATTCAGAATAGTGGATGGTACCTAGGTACTAGGCTGGGAGGTACATCACACCTACGATTGACCGACCAGTTAAAGTCTGCCGTGGGCGGCCCGTTGCAATGTTTTCAGTGCTATAATCGGGCATGTTGGCATAATAGTCAGTCGAGCTACAGCACTCCCTCATGGCGACCATGTTCTTGACATGGCGCGACAAAGAAGATTAAGCTTAAATATTAAGCGTAAATAAGATAAGAAAAAGAGTGTTTATTAGTTACGTTTAGAAAACTAAACTACTCAACCGATCATTACGAATTGTACTCACTGAACACAAATTAATCCCTAAGTGCTAATTAAATTTATTTACATACTAGAGTTGTGTACCTATATGTTAATTATATTCAATCCTTTTCTTCTTCGTTTTCTACCCTGCTCCCAATTTATTTGGGGTCGGTAAAGTACGTCTTGCTATGGACAATACTGCTATAAAATTTGCCTTTTGATTTTACAACCAGTCAGTTACCTGACACCAACCCTTCCTTGGGAACGACTGCTTTCTGTCGACAGGATCCCGGACCACCAGCTTAACGAGGTTTCCGAAAGACGAAGCAAAATCGAGTTGAAAAATATTCTCTTCGTATGGACCTTTTCACTTCTAATTAATCCCATTAGACAGTTATTTTCGAAATAAATGCGACTAAAGCAAAAAAAAAAAACGTAGCGGTTTACAATTTATGACGTCTTAAATCATAAACTGCTGTATCTTTTGATCGCGTTAACTTAGAAGTTTGATTTTTTCAATGCTTAAAGGGACAATAGACCTAGGTATTTGGTATAAATTTCAATTTGATACCTAAATTCGTTCGTGAGAAATAAGGTAGCAAGTTTCATTTTATTAAAATATTTTTATTGTATTTGCATTATATGACAATGCTTCATGCCAAATTTCAAGATTCTGAGTTTACGGGAAGTATCCTGTAGGTTTTGATTCCTTTGCGAGTGTCGGAAATTTGTTGAAAATATCGACATAATCGGCTGTATCTTTTGATTGGCTTGGCTTAGAAGTTTGATATTTTCACAGCTTAAAGGGACAATAGACCTGAGTATTTCATGAGAATTTTAGCTTGATACGTCCACGAGTTCTTGAGATAAAGGGTCTTGACAGACAGATAGACGGACAACATAGTGATCCTATAAGGGTTCCGTTTTTTCCTTTTGAGGTACGGAACCTAAAAATAGAGAACAAAACAAGACAGTGTCACGTGTTCGCTTCCCTTACGTTGTCGTTTGACATCATTATTCCGCAAGCAAATAGAAGAACCGACAGTTGGTTGTTCTATACTTCTGATACCTAATGTATTCACGCTTTTCATCCATTCGCTCCATTTGGCCCGCAAAATTCACAAGCAACCCTCATTGCACGGAGGTACATTTTGTAGCAAATAATAGATAGTCACAAACGACACCTTGTTTCACAGTCTTGTCAGCTTCAATATACCTCTTTTGTGAATTTTGGGGCATTATATAAGTACTCCGGGCTTATTCTGAAACATGTTCATTGAATACAAACTGCGACAATACACAAATGACATGTTTTTTTTTTGTTATTTAATATAAATACAAGATAATTGGGCGAGCGTGTTGGAATGGGACTGAACTCCAGTCCCCGTGCTGTATTCACTCCTGTGAAAGTTGGAAACTCTACACTGAAAGATGTTGATAATTATGTTTATCTGGGACAATCAGTTCAACTGGATAAGTCCAACTTCCAGAAAGAGGTCAATCAACGAGTCCAACGAGTAGCGTTCGTGAAGGTACGCGGCAAATTCTCGGCCCATCGACCGCAGTGTCTCAAGACGAAAGTCGTTATACTTGTGCGCTGTCAGTGATGACCTAAGGAACCAAAACTTGGCCGCACACAATGGGCCTCATAAGAAGGCTCAAGGTCACTCAAAGGGCATTGGAGAAGACTATGGTCGGAGCTTTTCTGCGTGATTTGGAAAAAAATCATAATATTACTGCGTATTTTCATGATTCTAAAAAAACTACTGAACCGATTAATGAAATTTTTTTATGGGACCAAATGGCAACTATTCTTCATCGAACAAAAAAGTCACCTAAATCGAATCAAAAATCTCGGCGTAAAAAAACATACCAACCGAATTGAGAACCTCCTCCTTTTTGAAGTCCGTTAAAAAGGTTCCGTAGCGATAAAAGTAAAAAAGAGTCGTTCCCTTTCCGAACTGATAAATATGTTAGGACCTTAAGAAGAAAAGTAAGTACTACTCTTTAATAGTAATTTTACGACAAAATCTATCTAATCGTCTATTACATTGTTACCTCTGAGTTGCGTTGTAAAAGGAATAAGGCAATTAAATTATGAAGGATATTTTAGCACATCACGAAAACGAAAAATCTAACGGTCGGCACCCATTTAATTCCTGGAAAAGGGTTGACATGAAAGCCTGTCTTGGAGTGATTTAAATTCAGATTATTTCCATGTTTACTATGTAAATTCACGCATGTACATGTATTAATTAGACCTTAATTAACAACAATTTTTAGGATGCTACGACTTCCAATTAGAGAGTTAATTCATTTGAAGCTCTGGGGTGTTGGATAATCACTGGTAGGAATAGGATATATTTTATTCGAGAACGCAATATTGTAGAACGGAATACGAATATCCACTGAGAAAATAAATTAAACCCATACTGATGAAAGCAGTTGTAATAACTCGCTTGACAAACAACCACTTGGAAAATACTTAGACAACTTTTCAAAGAAGTATTTAGGTGAACGCCTAATTTTGTCAGCATCAACGCACAAGCCACATTTACTGATCACCTCGCCTATATCAAACGGGAGTCACGTAAATACACAATAAGATGCCATTCATTATAACTTCAAATTCTAAGGAAATTCGAGATATCATTGGATAAATAATACATACAGCCATGTGATGCCAGAGTAGCATTCGCAATAATCATACAAAAGGTTATCATAATTAAAAAAATATTTATCACTCCTACAAAGATCCCTCGACTTTGTATCTAAGTATATTGGGTTTTTGATATATTATGTTCCTTTAACAATTGGTTTTTAATAAACGCACAGAAAATTCCATCCATGAAAAAAAAACATTTACTTAATTAAGAGTTGGATGATAAGAAACACATTTTAATTTTAATGTGAACCTTGTGAATGCTCTGAAATACCCTTAGAAAGGATATAAAAAGAAACGTATTTTATTATAGCCTAAGAGCCAGTGGAAAGCTACCTGTATGTATTTGACCAGACTTGGGGTTTTGTACAGTGAGGCCCCTATACCTACCATATATGAGATGGGGGTTCACTAAGCCCCAAGCGGTGGACACGGCGCGCGCTCAGGTAAGACAGGTATCGATTTTTGGCGAATTTTTAATGCATTTGACGACGTCTGCCGTTTTGAAATTTAATAATATATTATTATTATTATCTAAAAACAACAATGGCAGACCATTATCGCGCGTTTAGCATTGTGGCAGACAGTTTTGAAAGATGCTCACGGATGCGCACGGACCGTCTGCGGTTGGCTCAACAGGCCTCTCCTCCCACACTTGGGGTAAAGAGTGCATTCCAGGGATCTTGGATGCCCACTTTCTCACCAGGGCATATTGGCAAGCGTTGGGTGGGCGTCAAATACCTACTAGTTGAGACATTCTTTGCTATACCGCCCCAGTTAATAAATGTACAATGAAGACCACAGAAAGAGGTCTGAATAGATTTTACAGAGAAACAGCAGGAGTAGAACCACAGGCAACATTATCAAGATTATTTACAAATATCGTAACGTTAGTCAAATTAACTTCGTCTTCACTAGATGAAGACCCACTTATAATTCGAATTGCACGTTAATTTATTGGACACTTACCATAAAATATTTACAAAGTAAAACATTCATACTGAAACCCTTAACGTCATTTACGGTTATGACCCGTCAACTGTAATAAAGTCTTCATGGGTGAACTTCAAACGAGCCCTCATTTTTATGATTGTGAATTTACAAAATGAAATTGTTACAAATAAATTTTACGTTTTATTAGTTTACGTGTATGTACAAGGTGAATAATAATTTTATACGCCCGGTCACTTTAACATAGTCTTTAAAATTAATGGATATAAAAATATTTTGTATAAATATTTCCTTTGATATTTGATTACTTTTATTGTATACCTAAAAATAATAACGGAAATATACTTCATTTCCATTAAAATGTAGCCTATGTTAGCTGGGCCATAATAACGAAGCCATCAACTATAGTTTAAGGTGCACGGAGAAACATGCATACTCAAATACATGCTTACTGTCTAGTAAGCATGTATTTGAGTATGCATGTTTCTTCAAAGGAAGTTTTATGTTTTGCCAGTCTTGGCAAAACATAAAACTTCCTTTTGGCTTTACCGTAGTCAAGTAAAAAAACGGTGACGCTGTAGAGAGGCCACCACCAGCAATAATAGCTGTCAAAAAGTCCAGAAGGCGACTGATGCATAAAGCTTCTAAAGAATGTGGTGACTCGTTTGTTGAACGAACATATTGCATTAATTATTATAGTAAGGTTTAAAAATAAGACTAAATTCTTATGAGTAAATGTATTTTAGTCATAACATATAAGAACGTAGACTTCCTTACGAACTGCGTGAACGTTACCACGTTGTGAACGTTACACAATGTAGTAATGTTACTCATTTAGTTTGCTGGTTCGTATATTTCAATTTCGATCATAAGTATCGTCCAAAACTTTTCTTGAAGATGGCCATCCTTCTATCAATCGCTTTGCCTGGCCTTCGAGATTCGCGGTAAGAAACCAATGAGATTCGGTCGTTGCCTAATCTAATTTGTTCAAACTACTCTCGAGCGATTTAGCGACCGTAATACGATCATTTAACCAAATAGAATTTGTCGAAAACGACGTAAAAACGCTTTAAGAAATATTATTTACCGCTCGTATTGTTATTTTCCTGTTATCAAAATTTAACGAATGATTTAAAAAAGTATAACAGGTGTAATAAATAAATAACAAGAAACATATTATATTACTAGCTTTTGCCCGCGACTTCGTCCGCGTGGAATAGTTAAATCAAATCAAATATCTTTATTGCGTATCACTTGCTTTCTTGCGAATAGTTACTTTAAGCAGCATTTTATTTCTTTGTGTACGTACTTATTTTGCAAAAAATACACATAAAAACTGCCGTGTACTATACTGTATATGGCATTTTTACAATCTATCATTTTATGTTTTCCCATCCTTTGCTAACTTACATGCAACCTTTCATCCCCACATGGGTCAATATTTCAAAAACGCTAGAACAAATATTTGCTTATTTCTTATCCCGTGCTATTAAAAATTTCATGGTTTTATCTTTGGTAATGAGGAATCTCATAAAAAATTTCATCTCATATTTCAAGCCCTTCATTCCCTCTTTTACAAAAAAGCTTTTATTCCATTTCGACGTTTAGTCTATTTTTGTACCAAACATCAAAATCGGTTCAGGTATGGGCGTGAAATTCATTAAGTTAAAAAGTCGCGTCCGCCATCTTGGATCTCAAAATGGAAATCCCTGTAAACCACGAAAATGATATCCTTTTTAATAATAAGTTAAAAAGTAGCGTCCGCAATCTTGGATCTAGAAATTGATGATGTATTTGGAATCGGTTCCCGAAAACTATGAAAATGATACCCATTTCGATTTTATGTTAATAAGTCGCATCTGCCATCTTGGATCTCGACATAGATGATGTATTTGGAATCAGGACCCCTGAAAACCTCGAAAATTATACCCATATTCCTATTAAGTTAAATAGTCACGTCACGCCATCTTGGATCTCAAAGTCGATGTTTTATTCGGAGTCAGAACCCACCAAAAACCACGAAAACGATACCCATATTGATATTTTGTTAAAAAGTCGCGTCTGCCATCTTGGATCTGAAAATGGATCGTGTATTAGTAATCGGGACCTCCGAAAACTACGAAAATGATACCCATATCGATTTTATATTAAGAAGTCCCAACCGCCATCTTGGATCTCGAAATAGATGTCGTATTCGGAATCGGGACCCCAGAAAACCACGAAAATGATACCCATATCGACGTTATGTTAAAAAGTCACGTCCACCATCTTGGATCTCAAAATGGATAGTGTATTCGGAATTAGGACCCCCAAATACCACGAAAACGATATCCATATTGACATTTTGTCAAAAAGTCGCGTCCGCCATCTTGGATCTAGAAAAAGATGTTTTATTCGTAATCCGGACCCCCAAAAACCACGAAAACGATACCCATATTGACATTATGTTAAAAAGTCGCGTCCGCCATCTTGGATCTCAAAATGGATGGTGTATTAGTAATCGGGACCTCCAAAAACCAAGAAAATGATACCCATATCGACGTTATGTTAAAAAGTCACGTCCGCCATCTTGGATCTCAAAATGGATGGTGTATTCGGAATTAGGACCCCCAAAAACCACGAAAACGATATCCATATTGACATTTTGTCAAAAAGTCGCGTCCGCCATCTTGGATTTAGAAAAAGATGTTTTATTCGTAATCCGGACCCCCAAAAACCACGAAAACAATACCCATATTGACATTATGTTAAAAAGTCGCGTCCGCCCTCTTGGATCTCAAAATGGATGGTGTATTAGTAATCGGGACCTCCAAAAACCAAGAAAATGATACCCATATCGATGTTATGTTAAAAAGTCACGTCCGCCATCTTGGATCTCAAAATGGATGGTGTATTCGGAATTAGGACCCCCAAAAACCACGAAAACGATATCCATATTGACATTTTGTCAAAAAGTCGCGTCCGCCATCTTGGATCTAGAAAAAGATGTTTTATTCGTAATCCGGACCCCCAAAAACCACGAAAACGATACCCATATTGACATTATGTTAAAAAGTCGCGTCCGCCATCTTGGATCTCAAAATGGATGGTGTATTAGTAATCGGGACCTCCAAAAACCAAGAAAATGATACCCATATCGACGTTATGTTAAAAGTCACGTCCGCCATCTTGGATCTCAAAATGGATAGTGTATTCGGAATTAGGACCCCCAAAAACCACGAAAACGATATCCATATTGACATTTTGTCAAAAAGTCGCGTCCGCCATCTTGGATCTAGAAAAAGATGTTTTATTCGTAATCCGGACCCCCAAAAACCACGAAAACGATACCCATATTGACAATATGTTAAAAAGTCGCGTCCGCCATCTTGGATGTATTTTTGTACTGGGGGTTCTTACGACCTTTCATCCCCTATTTCATCCCCACGTGGGTCAATATTTCAAAAACGCTAGATAAAATATTTCTTTCTTTCTTATTAAGTCCCTAATTTCAAAGTATCATGGTTTTATCTTTAACAATGACGAAGTCCCATACAAACTTCCATCCACTATTTCACCCCCATACAGGTCAAAATTTCAAAAATCTTAGAACAAATATTTCTTTCTGTCTTATTAAGTGCCTAAATTCAAAGTTTCATGGTTCTATCTTCAAAAATGACGAACTTCCATACAAACTTTCATCCCGTATTTCAACCCATACAACCTTTTTTTCGCGATAAAAAGTAGCCTATGTCCTTCCCCGAGATCCAATCTATAGTTGTACCAATTTTCATCAAAATCGGTTCAGTGGTTTAGACGTGAAAGCTTAACAGACAGACAGACAGACAGACAGACAGACAGACAGACAGACAGACAGACAGACAGAGTTACTTTCGCATTTATAATATTAGTAAGGATGTGTGGCAATAGCATAGGTAGGTAATTTATTTTCCAGTATGGAATAAAAGTTTCAGATAAGAAAATGCAGATATCCGTTTGTTAGCAATTTATTATTACAACATACTAGTGGTCGCCCGCGGCTTTGCTCGAGTTAATGTAGGCTACTATATAGCCTATTAGCCTTTCTCAATAAATGGACTATCGAACACAAAAATATTTTAAAAATATTATAAATAAAAGCAACTTAAAAACGTTATCCTTCGCCTACCCGTGTAGATAATCAAAAACTGTGTCTAATTATTTCTTATTTACACCTTTCCGTCAATCATTCGGAAATCTAGATTTCTAACGCACTACAAATAGATTCCTGACAGCCAAATGTTAGTATCAGAATAAATTTTACTGCTCAAATACAGTCGCCGTGCCAATTCCAACCGGTGTTACTGTTTTGGTTATTACTTTATCTTTGGAACTTCGTGCAAACATCCACGAGTTCGCCAGGGGTAATTAAATTAACAAACTCTCTAAAAGTAATTTAATTTGACAAGCATAAAGCATTTTAGAATAATTCGAGATAGGTTTTTGTCTTAATAACAAGTTTCACAAATAGATATCAACGATATCAACTAATTTAGTGTTTGGTAACAGTTTACAGAGTAGGTAATGAATAAATGGTTTGGGAGTGTACGGGTCTCTAAGAAAAGATTCTGAAGACGATACTGACTTTTTTGCGCAAACAAAATTAAAACTATACCTACATACGTTTTTAGTATTTATAAGGTCCATTATTGACAAAGCGATGAGACGAAAAGCCTTAGCGTTGCAAGGATTCACCGTGCGGAGCCGGGTCCATAGTGTTGTAGAGAGAGCACCCAGGAGCAGTGTTTGGGACTAATAAGCCAGGTTAACACCCTTCTTTACTACACTGGTCTTTTCTTTGCCCAGCTAATGACACGGCAAAGAAAGAAACCATAATATGGTTTCTTTCTAGAAGCGATTAAAAATACGTAATAAAATTTATCACCTTTTCTTTTATAAAATTTATTTTGTGACCTTTTAGTGTTTATATTTTGCACTTAAAACCAAAATGTGTAAAACGGGAAGGTCACAGCAAGCACAACAATTAAACAAATCGATATGGGCCGACTTTTTTTAATTATTGTTGTTGTTGATGGATATAATAACTAGACTATATAATTCAGTAGCGTGAAACCTTTAAATCGACTGTGCCTTCAATATAATAATGTCAGTGACGTCATATATCATACGGGACGATAGGAAATCTACTTGGCGAATGTCAGCATAACAAATGCCGTCTTAACGAGGTATGAAAAGACAAGCATGGGTCAACGCATATAGCACGATAGGTATACTGAAACATTTGTTATTGTCTTATTTTAATTGTATAGGTGTAATTATGCCACAGTCGAGTTTGACAACGAGAACTACTTCAGGGGTTTTGATCCTGTATGAAGACATAGATTTGGCCTAATAGACCCACAACAGTCGCTTATAGTCCACGGGGATTCAAGACAAAAGTGAGCAACGATCCTGTAACGGGTCTCGGCTCCATTCTGTGATGTATAGAAAAGGGAGGGAAGCGTCCAGACACAGGTCTGAATTTACACCTATAAGGCGATGTGTAGGAACCCTGTCTCTGCACCATTAACAAGTAGAACGAGTTCTCTGGTGAGCTGGTGCCTATGAAAATAAATATACTACCGTTGTCTTCTGAACGTATACTTCCCCAAAAAAAAAACTCAGATTTTTAATACTTTTATTAAAGAATGTAATTTTGATCTTAATGGAATGTATTGAAGTATATTTAAAATGCGTCCGCTATCTATCTGTTCTGTAATAGATAACTACGAGCACTTCGTAAATTTATCGGCAAATACGTAAAATAGGCCTTAAAAACATCACATTAAGCGCTACATGTTTCCAGTAAACCCTCGTGTATGTAATTGGAAATAAGCTACCGATAAGCACACATATCACGTTGATGTATAGCAGATACGAATCGATTACTCAAGAGATAATCGATATCTAAACAATGTAATCCTGATATGATATCTTTCAATTACCAAACGATTACGGGACATTTCGATTTTAGATAAAAAGTTGAGAAATACGATTGTTACAGAAAATTTGCGTATTAATATTCTTTGCTACTAATTGTACATTAGTCTTATATTCCAATAAACTAAAATTTCGATTAAAAACTGAAATACTAAGAACTGTGCAGAAACCTTATTAAGCTGTATTAATAAAATTGTAAATTTGATTTTCAATGTAAACATCATTAGATAAATAATAAATTACTCTTTTATTTACGCGAAAATTTTTATTAAAGTTTTCTTTTGACGTTTTCTCTACCTTCATTCTTTTGTAATAATTAATAAGTTCAAGGATTTCGTATTTTCGCAACAAGCTCAAAGACAACAGATGACAAATGAAATATAAAAAACATGAAGGACTGAAATTATATAAGAAACGCTAATATCGTTTTCGTGCTTGATGTTTCAGCGTAGAAATGTAACGTTCGTCAAATGTAAGAAAAATATTACGGTGGATAACGTTTATTTGTCTTCGAAGATTGTATAGTCTAGGTATTTGTTCTCTTGTTTTTTCGGTCGTAGGGTTATGAGTGTGATTTGTATCATCATATTGAGATATATCATAGAACAGCATATTTCTGACGGTACACATATTTAAATGGGTAGAATCGTTTATCGAACCTTTGTCTATTGGTGAAAATAACCACCTCTTTTATAAAATGGTCAAGCAAATGGATCCATTCCTGACGGTAAGCAGAAGTGGAGTCCGAATGCGAATATAGCTGGTGCGAGAAATAAACTGCCGCGCTAGCCACCGTCGCCTCGCTTACCTGCAAGGTGCTTCTTCACACCTCTTTTGATTGACCTAGGACTGTAGGATGGAGGGAATACGTGTGCTGGCAGTCATTTCTTGATTGTGCGACAAAGGAACGAGTTGCCAAATTTCTTAGTTCGCATTGGAATGCCTAAGCTCCACTCTCTCTCCCTCTCCCTCTCCCTCTCTCTCTTTCTCTCTCTCTCTCTCTCTCCCTCTCTCTCTCTCTCTATCAACTTTCTCTATTCTACCTCCTACTTCGGATATGTCGACCGTTACTCTAATAGAATTTTTTAAAGCAATCAATGCAAACATTAAATTTTAAAATAATCTATTTTAATTTATGTACATAAAATTAAATACAGAAAAGTTGCGGCTGGATTAGATACAATGTAGCGACACGCGTTTCTACCGGCAAATTTGTTCCAGAATACTTACTTTAGCTAACATAATATTTCTTATTTACGACTCCTGTAAGCGAAAGGTACATAATCGGTCCATATTCAAGAGAGTAATCCGTTATTTCCTACCTCATTTAAATTTGCCTAACACCTATGAAGATACCAAAAATTTTAATTGTTTTATACTATTATTGCAAATCTAAGAACTATGTAGGTACTTTATTATTTTTTTATACTCTCGTACCATTTTGTATTAGAGTATACAATATATACTATATTCATTTCACTGATAGATTTTTTTTTAGTTTACTGTGTATATTACCCAGATATGTATATTGTCAAATACTTTTAATTGTCCGTCCTTCAAAGATTTTAAAATATACTTTTTATCTGATTTGATTCAGATTAACCAACCACATCCAAAGCTTACGCCAGTTCCTTTGATTAAGGGCATATAATATTTTTGCATGTTAGACGTAGTTTATCCTGGTCCTTTGGGAACACCGATATCCCGCAAAACTGATTTTTATAAAAGGTATGCTTGAAATTTCTACCCATACCTCAAAATGACGCCAGTGAGGCGGAATATTTTATATCAAGTGATATGAGCCTTATTGTCTTCGCGTCTCCAATAAGTAGGGCGGAAATGAACAGTGTTCCGCTAAAAGGTGTTCTAGCTCAAGCTAGGTAGTGTCGATTTTCATATGGTCGGAAATTCTTAGAGCTGCCGGAGTTTTATCCTTATGCAGAGACGGTCTGGAGAGTAAACAGCTTTTTCTTTTTGAGTGGTTGCTTTCTTTAGTCAGTACATTTTATTGACATTTCTTGCCTTTTAAAACAATCATCATCATCAATCAGCCTCATGTCAGCCAATGTAACATTCCAGTACTACTACTTTATCGAAACTAGAACATTTAATTGTGTAATACTGCCTTAATACCAAAATATATCATTCCTAAATCATACAGTATGGTGCCTTCAGTGAATAACCTTGCACTACATTGCTTGTATATAGCTCATGGTACTTCCATGATCATTTTAGTGCTTTGTAATCATGTCTACACACATAATTGTTTTAACCGCTTACAATCATACAGTTCATATACTCGTACTTCTCTGAAGTAAGGAATAAATAAATGGATAGCCATTTATTTATTCCTTCAAAATTGTAATCAGTGTTAACATTAATTTTCTAATGGCACAAAATCTTTAGCATTGACTCTGTTATGGAATGTCAAGCACGTTTTTATCTAACAGGTCAAGGCACTTTGTGTGTGTGAGGATTGAGGGCCACTTTGTCATATTCTCTTAAAAATGTACCTATGATTTAGTGTGCGTTCTAAAAGAAATGTGAAAGCCTG
Source organism: Elophila nymphaeata (assembly GCA_955850985.1). NCBI lineage: Eukaryota > Metazoa > Arthropoda > Insecta > Lepidoptera > Crambidae > Elophila > Elophila nymphaeata. The sequence continues at coordinate 25,492,947 of OY039065.1, forward strand.
AAACGACTTTGTGAAACCTTTGAAAGGCGAGTTATAGGCTGAAAGGTTGGGCCCTCAATCCTCTATGTGAGGATTGAGGGCCCACCTGTAACTAGTAAACTAAACACTCTACAGAAAAACTTTTTATATCAAAATCTAACGCTACGTTAAAAAAAACTGTGAAGTTAAAGATATCAGCGCATAACGCTATAGTATTTGGTATACTGCAATTCAAAGTGGGCCCTCAATCCTCACGCTTGCAAAAATTTGTTACCAAAAATAAACAAAATTGGTTTACTTTCAGATATTGTCCGCTTATCCAATACGTTAGTTAAAAAATGTGAAATTTTGTGGAACCGAGAGCTTGCTCCAACTCCTCCTGGTTTTATAGAAATGACCTTGATAATGTTTGGGCCCTCAATCCTCCATCTGTTTCTTGTTTTTCTTCATTATGTATTGTGTAGGCATAATTTGACAAAGCTAAGGTATTCTGTTTTTGTGAAATAAATTGGCATTAAGAGTAATTTGAAAGACTCATTTATTATTGCAGAAAACAATATTTTAATTTTTATTGTATAAATAATTTTTCACTAAGTAAGATTTGACAGCAGGGTGGCCACAAATTCTAATTATGTCAAAAACAACCGTTGTTGGCACAGACTAGCAAAGGCATCTAGCCCATACATCCATGTCTTAAGTTTTGTGTATTCTTTTTGTTGATTTTCACATTAAAATGTGGGTGTCACACATTTTAATGCATCTAGCTAGGAAGTCATCATCATCACCATCATCTAGGGAGTGCTTGGCGAGAAATGTATGGCAATAGACCTCATGATGACGACTCATGAGCTGGAAATCCCACTATAAAATACTCAACGTCATACACACCAGTCACACCACAAAACCCTTAAATCAATGATTCCTCATAACTGATCGTCAAGCTTACGCATCAGAATAACACCAATTTCACTGTACAAAATCCACACCGAAGCAATTTTGAATTATCAAAACAAAGATCGACATCCAGACGCTGTGGTTTCCTACTAAACACAACTGAATAAGTCGTAGTATAATAGTAATATATATTATGCTACAGTTGTTTTAAAATATGTTTTTTAAAATTAAATTTTGCCTATTATGGGAAGGAAAAAGGATCTAGCCCATACAGCCTTGTTTTCAGTACTTTATTCTTGAAGTTTACATTCAAATGTAACTGTCACATATTTTCTATAACAACACCCGAACCTGATGCCACGACAGTGCGATGTGTGTGCGACTGTGTATTGAGCAGAGCTCATGAATAATATAGTGTTTTCAAAATACTGAGAGGACGGTAAATTTAATTTATTTTTATTTTGGCGAGAGTAGACTCTTATTAGCAAGATTGGCCTCTTTTAGGATGTCCAGTGATGTAAACACTATTTTATTCGTCTTTGCTCCTTGAAGTTATCATTTCTTTATAGAATCGCGATAACCTAATAAACAAATTACAATTTTCGTGCAAAAAGGTAAATATATTTTATTTATAATCACGCCATTCCGTGCGTTAAAAAGTGTCAACGACTGCTGGTCCAGAGGCGACTTTACCTATGGCGCAGGGTGTGCACACGGCCACAGTGGTCTTACGGACACCGAGCGCCACACGCCACGCGCCTTGGATCTGGCGAATCGGGCAACTTGGTCCTAACTTAAGGCCACCACGTTCACTCATCTAGACTGGACTTTTTCTATTGGGTTTGTTTCAACTGCATCTAATAAAAACCATGGCAATGTTAGATGAGCTTCGATCTTCGTCAAAAATCACGTCAAAAAAGCACGTAGAATAGAAGGATATTTTTTAATGCGGTGTTATCCCTGTATGCCAGTGGCAAACAATTCGAACATTTACTGTAATATTAATAATGCAATAAAGAGAATAGAACTGTTTCTACATTTTTTTTGTTTCATTCAGTATTTTTCAATGATAAAAACCTATTTTGAGCCCATGACAAAAAATAATGGCATCAAAAATTATAATTTATGAATTTTTTGTAGATAATTTTCCTAGAGTAAGTAGAATACCAGTTCTCAAACTTAGTGGCGCCAAGTTTTTTTACACCACGATGCGTGAAAGTGAAGACAAAGTAAAAATCTTTAACTATTTTACGGAAAACATATAATCTTTATTTAGTTTTGTTTAAAAATAATACAGAAAACTTAAGACATGGATGTATGGGCTCGATGCCTTTGCCGTCCCGTAATAGGGAAAATTTAAAAATGTTTATTCGAAAATCCTAACTAGTCTGTGCCAACAACGGTTGTTTTTGACATAATTAGAATTTGTGGCCACCCTGCTGTCAAATCTTACTTAGTGAAAAATTATTTATACAATAAAAATTAAAATATTGTTTTCTGCAATAATAAATGAGTCTTTCAAATTACTCTTAATGCCAATTTATTTCACAAAAACAGAATACCTTAGCTTTGTCAAATTATGCCTACACAATACATAATGAAGAAAAACAAGAAACAGATGGAGGATTGAGGGCCCAAACATTATCAAGGTCATTTCTATAAAACCAGGAGGAGTTGGAGCAAGCTCTCGGTTCCACAAAATTTCACATTTTTTAACTAACGTATTGGATAAGCGGACAATATCTGAAAGTAAACCAATTTTGTTTATTTTTGGTAACAAATTTTTGCAAGCGTGAGGATTGAGGGCCCACTTTGAATTGCAGTATACCAAATACTATAGCGTTATGCGCTGATATCTTTAACTTCACAGTTTTTTTTAACGTAGCGTTAGATTTTGATATAAAAAGTTTTTCTGTAGAGTGTTTAGTTTACTAGTTACAGGTGGGCCCTCAATCCTCACATAGAGGATTGAGGGCCCAACCTTTCAGCCTATAACTCGCCTTTCAAAGGTTTCACAAAGTCGTTTCAGGCTTTCACATTTCTTTTAGAACGCACACTAAATCATAGGTACATTTTTAAGAGAATATGACAAAGTGGCCCTCAATCCTCACACACACGGCTCTTTAGGCCTACTTTCGTTTGACATAAGAGTTACACTCAAGGACGATCCTCTATTTATTACTGCGGATGTCAGAATAAACATGAATAACATCGGAAAAAGAAATATCGCCCTTCTGTTGCCTAATGTAAAACCCACAGAAGCTTTCTCTGAAACTTTTTGTAGGGTTTACATGTGCCTTCCTAAACCAACAAACCCTTTATTATAATTATAATGTGTTTTTCAAACTAATCGGTTTTTATTTTAGTTTATTTTGTACGGAAAATAACGGCTTTCTGTTCCTTCAGTTCATTCGTAAGAACTGAAGAAATAGAAAGCTATTATAATATTATGTCCCATATACTGAGATAGTTTCCAATTGGTTGTGCACATTACTATCTGCGCTTATGCGTATGATAAATAATTTCTTTGGATTTCTATTATGTGTCTTCTATCTGTATATTCTTTTGTTTATTTTAGTGATGGTCAACGAAAGTTTTATTGATACTTACGAGTATTTTATCGCCAAGAGCTATTTATGCTACAATAGAAAAAAGCAACTTTCGATCAGGATTTGTAAGTCTATGTTTTATTTTGTTTTAATTTGATAATCTACTCAAAACAAAATAGGGTCCACCTTATTTTTCCGCCTTAGTTTATAAATTATAAAATTTTATATAATTTTTATGAAAAGACAGGTTTGAAGTAGACTTTAAGTAATGATGTCAACAAAAAAAATATTAAAACTGTTTATTTTGTTTTAACGTCGCCTATAGACAATTGCATTATTAAGGTAAATCTCTTAATATTGCAAGTGCGTTGCATCCTGGGGACTAAGATGACCTTCATTCACTTACCATCGGATTTGAAGAAGCCCAAGAGCTTCCTTATAAAAAAAAATATCATCCGCTTGGTAGTTTTATTGGTAGAAAGGAAGAGTAACTAAAAATAAAATTGTGCCAATCTGTATTGAGTACGTCTGGGATAGAGAAACAATTCTATTTACTAATTTAAAAGCACTAGAATTGCCAATCGAAAATGGGTCGCTTGCCCTTCGGCAGTGACCTCCAAGTCCAGAAGACCACAGTCAATTTACATTTTATCGTAGTACCTACTTGTTTCAATCAATGTGTTAGGTTTCCAAAGCTCTCAGAATATGGCATGGTTTAGGTCAGTTTACTTATCAATATCTTGTTATTTTATAAAAAAAAATCACCATTTCCTCAATCTCTTCGTATGCAAAAGTTTAGAATTTAGATTGTTAATTTTTCTTCAATGAAGAGCAGACTACTAATCTTAGAAAAATGTTTGAACATTAAACCTCCTTAGGAAGAGTTATTTTGAAACAACACACCCAGCTTATCCTAGTCTATACAAAATTTCATTAAGTATTCAACGCTTCAAAGTGATTTGCGTGGTAGCAAATCTCTTAGCGTGTGTTGGTACACTATCTTCAATAAATTCCAGCAATTCCATTTCATACAGCGATCTCATTTCAAAGATAGATTCTCTTCAACATCCAACCGGGGAATAACTAAGCTGAATCAATTTTGACTCTTGTTTGTCTAATACATTGTGACAATCCAGTTCTGTGACTTACACGGGGGAATATTACAATATCTTATGTTATTTTACTGAATATCTTCCCGACAAAACGTCTATTTCAAAAGATATTTCCACGGTAATCCGGGAGCATTTCTCGTGAAACGGTAAAACGTTATTTTAAACGGAAATATTTTTTCTGTACGATCCTTGTAGATGAAAGTAAACTAATTGACGTTTTATTTACAAAATTGCCCATTTAAGCGCATATTTGCTTTATGCGGTAAACGTTGCGGAAAATGCATTACGTTTGACGCGCACCTTAATACATAGGTATACAGCAATTAAGGTTAATAGTTTTTTTTACGTTTTTAAGGTCACCCAAAGGGCAACGGAGAGGGCTATGTTCGCAGTTTATCTGCGTGATCTTATCAGAAATGATGAGATCTGCAGGAGAACCAAGGTTACCGGCATAGCCCCAATAATTGCGAACCTTACGTGGCATTTGCCTGCCCACTGCATATTGCGAGGAGGACTGCCTGCCGTTGGGACGAAAAGGTCTTCTAGTGGCGACCATGTACCGGGGAAACACAGCGTTGGTAGGCCCCCCACAAGGTGCACTGACGATCTGGTAAATGTTGCAGGAAGCCACTGGGTGCGGCAGTGCAGGACCGACCGGTTTGGAGATTATTGGGGGAGACCTATGTCCAACAGCGGCCGTCTCTCGACTGAAATAATGATGAGGATGATAATATTTTTTAACGTTTAAAATTAATGTAAAAAATGCACGCGTCCTCCGCAGCGTTTGCCGCATAAAACAACCGCGCGCTTTAATGTGATAATGTGGTAAATAGTTGAATACTTAATATCATCTTAGCCTAACTCGCATTATCAGGCGTTTTGCTTACGCGTGTTCACAAGTATCACAAATTGTAACTAGCCTTAGAATATCCAATAGGTTTGTCTTTAACTGATTTTAAAAATGAATGTTCTATGCCTGTAATTTAGATAATTATGACCTTAAAAGTTGTAAGGCAAGTGGCAGACGCTCCAATGGATTTTCTTCTTCTTTAGTTATGTGGCGCTGTCCGAGTATGGATTCCGCTAGTGTCAAGTTTTCTTTTAAGACTCCGTTTCGGCGAGTAGAAACGTTAACTCTAATATTTTATCTCACTTTGAAATTAAATTACTTCGACGAGTACTAACATATACATTCACTGTAAATGACGCTTATTAAAATACCATTTGAAATCACTAAATGCACGCTACTTATTCGATTAAACAGGCTCATGAGACTGTACGCGAGGCATTGATATTCACTCAATTTGGGAGCCTTTATTGGGCGGAATATTCTCGCCCGCCACTGATCGGTTCTACAACACGACAGACGTGTGTAAAGCGCTCGTGATAAGAATAGAATCAAAATTCGGAGAATGGATTTAAATTCTATTGACGTATGAAATTCATTGGAATTCTTACATGATAAGGGGAAATGGAAATGTCAATCAATTTGCTATAAATAATAATAAGTAACAAATAAGTAAACTAGAAAAAACATTGTGAGAAACAACTTTTTAAAGAACCGTAAAGGCCGAAATAGTGAGAGAACGTTATTTACTCGTATTTAACGAAGCCGGTAAACACCTACACAGTTAATATTGATTATGGTAGGTAAATAGTTATCGAAATTTTCAGAAGCATACGATAAATGTTGATAAAGAGAATAATGATTCCTCTGTAATGTCGAATTTACCTACCGAAATTACACCATATTGCGTTACTGCAGCAATTTGCGGTTGCCTTGTGGTTACTACTCAATGTCAATAGGGTTGCAGAGTCTTTTGCTTTTGTGAAGTGACCAATTGCTAGTGCAGTGTCGCTGATAGTTGAGTAAGTCGTAGTTGCGATGTGGTCGTTATCGATCATACAGTTGTGTTTGACGGTAACATGTAATTTATTTTCATATAAATTAGCTCCTGGCCACGTGATGACGTTGTGGTGTAGTTTGTCGTTACATCCTCTGGTACTAGGGAGTACCTATTAACTGTAGTAAAGTACTACGGTGCATAGGTACTCGCTTATACTACACAATAGTACAGTCAGGAACTTTTGCCAAACATCTGAGGAAGTAAATAGCTGTAAAATTTCCAATAAAACCTCCGAGCTTTTGAAGATAAGCTACACTGGTGTCCTTGTCAGATGATATCTATACACTTCTTCTTCGTTCGGGCTGTTTTCCAACTCGAAGACTATGCGCCTGTTTTGCGTAGGAGGTTGAGAGGCTGATTATTCCAGTCAGCCCAACTCTTCCAGAAAGTCTCCCAGAGCCTTGACGACTCTGAAGACATCCTGGAGTCCACCGAATGGCACAGGTAGCGGGCCCGGTGTGTCACTACTGCATTGCAATTCATTAGACCGTGAGCTATATAATAGGTACATATACAATGCTGTCGGTAAAATAAGGTCGTCCGACTCCTGAAACGTAGTTACTTGTGGTACCAGGCTAAACATAAAATAAGAATGGAGACTTCTCTTGTACGACATAGAACAAAAGAGTTTCATACTAAAATGACCATCAACTTTTATGACTGACCAGGCCGACTGAATCTTTGATTTATTGGCACCAATATGGCCGGAGCGCAAAACTTTCCTTGCAAATCGTCACGGATCAATTCTTTTAGCTTCAACTTCCGAAATTTGAATACATCAGTGACCACGTATTTCAATCTCCATTTTCCATGACATTTACCTGATTTACAATCTAGTCTTTAACGTGCCGGTTGCGCCATTACATGCCGTCTAGTAAAAGAAATAAAAAAAATAAACAGAAAGAGGTAAGAGGTCCTCTTATTTACCGAGACATAGGGGATATATGTAAAGTTTTCAAATTTATTTATATTAAATTGGGGAAGCTGGACGGCATCTAAGGGTGCCCTCGGTATGTAAGAGGGTAGTGAAAGGACAAAAAGGGAAAGGAAGATCGTTAGGAACTTCAAATTGTTCGGAGCTGAACCTATAGGTATTGGAAGGGTTAAACTGTTGTTTACTGCATCTAAAGGAAGCTAATAGGCAAAATGTTCTTAGACTATATATGTGTAATAGAAAAATTCTTAACACCGCCATCTAAATATTACAGGTAGCGTCATCTAGTACAACTGTTGGAACTAAAATTCCTAACAAAGATAGAAGAAAAGATGGATAGATGTGTGAGAGATGATATGGCAAAGAAAGGAGTTAATGCTGCGACGACTGTCAACCGAGATGTATTGAAGAGAAAAACATATTATCCCGATCCCACATAAAATTAGTACGGCTGAGAAGGGCTCACGCTATGATATTTGCCTTTCGACTGGCTTCGAACACGTCAAAGGGATAACATCATGCTTGACATGTCAGAAGACTATTGACGTGGCGTGACATCGCACAATATCCAGGCAACTCGAATCACGTGACATTTGTAGGTAGTCTAGTGAACAAGTCTCTAACATTGTGGAAAGACAAGCTCATGTCGACGTAATCATCTATCTTACTCAGAAACTATCCAAAATATTTAAAAAGAAGATTTTTTAGTACGAAGTTGTTATAAATGAACGAAAGAATTGACGTCAACATCTAATTCTCAGCTGATGGAGTGTCACAAATATTTTAAAGTCAATATCCAGCATGTTTTTCTCAGACTTGAAAGGATTTCTTTATCATTATACTTTGCTTCCGGATACCATAAGCTTTCCTAGGTGCAATTTAATGGGTGTCTACCATGGCCTTGGTGGTAGCAATAGTATGGACTGTATTTCAATAAATATATATAATTCAGTATCAGTAACAAAATAGAATATTATGACGCGTTCTTACTCGCAGCCGGTAAATAGTGGATTATCCCATATCCCAATTATTATCAAAATTAAAAGATATACAGAATTTAATGGTTTTAGAGCTCTAGCTCTTGATATACACTTCAAAGCAGATGTAAACAGTAAATGCAGCTGAAATGTTACAATAAGTAAAATTCTTTTGAGGATTTCTTACTTATCCAATCGAGTTTCGACGCAAACTATGTTAGTTTCGACACAAACTATGTATATCTAACCAAGCTATAATACTAATCTAATATAAAACTTCCAACGCGTCTTAGTAATAATAGGATTCCATGACGCGGAAGACTTAATTTTATTAATATCATTCTAAACTTCGGTTTAACTAGCTGGGATACTAAGACTTCATAACTCTGATAACAGCAAAACATTTTCCACTAAACTTTTGAGTACACTATAAAGAGATAATAGCCTAAGAGCCAGTGGAAGGCTACCTGTATGTATTTGACCAGACTTGGGGTTTTGTACAGTGAGGCCCCTATACCTACCATATATGAGATGGGGGTTCACTAAGCCCCAAGTGGTGGACACGGCACGCGCTCAAGCAAGACAGGTATCGATTTTTGGCGAATTTTTAATGCATTTGACGACGTCTGCCGTTTTTAAAATTTGATAATATATTATTATTATTATCTAAAAACAACTATGGCAGACCATTATCGCGCGGTTAACATTGTGGCAGACAATTTTGAAAGTGCTGAAAAAAATTAAATTTTGAATTCAGCTCTATAATGCCAAAAAATCTATTGACGTTGATGATGGAAGGTACCAACTTTTCGTCAACAATTATAAAGCTTCGGACGTGAATGAAAATTTCAGTAAAAAAATACTGAATTTTGATGCAAGCTCAATACCACCGTGTAAGAGTGAGCTTTACCTAAGCAACTTCTAAGAGCACATTATATTTCAAGTGTTTGGAGAAATGCTTATAAGAAGCAACCTACCACATTGGACCCATTAGAGTATGGTTGGATTGAACAGGATGATAAATTTTTATTCAAATGGTTCGAAGGTGATCAACTTCCAACTTCTGTGAGCGACTTAATCACCCAAGTCCATGGTAAGTTCATTAATAACCAAATTTAATCGAATATATTCGGATCACTTTACAAATTATTTTTATTTTGAAATTATTTTTTTACAGATTCCGATTCTATGGATGATGAAGACGAGTCACACCACGACGACCATGATTCCGATGACGATCAATAAAGATTTTGTTCACTCGTCGATGTGTATTTAATTAAAATTATAGAAATAAAAATTCTCTTGCACTGTCACAATACTCGTTTATTTACAACTCACTATGGCAACGAATCATTCACGGTGAAAATACATTTCGTGCGATGTAGAAAGGTTCAGCGCCATCTATCGCTTCCGCGTGGCACTAATAATCACAAACATTCCGCCCACCAAAGACTCTGTCTTTAGCAATTTAAAAATACTAATATGCAAACAGTAACAATGAATAGATCAATTAAAATAAAGCAAATTATATAATGTTAACCGCCCACCGTGAATGACCTATCTAACAAAAAAAAACAATGAGAAACAAATCAAACAAAATATCTGTTATTGTTAAATAAAAAACACAGTTTATTACATGCACGTTTACAAGTTCCAGTCTTTGTTTTGATTGTGACTACTCTAGTCACCCCATCTTTGCCTGTATGTTTCTCCAAGACTCTGCCTAGTAACCATTTGGCAGGTGGCATATTATCTTCTTTGATAATAACGATATCATTTATCTCTGGCTCACGCTTATCCTCTGTCCACTTAAATCGCTGTTGCAAGGTATTCAAGTATTCTCGCGACCATTTGCACCAGAAGTTATTAACCATTTTCTGACTCATTCTCCATCTCGAGAGTCCAGTGGCATTCACTTGTGACCAATCCTCATCAGGTATTACTATCAATGGTTCTCCCACTAGAAAATGGCCAGGCGTCAGTGGTAACGGATCGTCTGGGTTATCACTCAGGTGTGTTAGTGGGCGTGAATTGAGACACGCCTCAATTTGTGACAACACTGTCGACAACTCCTCAAACGTCAATGTGGATTCTCCTATAACTCGCTTCAAATGTGTCTTTACCGAGCGAACCCCCGCTTCCCATATGCCCCCAAAATTGGGAGCGTGTGGTGGAATATAATGCCAAGTAGTGCCTTCTCCTGCTAACAACTGACTTATTTCACTAGGTAAATCTGACTTCGCTCTTTCAAACATCCGCTGTAGCTCTTTGTCAGCGCCAACAAAATTAGTACCGTTGTCGCTGTACAAATCTTGACAAATCCCTCTTCTCGATACAAATCTTCGGAATGCCGCAATGAATCCCTGTGCTGTAAGGTCCGACACAGCTTCTAAATGTATAGCTCGAGTCACCATACATATGAAGAGACATACATACCCCTTGTATGATTTCGATCCTCTTCCTGGGGAAAATCTGATATTTATAAATCCGGTAAAATCAACCCCTGAACTTTTAAATGCTTTCGCTGGACGGAGTCGAACTTCAGGTAGTTGCCCCATCATTGGATTATGTTTTTCTCTTGAGTACCGTTTGCAGGTAACACACTCTCTGTAAACTCGTTTAGTCAAATTTCGCGCACGCATAATCCAATATTTAGTACGTATATAGTTCTGCATTATCTGAGGACCGCCATGTAGAGTCTTTTTGTGAGCATCTAAAACAATCAATTTACTGAGATGACTATCATGAGGTAAAATGATTGGATGTTTTCTGTCATAATCTACACGGGCCTTTTCAATCCGTCCGCCTACTCTTAAAACCTCATTCACATCTAGAAAGGAGTTAAGAGAGTGAAGAACACTTTTCTTGGGTACTCTCTTTTGTAACTTCAACTGTCTAATCTCATTATGAAAGTGAAATTCTTGAGTTTCTTTTATGCAGTGTTTAAGTACTAAATCTCTCTCATTAACAGTTATACTTTTGTTCAATGTAACTCTTTCTTCTTTGGGTAATTTTAAATTTAAAAACTTCCGACAATACGCCAAAACATTAAGTAATTTATTAAGTGATGAATACTTGGTCCAAATAAAATCTTCTTTAATGTTAATTGTAACAGCTAAAGTCTTTACTGCTCTCTCTTCTTGATTTGTGTGAAAATCTGCCTCACTTGTGAATAATTTATAATCTGATAACCATACAGGACCATGCCACCACAAGTCATGATCTTTAAGTTCGGTACAAATCACTCCTCTCGATGCACAATCAGCAGGGTTATCGTGTGTTCTTACGTGATTCCATTGTTCTCGATCCAGCATGGTCAGAATTTCGGATACCCTGTTGCTTACAAACGTCGTCCACCGACTAGGTTCTCCGCGCAACCATGCTAGAACGACTGTCGAATCTGACCATGCATACAATTGTGATTTGGGTACCGATAACACTTGCGACACTTCGTACAATAACTTTGCAGCCAGCAATGCCCCACAAAGCTCCAGTCTTGGGATTGATATCTCTTTCTCGATCGGTGCTACTTTTGTTTTGGCTGTAACTAAAGACACATTAACGACTTCGCCTTCATCTATAACCTTTATATAAACTGCTGCAGCATACGCAGACAGTGATGCGTCAGCAAAGGCATGCAATTCGATCTTACTACTCCTTTTTGTGTTCATCCATCTTGGAATTTCAATACCTTTCACTCTTCTTAGGTCTTCTTCAAACTCTAACCACTCATGTAGTAAGCTCGGGGTCAAAGGTTCATCCCAAGTCAAACCAGACTTCCACAGTTTCTGAATGTATATCTTTGCAGAAATAATAATTGGCGCGATCCAACCCATTGGATCGTACAGGCGGGCTATATTAGACAAAACGCTTCTCTTGGTAATCGGCTTTGTTTCTTCTGGAATATGTATAGTGTATTCGAAATTATCAGAATTTCTGTTCCAACATATACCAAGCACCTTAACCATCTCATTGATTTTGAACACCATTGACTGTTTCGTTTTTTCATTGTCTTCTTTTATATGATCAAGTAACTTCTCATGATTACTACACCACTTCTGAATTTTAAATCCGCCAGCATTCATTAGGTTATTCAGTTGCTCATATATCAGAATACCTTCAGACTCTGATTCGCACCCACACAGTAAGTCATCGACATAAAAATCTCGAAGTGTTATCTCAGAAGCAATTGGATATAGTGCTCGTTCATCTTTAGCTAACTGATGCAAAGCTTTTACTGCTAAATATGGTGCGCAAGCAGTACCAAACGCTAATCTTACCAGACGGTAATGCTGTAGAGGCTCATCCGAATTAAATCGCCATAAGATCCTTTGGAAATCTGCATCTTTCTCATGAATGCGTACTTGTCTATACATTTGAACTAAATCCGCTGAAATACATATTGGGTGTCTACGCCATCTAAGCAATATATGCCGCAGATCATCTTGTATCTTGGGACCCACCATCAAATCGTCGTTCAATGACACGTGATTTACCCCTTTACATGATGCATCAAATACCGGGCGTGTCTTTGTAGTTTCTCTGTCTTCTCTAACCACGGCATGATGAGGGATGTACAGTGCAATAGGATTCTCAATCTCTTCGCGACTCATTATTTGTGTAGCATGACCTTGGATCATGTAATCCTCTATCGCTTCTGAATACTGTTGTTTAAGATGAGCATTTTTCGACAGTTTTTTCTCTAATAGCATGAACCTCTTGAGGGCAATTTCTTTGGAACGACCATACACACACTCGGGTTTATCAGTTTTAAAAGGAAGACGCACTATGTACCGCCCCTCCTCATCTCTTTGTGTAGTCTTCTCGAACAAGTCTTCACACGCTCTCTCCTCTTTGCTCAATTTCTTCTGAATGCAATCTGGCTCTGTCTCGATATCCCAAAATTGCTTCAGTAGTGTATCTGTTTTGTATAACGTGTGTAAGCTTATTACTCTTTTATCGGATGGAGATAGGTGACTGGTCACTCTTCCAGACAAGACCCAGCCAAGCTTAGTGTTTTGTGCTATTGGGCCTCCAAGTGAAGGATGTTTTATCATTTCTCCCATTATGATATGACTGTGAATCTCTACTCCCAAAAGAAGGTCAATTTTCCTCGGTGAACCGTATTCTGCATCAGCAAGTGATAAATTCTCTATTTCAGGCCAGTTAGCAACCATAATTTTGTTTGAAGGAAGCAGCGTCGTTAAAGTGCTCAAAACAAATGCATTTACTTGAATTGTGAATTCAGGGTATTGAATTGACTCGATTGTAAACGTTACCATACTCTTTGTTCTCATTTGGCCTTCTCCTACTCCAGATATAACACCACTGACAGGTGACCTCTTAAGACCTAGCATTTGTGCAGTGGCTTCTGTTATGAATGACGCTTCAGAACCTTGGTCTATTAGAGCTCTAACTATGTGACGACTGCCATTTCTCGCCTTTGCATTAACTACAGCTGTGGCCAAGAGCACACTTTGGATACTTAAATTTTCAGATGCGAAGTGCGTTGCTATCTTTGGAGTGACCGCGGAAGACTCTGATCCTCGATTCTCAGTAGTAGGGGGCTCATCACAAGAAACCATTCGTGCTGAGTCTTGATTCTCAAAATGGAGCAGAGTATGATGTCTACGGCCACAACGGCGGCAACTCGTTCCTTTCTTGCAGTATTTAACTGCATGGGCTGACGCTAAACAGTTGAAACACAAGCCATTTGTTTGCACGTAGTTGGATCTCTCTTGAGGTGATAGTTTATAAAATTGTTGACAGTGATAAAGGTTATGTTGCTCTGCACACATCGTACAAGTGACCAGTTTTAGATTTTTTGTCTCTTGAGGAGTTGTAGTAATATGAAAGCTCTTAGGTTTATCCAGCCTCACGGATTTCTCCGACACTGGTTTTCTTAGTTGTTGAAAAGATCTCTGAGTCGGTATAGTGTCATACATTTCTATAGTACGAAATCTGCGTTCTAAAAAGAGAATCATATGGCTCCAGGTAGGGAGATCTTCTAATGAGGCTGTATTTATTTCGGACTCCCACGCTTTTCGTGACTCACTATCTAACTTCGAATTAACAATATAAACTATCATGACGTCCCAAGTGTCAGTATTAACTCCAATATTGTTTAAAGCTTTCAAACAAGATGTTGTTGTATCCAACAAGCTTTTAACCGAATTTGCCGACTCGACTGTTAAAATCTTTTGTGCAAACAATTTCTTCAGTATCTCATTAGTATTGTATCTCTTATTTTTGTAACGTCTTATCAATTGTGACCACGCCTCGTTATAATTATTCTCTGTAGTAGCTAAATCCTTTATAAGATTTGCAGGTTCTCCACACAAACTGCTCTTCAGGTAGTGTAATTTTTGCACTCCACTCAAACTCTTATTGTTGTGTATGAGTGAGAGAAACATGTCATAGTATGACTCCCACTCTTCGTATTTACCACTAAAAGTAGGTAGCTTTATAAGCGGTAGCTTAACTTCACAATTCATTGAACTGACTTGACCACTAGTGCATTCGGACGTGACAACAGGTACAGGTGTGATATCTCCTTTATCTGAGTTCAGTTTAGTTTTGTACTCTAAATAAACTTCCTCTGTTTTGTTGTAATAATCATCAGTAAAATATTCAATAGTATTCCTTTTTTCTCTCGAAACACAGTCTAATATTTTGTCATGAACGTCCATAAAACTCATCCAGACTTTCTCTAAGTTATCTAATCTAGACTCAATGTATGGTAAAGTGATTCTCTCCTTTGGTGACTTTCCATAATTAGTTCTAGATTTTATTATATTACTCAAAGTATCTTCTTGCTTTCCAATTAAATTCTCCATGTTGTAATGTAATTCTAAAAGTGTTTTACTTGCTTATCACGATCTATAAATTTTGCAAAGTCAATGGAATTTTTCACTTATTATTACTTATAAGTCCTGTTCACTGTTTTTACTTCACTTTTATTAGCTCTAATTTAATTTTATCAGTTCAATTCCCGGGTTTCGGCACCAAAATGTTCACTCGTCGATGTGTATTTAATTAAAATTATAGAAATAAAAATTCTCTTGCACTGTCACAATACTCGTTTATTTACAACTCACTATGGCAACGAATCATTCACGGTGAAAATACATTTCGTGCGATGTAGAAAGGTTCAGCGCCATCTATCGCTTCCGCGTGGCACTAATAATCACAAACAGATTTAAATAAGTAAAAAAAACATACATTTTTTTTTATTGCATGAACGTTTCATATTTTGTTATTCATTTTTTTTAATTATGTCTTAAATAAATAAAAAGAAGAAAATTAAATAAATATTTGAATAATTATTTGTTATCTGCAATATACCTTAATATTTGAGATTCTTCCAAAATATACTAACTTTTTTATCATCAAACTTATTAATCATCAAACTTATCAATTTTAGTTAATCACAGTGATAAAGTAAATCATATTGATGTAAAATAGGGAACGTAATACACATACATCTGAACGGATAGTAGCAAAGATTTTGTTGTCTGCTGATGTGTGTACTCAATGAAGTCGTCTGCCGTGATGAATATAAGTTTTCAAGACCCTAATAAATAAAATATATCAATGGCAGATCTCTTCAAATAAATTCAAAATTTAATTTTTTTCAGCACTTTCAAAACTGTCTGCCACAATGTTAACCGCGCTATAATGGTCTGCCATTGTTGTTTTTAGATAATAATAATAATATATTATCTAATTTTAAAAACGGCAGACGTCGTCAAATGCATTAAAAATTCGCCAAAAATCGACACCTGTCTTGCTTGAGCGCGCGCCGTGTCCACCACTTGGGGCTTAGTGAACCCCCATCTCATATATGGTAGGTATAGGGGCCTCACTGTACAAAACCCCAAGTCTGGTCAAATACATACAGGTAGCCTTCCACTGGCTCTTAGGCTATAATCCTTATTGAATACGAGCCAGAGCTGCTTTATCGCATCAGAGTCCAAGACGTATTGTTAACATAAATAGATGGTCCTATCAAAGAGAACGTCTCATCTCAACGTCCCTCGTCACATTAAGCAACTGATTATAGCATAAGACAGTTACAGAATTGGCGTGCGAGAAAGAACAACCGAAAGTGTACACAAGAGACGCGAAATGTTTTTTCTTTTTCAAACAAGTAGAAAGTAAGTTCAAACTTTGTTTCATGGGCCAACTTGAGGAGGGCGACAAACGATTCTTTTTAGTAACTGTGTGTGTAGTTATACGGTAAGGGAAACTTACCATTGTCATTTTGTAATTCAGAGAAATGGTTATCTAATTTTGGAGAGCACCGTCTACGCCTCACAGAAAATTGGTAGATTATTCTTGGAATATCTTTTTGTTCATACAAATTTGACAATTGGAATGACAAATTTTGCTGTGAAATTCCTACAGAGATATCAGAGATGTAAGACTATTATAATATATTTTTGAAAGCTATTGTTATTGAATTACACAGAGATGGATTTTCTAAGATTATTTAGCGCATATACGGGAGGCCACGCCGCGCCGCTTCGTTGGTAAACCTGTGTCCATTTGAATATATCATTACAGTGCCAAATAATAGCCAAGGTCTAGAAACGCTTGATCCACATGAAATTTGACCGCTCTTTATATTTTAAACTTTTGTCAGAGTATAAGCATGATAAAAATGAAACTACCGCGACTAAAACTCAACATCAACATTATACCAAACTGTTCCATATAGCGACCCTAATTTTATTCAGTATCACGTCTGCAACACAGAAGAGCCGCCAACGCACAGTATACGAAGCACACAGCCGAGCGAGATATCTCATCAAAACAATAAATTCCTATTGCATCTGTCAGGCGAATCGCGGCCGTAACCCTTGAACTGTTGTGAGGAAAACAAAAACAAAGCGTTGTGGGTGCACTTTGCCAAATCGGATGTGCCGTGGGTGCTCCGCATTGCGTCCGTATCGATTGGACAACGGTGCCAGGGCTCTCGGTGCCAAGGGCGATGGGGGTTAAAATGACCCATGACCTCGGGAGAAGGTTAATATCGAGACTGTTTTGGCGATTAGTTCGCTTGTCTACTTCAGCCTTGCGTTTCGTAAATAAAGCCCGCTGCCAAAAGATGAAAGTTTTTGTACATACTTTTTTAACCCTTGCTTTGACAGACTAATAAATAGATCTTTCGAAATTTAGCCTCATCATTGACTGCCGCATTACGTTATAAGTAAGTAAGAGAGTTTTTGTACTCTGGATACTGACAGAAGTTTTGTGTCAATTGCAATACCGTTTGGACCCTAATAAACTGAACTGTATGACGATATCAAGAAGACTTTCAATATTGTTGTTCTACTGAATTTTTACAAAAATAATTAGCCACCACTTCATATCAAACGGATATTACGGTTTGAATTACGACAACACAATTATAATGGATTTGGAATACCTATGTTTTAACTAAAACAGGTCGTAAATAAAAGTCTCAATGTTATCGTGTGTTGTAAGATGTAAAAAAACACTGTATTCTCAATTTCACGTAACCTTGGCGAGTACAGCAATTGATCCCCTCAGTTGCCAACTGAGAGCAGTAATTTGTCTCTCGAATGTACTCAATAATTATTTCATATGTTGTTTTTTGTTAAGATGCATACAATTTTTAATATTAGTACTAAAAGACAATTTAAAAAAAAGATGTCAATCCAATGTTTGGCCTTATTGTCAGTCAAGTAAGATGAAGGAAAAGAGCTTTACTGTCAAGCATAAAATAAAAATAAGGAAACTTGTCCGAATATTGCTAAACTAAAAGAATTGGATAGCGTCATTGAGATATAAGTAACAGAAAATTATGTTAGTCCGTTTACAAAAATATTGCTAAGGATTTAATGCTCTGAATTTAAATAACATCAGAATAAAAGTCCACTTCGAACTTATTGTAATAGCTTACTTGTATCATTCTCCCTAATTATGAACCCCAAATACTTAAGAAGATTCTATTAACGTAGACTTAACTACATATCTCACTGGAGTTCTTTATCAATTATAGGGTAATCTTTCTTCAACGTAATGCAGTTCTTAGTCACCGCTAATCTTCTGGAAACCGCCTTTGTGGCATTACAGCTGTAAATCGCGTTTCTCATCTTGTTTTAGAAACCATTTGTTAAACAAACAAACAACTCGGCCTAAAAGCAACTGAATCTTAAAGCATTGGAGTTACTTTTTTTAGTTAGGGACGCAAATAAAAAAAGAATAGAATTAAACATCTACATAGATATAAAATATTGCACCATAAATATTGTATTGTAGGTATTTAATGTAAAACAACAATGGGCGGTCAATCGCTTAGAGCAATCTCTACCAGGTAATCTTATGATGGACAGGACATAAAACAAAGGTGAGGAAAAAATGCATCAACTCAAAATCGTATTTTTTACTGATAATCAACACTTATTTAGTTTTTAGTATTTATTGATATTGATTTACCAACAACTCATTATTTCACAATTACATTTACATAAAAAATTATAATTGTCTATTCGCTTGATGGAGTCACGTGACTTATCCAGCGCAAGTGTCAGTTCCATATATTTCTATGATTTCTATTATAGATACCGCCAATAGAAAGGGACTTCTAGCCCTACAGCTGAAATATATTTAAAATCATCCACAGTTTTTTTGGTTTCTTTATACTGTCAGGATAGATAGAGCTATTTTGACAATAGAAACAACTTTTCTAACTTTTTTTTTGATAGAAAACGCCAAAGCAATTATGATTGTAGAAAAAGCATGGAAACAATACGTTTATCGTTTCCATTCTATTTCTACAATCACAATGGCTTTGTGTGCTTTTTATCTAGGCTAGCTGGGCTTAAATCGATAAAAAAATAGGTACGCCGCAAAATGTTAATTAATTTCCAATCACTTCAAAGAATATGTCTCTCTCACACGATAAACAATTTCAGTTTTCATTAAGTAACGATTTATAGAACGCATTTATCCAAAACGAGTATTTATAATTCAAGACTCGATGACATTTTACGAGTAAATTCAATTTATAGAATAACAAAATGTTTAGACATTCCACTGAAATATTTGTAACGAAGTTGTAAATGTGCTGGAGAATTACAACTATTTTAATAACAATAAATCTCATCTTGTCTTTCGATGTCCAAAAAGCATCTACGTCAGTACCTGTTTACTGTAGTTTAGATCTTAATACAAAGATTTAACACAAGTTTAAGTAGGTAGACAGGCCCTAGAGAGTTAAACAGGGGAGGGGATAGCGGTTATACCACGCAATCACTTAAAATGAGTGCAGAGTTGAATGGAGTGATTTGGTTTTATAATCAGGTGAGAGTATTAACCCTCTGTGACTTAGGTGAATTTGAGAGTCACTGGAATAATGTTACTACATTATGCTTCAGATTAGTTTGACAAATATCGCATTCAGCTGCGGCTGGAGATTTGAATTTTATAGCTTTCGGATTAGAATGAAAATAGAATGAAGGTCAATGTTATTCATGTGAATAGTTGTAGATATAAAAACAAAGTAACAAGAAGCACCAAAAGTTGCTGCCTACTTACGACAAATATGTTGTTGTATAACAATAATGTAGTTCTTATTCTACTTGCTAATTATACATGAACCCGAACTGTAGCTACTTTGCACAATACTATGCGGCTGGGGATACCTACCGGGCGACGATGTCAACCCAATTTTATATGGTATTTAAAGAAACCCCCCAACAACACCCTCTGTCGTTTATTCCTAATAAGGCCGTCGCGCCATTCGGTCTAGCCACTTTTAGTAAGTAGATGTTGTGCTAATTGTATTCATTGCGTAATAAACTATCTACCAGCCCCTTCATAAAAAGATCTACAATATTTTGCCATCATTACTATTTTTCATCATACCAGCAAGACGTTTTTAAGATAGAATCTCATAATGACTTATTATACAGATAATTTCACTATCTTATCACTAACAATTTATTATTATTGTGACAGATTGTGATGAAGAGGTCAATGTTGCCAACATTGTGCGTTTTTAACTATTACGCGTCGGGGCGTCGGTGGCGTAGTGCGTAAGAGCGTCGTCTCCCACCCGGGAGGCACTGGTTCGATCCCCGCCACGGACCAATGTGTTTTCAAATTTTGAATTCATATGTACGTTTATCGACGCTTTTACGGTGAAGGAAAACATCGTGAGGAAACCTGCACACACCTATGAAGAAATTCTTAGGTTGTGTGTGAAGTCGACCAACCCGTACTTGACCAGCGTGGTTGACTAAGGCCTAATCGCCCCTAATGTGGGGTAGGCTCGAGCCCCTCGGTGGGGACATTATATGAGCTGTTGATTAACTATTACGCAACATAAGCTACCAAATTCGTGGTTGTTATAGTGTCTATGTGCTTCAGATGGCACGTTAAGCTTCTGATCGAAAGATATTAGTCATTTCTAAGGGGGGTAGGGGTAAAAATCTAATTCTAAAACAATGTGTCGGTATGGACCTGAGGTGGACCAATGTCATGGCTAGAGAGTGGTTATTGTTAGTATGCGGATCCAGGAGGGGTATATATTATTATTTTTAGATATTATCCCAGATACATATAACTCAGGCCTCAATAGCACTTACTTGGAGGCTAGTCACAATAGATCTTCTTAAGTCGCAGTGACGCAAACAGCCCCAAAAATGTGAGGATGAAAACATAGCGCTTCTAAACTTTTGAGAAAACTTTCAAATACAAAAATCAATAAACCTAATGTTGTCTCTGTTTATCAACGCCGAAGTATTGGAAGTAGAAAATTCATTAATTAATGTTAACGTTTCATCTTGTCGCAACGTGATGCTATACCTTTTGTGCTCCCTCAGAATTAACGGATTAATTACAATAATTCGGGCTCATGAATATTTATTAACAAAACTGGAATATTATCATAATATCAACCTATGTGTCTACTATACTGACATCTGAACTGGGATGTATGTAGCTTAAGTAGACTGACAAGGAAGAATAACATACAAAATGGAGGATAAATTTGCCTTAAGCTTATTTTGCAATTATAGTACCTACCTAAGAAATATTCACCTCTGAGTTAACGCGATGTAGACGCCACGGGAATACTTGCTACATGTATGTTTTACGTGTATTTTTTATTGCCCTTAATCGCGTTTTCTAAATTTATGTTCTAACTACAACAACTAGGTATCAAACAAGTGGTTAAGAATTTCAAACTATTACATAATAAAAGTGAATGATGTCGGGGAGGTCAAATTCATTTACGCATCGTCCCTGCGGGGTGATGCCAACCGCAGGGGATATGGGGGACTCGAGGTAAAGGCGTTCCCTCCATACCCACTAAACATCCTCCCGGCCTGACCTCCAGTGCGCTTTTACGGGACGGCTCGGGATCTGCGCACGTGATCGCAACTACACCGAGACCGTCCCAACGCTGCCCGTCTAGGCACTCCTTGTGCACCAATTGGTGGCCAGCATAGTAGTATCAATATAGTAACAACAATACCTATAATAATCTCAAGGCAATAAAATTAACTAATGAAATTGGAAGTACCTTTTTATAATTTTGTATGTATCTAGTTAAGTGTTTATAGTGTTTAGTTCTTACAGTGTGTTTTTATATTCTTATCAGAGTGGTCTTTATCATCATATATCATCTACTAATAAAACTATAGTGACGTAATCAGTGCCTCATTTCTTCGATCTATACTTATGGTATTTGAACATTACGTTACAAAGTTATCAATAAAAGAGCTTCTATACTGAATACCTTCTATTTTAAACACAGTGTAAAAGCTATTTTGAAGCTTCTACTTGTGAACGGTTGGAAATTCTAAAAAAAACTCGTACCGGTAATTGCTTACGAAGATCAAACAGGCACGGACTAAAACCGATAACTAAATATCAGCCTAACTACCGGCGTAACCGAGCCGGAGTAACGTAAAAGGGATGATCAATTTACGTCTGCCGGCCGCCCGACCATGTTGCATATTGGTCAAATCTCTCTTGAGACAAGGGGCGTATAACGTAGAATATTTAATAACCGACGGTGCCTAGACAACCCCATCATATCTATCGGCTTACAATAATGCGAAATGTTTCAGGTAGTAATAATGCGTAAGTCAATATTACACAAAAGATTTTCATATTGGATCTTCCTTTTATTTCTTTCTTTAATATTATTTTATATTCAGGGGCCAAATTCCTGCCATAGATTTACCTGACTTTACGGGAAGATGGGGACCACGAAAATGCTTATCTCAAAAAACTCAGTTCTTAGAAATTGATTTTTATTAGATTTGTTTATGGCAATGGCTACAAACTACCGTTTCGCGGTAAGCGGTTGCCTATAACCTAAAATATAGGTTTAATGAAACTAGACAGGTAAATCACACACAGAAGACCGCAGTAAAATAAATCTACTTTTTCTAAATTTTGTGTTATTTTTTATTAAATTATAATTCAGTCCCCTCTATTTTAAGTACAGAGCTTTTTTCCATCGTTTTGTTTGTTTTAATAATTTTATAGTTTGTTTTTACTGACTAATACATATTATTATTAATTTATTATAATAAATGATACCATAATGGTATACAGGGTGTAAAAGACATGAGCAGTCAAACGAAAACCATGTATTCTGCTCACCATGATAACATTTTTTTTCCTTTATACTATACCTGGGAAATTGATAGTAACGATTTTATTGAAGGTCAAAGTCATAATTTTTTTTTCATTTTTTTATGAAAACGTATTCTATACGTTATTTCTTAATTATGGTCCAAAGAAACATTATAATTTTTTTTAGTATTTCATAACAAAAAATGGTTTCAAAACGTTAGCGTTCAATGTAGCTCACTCGATGCGCACGGACACTAACGAACGGGGCTGCCGTCTGGCAAAATTATCGCGGTTTTGCGAGTTGCGTGTGAGTTGAGCCCTTTACATTGCGCGGTACAATTTGCAATTTTTTTTAACACCAAAATATAAAAAACATATTTTTTTTTTGAAATATGTCTTATTTTGATGTATAGAATACATGGTTCTCGTTTGACTGTTCATGTCTTTTACACCCAGTATTAAATAAGATATTACCCCAATTCGGTGCCCCCAAATTGGGGTAATATCTCCACCTTACAGAAGACCACAGTAAAATAACAATACATTTTTGTGGTGTTATGTTTTTATTGGTGAGTTAGATTGACAGAGTTCCACGGGGTATAAGATGGGTGATAGAATTGGCAGCGCGCGAGCGTCACGTCATTCAGTGTTGCGAGCAGCCATAGCTTACAGTAACTACTTACAACCAGGCAGGCTGTTTGTTGTCTGCTAATTAAATGAAATTAAACAACATAGCTTAAAATACGTAGCTACTTAAAAATATGTTAAAGGTATATATTTATATACTTCTAAATTTGATAAAGTAGGAGAGTCCTGATTAAAGAACAAATATACTTAAACGGTTTACTTGTTCATCTTTTTTTATAAAATAATATATTTTACACACCAATTATCTAGCCCCAGTATCATTTAGAACTTGTGTTATGGATGCCAGATAATGGACATTTTAAATATACATAAAAATTTTTAGATACTCTTTATAAATAGATAAATTATGTAAACAATTATGATTCGCAAACAAATATTCGTGTTGTTTAATATTTGCCGCTACCAGGATTAGAACCCGGACCGCTTGATGTGTAGGCAGCTATCTATAATGACCATTCCACCACGACGGCGGCGATCTTGAAGATTCTTTATCTTGTTTGATGTTGTAATCATATAATTTAGAGCTGTTTTCAACAGGCGACAACTCCCAAAATTCCTTTATTTCAAGTTGCTAATTCGGTGTTCTCTGTCTTAAACATTGCCCAAGATTCCATTACGAACCATTCACATATCTTCACCTAAACTGACATAACACGTTAGACCATACACTGGTCTACCATAATAAAAAAATACTAATAAGCTTTTTGCAATACACAAGACATTCATATGAAATAGGTAGATTGAAAAAGATTTTTTGTTTTTCCAAAGAGAATATCCGTAGCGAACGCAATGTAAATAAAATATTTAAATTGAATACCGTCGGTCGGAGTGACTTTTGTCTCCAGCACGGAGATACAAAATCGTATTTTTATTACTTGAAAAGATAATTTTATTTAGCGTACAAGTAGCTGAGCTTTGTAGAAAGGTTTGTGTGTGAAATATTTACGTGTGAGAAATATATACGTGAGTGCTTTCAACAAATACACGAATGACTTTTATTTACTAAAAGTTTGGTCACCGACCCAAAACCATATAACTCAGCTCCTGAAAATGAAAGCAAATTAATCTATTTCATTATAATCGAGTAATCAGCCTCTTCGCGGATCTCAGATAGCCCAACAATATCACAGTAACTTGTTCATTTCTCCCCCAGTTCGATAATCTTCTCGTCTGTCCACAATGTGCACGTTATGAGTTAGGTGGTACAGTCGTCTGTCGTAAATTGAAACTTATTTGAAAGACATTTAGGCGTACAACCAATAAATTTAGTCAGAGCTAAACCTACAATTCTTCGAGTAATTAAATTTTAACGAAGCTACGTGTATATAACTAATTTCAAGATCGTAGTTAAATGCAATTAGCCACTACCCGTGTTCGTAATTTGATTTACATTTATGATTAATAGTATTCTTATGTGTTAAGTGTTTATTTATTAATCTATTTACTTCTCTAGGTAGATGTTGTAGCAAGTAATAAAGATCGTATTATTTTTATAACAACTAGTTAAGAACATAAACTTACTCGTAGAACTTCTAAACGCACCATAATAATATAGCATAATATTAATCTTGTTGTTCTATTGAATAAACTTTTTTATTAGTTATTATTTTCGTCTTCTAATGGTTTATCTTTTAGTTTATTTGTAACTAGCATTATACTGTGGCGTCGCTTCCCCGATTTTGTCAGAATGTAGGCTTTTCTATCTCAGGGGAACAGTCCAGTTTTCTGAATATAATATTGTAACTCAAAAAATGTAAAATGAAAGAACATACAATTACAAACTTCACCTACACAACTCCTACACCTAATCTTGTTCTTAGGTGTAAAATGTATAAACCTTCTCACAAGTTATTCGCTATCTCTGGATAACGTGGGGTAGATACAGTAATTACTTTCTATAAAACCGAGAATCGGCCTCTGTTAGACATAGGCCTTCCCCGCTTATCTCCAACCTTTACCACATCGTTGGTGATACCTTGAGGAGTCGTACCAAGGCCACTTGACGAACTTTCTGCCGTTAGTCCTCCTCGCAATGTACTCTGCCTACTACTGCCAAGGTTGACAATTCTGTCTATAACTACCGAAACAGTATCTGCTCTTCCTGCTCACAAGATGGCACGCGCACTCAACTGAGCTTTATAAATACGAAAGTAAATACTCTTGCCCTACATTTGGAGTTAATATTTTGTTATTGGTCGTGGGAAGGAGCTGGATGCGAGCAGCGCAGGACCTATCGAATTGGAGGTCCTTGGGGGAGACCTATGTCCAGCAGTGGGCGTCTCTTGGCTGATATGATGATGATGATTTTTATTTTGATAAACATGTACCGTATGTTTATCAATTACAAATTAGTAGCTACACAGGTTGATCTGTTATTGATGCTATCAGCATCAAAGTTTCTTCTTGATTTGTACAGGGTTGGTAACACATTTGTGTCAGACGATAAGTCATAAAAATAAACTAACTCCTCAATACCTTTATCATTGGAAAACATATGCTCGCCCTATACGCTTAATATGTGGAGCAAAAATGTGATTACCATCACTTGATAATTTTGTTACGGGCGAAGCGTTGGACGCTGACATTATTCAATTGTCCGCAAAATATATTAACTAGTCTGCTTAATATGATTACCAACTAATATAATACACCTTGATCATTGCAATAATGTTTTACTCAATGACTCTATTACTACAAAATAACTTATGTGTACTACCAAACACCATCGTTATCAAATATCTAATTAACAAGAAGTTTTCAAACACTGTTTTTCTAAGACAGCACATCCTCATATATTGATAGTTCTTTTATTAAAATTGTCATTAAAATGTGGGTGAGATTGAGAGACATTATGTTTTTAAAAATACTAGTTATTGCACAAAGACTACCGACATTTTTACTGAAAAATAAATCTTTGAAGTAAAAATGCAAGATGATATTTTTCCAAACGAACGCAAATATTAGACAAATTGAAATTACAATCCTTTCTCACTTTTGCAAATTGAATAAAGCTCATACATAAGTTGATAGACAAAATTTCGATGTTGTTACTTTAACGAGTTTTACATACTTTGAAACACTATCTTACAAACACGTTTGAACGCAATTTTAAGCCTTGCTATCCACGCAACCAAAACAATTTAAAATAATGAAAATTGTAAAGAGATTTAACATGTTTTGTTCTTTTTCGACAGCCTTTTAACACGACAAGAGAAAGCTGCGTCGGCTATAAATTAGTTTTGTCGATATTCATTGTCTTTTTGCCACCTTTGTTCAATATAGTCCAAACAAAACTATCGACATTCTCATGGGCGGCCAATTGCTTGATTAAATTTGGTAAAACAAGGGTTTTGTCGAACGAATTTGTTTTTATTTCGCTTATTGACAGCTTCTTTGTCAACAATGAGCAAACACAAAAAAAAAGAGAATCTGTATAGTTGCTAACCCAATGTAATGCTAACATTGCTAACGAAGAAAGCTCATTGTAATTTCAATTTGTCTAAAACTTATATAAACAGACCAATCAAACAATTGTAAACGTAATAAAACATAGAAGCAATTTACTGTAGTATTTAGAATTGCTTGAAACAAATGCTAATGTTGAATCACATAGATAATAAAACATGCACGCACGCACGCATGCACGCACAGATAGACCGACACATACACACACACACACACACACACATACACACACACATACACACACACACACACACACAACACACACACCCACACAAGTATAATTTAACATAGTACTTCGGATAAAAAAGTTTTTAATTGCTAATATTTTTGTAATCTACTGTTATTCATAAGGGAAGTAGCGGGTCATTCCCATTACAAGTATCATTGATTACTTACAGGGAAGTCCCAGCAATGTTTTGTAATATGGATTACTGAAATAAAAGCTTTTTATTTTTATTTTTATTATTTATCAGATTTAGTTATTTTATATTTTTTACTTGTATAATATGTTCTATAGGAGAATTGATCAATAATAAAGATGAATTTCTTTCATCAAGATATTAGTTAGCAATTGGGTACATATATACACGTACAACTGAAGACAGTCCACCAGAGATTTTTTAAAGTAGCATAACATAAGAAATTAGTAAAGTCATTTCCAAGATAGTACTATAATATAGTGTAGGTATCATTATAGGTTGGTGATTTGGGTGCGGCTAATATTATAAATTTTGTTGAAAATATTAAATATAATTTGTATAAACACAGTTAGCCCTAAAAAGGATTGTAATTCAAAGCCTAAAATATTAGAAAGAATAGAAAGAAACTTGTAGATATGTAGCCTGTATTCTACAATTACAATTTCTGGTTACGTTGAAATATATATGTGTTTAGGAAAATATAAATTTAAACATAGTTCAATAATAGATTGAGACCAGAATTGCAGTAGTAACATGGAATATACTCGTAGCAAAGGATTGAATATAGTTACTGCCGTACTATTTTCTTTAACTTTCACAGAAGTAAAACGAATTGTAGTTTGATTGGATGGCATCTTTGTTTGATCTGCAAACTAGTGTAGTGCTGCACGTTTCAATTTGTATCTTTTTAATTTCTTTACGGATAGACTGAAAGGGATAGACCAACATTAATCGCATAGAAAAAAAAATTCAATAACGTTAGTAATCTTTTAGTTTTTGCAAAGATTGTCAGATTTTTCTGGAATTTGTTGACAATGAGTTATTTCAATTAGAAGATCCATTCCTTTTTCGGTTAGAGTCTGTGATATCTCATTTATGTAATAAGTCTGTGATATCTCATTTATGTAATATTTCACTTATGAGATAGCACTAACCTCTATGAGTCTTCTGTTGATCAGGAACTACCATAAACGAGATAAATAACTAAGAATAAACACTAACAATATTTTTTCTAACGAATTTAACTCTATCTCTATGTAATTACATCCTACGCAATTTTCCAAAGCAAGATATTTGTTCATTTGGTCATCCGATATTATTAAAGGCTTTGTTCTAATAATTTGCGAAGGACGAGTGCTCTTTGTAGGGTGGGTACGTGTTAACACGAAAAGGTTCAGAAACTATGTTTCACTTACTAATTAAATGTAGCTCCTACGTAGCTCAAGTTTGTCATTTGTTTTGGCATCCTACAACTTATTTCTGGAAAATCAAAAGTCGAATGTGACTTTTGATTTTCCAGAAATTAGTTTTAGGCTAGAAAGAGAAACGTTGGTCTTTTAAACCAGACTGATTAAGAGTTAGTGAACTCATTCCCTTTGTGTATAAAGTTTCAATTAAAGTGGTGTGACTTAACAAATCAGCGTATTCAATTACGTTTGCTTTTTAGCTTTTTATTTATTATTAAACTTGGTTGGCTCCGCACTTTTAGTTAAATTAAAAATCGAAATTACATTAACATTGCGTCTGAGATCTTTAAGAAAGTTAAGAGTACATACATACAAATAACGCCTTGTCCTTACAAGGCGTTATTTGTATGTATGTACTCTTGCGGGTCAACGTCCCTGTACCCCAAAAACCTAACACTGACCAAATGTATCTCAGACAAATGTGATCAATTTTTACTTTTTTTCGAGTAAACTCATTTTTTATTAGAATTATTTTTGATATAAAATTCTTTGATTTTCAAAAGTAATGTAAGAATTAATACATTTGTTTTTGTACATTAACCCTACACCTGAGTCATAAGTCCCAGACACTGCGTGAGGCACTCTCTGCAACTCGATGGACCCAAAACCTACATCGCTAAAGTCACAGACATTATTAATTTCTTAACTCCATAGATTTTCAAGTTGAAACTAGTTGCTATTCTTTCCAAACATTCTTAAAAACTGTTCACTCATAAAATATTTGTTGCGGGGGTTGGGTTTTGTCCAATTTTTGTATTTGTCCTTTAAAGTGCTTATTTTAGATGCAAGTCTAACGTTAGTTGTGTCACGATATGTAACGTATATTTTATTGTCTGCATAATTACACATATAAATAATATTCCATCAATGTGTGAAGCTCTTTTGACGAATATTGTTTTGCTTCTACCTCGACGGCCCCTAATTTTTTTTGTGACTGCGAAAATTTTGCAGGCAACAGGCTGGCGAACTGCCATTATTTTGAGGCACTGCATGGCCTATTTTGTTGTGACTTCATATGTAGACAAATCTTACATAAAACCCTGCTTAAACCTTTCGGTATATGAGTTTGATTGTACCTAATATACGTAAAAGTCTCGTTTCGAACGGTTGCACAAAACATTTGTTAACGGACCGCAAATACATTAGAAGCTTTTGTGAGCACCTCCGGTTCGAAAGCCTTGGAGACTCATTGAGACTACATTGGGGGGATGTCTGTCAATTTAGAAATCTGCCAGTGTTCGCTTTGAAAGCGAAAGGAGGCCAACATTCTCCTAAAAGCTTCGAAGACGTTGTAAATGGCAATAGTCAATAGCAATACAACGTTAAGAAAAGATTGTACTTCAAGTATTTTTTTAAGGATAATATTAATGTGCTGCTAACACATTAATATTAACCCCGTTATCCCCTCCAACTAAGCTAATGCGCTTGAACTAGGAGGAACCCTCTGCAGACCCTATCCGCACGCGAATAGTCGGGCGGCGGAGGCGCCAATACGCCACTCTCCAACCGCCAAGTCGGGGCGGTGGGTGCTAGAATAGGGCTCTAGCATCCACCATTACCACCATTACGCCCTGGCGCTGAGGGGTTGTCTGTGAGTACTCGATGGACAACCTCTTTTCCCAGTGGGGGCCTGTGAGACCAAGTGCTGTCCGCCGTGTGAACGCCTGCGCTACTGCGCTTACTCTTGCGGCAGACAATTAGCACATGAAGAGTACAGTAGGTTTTAGTGGGTAACCGGAGTCCGAAGCTGGAGTCCCACATAACCCTATGGCGGCCTCATATCGCTATTGGGTATGCATAAAGCATTTCCTACTATAAAAAAAGGAGTGGGCTTATGTTGGTAGTGTAACGGCACACACAGAAACTGACTCCACGTGCCTGCGCGTTTGGCTACCGACGCTTCAAAAGCTCAAAATAAGTAACAAGCGTCGGTGGCGTAGCGCGTATGGGCGATGTCTCCCACCCGGGAGGTACCGGTTCGAATGATTTATTTTCGTTGATCCCACTTTTGAATCCCAGTTTAATATTTTTGGCGTTGGATCCCACAATACATTATTGTGTATTACCGTTGAATCCCACATTTTAAAAATCGAAGAGAAATACGTTTCATTGTCGTTGAATCCCAAAAACTATATCCGTTGGATCCCAAAAGCTTATAAAACTTTGAATACGGATACTTTTAACAACAAAATCTGGCCAGCGCGGTTGACTAAGGCCTAATCGCCGCTAATGTTTAGTAGGCTCGAGGCCCTCGGTGGGGACATTATATGAGCTTTTGATGATGATGAAGTTACAGAAGACCACTACATAACACTACATTTATGCGGTGTTGTGTTTGTGTTGGTGAGAGAACTCTACGGGGTTAAGGAAGGGGGACTAGGGTTGACAGCGCACAGTGTCATGTCAGTGTCACAAGCATTGATAGGTTACGGTATACTTAGCCCGGAGACTTTTCAGAGTCGAGGCGTACACCGTGCGCCGTTCCCGAAACGTCACCACAAAGGGCTGTGAGGGTGCCGATGGTTTTTAGTGGGTATTCCCGGGATCCCCCGGGAGAGCCCCACACACGCCACACTGTCATGCCCACAGTGCGGTACGGTCCGTACAGGATTTTCCATCGAAAAAAAAAAGAAAGGTTACGGGATACTTATCTAACCAAATAACAATAAAAAATGTACCAAAACCACCTCAACCACATCACAGCGACAAAAGTGGACTGAGTTAATTTTTATGAAAAGTTTAATTCACACGGACCACTTTTTACCTTCAAATTCGACAGCGTGGTCATTACAACATCGCAATCACGGCATATCAGCGACACCGCGTAGTAACAGCTGGCTACCTCAAAAGCACAAGGACAATACATCCTCACCAACATTTTGTGATCACCACAACATAACTGCAAAATGGTGCAGGAACTCTATTCACAATCCACCACTGTTTCACCAATTTTTGTCGCCGCGATGTGGTGTGGTGGTTGTATGTGTGATTACTCCCTTATTATCATTGTCTCGATCGATGTTTTGTGTTTCGAGACTTAATAACCTCATCTAATTTTATCACCAAAATTAACAAAGTTTTCCTGAATGACCTTCTAATTACTCATCAAGGGCCCAATTTACGCGTTGAGGCCAATTAAGTAATTAACCGATATTCTGTGCTGTTACATTTTTGATTAATTCGTATTCTACGGATTTTAGGCTCCACAATAAAATGATTTGGCGAATTAATTGGTAGAATGTATAATCAAACAAATCAATATCTTTGATGTTACGATTACAAAATAATTTTATAGGTAAGGTTTCGTTATGGAATATCCAACAAATTATCTTTTTCTACTTATCCTGAATTTCGGCATAGCTATGGACGGTCGCCTCCTTGAGGCTATGGAAATAGAGTTGGCCAGGACTAATTTAGGGATTGGACTCATACTGGCTGAGCTGGCAATACTGCAGCTAGAAAAACACTTGACTTAAATGACTCCTGAGTTTGAAAGTCCCACCACCAGTAAACCACCCATATCGCAATCCCAAGTTGGCAACGCGATTGTTAGGTTTACTTGCCGCCCTCGCCGCTCTCCTTTAGTACGAAAGTCGGGGAATAGATTCTCCTTCGCTCGACTTTTACGACACTCATAGAAAGAGACGAGCCGTCATATTCGTGGACTGAGATGACCTAATAATCATATTCGGATATAAAAATTTTCGTATCTTCAAATTATCTGCTAACAATAGATTAATATTTCTTTGATAAACACGAGAAATACATTGCAATAAAATAAGTACCTATTACTGAAAGAGCTGTTTTAAAAATGTAGCCGTCTCGTCACGACTTGCATCGGAATCTCGAAAGCTTTTTGTTCAACGTCCGAAGCAAATGCACAATCTAATTTAGCACTTTCCACTATTTCGCAAACCCTACAAAGTGCTAATCCAAATTCTTTTATAAAGCTAAGGAATGCACTACTTTGCCTGGTAATATGTTTTTCGCACGTTACACTTCGTGTAAGGTCTCTCTTTTCGAATAACAAAATTATGTCTTATATAACTTCCTTTCCCTACCATGCTCGCTGTGTTATTTGGGGTAGGCGTATATTGTTTACTTCAACCACCCTTCTCGATAGGCCTTCATCTCAACATTTTTTTTGTCATGGCTCTTTAAATCAAATCAAATATCTTTATTGTGGGTCCGCCACTAATTACCTATCATTCTGTATATTCCCTTCAATTTTCTTTTTTTTATTGTAGGTTACTTGGAAGAGATTGCTGCTTTTTTATTGACTACTGCAGGTTGTCACTGATGACATTTCCTGCGTCACCGGGTTTTTAGGAAGGCGAAGACCTTGGGGGAACCTCCCAAGGTCTTCGGCTTCAAGCTTGTAGGTCGAACGATCCTAGAGCATTCATTTCTGGGCGATCAAGCATCTCCCTCTCGGGTGTCTCTCGACCACCTAGCGTGCCTAGGGCGTCCGAAACGGAATGGAGATTTAAGCAATCTCCATGCTTGCATTGCTTAGCAATAAGGCCGCATTTTATACTGTCCTGCATGCAAATTTCCTCTGTGTGTTGTATTGAATGAACAAAGTTAGGAATGAGTACATTAGAGGAGATTTGAAAGTTGCTCTAAGGGCAGAAAGATTGAGAGGCTACAGATTGGTATGATAATGGGCATGAAACGATAAGAGATGATGAGCATGTTACAACGAAAGTTAAGGGAATGAATGTGAATCTTTATAGACGGAAAGGAAGACTGAAGATTAGATGGATAGATTGTATAAAAGATGATGTGACATAGAAAGTTATTCATGTTGAGATAACCGTGGATCGAGAAGAAGATAACATAATATAAAAACACAGAATAAGAAAGCATACACAAAACGCCGATGCCAAATAGAATTAGAAACAAAACATGCATGATGATGCTAATAAATTGAGAATGAACTCGGTCTCGACAGATCGATTAAAACACGACGGGACCTTACAAAAATAGAATTGCTTCGACTATTCTCAGTCAATCTCTTATGTTGGGCTTCAATAGCTTAGCTGTCTACACTTTTGCTTATCAGGCATAAGATTTTGAAGGATATCGCTTATAAAATATGTCATAATTCTAATTCTACCATTACCAAGGACAACTCGTTGATAGTTATTTTTATTGAAACACGTAAATCATACGGTGTCACTATCTCTAAATGCAATTTAAGATAGAAACAGTACAGTTTTTATGTTATTTCGTTACAAGTATACCCTTCCTGGTAGTAAGTAGCCACCGTACCGTACCCTTCCCTACCCCGTGGAACATAAATAGAATTGTATAAGTCTCGTATACGTATAATATATAGGTAATAGTAATAGATTGTAAGAGCTTAGTAATAGATTGTAAGAGCTTAATTATTTTTTACTTTTACAAACCAACACTGTTATAGAAGAGTCGAATTCCGAACATTTATTAGTTAAATTAGCTGATCATGGTTAAAGTTCATGTTGTTCAAAAGCCGATCTGAATAGTAGAATAAAAACATTACAGTATTTTTTAATGACGCTTTACTAAGAGGCATTTGTATATTTGACAGTAAAATACTTTGCAATTTCTATGTTCGAATTTCGAAGGATTTCCTGGCTATTTCTGCTGAACCATTGTATACACGCTTTTACTATTGTCAGAAAAAATATAAAAAGAACAATTTGTCGCAGTGAATGTATAAGGGAAATAAAAAGGCACAGAATAAACGAAACATTCCACTAAGTGCCTGAAATCGCTTAAAAGGGTGAGCTCCGATATTTTTCCAATTTAAGATGGCTAGAGATCTAACCGTTTTGTAAGAGGCTTCCAAATTGATGAACATTGAAGATAGGAATCTTTAAAGGCGTACAATAAATTGAGATTTGTTTAACGAAGACAATTTCTTTATAAGTTAAAGTAAATTATTTTGCATATGAAATTTCTTTGGAACGACAATGGACAAGGAGGTCCCAAATAATACGCATTAAAAATATTTACTAAAAAATATATTTTTACAATTGATTTTACTGTTGACTACAGGTGAAATTTACAGAGTCATCGGATTATTAAGTAGGCGAAGACCTTGGTGGTCAAACCCTGTAAGGCCCCTAGAGTATATATGGTCAATGGGTCGCTCTCGCGACGGAGTATCTCTGTCAAGCCGATTATCTTAGAATTCGAATCAAAGGGGAATTAGTTAATCTGTTACTGGATACTCCTCGTAGTATTTGTATTCAAATGTTTAGCTCGACGAAGTAGACATAGACGGTATTTAATTCTTATAAGAAATTAAACAATTGACGTTAGCGTAATAAAGAAATTATGACGAGGACCCAAGTACTTACTTACGAAGTTATTTTAAAATAATGTTTTAGCTAAATAAGTCTGCTATTTATTATTTTGGTTATTTTTGAAGTTGAAAGTTGAAATGAAATTTTAAGACTTTGGCTTTTGTAACACAAAAGTCAAAGGTCAACCTGTGTCTAGTTAAAGTCAAAGTTAAGGAGTTTCCGAGCGCGCTCAGGACAGAATATTTCTCCAAGCTCATGACCCGATCTAGTCTAGATGACTTGAAGGAAAATATTCATGTCTTAGCGACTCAGAAAATTTTCTATAGCGTACCCGGAGTGCCTAGCAGTTGGAGAGCTTTCGAGTCCGCTCGGGACATAGAATTTTCTCAAAATTAATTAAGACTGACTTTAAATTGTCTTTGCGAAGACTTAGAACAATTTGCTGCAAAGTTTAGCATGTGCCATAAATTTTATATACAATGTATATTTACGTTACGGTCCATATAGTCGGCCGCATCAACTTTCACAATTATAAATTATTTACGGACTTTAAAAAATAATTTCCCTGCTATATGCGTCCGAACCCGGTGGTCTTCGTGTCACCTGTGTCTACTCCTCCAACCCCTTGTGTTTTTTTTAAAAAAACAAATGAATAAAATGACTTCTCACGCGCGTACATAAGCACACGCACCCATTTTTTTTTTCATTTGGCAAGGATACAATAAAAAAAATATTGACGATTTGTATGTACAAGGTTGCTAGACAAATCGAATTCATCTTGCGATGACAAATTTATGGAAGTATGTGGATTACGTTCATAGTAATTTGCGTTAAAATCTGTGCCGCGCAATCAATAAACACTCAAATATGGTTTTCTTGATGGTTTGACACAGAATAATAGCATTGAAAGCGTCCCAATTGGCACGCTTTCGAGGATCACAACGGGTGCACCTATGACATGACATGTGCTTCTTTTTACTTTCTCGTACGTAGTATAGAGGAAGTCTTGTAATCGTAAAAAAATTAGATCTCGAGATTTTGACGGATTTACCCGTTTTGGTCCTGCCTGTGTCCAAAAATATTGCGTTAGCACGATAACTCGAGCATGCTTTAACTTATTGCAACCAAATTTAACATACGTGTATAACATCAAAATATAGGGTTTCTATCAAATTTTGAGCCGTCGATCACGAAAGTTAAGCAACCAAGTGCGCGGTCGGTACTCGGATGGGTGACCAAAATTTAAAATGCATGTATGACATCAAAATATAAGGTTTCTATCAACCTTTGAGTCGTTTCCAGCATACGAGAAAGTCAAGGGGAGACAACTCCCGATTTTTTAATATTATATCACAGATAATATAATACTATACTGGATTATATTTATTAGATTAACGTGGATACAATATTGAATTTTTATTCACACCGTTTCAATTTCTTGTGGTTAATTTTGTAAAACTTTTAATTAGAAAGGGTTATTATAACAACGTGTTATTTACAATCCTTTGCCCGAAACCCTGAACCGATAATTAATAATATGTAAGCACTTTCAACGCTCACACCCCATCCCAAGAACTTGTGTTATGAAAACTAGATATCGCAATTTTTAGTATACCTTTTGAACGCCAAGCGGCACGTATAAAAGGTAGGTACTTATAAAATATAAGCTCGTAAACAAAATGTTCATATTCCTCCAGCTAGGATTCAAACCCGGACCACTTGTTGTTTAGGTAGCGTTACTGACAACTGACCACGACGCCATCAAACATTTTTTTACAATAAACTATATATTTTGAGGCAGGCGAAAGACAAATCCCGTATTTATGATGCTTTTAGTTAATATTTCACTAAAATTACTGTCTCGCCTAGAAATATCTTCGACACAAAATATAAAATGAACAACGTTTAAAGTTTACTTTCAACTAGACTCCCTTCTACAATATCCAATATTAATGAATAGACATTAATTGATCTGGTTAGGAATAAATAATTGCTTGAGAGTGCTGAAGATTTGTGGTAACCGTAAAATTGGAAATGTTCTAAAATAGAAAGGCAGTGTAAGTATATCGTCAGCGTAAAACTGACGAATTAATTATGGAACTTGAACAACAGCTCTACGAGAAATTCAAAGTTTCGAGTCATGTTTCTTGATTAACACAATACACCTTAATAACAGACTAAAT
Organism: Elophila nymphaeata; assembly: GCA_955850985.1. Lineage (NCBI taxonomy): Eukaryota > Metazoa > Arthropoda > Insecta > Lepidoptera > Crambidae > Elophila > Elophila nymphaeata. The sequence goes on from OY039065.1 coordinate 25,530,173, forward strand.
ATGTAAATTATATTCTAGATAATATTTTCTTTTCACAAGGTTAGATAGGTTTACTGCGATTTTAAATCTAGTAAAACGATTTCTAAGATTGAGAGACCATTCGCTTATTAAAAAGGCACTCCTCAAATTTGTGATTTTTCTGGTAAACTTTTTGCATGCGTCCATAGACTAGGTTAACGGTCAATCATCAGGAGAGTCGTTAGCTTGTTTTATAAAAAAAAAACATTCATAAAAGCACATCCAAACCCAATAAATCGCAGGAGCGGACTGAGGTGGGCTTGCCAGCCCCTCGTTTCTGCTAACTCTTGCTATAGCACGCTCACTCACACCTCTAGCTGGTATGAGCAAGCACACTATAGCAAGAGAGAATTCCCTCCTGCGATTTATTGCGTTCGGATGTATTTTTCGGAATTTTTGACAAAATTATAAAATAATTAATATCTCAGAAACGGTTCGCTTTCGGATAGTACATCTTGTAGTGAAATCGACTAGTATTGTCCTCTTCGATCTTCCATTAACAGGTCCGCCACTAATTACCAATCATCCTGTATACATCTCGAATTGATAACCTTCTTTTTTATTTTGCAGTCGGTTAAAAAGTAAATAGAGTATTAAAAAGTCACAAATTCTAAAAAAAACTACAAATCAAAATGAAAGCTTAATACGTACGGTGTTTTTAAGTGTTTCTAACTCTTACTCCACACATATTATCACATCAGATCAAAATTAGCTATAACGCTGATTTCATACTCCCTTTAGCGGGCTCTCGCCTTAGACGAGTACCTCTTAGATAATACATTTTACCATGTAATTCTTTGTGAAAAATGTACCTCCGCGAAACAATAACATGTCGTGTGAACGAGGGGAAATGCTTCGCGAGTTCGCGCGAGCAATTACACTCGCGTCTCGTCGCGACCTCGTAGACGATTTTTGCGTTTTTTAACATGCACTCGCTATAATATTTTCTACGTTGACTTTGTGTTCACTCTTCTAGAAAAGCAGTTAGCATGCCGAGCTGTGACACTGTTTCGAAGTATCATACATACCTTGATACAATCACACTCACAATCCAAAAAAGGGGTTGTGCAGAGCTTTAGATATAATTTGGCTATACATAAAGCCACACAATATTGACCATGTTGTCGCCAAACGTTTCCTATAAAATTAGATCTGCTTCAACCACTCAAGGCGATTACTGTAGATACTATTGTATATGTGATGATAACTAAACAAAGTCTCACATCTGTTAAGAGATCGGACTTTACTGAGTTGAGATTAAAATTCTGAGCAGTTCTGAGCTATCAACATTATTGATACACACGTCAAAATGGCCGCAGCCCGGTAGTCGTCTTCACCTCCCCTTATAGCGACCCCTTTCCACTCAACATTACTGAGCTAGTATTCTGAGTATGTCCTTGTCTGGACCTGAACAATTTAATTATCTGAGTCTTGAGATTGAGAACGCCCTGAGAACACATAATTACCAACATAATGTGTGCCTGAGTTATAACACTGAGATATCGGTAGGTATGTAATTATCGACTAAATGGACCATTAGGTATCAAAAAAAAAACATAGAATTAAAAGTACATTCGTAAAACACTAAATTGTAGAAGCTCACGGTTCCTTGGAGTGCACACCGTCCGTGTCGGTTATTCAGCTGCGTCTGCGACACGAACGTGTTAACTTATACCTTAATTGAATCCAACGTTCTTTAATGTATAACGTTAGTTTAGAATTTAATTGAACCTTTTACTATGTATGTGTTAGCACCATTCACTTATTTGCATAAATTGAAGACGACTTAATGTAAAACAACTCGAGTATGAAAAGCGGTGAGCCAGGGGTAGTGCCTGGTACTTGTGACCCCAGGTGTAGGTTTACCGGGCCCATTTACATTGCAACAACGCTCACCGTTCACTACCCCAGCTTCTCTTTCCACCTAGCTATAACTTTCTGTAATACAGCGTAATTGACTACAAAACGTTTTGTCCGTCCGCTCTTACATAGTTATTGAACCATACATTATTCTGCTTATATATTTGACGCTATATACTACAAAGTATATAGCGTTATATACTAGAGATCACAAAGTATACAAGTCATGGATGGGTACCCATATAATAACCTAAGTACTAACGAAAATAGTCGTACCTTGTTCTCCGATGCTTACACCTCGCCGGCCCAAACGCAACTGAGCTGTCGCTTCGCAGCGGCCATGTTTTATACAACCGACCACGTGGCTTGGCTTAGCCACGTGCTATTCAAACTATGACTTTTATTGTGTTAAACTATTAACTATTATTATTTTATAATAATAATCTAATCGAATATGATAAATACATATTTTAAATATATATCTATACTAATATTATAAACAGGAAATCACCTGTATGTCTGTGACGAATAAACTCGAAAACTGCTGGACCGATTCTAAAAATCCTTTCAGCATAGACTTTATTTGATCGTAAATTTGCGTATAATCTATCACGGCCATACTGACAAGTACTTCGCTCTCGAAGTACTAATAAATAAATCAGTAATATTTTAAGAATAGCATGGCGGATAGTGATTGCTATATTTATATATATTTATTTAATCAAAAATTTGCATATAATCTATTACGGCCAAACTGGCATGTACTTCTCTCTCGAAGTACTATAATAACATTATTCTGTAATATAATATTTTATCATAGTCTCTGGCCTTGACATACTAGTCCTATCACCTGCTGCACATGAATTCCGGACTAATATCAGGGCAGTGACTGACCAGCAGTATGTATACAAATAAATAATAGTCTCTGGCCTTCGCATACTAGTCCTATCACCTGCTGCACATGAATTCCAGACTAATATCAGGGCAGTGACTGACCAGCAGTATATATTTTTCTTTTCACTATTGTTTTTACTTTTTATTAGTCCTTACCCATGCCATACTAATCCTACCACTCGCTGCCAATGTTTACAGATTAGTATCTGAGCAATGACTGACCAGCGATATATATACAAATAAATAATAGTCTCTGGCCTAGGCATACTAGTCCTATCACCTGCTGCACATGAATTCCAGACTAATATAAGGACAGTGACTGACCAGCAGTATATATTTTCAATTATTCTTATTGTGTACTTTGGCCATCTGCCTTGGACCAACAATAGTCAATAGTCAACAGTCAATAGTCAATAGTCAACAAGCCCGATCCACCCGCTGCCAGTGGCATAGACTTGCTCCAAGCAGATGACAGACCAGCGGAAAGTGTCTTTCTAATTAAGTTAAGGTACAAAATTCCATCAAGTACAATTGCTCATATTATGTTAGGCAATCACTATCTGTCAAGCGTTTCTTTCTTTAAAACAATAATAATCTTTAAAATATACATATTTTCGTCACATTGTCAATTGTTAAAATACCCTCTAATTCTAATTAAGTCAACCTTTGTGTCAAATATTAAAACTATGCCTACAAAAGGATTAATTAATTAATCACCTTGTTTGATAGAACATCTTCTACGACAATATTCTCATGTATCATTTCTCAATGGCAATATCGCAGTTTTATTTTCTTTTACTATTAATATACCGTAAATTACCTTTTTGCAGGTGTGAAAAACCAGTAGACTTTTGAATACTTAGTGGTGTTAATAGATTGTTGAACCTTCCATAATACGTTCGGCCAATCTGACGAGAAATTTAAATACCTATGTTTGATGCTGATTCAATGACTTGACATTTGAAGCTATCTTGTATTTAATAATTATTACTGTGAATAACGACCTGCTTATATGTATTAAAATATACTTGTTTCTCAGAATACTTTTAGCTACTGTTTGTGTTGTTATTGTAATCTCGTAAAATGCAAAGAGATTCATTATCTTACAGCCAATTTTATAACAATATTCATAATTACTTTCCAATTACCCGTCAAATTATTAGTCATTATAAAGTGTTAGTTTTATTTATGCTGGGTATTACGGCCAATGGAACTTTATAGCATTAATTATTTTATTTAAATTATGTTTGTTAAAATATAGTTCTTAGTTATTCTTATTCTTATTCTTATGTAAGGGGCTGAGGCTGTCTCAGAGCACTTCGACCCTATGGGATCTTTTGTGCTTCCCCTTTCCTTATCACCCATCCCCGCCAACATCGAAAACACCTTGTATGAGTTTTACGATGTTTTACGATGATTAGTTCTTAGTTAAAGTATAGTATACTCTCTCTCTCACACACACACCATACACACTTAATAATGGCATAAGTTATTACAAAATACTTCATATTACGTTGTTTACAAAAATATAATTTGGACAATGTCCATTTCTGGCCATTTGTGAACACAGTTATACACAAAAAGTAATTTTACCAATATTTTTATTTTAATTTTCGAGAGAGATTTTGTTTTCTAAAAAGAATTTTATTTGGATTACACTTTCTTTGTCATTTAATTTCCTACTAGTGCTGTAAACATAATTGTAAAATCAAAACAATCGATTGATTAAACAAATTCACAGTATTTTTTTTAAATAGTTTTCGAAGTATTATGAATTCACTTTTGAAGATTTACGATCATTTAGAACATGATATTAATCAATTTACACTTTCAATATTATTTGCAATATCAAATTAAAATATAACAACATAATCGCTTTCCAAAAGAATGGATTATGATTTTTATAATGGCAAAGCACCACACTAAGCCATGTCTTGGTTAATTTTTTTTCTTTTCACTTTTATTACATTAAAATAATTATCAAGGGTATATAGAGAGTGCTTGTTGGAGAGTGTACTTGGTGGAGTTGCACGGAAATCTAATTAAAAATATCGTTTTATTTCATTCATAACCTATATTACTCAATTAACAAATTATACTGAAATATACATTTTGATACTATTATATGCTTAAATTGTTTCTTTTTACGATATAAACTGATTATCTTATTAGTTATTATTACTGGAAAGGTCGGTTCATGAGTGGAAAAAGTAATTGGGTATTCAAAATGTACAGCAGTTTATAACTTAGATCATACATTTGTAGTAAACATTCTTCAAACTACCCAATTAAAAAAATGTTACACTGGCTGACACGCATTGTCGTATTATTTTATTTTGATATAAAAGTTACACCTACTCACGTTATTTATTAGCACTTTCAGATTAGTTTCGCCTATTTAATTTAGTTTAATTTAAGATAATTGCTAGTTAGAAATTATCTCATGTTCCTATCTATGTAAAAATGTATAGCTATAGAAGAGCCAAGCTTCCTGGCACATATGTGTTACCCTAAGGTGTTACCTAAAAGGAGGCTTCGGTCAACTAGTAATGACAATTAATAATAATAATAATAACTTTATTGTTCTAATTGTGGTACATAAAGATCTTAATTAATAATATTGTTTTTACCGCAGTTTCTCACAATTAGCCTATTAGGCATACAATGTTGGAACTTAAGTCTAGTTAAATATTATAGTTAAAAAATTCTTTCAGGTCATAAAAGTTATTTTCATTTAACCATCTATATAATTTATGTTTAAATGTATTAATCGTATTAAGGTCTTTAATATATTCTGGAATATTATTATATATTTTAATGCACATAGTCAGACAGCTTTTCCCATATTTGTCTGATCTAGGTATGTCAGCAATTATAAGTCTGTGCGGATCCCGTTTAAGACGTTTATTAACGTCAGATGCTTTTTTTTTTAAAAATGTGCTTGTGCTTTCTTACAAAATTACAAATTTCTAAAATATAAAGTGATGGTAACGGCAGCAAACCCAGACTTTTAAAAAAATGGCCTACAGGATACGTCATAAGCAATGTCACATATTGCCCTAATGCATTTTTTTTGTGCAATTAATATTCTATTTTTTTCTACACTATTACCCCATATCATTATACCGTATCGGATAATCGATTCTATATATGCACGATAGGTCATTACAGCTGTATTTAAATTAGTCACCTTCTTAGTTTGTTTTAAAGCATAGACGAATTTATTGATTCTGCTACATAGATTGTCTATATGATTTTTCCAATTTAAATCTTGATCAATAATTAATCCAAGAAACTTTGTTTGTGTCACTTCCTTTATTCTGTCTATGTCAACTTTATTCTGTCTATCCCAATATGCTTCCTTGCGGAACTCCACATATGTTGTCTTTATACTCTGATTAGAAAGAGATTAACTCATTTCCTCAGATTTTTTTAATAACAACAGATTGTCGTCGATTTGTTAAATATGATTTTATCCATTGTAGGGAAAGCCCTCTAATACCCATTAATTCGAGCTAATGCAATAAAATTCTATGCAACACACAGTCGAAAGCTTTTGATAAGTCAAAGAATAAACCTGTGGTATAGTAATTATCATTAACATTTGTCAACACTCAGTGTATTAAATTAAATATTGCTAGTGTTGTCGACTTTTGCTTTTGAAAGCCGAATTGATTAATATTAATTATATTAAATTTGTCGCAATAATCTAGTAACATCTTGTACATGCATTTTTCAAAAATTTTTGACAGGATTGATATTAATGTAATAGGCCGGTAATTTCCTACATTATCTTTCTCCCCTTTTTTATAGAGAGGCTTTACTATATATAGCTTTAACTTTTCAGGGAAAGTTCCGGAAGCAAATGACAAGTTAATCAAGTGTGTTAATATAGAACTTAATTCGGTCAGACAGTTTTTAATTATTTTGGTACTTATACCATCGTATCCTTCCGAATTCGTACCGTTCAAAGTCATAACTTCTTTCATTACTTCTTTCTCTGTCATTGGTCTAAGAAACATAGAATTAGAAACACTATTAATATTATGAGTGTGATTAGTATAAGTCAAAGTGTCAATCGATTTACGTGAAATAAACGATTTATTAATATTATGTAAAATGTGTAGGCATCGCCATCTAGCGAAAGTTGCCAGAACTACCTAGTGTTGTCACAGCACCTTAGTATTTAAAATTTCTCAATTTATACAGTAACCGGAATAGATTAAACCAACCATATTTACTTGCACAAATATGTTTACCTTTAACTTTTTTTTTTTTTTTTTTTTTTAAAAAAAAGAAATACTAAAATTAAAAACATTTTTGTTTCATACAATAACCTATAGAAAGATGTAAAAAGATAGCCAGCAAAACTGGTTAGGGTGTCGCAAACTTGTTATTATTCCAAGTGAAGGTAGTAGGATATTTTTTTTTTTATTTTTTTTTTTCTTGACGATTTTGTGCACATCTCTTTAGCTAAAATACGAAGTTGTTTAATGACACCATTACGTTAGTATAAATATCGGGTAGACATAAAATTTGCAAAATGCTTTCTAACTTTTTTTCATTGCCAGTTCAAATCAAGAAAAATCCAACCAACTCATGGAATAATTTTATTTTTGCGTTTCATTTTTCTAGCATTCCCTACTCAGTTCACTCGCCTCTAAAAAAAAACAACCAGTCTTGAAAACAATATGTATAACTAAGAATTATTTATCAATTGCAAAATGTAATTGCATCTACCCAATTACCATTTTTATTTCTGTAAACTGTGGGAGTTTTTAATAAAAATACCTACCCATAAATGCAGAAAAATCTTCATAGATCAGTATTGTTTTCTGTTTGCTACAGTTTTGTATTGTGGCTAGCCAACGAACAATGACTCTGCCGTCAAAGCCATCCAGTAATTTGAATTACTAGTCTACTGCAGTTAAAATTAGCAATTAAAATGTTATTAAAACCCTCACCAAAGTAATTCAATGTTTATTATGAAGAATGGAGCTTTTGACGTTTTAAAAGTACTTAGCTAAATTCATTTAAATAAAGAGCTTTTTCATTTTCATTCTACTCTACACATTTTTCAATTTTTCTGGACCAGGAGATAAAAACTTAAATATCTCGAAAACGGTGCATCGTAGCCCAAAAATAATGAAATTTTCTCCCCCGTAGACCCCAATTGGCCACGCGATACACCCAATGCAATAAAAAAAATTGCACTACCCTCATTAATTAAAAAAAAGATATCTATGTCTCGAAAACGATGCTTCATAATAAATATTTAATTTTTCGCTTCTGTAGACCCCAATCGGCCACGTAGTACATCCAATGCAATAAAATTATTTGCACTACCCTCATTAAAAAAAAATACTCCGAAATTAATTCAAATAATTTATGCATAACTTTTCGAACGTGAAGTGGAGTACAATTGTAAGAATCCTTCATTTTTATAATGTTACATTATAATAAAAAAAACTGTATAACAGCTTGTAACCAAATCGGAAATTAATAAAAAGAATTTTACATCTACCCTCTGGCTTTATAAAGTACACCTAGTAATAGTGGGTAGACTTCTCACCATAATGAGAATCGATTTTCAACCAACTTAAATAAAGAAAAATAAATGATGGCGGTACTTCGATCCCACTTCTGATGTTAACTTATACCTTAATTGAATCCAACGTTCTTTAATGTATAACGTTAGTTTAGAATTTAATTGAACCTTTTACTATGTATGTGTTAGCACCATTCACTTATTTGCATAAATTGAAGACGACTTAATGTAAAACAACTCGAGTATGAAAAGCGGTGAGCCAGGGGTAGTGCCTGGTACTTGTGACCCCAGGTGTAGGTTTACCGGGCCCATTTACATTGCAACAACGCTCACCGTTCACTACCCCAGCTTCTCTTTCCACCTAGCTATAACTTTCTGTAATACAGCGTAATTGACTACAAAACGTTTTGTCCGTCCGCTCTTACATAGTTATTGAACCATACATTATTCTGCTTATATATTTGACGCTATATACTACAAAGTATATAGCGTTATATACTAGAGATCACAAAGTATACAAGTCATGGATGGGTACCCATATAATAACCTAAGTACTAACGAAAATAGTCGTACCTTGTTCTCCGATGCTTACACCTCGCCGGCCCAAACGCAACTGAGCTGTCGCTTCGCAGCGGCCATGTTTTATACAACCGACCACGTGGCTTGGCTTAGCCACGTGCTATTCAAACTATGACTTTTATTGTGTTAAACTATTAACTATTATTATTTTATAATAATAATCTAATCGAATATGATAAATACATATTTTAAATATATATCTATACTAATATTATAAACAGGAAATCACCTGTATGTCTGTGACGAATAAACTCGAAAACTGCTGGACCGATTCTAAAAATCCTTTCAGCATAGACTTTATTTGATCGTAAATTTGCGTATAATCTATCAAACGCAAAACGCCCGCTCGCACCGTTGATGTCTACCACTAATCGAAGTAATATTTCTACAGTTTATGAAACTTCGCGGCATTCGCAACACATGTAGTACCTAAAAATAGGGACAGGTTGTTAGCCCGTAGCCTGCATAAAAGAAGCATAAAACTCAAAAAAGGAGGCACTCTAGCCGCTTTCAATATCCTTTCTGTCTAACAGTTTGCCTTAGTAGACTTTGGTTACTTATTTATAAATTTATAAAGAATAAAAAAGAATATAACTTTTTTGGACATCAACAAGTATAATAATGCCCAGTTTATATAGTTCCAGTCCAACGATCAAATCCAGCGCTGGATTAAAACTGGAAAAATGTAATCCGGCAGTGACATGTACTGGATCCAGTGAGCAATCCAGTGTAGCTGGGCATTACATTATATAGTAAAAGAACACAAAATTTTTAAGGGCAATTTTGTAAAAAATAAATACGATATTCCCAGGTATTTTTTACATTAAAACACCTGTGAAACTTTAATAATTAGATTAATTATACAACAATCAAACACAAACATATGCAAAGCGATAGATCAGATATATTAGAAGTTTAAGAGAAGGAAAAGGGGAAAAAACATACAATGCTAAGAAATTGGTATTTTTATACAATTTTAGAAAGGAAAATACTAGCAATATTCTTTTAACGTGATTCATGGTAAGATAGTAAAAATACGCTTGCAGAAACTGACACCAGAATTAGTATCTGGTGGACTGGTAAAATGGAACAAAGAAGTAAGATCGGGAAATCAAAAAATCTTTTGATACAGACTGTCCTATTCGAAATTGCTAAGCGGGGTCTTCAATGGTAGACGGATAATAGAAAACGACCTTCATTCCCCCAAATTGTATGTTAACGTCGATTTAGTTCCGAAGTATCTAACCCATTCTTTGTTCTTGACAACTCAATTTACGCCTTAGTTATGTTCGACATAAAATTCACAACCAAAGCACATTTACGGTTAATGCAGTAGCTTCACGGGTTTCCGTATATACGGTCCCACTCGGAATGGCACTTAAAAATTTAATCTCAGAAACAAAGTGTACGCTCGGATTTATAAGAGGTAAGTAATTGATTTCAGCAAGATTTTCTACATAATAAAAATAAAAAGTCCTTTTAAAAATTGAGTTTTCACATAATGACTCAGATGAATCAGATGACATCCTTTGACATGAAAACGAAATAAAAGCTTTTAAAAACATACCTACTTTGTGAGCTACAGCTTCGAAGGCTTATTAAAATGAATATTTTATTTACATTGATTTATTAAAAGTATTAAAAATTTATCACTACATATTATGTTCAAAACAGTGTGCTTTTGACGATATAAAATACTTAGCAAGGCCTTTTAAATAAAGAGCTTTTTCTTTCAATATTCACATTCACAAAATGCGAGTTATGTATAAATAAATAAATAAAATATATTTATTTCCCCTCACATCACAAGTCACAAAGATTACATGTATACAAACAATTTGGTAATGTGAAGGAGCTGGTGTCTGATATAGGTACATGCCTGTATTACAGATCACCAGGTCCCCACCCTCGGAAAATACAACATTTTCTTAATGAATTATTGTAGGAGGAAAACAGTCATTTATATTATACTATTAAATCAAAATCAAAATCAAAAATCAAAATCAAATAAGTTTATTTGCTTAAAACACAGTTATAAAGTTCTTAATTTCAAACGTGCATGTGTTCAGCCTGCATGCAGACGTGCAAAACTTTACAAATTATAATTAATTGTCAAATAATTATACATTAATCAATTAATATAAAATAATTATGAAGATATCTACATTCAAAACTAATACGCAAATCTGTAACTTAAAGCATACACCAACAACAAAATAATAGATAGTAGAATTAATAATTGTAATAATGTCAAAATTTATTTATATATAATTTAAAAATCATTAAGCATATGTCAGGGATATCATAATAATTTACATTTACAAATCTAAAGCTAATATACTACTACTAACACCACTAATTATAATCAAATTGTAAGATATTATTGTTGCCAATTCAAATATTCCTTAACGCTATAAAAACACTTGTCCAAAAGCCACTTAGTCAGTTTTTTTTTAAATATATTCCCTTTTAGTTTTTTTAAATCCTCTGGGAGCAAGTTGTAAAGCACTATGCTCATGTTGTATGCATTACGTCTATATATATCCTTGCGACAGGGAGGCTGATACACTAAATTTGCATACTGCTGTCTTATATGCCTTGTTGTGACCTCACCGCGTAACCTATAATGATTTGGAAAAGATTTAATGAAGTTGCTAGCTTCCCTTATGTAGATACAGGCAAGCGGAAGTAAATCAAACTTTTTAAAAAGCGGCCTGCAACTGTCCAAATACCAGGCATTGCTAAGGGCGCGAATACATCTTTTTTGTATTAAAAAAGCTCTCTGTATATCAACCGAGTTACCCCATAGCAATATTCCATAGTTTAGTACTGACGAAACATAGCCATGGTAAGCCGTCAGAGCAGCCTCTGTTGACACAGTCTGTCGTACTCTTTTTAGTGCAAAGGCAAAGCGGTCAAGTCTTTTGCATATAGCGTCAATGTGGCCTTTCCAGTTGAGATGAGTGTCGATGTGTATTCCCAAAAATTTAAAGCTTTCTACCTCATCTACTCTTTCGTTTTCATACTTGATGCTTAGTATTTGTTTCGATGAATTGTAAGACCGAAACTGCATAATTTTGGTTTTACTTAAATTGATATTTAAATCATTAGCTTTCAACCATCCTATAATGTTTCCCAGGGCATCATCTGCCAAATCTTGTACAGAATTATTGCCTTCTGTTTTAACCATGATGGTAGTGTCATCTGCGAAGAGTATGCATTTATGTGGAGTAGCATTTGGAAGATCATTGATATACAATAAAAAAAAGCAGTGGTCCAAGGATGCTTCCTTGAGGAACACCTGATCTCCCCATCAACAATGGAGACCTTTGTGTTTCCTTCACTAGATTGTTATTCACTTTCGAGATTTTTGTTATTTCTGTACATTGCTTTCTATTTCGCAAGTAGCTTTCAATCCAGTCGTATGCCCTACCTCTGATGCCATATAGTTCCAGTTTATGTAAGAGCTTATCGTGATTTACGAAGTCAAATGCGCGGCTCATATCAAGGAACATAGACATTATTGGTATATTTTCATTGATGCTTTCCGTGATATATTTAACAAGGTCAAAACAAGCAAGAGCGGTCGAACTTCCCCTGCGAAAACCAAACTGTTGCGGCTGTAATATGCTACATGCGACAATAAAGTCGTTCAGTCTACTCAGCATTGCCTTCTCAAACACTTTGGACAATACAGGCACAAGAGCAATGGGTCTATAATTACCCGGGTCCGTTCTATCTCCTTTTTTATACAATGGTTTCACTATTGATAGTTTCAGATCATCCGGAAAGGTACCCCCCGAGAAAGACATGTTAATGATATGCTTAAGGGGTCGACATATGTGGATAGCGCACATTTTCAGTACCTTCGTGACAATACCATCGTAACCACATGATTTGCTATTTTTAAGGGACATTATTAAATTGTAAGTCTCACTATCATCAATGGGTTTCAAATAAATCGTACGATGATTAGTTATTATATTTTTGTGGGTCGCCACATTACTATTAGTCTGATTGTTAGTTAAATTAATGAAGTAATTATTAAATAAATTGCAAATGTCATGAGGGTTTGAGTATGTCATATTATTATAGTTAATCATGTCAATATTATTGTTATATAATCTGTCTGACAGAGTTGAGGAAATTGTATCCCAAGTTGCTTTACTTTTGTTTTTACTAGTATGTATGAATTTGAAATTATTTATTATTTTTGAATTTTGAATACATTTTTTAAGAATTCTATTATATTTGTGAAAATTATATTTATTAATTTTTTTATTAGTTTTATCTAATTTAAATTTCAGGTATAATTGTCGTTTGTTTCTGCTTGATTTTTTTAAACCTTTTGTTATCCATTTATTCGTGGCTGGTCTGTTATTTTTTTTTACCTTTATCAACGGAAAACATAGGTCATAGAACAAACGGAATGAGTCATAAAAACACTGAAACGCATCATCCAAATCGCTAGATTCCGTCACCTCCAAAAAGGAGAGGCTAGAGATGTAATCACAGAATTTCCTCATGTTATCCGCACTGTAATCTTGTTTGTACTCAAACCAGGTAGTGTGACACTTTCGTTTGTTTCCCTTAAACGTTATGGTTTGCGCAGTTTCGTGGTCTGAAAGACCAAGACGGTGAATTTCTGTCTCTACATGTTTTATATTGGTGGCAATTTGATCCAAACAAGAATTTTCTCTTGTTGGAAGCTGAATATGAGCCTGAAAATTGTAGGTTTTTAAGACACTCATTAGATTTTCAGTATGTTTGTTATGTTTCAGGATATCTAGGTTCCAGTCTCCACATATAACAATTTTTTTTCGTTTATATTTACTCGTTAAATAGTTTAATAATGTATCTAGTTTATATAAAAAGATGCCTACTGATGATGTTTTGTTCTCAGGGATTCTATAAATTGTACAAACAATTAAATTCAAGCCTACAATTTCAATTCCACAGCATTCAAAAAATAGTTTAATCGATATTTCAGAGGCAATATTCAAGGGCCTTATGTCCCACATTTTTTTCACTAAGATACACGTCCCACCTCTGCACTTATCACGACAGTAGGCCGAAGCTAGCTTGTAATTGTCAAGCCTTATATATAAAGATTTCATAAAATACCAATAAGAACAATAAGGAAAGAAATAATTTTAATTCGATACGCCAAGAGATTTTTCATTTCAGACTGCGAATTAATAGATAATATTAATAATAATAATCTTTATTGTCAAGTAAAATTAAAAAAGCAATGGCTGCAACTTCTGCACTAGGCTCGCAGACTTGTATCGCAGTAGCTGAGTTCAAAAGCGTTACATTACATTGACAGTTAAATAGTAAAATAATTAACAGCCAATAAAAAAAAGGTTATTGTAGGTATGTGTGTGTGTGCGTGTGCGTGTAGTGTTTATTATAGATACGGTGCTCTTGATAAATAGGTATCCTCTCCAAATTACTAACATAATGAAAACTTGTTTTACGATTACTAGATATATTATACACATACGCAATAACTGACAAATGTAAATGTATTAATAAATATGCACTATAATAATAATCAAAGAAAAATTCATGGTTCATAGAAAAACCCTAGTACTGCCCGCGCCAACTTTCTCATGCGGTATTAGCTTCACTCATAATTTCAGTGCACGATTAAAGGGGAAAACTGTTGGTGATTTATAACCTACAATATTGTATTCAGCCTTATTCCAAATATCAACAAATTACCCATGTTATACGAGCAAATAGTTCTAACATGACATGACCTTCAAACACACACCAAGCATTATATATTATCCTGACAAATCACAAAAATGCCTTTGGTACAACTTCCCGTTATTTAAGGCGGGAAGACAACATTGGAGACTCGCCAAAAATAAGCTGTGTCAAGGTTCAACCGAACAGGCGAAAAATTCACTGTAGAGAATGAAGACGAATCAGTTTTTTTCCTCAAAAACCATTGAAATTGTAACAAATGTACGGGGGATTTAGATTTATGTCGTCATTATTATGAGCTACGGGAACCGACTACGAGATTATAAAAGTATTAAACACTTCAGTTCTGTAAATTAAGTGATTATTTAAACCGTCCTGAAATTCCCGAAGTTGTCGTATTTTTGTTTTTGGAAAGTTGATGTGTTCAGATTTTGTTCTCGAAGGGGATAAAGTGACGCAATGATAATAAATGAGTTGAGATTGAATATTGAACTTTTGTATAGATAGCACTTACTTTGTATTTTCGTTAGCGAATAATCCATTCTCTATACAGAGCAATTATGTCATGTTTGTATATAAAATCATAATATATGATACAGAGTATAGTATTTATTTTTAAAACTCTTAAGGCCCGTATTACAGAATGACACTCAGAAGTCAAACATGTCTTGAGTATCGTTTGTCACTTTCTATCACTCACAGAGTGATAGAGACGTAGGACGCTCAAGTCGGCGTTCATTCTTGAAACTCATTCTGTAATACGAACATTAAAATCTGCTTGGAATATTTTTAAATCCCAAAGAAGGGATTTAGAAGTACCTGAAAGAATATACCTATTGGTCTTTAGGCACCTTTAATACTCAAATAATCATCAACCAACTCCTAACAGCTGAGGTGTTTTACCTTCCATCATCAGCACATCAACATGAGATGACTAACAGACGCAAATACTAGCAGAATAGCTTTAGAAAAAATATGAAAAACGTTATATATGCCTATAAAATTCGAGGGTTGCCCTCGATTTTCCTGGCTTTCCATCATCAGATCCTGACTTGGTGGCAATGGGACTACCTCAGGAGTATACACTATCGAATAAAAGAAAAAATTTAAAATCCGTTCTCAAATGACAGAGATATCGGAGAACACACATAAAATAAATACATACATACGAATATAGAACCTCCTCCTTTTTGGAAGATGGTTAAAAAGCAATTTTACTTCATTAAAATTACAAAAAAAGCTACTTGTTTGTCATGAGATGCTGAAGTTTTGTATTTTCGAGTTACATTTACACAGTATTGCACTATATTAGATTTTACACAAGCTTGACGTTTTTGTACAATTAATGGATAAGATGAACAGTGTAAATAGTGCAAAGCTAATAACTGAGCCTATTTATTTAAATCATTACTTAAATGAAACACAGACTTATTGTATTTACGATCGCTCGTGATTTTTTGGTGAAGATGAAGACTATGTTGGTCCATATTCCAGTTTAGGAACTATAAAAACCAATGTAGTAATCCAAAAGTTAATGTTGCGGGAACGAAGTAGGTATTAACGTATTCAGAAATAAAAAAAAATATTATATTGAACATTTTAATTTACACCTATGAAAAATTTAAGCGATAATAATAAATGGTACTTAGGTAAACAAAGAACCTGTATGTTATATAAATTGTTTATGAGGTAATTATTTTTATTTAGATTGAGAATTGTCACATATTTGAGTACAGAATATCAGCGGTACAACATTAAAACTTTAAGGTTACTGCCCTAAAAGAGGACGCTGTATATCTCTTTTATCAGGATCCACGCAAACAAAATTCCAGACAGTTGTTTTGATTTATATACTTGAGGCGACCTTTGCGATAATAATATTTTACCACATTTTTCTGTGCCAAGATTATTTGAACTTTGATGGGCAATCCACTTCCTTTTGCGCTTCCTAAATAAATGTACAATTGGGTCGATAGGAATTCTTACGTCCGTATTTTTTTATATATAAAATAGTAACCAGAGAGTGATTAACTACCGCAGTGTATCGGCGACTGGTATCAAATCCATGTGAATTAGATACGTAAAAATAGTTATTTTAAATCTTTTTACGCATCTAATTCACGTCCATTTAGCTTTCACTTTTTATTATTTTAGCCCGATGTTTTGTTGTCTTCTTACTTTTACTATTGTATTGCTAAATTTAGATTCAAAGTTTTTTTTTAACTCGATAATGCTAGACAAAATACTCTTTAAAACAAACCATAATACTTTCAAGAAGATAAATTTCCAAGCAATACCAATTTCTACTTATGGTTAAAATTGATACCAAATTAAATAGAAAATGACAAACATGGAAACAAAATCCTGTCATGGATAAGTGCCGAGACGGGACTTGTACCAGTGACCTTTCGCTGTCCAAGCGACTGCATTTCCAGCCGAGCTATCAGGACCAGGGTATCAATTTCAATAATAACTAAACATGCCAAAAAAATTAATAGCAAAATCTATTGCTACTTCTGTCCAGAATATGTCTTTTAATAGTCAATAATCCATACACGGACATTGTTTGCACTGGACACTGTGAGAAGCACGTGCTACTGAAAAAACTTGATGGCAACGCGCCATCACATGTCGTCACAAAATGGCGACCGTAAAAGAAAATGGTGGTCTCGGTGACAACGCTTAGTTAAAATATTCTACTTTTACAGATACACTTTACAAATACAAAATACAGATTTTACGTACTTAAATGTATTTTAAAAT
Organism: Elophila nymphaeata; assembly: GCA_955850985.1. Classification (NCBI taxonomy): domain Eukaryota; kingdom Metazoa; phylum Arthropoda; class Insecta; order Lepidoptera; family Crambidae; genus Elophila; species Elophila nymphaeata. Next base: position 25,547,550 of record OY039065.1, read on the forward strand.
ATATTATATTATTAGAGATCAGAGCTATTTTTGGATTAATTGTGGTGATTAATTATCATGGGTCATACTAAAGTTAGACTATGATAATACAGAGGAGCTTCTGAAATCCATTCTTATTTAAATAATTTATTGACACACACACACACACACACACACACACACACACACACACACACACACACACACACACACACACATACACACTCACACACCACAAGATTTCTGCAAATATTAGTAAACATCTTTATATAAATTACCTACTAGTTAATTAATAATAGTTTGTTAAATTGTAAGTTACAAAATAATTTTGGATACTTTATAGAAGGGTCACCTGGTACTTATAGCACAGAGTTCTTCTATTATAAGTACCAGCCGTATTAGTAATTCCTAGCTATACAATAAGAATGTAATTATTTATTTTCTGTGTAATGTTGTGAAATAAATATACATTCATTATTATTATTATTATTCTTGCAATAGGACCTCCCACATTAATATTACTATCTACTTACATGAAATAAACGCTAACTAAAGGCAAAGTAGAATCAAATTTTGTAATTACTACAATGTCTTGTTTTTGTTCAAATGTGTTAGGTTGGTGGTTGAAAAGCTTTATTATTTCCAACTCATTAAAATCACAAAATTATACCGTTATTTTATCCTTCAGAACTGAGGTTTCATTTATAATTAATTACTTCGCAAACTTGTTATATACAGCAGCCAGATACAGATTTGTTATAAGTTACCTACTAATGTAATAATTGTACATGCGTGTGACTGAGACATCTTTCAGAACAGAAAGTTTGTTTGAAAGATTTTGCTATATGTAATAATTTTGAATTGCTTAAAACATCATAAGATTTAAAAGTAAAGAACCTGGTGTAATTATTATGTAGCGTTCCATTATCAAAATGCCATTAATTTAGCGTTGGCGCGTTCATAGCACTTAGTTTGACAATAACAAGTCAATTTGACTTATTTCATAGAAAAATAAAGCAATAATTAAATCATACATCTCCGTCCGACCTATTGGCCTGGAAAGGTCGATGGGAGATGAAATATAATCATTTTTCTCGTAGACTTCCTTTTGCCCATATTGAATGATTTGATATTAAATAATAATGTATTAATACTCGAGTTGGCAAAAGCTGCGATTTCGTTGAGTTGGAATTTAGGTAAATTGCTCTAGTTCTGCTGACATTGATTATCAAGCGAAGTCTGAAATCTTGTCTTTATTCAATTTGTACGGAATACCATTGCTTATCTTATTAACGACAAAATCAGTCGTTATTTCCATTTCCCTTATGAGCTTATTTAAAAAAGGAGGAGGTTCTCAATTCGACTATTTTTTTATCTTTGTTACCTCATAACTCTTTACTGGGTGTACCAATTTTGAAGATTCTTTCGACCTTTGGAAGCTGGTGTTTGTCATGTGGTCCTATTTAAATTTGATCGACATCTGACGAGAATTTTTTGAGTTATCCCTAGTAATGCCTATTTAATTGACATCGATGATATCGTTATCTTATCACTTGTGTGTCTAAAAGATCTCGAGATAGTTTCCTGAAATTTTTTATGCTTAAAACACTAAAAAGCAAAAGTAAATTATTTTTAAATCGAAAGAAAACCGCCTTCAAAAGTAAAAACGGAGAATATATAAAAATTTTGTTAATAAAATTTATTTTTTTAAAGTCAGTGTCAACCTTAATGTTTGGAATAAACGTTGCCACTTGTATTTGCAAACGACCTCAAAAAAAAATAGATTTATATAAACAAAATTTTTATTTCTCGATTCTTTTTTGACACAAATGTTAGTATGTTATAGGTGTGTACGGTAAATATTAATTGTCTATTTCTGCGTCCTGACCTTAAAACGGATGGCTTAGTCATATCCAAGCGCTAATTTGTAAAATTAAAATTATTTTTTTACATATTCTATCTTAACGTAGAGATGGAGGAATCATGACATATTAGTACCGGTATCAACCTTCCCTAATCATAATCAACCCCTTTGCTAAAACCAATGTAACTTTTTTGTATAATAATGGTGACGATTTAATGATTCGATGAGAATTTTTTCTATTGATATGCATCACGAGCCAGGAATAGGTTTCATAGTATTTATTGCATATTAGAGGTATTTTCAACAAAGAACTTAGTACAAAGTATTCCCATACAAATATTTTTCTCAATCTTAAATAACACTTTAGCGCGGTGCTAGGCTACTCGCCTCGACTGTTCTGCGCAAGCGTGTAATACGTAGGGTTGGCGAGATGATGGGGTCTACGTCCGGAAGCCTCCTTGTGGCGGACCCGGGTAACGTGGTGGGGAAACTTTCTCGGCGGGTGTTTGGCTTTTGATGTCAAGTGCCCCTTGGCATTCGAAGTCACATGCCATCGTCGAGCTGGTTTTGTTTTCCCACCAAGACTAGTTCCGGACGGCCTTTTTCAGGGCCACGACTGCGCCCGAAGTCCCCCGGGTGCGGTCCGATGGCTGCTTTCGGTGTCCTCGTCAGGAACACGCGCCAGGTCGAGCAGCCGTCGGTGAGGAGGCGGCCTATAAGGCCAGCGTCGGCCAGCGGCAGCAAATACCCTTATTTCTCTTGATATAAAATTTAATTTTGTATGACTTCGCAATAGCTATAAATCTGGGAAACGGAATGGGAGATACTAACATTCCTGATGTCAGCCTTTAATCAGGTTCTAAAGCTATTAACCGATATAATGAGCCCAGCTACATCGAAAATTGTTCACAGAGAATTAAAGGGTCCGTTAGAAATTGCTTCTCGGCCAAAACAGTAAATAACTTCGAAAACGTATGAAAATTGCTCAGACACTTATGTGTAATTATTCTCTGCGAGAGTGTTTTGTTTCTTAATAAATTAAAGTGCTAATATTTGACGTGCTAAAAAATATTAACTGCCGTGGATGAATATCATGCCATGCCATGAGTTTCATCTATTATTTAAATCTATCGATTTTTCTTACCTTTAGGAGCTCGTTCGGAATATTGATTTCATTGTTTGTTACTATGATCTATGATTTTATGATTACTAGCTGTCCCAACCACCCGTTGCTGTGGTAATTTCATACTATTGTCCTGTAATACTGAATTTGCAGTAAAAAATGATGACTACTTATCAAGTTAAAAACTATCCTATCCCTCAAGTTGGAACAAAACACACATATAAAAAAAGTTAAAATCGGAGTGTTAGTTCCGGAGTTCATCCCGGACAAACTTATATATAAAAGATTATTATTATTTTCGTGTAACTCAGCCTAAACGTCAACTTTGAATAGATCTTTGAATAGAATAATACATATTTAAACTTTATGGCGAGCACGTCTGCATACAAACGGAGAAAAACGTTTTACAAACTCTATTTCTTATCCGATATTTGTAATGTTTTAACATAGTATAAAACTATGTCTGTATGTTTACCTTGTAAGGCAAAGTTTGGAATATAAAATAATACAATTATGTAATAAAAATTAGTGTTTGAAATTCAGCATCATCATACAGTCTTTTTAATTAAACCCACTGTTGGGACACAAGGCGTCTCCATTTCATCGAAGGAGGTTTAGGCAGTAGTCCACCATCACCACGCTTACCCGATGCGGATTGGTAAACGGATGATTAATACCCCTTTGCTGATCCATCAGTCGCCTTCTACGACGTCTATAGGAGGAGGATATTGGGTCATCCTATTCTACTCTGCCGGCAGAACATGGCCATGCTATTTTAGTCTTCCGGCATCACATGGCCATTTAAATTGAAAGTAAGTACCTAATGACTTGAGTTTTTAATTTAAATTTGTCTCTAACAGTAAAAATTTTCTGTACTAGTTAAAATTACAATTAAAAAACTAAGTACCAAGTATCTTTTTTTGCTAGCACGCAAAATTATTCTTAGTTACAACAGCAATAAAAGCGCAATTAAGATCAAGCAAAAATAAATACCGAGGCAAAGAACTGAAAATTTCAATAAAAATATCTTTTGAAGTAATGTCAAAGGAACGTATTTCGTACCCAATTAGTCGTTCAAGATGTTCAAGATACAAAACCATTAACTTCTTAGTGTCGTAAACTCAAAGAAATATTTTTTTATAATTATGCTTACTCTTTGGGAACCATATCTACGTATCTAAGGTATAATCGAGTCTTTTTTATATATTTTTCGAAGTAAAGGCAGTGGTTACACTCCAGTACGATTATTTCTGTATAATAAAGTATGGTATAATATTTATGTATTATATAATATACTAGCTGCACCAAGCATGCGTCGCAATCACACTTTAAAAAAAAAAACAATTATATTATAATATAGATTTTTTTGGGCCAGGAATCTTCCTGGGCATCCCCAGAGCACCTAAGTTTCATGGAATCTTCATTTCAATATTAAGAACGCATAGAGGACAGTTATACAAACACATTGATTTTTATTTATATATGTATTGTATATTATAACTGTATAGAATGAAGAATTCGTGAAAATCATAATCAAAAAGTTTTGTTTTTTAAATGAACTTTGCCAAGTAGGTACTTATTAATGGTAAAAAAAAACCTTTCCATCGCTTCGGACAATATACTACTTTCTTTGCATTATACCCTATAGGGTTTATTTATTACTCTGTGCTCTGTATTATGATTGTGAAGAAAAAACGGCGCAACCAACTTCTACAGCTTCATTGACTTAAATAATAGGGGTTAAAGTATGAAATTGCCGATTTTTTCCTCATTATTCATTAGTGTATAATTCCTTTAATACAATAGCTATGTCCATTATTCTTTTTTTATTTTAAACTTCATTACAAGGACTTATATTTATGTATAAAATTTTATTCTTATTTTTTTCACTAGAAATACATCTTCAAAACCAGCTCGTCCTAAGAGGTGTCCGTCTCCGTTATAAAAAATATGAATAATTTTTAAAGGTATCAATTCTCAATTTTTTTCTCTAAGTATCCTATAGCTTCGTGTTGTCTAAATATATCCATAAAATTACACAATATTTAGATTTGTGGTGGAAAAAACCGCAAATATATTTGTATGGAAAAATTAATTTTCGTTAAATTCTCCATAAAAAACGGCAATTTCATACTTAAAACCCTAGTATAATTATCATTAAAAGTCAATATAAAATGGAAATATAGTAATGAAATGATCCATTTAAACATCAAATTTTAAGGAAATTTTGATACGCATGACATTTTATTGCTAAAAATACGAATTTAATTACCTTTTAGAGACTTGTTAGCTTTCTCGCTAGCTACCACCATCTTATCTAAAGTCTGTTGCTAATAATTAGTGTTAATAGCATTAATTGTATTACGAGGTTTTAATATTCTATCTGCAGATAAAAGTAAGTCAACTGAAGTGAAGGAATTGTTGTTAAAAAAACGCCTGCAAAAAGAACAAACGGAGTAATAAAATTTTTGTTCATAAAAATCTAAAGGTCGCAAATACAAGTGACAACGTTTATTGCAAACATTGAGGTTCGCACCGACCTCAAAAAAAAATCATTAAAATTTTTATACACAAAATTTTTATTTCTTCGTTTTTAGTTTTGATGTCGGCTGTTTTTATTTTAAAATATTTTTTTCTGCTCTTTTAGTGTTTTAAGTACTTACCTATATATTCAGGAAACTATCTCGATATCTTTCAGACGCACAAGTGATAATATTACGATATCATCGATGTCAATTAAATAGGCATTATTAGGGATAACTCAAAAACTGCTCGTCAGATATTGATCTAATTTAAATGAGACCACATGACATGAAAACTTTATTACCATTTTTAGAGTATATTAAATGACTCTCCAATGGATTTTAAGTGTAAATGGTACACTTTGTTAACCGACTTCAAAAAAGGAGGAGGTTATCAATTCGACTGTATGTTTTTTTTTCTTTCAAAACATAAGTAAGACACTTTTAAAGCGACGTACTCAGATATATTTATATCTTAAGCTAATACGACTTAAAAGCTTTCCACTTTCACAAGAGAATCACTACATAGTATAAAACAAAGTCGCTATCCGCCGTCTGTCTGTCCCTATGTATGCTTAGATCTTTAAAACTACGCAACGGATTTTGCTGCGGTTTTTTAATAGATAGAGTGATTCTTAAGGAAGGTTTATATGTATAATACATGCATATTTACATAAGCATTGCACCCGTGCGAAGCCGGGGCGGGTCGCTAGTATTCTATAAGAAAGAGTCACAACATAATTAACTTGTTTCTAAGTCAGTAGGAACTCGCCAGATTTTTATGTAGGAGTATATACCTACGTCTTATAAAGGCTCTATGAGATTTAATTATTGCTGCGCTATTTCTGATGAAAACCGGGTCCAAAGTCCATCTTGACATCTCATTTAGACTCTAGAAGACAGTGAGATACTCTCGTGGGAGTTACCTGTCTACTTTAATCTCGTGGGAGTTACCTGTCTACTTTAATCCCCTGTAATAAGTTGGCCCTATTGGCTACATGCCTTTTTAAAAACATTTAGGAATTTGTTGTATAGATCAAAACTGTATCAACATGTAACGGCAGGAAGGAACACATTGTTGAGTCTGTTCTTTTAAGAACAAGGCCTGCTGGTAGATTTAACAACGGCTGAGAATTTGAATTTCCTAAGTGTAAGCATAGCTAAATGAATCAAGAAATTTTGAGTCTGAAATTTAAGGAGCATGTACTTTTAATAAGTAATCGATCAAAAAAATCTCTTATACCATTCCTACATGACGCCAACTTCAGCTTTGATTATTGGTGTTATATTGATTTTTTATATTTACGTAATAATACACCTTTTGTAGACTATTAATAACTTGTTATTGTAATATTACATTTCAATTAAAAAGCAGCCAACGAACAACTGGCCAAATTTCCTTTCTCCGCTGAACTATTAATTTTATTAAACTAATGAAAATCGTAATAAAATTTACTACGTTTACTTTTCATTGGTAGCAATTAGTTTCACTGCGGGCGGTCTTTTGTTCTTTTAGCATTTTAAAGAGAAATATACCTTCAACCACTACATGAATAAATACCGTGAATGTGCTTTATTAAAGTTAATTGTCATTAGAAAATCCTCAGTCAGTACAAGGAAGAAGTGGCATTAGTTAAAACAAACGAAAATTCTATGACAGAAAAAGGGACAAAAACTAATCCAATCACAATCAAACTGAGTTAGATACAAATCTGGGGCAAGTCAAACTATGCAAAATTCCTTTCCCGTTCCAAAGTTATAATATACTTAATATGTCTACGTCATCTTGTAGCAAGAAGCAAATACATCCACCTGTGTACCCTTTGAATTTGCAAGGGACCTTACTTATTCAATGATCAAATAGTTCACCCGAAATTCAATGCTATTTTAGCTTGAGATTTGAAGCTACAAGATATTGGCATGTCAGATAGTTGGACGGGCTTATTATTTTTTCATTGTAGTTCTATTATTTATGAAATGTCACAAATCTCAAGGAAAGGAAGACAGCAGTAAAAGTGATATGATAAATCAATGACAATATCGAAACAATACATAATTATAAGGTTGGGGAAAAAGTCTTTTCGCATTATAGTATGTATAAACTTGTAATAAAATCTCTTTCGCTATACTATTTGTATCTGGCTGGTTTTGGTATCATTGAAAGTTTAAATTTTAAAGAACATAATTCCAAATTCAAATTAGGAAAATGTGTGATTTTCATTTGTTTTTCGTACCGCCAAGATGAGTGAATCTAATGAAGAAATTCGATACATTTTAAAATTTTACTACAAAAAAGGTAAAAATGCAACGCAAGCCGCGAAAAAAATTGCGATGTTTATGGACCTAGTGCAGTGTCTGTGAGAGTAGCACAAATTTGGTTTAAGCGTTTTCAATCCGGAAATTTTGATGTCAAAGATGCACGTCGCTCTGGTCGCCCTATTACAGATAAAATGGATACCATTTTTGAAAAAGTGGAGCAAGATCGGCATGTCAGTAGTTACGACGTAGCTGAAGAACTGGGAATTGACCACAAAACAGTTTTGGCGCATTTGAAAAAAACTGGGTACACAAAAAAGCTCGACATTTGGGTACCTCACGAGCTCACTGAAAGAAACCTAATGAACCGTGTACTCATTTGTGATTCTTTATTACGACGTAATGAAACCGAACCATTTTTGAAGAAGCTGATAACTGGTGATGAAAAGTGGATCACGTACGACAAGAACGTGCGAAAAAGGTCGTGGTCAAAGGCCGGTCAGGCTTCACAGACTGTGGCGAAACCCGGGTTAACTCGCAACAAGGTGATGCTGTGTGTGTGGTGGGATTGGAAGGGCATTATTCATTATGAGCTGTTACCACCAGGCAGGACCATCGATTCTGAACTCTACTGCGAACAACTGATGAGATTAAAGCAAGAAGTTGAGAGAAAGCGGCCGGAATTAATCAACAGAAGGGGTGTGGTTTTTCATCATGATAACGCTAGACCTCACACATCTTTAGCCACTCAGCAAAAATTAAGAGAGTTTGGCTGGGAGGTGTTAATGCATCCGCCGTATAGTCCTGACCTTGCACCTTCAGATTTCCACCTGTTTCGGTCTCTTCAGAATTCTTTAGGCAGTGTCAGGTTAACATCACGAGAGGACTGCCAAAACCACTTGTCGCGGTATTTTGACCAGAAGTCCCAAAATTTCTATAGCAATGGGATCATGTCCCTACCTACAATATGGCAAAAAGTTATCGAACAAAATGGTACCTACATACTTTAGTTAAATGTAAATAAACTATATTAAAAAATGTTTTGAATTTTCTTAAAAAATGCGAAGAAACTTTTTCCCCAACCTATTATATATTGATAATAAACTTAATGAATCATGTAGCGGATATGTATTTTGTATTTTTGATGCAAATTTTGAAACGCTTTCTCCGGGAAGTAACGTCGCAGAAAACCGCAGTCGACAGTTTTTGGGTGTTAGAAAAAAAGCGAGAAATACTTAAGGCCCGTATTACAATATGACACTCAGAAATCAATCATGTCTTGAGAATTGTTTGTCACTTTCTATCAAGCACAAAGTTATAGAGAAGTACAAGTCTCAAGTCAGCATTGATTCTTTAGAAACATTCTATCTCTTTTAGAGATAAGTTCGCCCTTGCAAACTATGTAAGTAATTGACAATTTATCCTATGTATTTTTAAATGCAATAAATAGTATAATATAATACGTGCCTTAGAATCTTACTTATTAGAATAGATGTTTTACATCTTTATTTACTTTTTAATTGCAATAATGTGTCAAATTGTTTATATATCTTCTGTTTTCCTATATAAATAAATAAGTTTTGTTGCAAATGTGTGTGTGAACGCGTCCGCGCGTGTGTGTGAGACGTGATTTTTAACCTGAAATGCTTTTATTATAGGGCTTTACGCTTGCACACCTTTTATAGTAAAAAAAATAATTTGTTTGAAAATTGAAAATCTTCAACCCTAAATGTAACCTAACAATCTTTTACCAACGCAAAATAATTTCAATATTAAAAGTATATTCGTTTATTAGGACAACATAATTATTTTTAATATGACAACTCATTTCAGTTCTTTATAAAGTTGAACTCCGCCTAATATAAAGTAATCTGTTTAGCTGACAAACGAATCACAGTGTTTTTATTATCATTTAGAATCCCAATATTCTTAAAACATCTAATACCTGCTTGAGATGAAAGAAAACATGTAGTTTATTATTAAAACTGTCAAATTCATATTATTTTATGAAAATTGGGCTGTCTTTATTTTTCGTTTCAACTTCAATAAGGTTTTGAAAACAACTATTTGAAACTTGTTAATCAAATAATATTATATTATAATTACTCATATTACTGGTAATTAAACGATAAGTTTTCCTAAGTAACGAACACGAAACTAAAATAGGAGGTAGTAGAAGTATACGGTGTATTAAATACTCGAATACTCATACAAGATACTTTAGGAAAGAAAAAGAAAGGTTGTGATTTTTACGACGAGATACATTGAAGAATACAGGGCATAAGGATAAGTGCTCAAATGAATAGTATCGTAAAAAGATAAGATCGCAGAAATTTGGAGTTGTTTCAGGTTGAGATCGTAATTTGATCGGTGGGTCAGAGGCGAGTGGCATTTGTCCAATTTCGAAATAAAGATCAGGCAAAAAGGTAAAGTATGAAAAAATATCGTCGCATTAGGAAAGGATAAAAAAGAAATTGGTCGCATAAGGAAAATCAAATAAGGCACGCGTACATTAGGATAAGTTCTTAAACAGATAAGTAATAACTCTGTATTTAATGTTGTGCAGAGTTCTTTCTGTGTCGGAGTCACGATATTTTTATTTTTTATTTTCCTTATACGAAGTATGTTAGTTTTTAAAGGTACGCCCGCCGCTTGCGTGGTAGATGCCGCCCTCCCACATAACTTCACTTGGTAGTTTTAAATGTTCGAAATATATTTTTTAATCCTTTATTGTTTAATTATTATTTTTCTCATTCACTTAAATTTAAGCAAAATAAAATTAGGGTGGAGTTACATCCACCTTATAGAAGACCACATTAAAATATTTCTATATAAAACCATTCCGGCTAGAACGCCCTAGAGACTCTGATCTCCGCTCGCCGGTTAGAAACCTTATCTTGGGTCGTTTGAATTACAGGCTAGAGGACTCACCAAGGTCCTCGCTTTATCTAAAAACCTCGAATAACAGCATTAATCAGTCAGAAAAGGAAATACATTTCACTTTACAATGGTGTTACTCATTTTTACACTGGTGCTACTTTCAACCTTCCTCTAATATTCTCATTCCTCACTGTCTATTCTTGTTATACCACATTTTTACTAGGTGGTAGACCCATATGTAGGGTCGTCTGGGTAGGTACCACCGCCTTTCTCATTTCTGCCGTGAAGCAGTTCGCTGTGTTTCGGATTGAATGGAAAGGTAGCCAGTGTAATTACTGGGCATGGAGGGCATATCATCTTAGTCCCCAGGATGGCAAACGCACTTGCGGTATTAAGTGATTTACACTTAATATTGCAAGTGTCCATAGGCGGCGGTGACCACTTAACATCAGGTGGGCCGCAAGCATGTTTGCCATCTTGTAACATAAAAAAAACACACATCCATCGTAGCGTTCTCATCTCAGCCCCATGTAGACGATTTTCATTCATCTGCTTTAATACCCAACTTTATGATACATACAAGACGACAAATCTCTTTACTCGTATTATAATGCTAATTATTGTGAAAACATTATCAACAGCAAAACTGTTTTGTATCATAATTAATTTACAAAAAGAGGAAATAAACGGAAAATAAACGTGTGATGAATCTTAAATACCTATCTATTTTTTTACATAATAAGGTCAGGCAAATGAATTCATTCCACCCAAAGGTAACCAGTACCCTTAGTGTAAGTTTTTTAGTATACAAAACGCACCGATTCTAGTTGCGTTAAGAGTTCAATTTGTATGGGAAACATGATTTGCGCTTCTCTCCGCTAGGGGCGCTGTTCGAGTTTCCTATACAAATTGAGCTCTTAACGCAACTAAAGTAGTTGCGTTTTTTATACTAAAAAACTTACACTACGGGTACTGAAGTGGAGTCCAAATGCGAAGATAGCTAGTGCGAGCGAGAGATAAACCGCCGCGGTAACCACCCTCCCCTTGCCGACCTGCAAGGTGCTTCTTCACGCCTCTTTTGGATGATCCAGGATTGTACGAAGGAAAGAACACGTGTGCTGGCAGTGAATTCCATTTCTTGATTGTGCTACAAAGAACCGGGTTGCCAAATTTCTTAGTACGCGTCATTATGATGAATGTAATTATGATCATTTAAATATTTCTAGAATTATTTTTCTTATATTTGTTAGTATTGTGCCACATTACTTTTTCTGTATTTTTTTAAATGCTCAACAAAATGTTTATAAGATAAGTATGGTTTATTTCTTTGGAGGTTTCGTTTTACGTTTACCTTTGCTTAATATTTACATTTTCAAGATTTAATAAGTTTTATGTCTAAAAATCTTCTACGCTCATCCATATACTCATAGATTAAAAGGACGCGCCGTGAAAATAGCAATTTTGCAAAAACAAAGCGTTGAGTCCACTGAAGCATCAAATTAAAACAACAATGTGAACTTTTATCATTATGACACGGAATTGCGAACAACACGCCATTATATTTTAAACTTTTCTAATTTACTTTTCTTAGTTGAATTTATATTTAATTTTAATTTTTTACGGTGTGTATTACAGAGATGAATATTAATTGTAGCATTCTTAAGAGAATGGAAAGCTAAGTACATTTTACAATTTCACTTCTAGATTAAGTAATATTGTATTTTGTAAAGAAGTCACTTTGATTTCATCTATCAACATTTATACAAAATCACTGGTTTATTTGGATAAGTTATCCATTGATAGTAAGACATATATACTCTTATAATATTCTTTTATAATCACGGTGGAAAATCTTATCGTTTCGTGGCAGTCATATCTTTGACAAAAATCTCTTATAAACAGCCTTTTGATATACAACTTTGTGATCATTTATACACCAGTAAATCATAAATGTCATCATCATCATGCCAGCCTTTATAATTCAACCCACTGCTGGGACACAAGGCCTCTCCTTGTCACTGGAGGTTTACGCAGTAGTCCACCACGCTTGTCTAATGCGTATTGATGGAAGGAGTATAAGGTGATCAATACACCTTTGCTGACCCATTAGTCACCTTCTACAACACCCATTGGAGGATAATGGATGATACTATTCTACTCTGCCGGCATCACACGCCATCAATCAAGTGTATTATAGTCTCTATCGAAATTAAACGAAGTAAAAAATTGATAAAGTATTAATAACTAATAATGATAATATTTCTTATTATTGCTATGTAAGTTCTTTTATTATATGAATTGTATAATTTTCAATAAGTTTTAAATTAAAATTGTTTTGAAAATTTGTTTTTATATTGAAAGTAATATTTTACTCCTAAAATTATCATCATAATACATTTACAATATTAACACAATAAAAAAATCACTAATAACATAATTGCTCTTTTGAAATATTCGTTGGTGTTTGAATGGCGCTGCTATTAATATATTTTATGTCAGTAGTTAAATTATATTTGCAAAAAAAACGCTCCGTTCGCGATATCGTCAGAGTGAATTTGTTTGAAAACATAGTGTTGACTATGTTACCTGAAAATGTAATCTTCCGAAATAATTTTTAAAATCGTTCTAGTTGCTTTAGAGCCCATGAGTCATAAACATGCAAATCTTTTCTTCTTAATAATATTAGTTTAGAAAAAAAGAATTACCAATGTAAAAAAGTAAGAAATATTTTTAAGTCATAGACATTTCTATTAATAATTCAATGTTTATGCCGAGTGCTTGTTTTGTAATGTACATAATAAATATTTTCTGTGTTTAAAATCCTATCTCTGTGAGAATAATTCAATATGCTACTGTGAATTTGATTACTTGAATTTCGTATTATGAATGATATAACTACAAGTATAGGGGAATTTCTCACGCAGGTGCGCGAAGTTTATATTTTCATACTTTCTAGAATCGTTAAATTGAGAACCATTTACTAAATTCACTTTCAAATATTTCTTAGTAGAGATTAGTGAAATATTTTCCTTCTTAGGATGGCGGTATCAAGTTTGAACACTTTTAATTCAAGTGACTAATTCGCAGCCAACTCTCTTAAAAATCTGCTAAAAGGGCTATTAAAATTTTCATAAGGTGCAAAATAATCCCCACGCTATTATATGTATAAAAACTATAAAACTATAAATGGACTGTCATTATTCCATAAAAATCAAAAATTTTCCTTCAAGCTTATGATATTCCCAGGATTATAAAGTCTTATAAAATATTTATTGAAATAAAATAATGTAATTGTCGAAGAAAACCACTAAATGATTTGTTTATTCACGTCGTATCACATGGTATCGCCCTCGCTTGATGTGATGTCATGCAAATTAAAATTCAATTCTTATGAAAATTCTAATTAGTATGTAACATAATAATTTTCGATTTACAAGAGACTTACTAAATGAAAATCATAATGAACACGTAGAAATTGATTTTAGTATACCTAGATTTTGTTGCTGTTTATGCAAGAGGTGCACTCAATAGACTAAAAAATCCGATTAGGGTTTTTTTTGCAATTTCGGGTTAAGCGCCAGATTCATATCAGCCAGCGACGCCCACTGTTGGATATAGGCTTCCCCCAAGGATCTTCAACCCGATCAGTCCTGCGCCGCCCGCATCCAAATTATACGAAAACAGCAGATTATATTAAAATATATAAACAAAGAAGTTTTTAGGTTGAAAGTTTTAAAAGGATAGCTTGTAAAACTTCAAAACTAAGTAAACCTTTTTTACCTTCAACTATGAAATACCGAATATCTAAGAAAACGAACGGATTTTTATTCTTGGTACGAATTTCCATAAATAATTACCCTCTAGTTTTCTTCGTGTAAATGTTTCGATCATAAAATGACATTTTGATCTTGAAAATTTTATTTTTACTACACCTGATCAGTTGGCTATTATTCCCTCAAATTGAAAACAGAGAGTTGATCTTTTCTTCGGCCTAAGTATGCGGGAGGAAAAAATTTATGAAAATACATTTCTAACGTGTTTGAACGGGAGGAAAAGTTATATGAAGATCCATTTCTAACGCAGCGCCGCGGCGCGCTGCTTCCACGGGAAAAATACAGGCCGATGCTTTCGCAGAACACAACTAGTCTTGCAGACTCCTGTACAGACTTAACAACAATCAAACGCCACGGTCGGTGGTTGGAAATCGTACATCGTCGCGGAGGGTTATATGGAGGATTCCACTGAGAATAAAAGACGCATATGAGACCAAATAACAGAGTCAATTAATTATCAAGACCCTCATACTCATACCTCATACCTTCTACGAGCGTGGCGGTAATGGGCTCTGCCCCACCAGTAATTATAAGTCTATGGTCCCACCACGAAAATCAGAAGTGTTAGAACACCTAGAACGAGTGCGCCACCGTCTTCTTTTCCTGTACTGTCTCAAATGTCAAATACAAATATAAATCTTCCTAACAAAACTGTATCATTTAAATTAAGTAACTGTACAAATTGTAACGTAATTATTAATTAATTTAGTCATAACTTGCTCGAACAACGCAGCGCCTTCAATTTTTGCGTTAGTTCCATAAAAATGTAATAATCTCTTTATAATTATATTAAACTGCTTATTTCAATTAAACATGTCTTTGAATACTCCTCACAGGTGTAGCATAAAGCACTATGTAGCACTTGGGAGAAAGTTCGATCCGCAACTCGGGAGTATTGTGGCAGCGCAAAGTAATCACAAACTGCTCTCTCGTTAGTAATCTGTCACTTTCTTCACGTGGTGAACAATGTACTATAGTCAATTTTTGTAATTTAGGTACACATAAAAATTTATACTACTATTTTTTTACAATTTTCTCAAAGTCTCGGCTGCTCGGCTTGAAAATGAAAATTGAATATTTTTTATTCCTTAAATATGTAGCCAATAGCCAAGTAAAGGATTTTTTTTATATTTTTTATTTTCATTTAATCTCAAATTTATTTTTTATTTTTATAAAACGTTGTCATATAAACAGCCTACCTGATTAGATTTTACCACATACTGTGATTCACCGTCTTCACTTTCAATACCTACACAATTTTTGCACTTTAATAGAGGTGGGTAAAAAAGTAATAGGCAAATTATATTGAATAATTAATGACGAGTACCTGAAACTAAGCATTTTAATTTTACCCGCTTTCTCCCTCACTCAGGCAAAGTATTCACTAAAACTAGAGTCCGGAAAATTATTTCAAGTTATCCAACGTATTCCCTTGAAATATAATTATAATCTTAATTCTACGAACCCACGGATGTTAGCAAGTCAATAACAATTTGCCTCATATTTTATTAACCTGAATCTTGAGCGAAAAAATACTTCAGGAAATCACATTAAATTTTCTAAGATTTAATAAAAATCTCTTTTCGGCTTAGTGTAGAACCTAGACAATAGCTTTTCGTTTTTTATTCAAGAAGTAACATTAAGTATTAAAATATTCAGATACTCTATGCGAAGAAACAGTTTGCAAAACACATCTAAATATTTTTATGACATGATTAAAATCGTCTGCAAATCTATAAAGATTTGGAGACGGCTGGCTATAAAGCCAATCGCACAAAAACATTATACAGACAAATTATTATAATACTAGCTTTTGCCCGCGACTTCGTCCGCGTGGAATAGTTAAATCAAATCAAATATCTTTATTGCGTATCACTTGCTTTCTTGCGAATAGTTACTTTAAGCAGCATTTTATTTCTTTGTGTACGTACTTATTTTGCAAAAAATACACATAAAAACTGCCGTGTACTATACTGTATATGGCATTTTTACAATCTATCATTTTATGTTTTCCCATCCTTTGCTAACTTACATGCAACCTTTCATCCCCACATGGGTCAATATTTCAAAAACGCTAGAACAAATATTTGCTTATTTCTTATCCCGTGCTATTAAAAATTTCATGGTTTTATCTTTGGTAATGAGGAATCTCATAAAAAATTTCATCTCATATTTCAAGCCCTTCATTCCCTCTTTTACAAAAAAGCTTTTATTCCATTTCGACGTTTAGTCTATTTTTGTACCAAACATCAAAATCGGTTCAGGTATGGGCGTGAAATTCATTAAGTTAAAAAGTCGCGTCCGCCATCTTGGATCTCAAAATGGAAATCCCTGTAAACCACGAAAATGATATCCTTTTTAATAATAAGTTAAAAAGTAGCGTCCGCAATCTTGGATCTAGAAATTGATGATGTATTTGGAATCGGTTCCCGAAAACTATGAAAATGATACCCATTTCGATTTTATGTTAATAAGTCGCATCTGCCATCTTGGATCTCGACATAGATGATGTATTTGGAATCAGGACCCCTGAAAACCTCGAAAATTATACCCATATTCCTATTAAGTTAAATAGTCACGTCACGCCATCTTGGATCTCAAAGTCGATGTTTTATTCGGAGTCAGAACCCACCAAAAACCACGAAAACGATACCCATATTGATATTTTGTTAAAAAGTCGCGTCTGCCATCTTGGATCTGAAAATGGATCGTGTATTAGTAATCGGGACCTCCGAAAACTACGAAAATGATACCCATATCGATTTTATATTAAGAAGTCCCAACCGCCATCTTGGATCTCGAAATAGATGTCGTATTCGGAATCGGGACCCCAGAAAACCACGAAAATGATACCCATATCGACGTTATGTTAAAAAGTCACGTCCACCATCTTGGATCTCAAAATGGATAGTGTATTCGGAATTAGGACCCCCAAATACCACGAAAACGATATCCATATTGACATTTTGTCAAAAAGTCGCGTCCGCCATCTTGGATCTAGAAAAAGATGTTTTATTCGTAATCCGGACCCCCAAAAACCACGAAAACGATACCCATATTGACATTATGTTAAAAAGTCGCGTCCGCCATCTTGGATCTCAAAATGGATGGTGTATTAGTAATCGGGACCTCCAAAAACCAAGAAAATGATACCCATATCGACGTTATGTTAAAAAGTCACGTCCGCCATCTTGGATCTCAAAATGGATGGTGTATTCGGAATTAGGACCCCCAAAAACCACGAAAACGATATCCATATTGACATTTTGTCAAAAAGTCGCGTCCGCCATCTTGGATTTAGAAAAAGATGTTTTATTCGTAATCCGGACCCCCAAAAACCACGAAAACAATACCCATATTGACATTATGTTAAAAAGTCGCGTCCGCCCTCTTGGATCTCAAAATGGATGGTGTATTAGTAATCGGGACCTCCAAAAACCAAGAAAATGATACCCATATCGATGTTATGTTAAAAAGTCACGTCCGCCATCTTGGATCTCAAAATGGATGGTGTATTCGGAATTAGGACCCCCAAAAACCACGAAAACGATATCCATATTGACATTTTGTCAAAAAGTCGCGTCCGCCATCTTGGATCTAGAAAAAGATGTTTTATTCGTAATCCGGACCCCCAAAAACCACGAAAACGATACCCATATTGACATTATGTTAAAAAGTCGCGTCCGCCATCTTGGATCTCAAAATGGATGGTGTATTAGTAATCGGGACCTCCAAAAACCAAGAAAATGATACCCATATCGACGTTATGTTAAAAGTCACGTCCGCCATCTTGGATCTCAAAATGGATAGTGTATTCGGAATTAGGACCCCCAAAAACCACGAAAACGATATCCATATTGACATTTTGTCAAAAAGTCGCGTCCGCCATCTTGGATCTAGAAAAAGATGTTTTATTCGTAATCCGGACCCCCAAAAACCACGAAAACGATACCCATATTGACAATATGTTAAAAATTCGCGTCCGCCATCTTGGATGTATTTTTGTACTGGGGGTTCTTACGACCTTTCATCCCCTATTTCATCCCCACGTGGGTCAATATTTCAAAAACGCTAGATAAAATATTTCTTTCTTTCTTATTAAGTCCCTAATTTCAAAGTATCATGGTTTTATCTTTAACAATGACGAAGTCCCATACAAACTTCCATCCACTATTTCACCCCCATACAGGTCAAAATTTCAAAAATCTTAGAACAAATATTTCTTTCTGTCTTATTAAGTGCCTAAATTCAAAGTTTCATGGTTCTATCTTCAAAAATGACGAACTTCCATACAAACTTTCATCCCGTATTTCAACCCATACAACCTTTTTTTCGCGATAAAAAGTAGCCTATGTCCTTCCCCGAGATCCAATCTATAGTTGTACCAATTTTCATCAAAATCGGTTCAGTGGTTTAGACGTGAAAGCTTAACAGACAGACAGACAGACAGACAGACAGACAGACAGACAGACAGACAGACAGACAGAGTTACTTTCGCATTTATAATATTAGTAAGGATTATTATTAAAATAAATACAAAACTATGTAGATGGCCCTGGAAAATGACAACAGTAGAAATATATAAAATCCAAAAAAAAAAAATACCAACACCAAATTGAAGCATAAGCTCTTGTAAAAAAAAACACAATGAAAATTAACAGCGTTTCGTCAGAATTTCATGAGTTGAAATTTTTCCGATCTGCCGACGGCATCCTAAATTCGCAAAACAGTTTCAATAGTTCACTTAAAACAAAATAAAACAAAACATAACACAATAAAACAAAAATAAAATGGTCATTAACAAATACAAAAAGCACACAAACAGTTTGAAACATAAGTTGAAGTTCTTACATGTAATCCGCCGCTTCCGATGCGCGATCCAGCCTGGGCTGAACTTTGTATTACTTAGGAGCACGTCAGCTCGGCTGAAAGAACTGTCCGCGAGTGATGCTTTGAGTGGTTGCTGCTCTCCCGTTGGCTCGGAGGCGAGGCCCGCCAAACTGTTGCTGCACGCAGGCGCACCACTGCGCCGCGATTCGCCGTACCTGCCGCGCGGCACTCGCACCTTCCGCTGCGAGAAATTGCAACCATTAAACGGATGATAATAATTCACAATTTGTCTTTTTTTTTAATTAATATTTTTTTTTACTGTAGAAAACATTCAATGCAGTGCTCTATAGTAAAAATGTTTGCGGCATTTGAAAATAAAGCAGTTTAAATCTTAACATGATCAATAAGAAAAAGAAGCCCAGCAAGTTAATTTGAATGGGCGAAACTAGTTTCAGGTTTTCATAAATTAAATAACAGTTTAACTTTTGTTGAAGTCCAACGTTTCAATCTACAAAGTTTGTTGCCAAGTTAAAGTTGAGAAACTTCTCGAAATAAATATTAAACACTTCGAGATGTTTCCCTTGACAATTCTCGAAACAATGTTTTAAATTTCATTAAATCTGTGCGGATCTTAGTAAATATACATCTGAATGTTTATTATTGTTTTAAAACATTAAAATAAGGTTTGTTGATCGAGTCGATACCATCTCATTTTCTATTATAAGTTCATCCTCTTAAAATACATATTATTATAAGACCAATTCTTAGAAAATCCACCAATCCGATAGATCCTGAAAATGTGCTATGTACCTCAAAGTTACGAGTATGTGTTCGTTGGCAAGCCTTGGTCAAACTATTCTCCGTTATAACTTTTCATATACCATAAACTTATGTGATGAAAATTTTTGTACGCATATTTAAAACTTGCTCGTGGTAATGTGACTTATTCATATCAAGAATCGGTTCAGTGTTACCTGACGCCATTGGAAAGTAATTATTCTACGTTAATTCGAAGAATACATTACACGTACCCGATATTTGTACGACCGAATCTTGGGAACATGGAATGTATTTTTATATACACTTTTACACGACTTGTAAAAAGAAAGGAATTTTACAGTAGTAAATAGATTTTCGTCAGGTTCTAGATAGTTATGAGATTATAAATTAGAGTCGGCACACTGGTGCTCGTTGGCGAAGTGAAGATGCGGGTTTTGATTTTAAGGAAAACCTTCAAAGAGGTTTGAACCGATTGTGCTAGTTATGATAATATCTGCTTTTTCCATCAACACAATGCAATGAGTCAGTGTGATCTTCCATCAATATTTACACGTGGAATTTAAAACTTCCGATTGGTCTTGTTTATCAAGAAAATCATTAAGATAGAAAATCGTAACTTATTGACACTTCTTGATAGCTTTGTGATCCAGTATAATAGATAATTTGTGTGCACATTTAAAGCGTTGAATTGAAATCGTCCATGTCCACAAAACTTTTTCTTTCTTGATTTATATGTAGCGATTTGAAACAGTAAAAAGTCAAATTTAAATTCAGTATACATATGTAAGCAGCTCACAAAGTAATCCGTTACGTTACTAGGAAAAACTTATCAAACGAAATCACTCCAGTCACGATAAATCTTTGAGTAGATACAATCAAATAATAGCCAAACATCTATCGAATATCTAATCAAAACTCACAGCTGAATAACGTTCTGTAATAACGGTCATAGTCTCAAAGCAATCTTCCAAATAAAATTCAGCTTATCGTAACGTTGAGCACAGAAGTCCAAAATAATTTGCACCCTAAATATCACCCAAGCGCCCCATTTTAATTGTGTTTGCAAGTCACGTATCAATTTACTACTTCAACCGCGGTATCGGTTCAAACTGTACGATTTAATTAATATGGTAATGTGATATCTGAAAAATCGAATTGATATTGAACAACTTCTTTTAAGGGTGGTCTCAACACTCTATCCATAAGATATAGGTATCGTGGTTCAGTAGTATTGAATTGAATACAAGTAAAAACTTTATGCATTTTTGAAAAATAAAACATAAAACGGTATTCTCAAACTTATTAATTATAAGAATCATATTAAATTGAATAATGCAATAAGATTCTAACTGGGCCCGGCTTCAAATCCTATTTGAATTGCAATTATTGCTGATCGAACTCGAAATAGTCCAATTCAAATCAAGCCTATTCTTGGTGGAAGGCTATGTTACTGACCACATTACGTAAGCCAATCTATTATATTTACAATCCAATATTATAAAATCAATATATCATAAAAATATTATAAAAGAATAGCTTTTTTGTTACTAAATTAATTTTCCTTAGATCTGGACAACCATCAACATAATTACTGTAACTGGTATTGTTTCTAAAAACAAATAAATATAAATTACTGTTCAAAGGACTAGTTGTAGACTGTGGCAAATATCATACTGAATCAAAATATTTGTCGGAAAGATTTGGATTGCTGTTGAATAATACGATAAATATGCGAAGAGGCATTTGTGTTTCCAATTAGATGAGAGGGGGAATGTATTGATACGAAATCATCGGAAAATATACAATACAGGCACCAAAGGTTACGTGTCTCAGTCGAGCTAACTCCGTATATTGATATCGCTTGATTTACGTAATAAGACATATTTGCAGGAATTAAATTATAATTTGTCAATGAATATTAATTTACTTGAAGGTACGAACAAGTAATTGGAGCGACCGTCGGGGTATTGAATCTTTCGAAGAATTTCGAGTCACTTTGACCGTCATTATCCCCATACTATCATGTTCCCAAAATGTGGTTTACAGCTGTGCGTTAGATCTTTATACGTCGTAGTAGAGAGATCTTATTTACGTATAAATTAAAACTATCTGTATTAAGGTGTAAGTAAGAAAATGCGTTACGCAGGATGCAAATTGCCGTCACTATTAGTTTTGATATTGATATAGAAAGGTTTGCGCGGTATATGAGTTTTGTCTGTGTTTCTCTCCCTTACCTATATTTAAAAAAGAAAAATCTTTTGGGTTCATATATAAATTTTTATAATTTTTCAACCCAAAAGATTTTTCTTTTTTTGTTGCTGTTCGTTTTTTACTATTTTGCCGCATAGATTTTTCTTCATTTATTAATGCATTGTAAATTTTTTTACTGTTGCTGCTTTTGGTGTCTCGCACTTGTGGCTATAGGAGAGTCATAATTTTAATAATACTTATATCTTCTTTGTTATCAATATTACATGCTTTTACGCAATTACCGACGAACGGGTGCAGTGGTGTAGAGCCTGGCGTCCACTACATTAGAAATGCGTCGAATCGAGCCGAATCGCATTTTTTCCTCCAATCCCTGTGCGTTAATGCGCTCGGTCAATTCGATTCGGTGTGCTGCTAATGGACGCTGTTTCATACTAAATATATAGGAAACGACTTTTTGCGATTCGATTTGACTCGACTCGGCGCGCCTAGTAGACGCTTAGCTTTCGGTTTCACCCAAGCCACCCTTGGCACCATTATGGGGAGCGCGGGAAAAGGCCCTTTGCAAGGCTGTCAATCAGCTTTGTACTCGGTGGCGGCCGGTCTGCTAGACTGGCGCTCTGTTGTCCCGCCGGATAGCGGACACGATTAAACGGTGCACCGGTTGGGACCAAAAGGGCGGGCATGACATGGTCCCGATGAATAGTGAATTGTCTCGATCCGGGGGTGCGATTATAGTGTGCCTTGGCAGGATACCCGGAGAGGACGTTTAGTTGGTAGCTGAGAATGCCTGTATCTCCCCTGTGAGTGCCAATTACCCCTGCAGTTGCATCATGCTGCAGGGACGATGCGTTAATAAATTTGACCTCTGCGGAAAAAAAGGTATGAGAATAAGCAATGTACATTTCATACCGCTACAGAGAAAAAATATATGGCGGAACAACCTTTGCCTGGTCAGCTAGTAAATTATAATTTTACAAGCAATCAGGCAAGAATCATATGAGGGATTTTAGCGTCCAATTAAGAGAAATTGCTCCAATTTTCCCTGTGTTTCTATGTCGGCAACTGCGGGTGTTAATATTAGATGAATGCTCGTAGGTCCTCGCAGTTTAATGTGCCACTTTTCTTCTAAAATAGCTCTCTAATTAACTCAAAAAGGTTGAAGGTAGAGGACAAAGTAGCGTTTAAAAACATTTTGATTTGACGTACAAGCTTTCCTTTACAACCTAGTGGTTTGTAAAATACTAGCTTTTAAAATTAATGTAAAATAATTTCAATGTAATTGTAAAACACAGTTGATTTTGCCTTCTAAGGTGTCTTAGAAAAGCAACCAAACAAGTAAAGACGAAACGCGATAGGTATTGGTTAATCAAAGCGGCTATCGATATATTTGGGTGTTTCTACTCAACTAAATTGGCTGGATTGTTTAATTGATTTGGTTAACTTTGAGAAAGAAGCCAGGGGAGGATTCAATTGAGCTGGGCAGTATTTGGGTAACCTCGTGACACGTTTACATCATCCCTGCTGGAATAATCTAAGACTTGAACCAATAATTATGAAACAATCTCCAGCTCCAGATAATGTACTGAAAATGTTTTTTTTTTATAATACGAGATGGAAAACAAGCTTGTGGCCCACCTGGTGTTAAGTTGTTACGGCCGCCTATAGACACTTGCAATAATAAGAGTGAATCACTTATCACTGCAAGTGCGTTGCCATCCTGGGGACTAAGATGATATGCCTTCCATTCCCAGTAATTACACTGGCTACCTTTCCTTTCAATCTGAAACACAGCGAACTGCTTCACGGCAGAAAAGAAAGGCGGCGGTAGCTACCCAGACGACCCTACATACGGGTCTACCACCTAGTAACTTTAACTGTAAAAAAAAATGCTGCTGCCTGAGGATATAGAAAATGTGGTTTATACTGCACACTGCAGCATGTTCGTAGTGCAATGGGGATAATTGTCATGTCACCTATTTCCAACTTAAGAGAAGTAGAAAAAACTGAGTTGTAGGTAAGCAAAATATATAAATAACTAATTAAAATTAGTGTTTTTCTTCCTTTTAATCTTTCATATTATTACGAAAAATGATATTCGTTAAACGATATTTTGCCAAAATTAATTTATTAAGCTAATTTATTAGATTATGTGAATATCTGTTTTTTTTTAAATTATTAAGTAAAAAACAACAAATTTTAATTGTTTAACTTTATAATATACCTTCTTAAGACCGTGCATTCATCGAGGTACCTACCAATAATATTTTATTATCTGTATTGTTGTTGCACGCTGATACGCATGTCTATGTGACTACATGCACAATTGCACACACAGACATTGCTAGCAGAGTCCACTAGCTGTGAAAACCCGGCGTGTAAGATTAAATGGCCGCGAGCTCTGATTTAGATCATTTTTTCAAATAATTATTAAAATATATCTGATTGCATTTATCAAATATATAATATAGTTAATATATGTGGTTTACTTATAATGCTAGATATGTATTATAACCACTTAATATCAGGTGGGATACAAGCTTCTTTGCCTTCTCCTAATATAAAAAATGTGCGTGTATACCACAGTTAAAGCTCACCCGCGTTCGTGAGATAAAAATGCAACATTTAATTTGGTTAAAAAATTTCTGCCATGACTTATAACAAAACAATTTTATACAAGCAGCCAACTCCTTAGATTTACATCTTTAACTTTTGCTTTCCCATCAATGAGGCGTGAATAAAAAAAGAAAGTTACCCCATAACTTCAGACACAGGAAACATAATAAATTAAGTTACATAAAACGGAGAACTTTGCTCCGCTTCATTGAAAATTTTACTAGAAGACGAAGTACCGAGGGGTACCTAATGAACCGTCTACTTGTTCCGTGTCTGGGTTCGCCGAATTCTTGTTTTTTATAAAACATTCAAAGTTTCAATCGCTTCTTTGATTTGTGAAAACAAAAAGTAACTTATTAAAATAATTAAAGATTTGTTTTTATTTTTTTTTATTGGCAGGTAAGCACACGGCCTTCCTGGTGGTAAGCAGTCCTAATTATAATCATTTTCGTTGTTTCATGTCACATTACAAATTGTTCTTAAAGATATAATACAATGCAGATCTCGACATGAGCCCTGTCAGGGCGTTACAATATTAAGTTTATTAAATTAAATTACATAAAATCTTGATAAATAATTACAATAAAATATGTCAAAGATACAAAAAAAATCAAAGATACAACAAAATAAATCAAAGATACAACAAAATAAGTCAAAGATACAACAAAATAAGTCAAAGATACAATAAAATAGGTAATCGTAGCCTACAAATGCTTACAACACTAATGTGAGACTGCTAAACCTAGCTCAGTTTCCCTACCGAATTTGTGGAGCTCTGGCCATCTTATTCACCAACAGAAAACAGCAAAAACAATAATGTAGGCAGGTAGTGCTAATAGACTGCGGTCTTCTGTAAAGCTAAGCGACCACTAGGCGTCGAATCGAATCGCAGAAAGTCGCTTCCTATATATTTACTATGAAACGGCGTCCATTAGCGGCGCGCGAATCGACCGAGCGCACAAGGATTGGAAGAAGAAATGCGAGTGCGAGGAGTAACAATCCTTTAATAAACAAGCAAACAAAAGCCAACAAACAGGAAAGGTTTTACAATTAAAATCATCTCAGCAGTCGGGATAAATTATAAATGATATATATAATATAAAAATGAATCGCTGAATATGTCGCTAAGCGCAAATCTCGAGAGCAGCTGAATCGATTTCGCTAATTCTTTTTTTATAATATTCCTTGAAGTACGAGGATTGTTCTTACGAAAAAAAAATTAAAAATGAAAAAAAAAATACATATTGTAACTCAACTGTTACAATATGTATTTTTTTTTATAAATATAATAAAAAAATTACATATGAATAGCAGAAAAAATGAATAAAGATAGTTGAGATACTTTATATTAGCTCTCAAAACATTACGAATTTGTGACGTCAATATTTCTGATAGTCAACTGACTGAATTTTAAATGATGTTGCTAAGCTTAAAAATCAAATTCGAGAGGTAATTTCAAACGATTGAGATTTGCTGGCATAAAACGCAATCACCTTTAACGGATTTAACACCTGTAATGAGTCTTAACTACTAGACCTGTAGCAAAAAAACTCTATAACTTACAAAATATTGTAGCTTGTTTTTATGTGATACAGACTATTACAAGAAATAAAAAGGTGTTACTTCGTCTTAAACTTTAAGTTAGCTTTTGTTTTAAGAGGATTGCTCGGGTATTTTAAAGGATATCGCATATTTTTATATGATTCCCTTACTTTGCAGAGTGAAATTCCCGTCACTCAAAAACATTTCATAAGTTTCAAGACTATGAAAATAATTTTTACCAATATAACTGCAAAATGTACAAAGTGAAACTTTTGTGTATTGTACAGAGCTGGCCATCCAATAACGTTGAAGTTATAATACACTAGTGACCTAACAATGGCCACCTGACACGACGGTATTAAATTGAATGGATACAGCTCCATGGCGCATTCGCGTTGTATCCCTTTTTGTTGAGATAAGAGGCAATATTCCGCTCTCGACCTCGTCTTTTACGTTTCAGACGATTGATGAAACCTTTTCTATTAATCCATCTACTACTCCATTAGAAATTTCAGGCATTTACAAAAACTAAGATGATTTTTTAATTATTTGAGCAATAGTTTTAACTTAATTAAAGTTTATACAGATTATAAAAGGGATCACTCTCTTTTATAATTTGTACACACTTTAATTTTAAAAATTGTTTTAACTTTTTATAATGCCAATATTTTTGAAGTTGTTGAGGTTTAATGAAAACCTGCAGCCAATCGTCTGCCAGATCGCACAATACTAGATGTATTTAAATCGTGTTGATTCATTATTAAAACACAATTCTTGTTATTAAACTTCGATGATCATTTAACTTCTCTAATTAGTCAACTGCGGATTTCAAATTCATTTCAAGATGGATTAAGGCCGAGATACTTTAGATGGTGCGAGACGGCAATCTTATTTTTGTCCAATTTATATAGCCCGAGCTAATTAATTTACTTTTTTTAATTACAAACGAAAATATGTAAAGCTCTTTAAAATTTTAAATTACGAGATATATTAAATTAGTAATAAAACTCTTTTGTAGTAGATGCAATGGGTTTTACTTAAGTAACTTTAATTAAATGGTACTAAAGAATGCACTGAGAGCTTAATTGCCACTTAAAGTGCTACTCACAAGCACGCAAAAGAAATCAAAGATAAAATAAAAGATTCTTAATTTATTAAAATGCTATTAAACTCGCCTCTTCGTCTTGTGATGAAGCCACCAATTTAATTAAGTTCAGTTTTAAAAGAAAAGAAACTTGCCTCAACCCGGAAAGACTGAAGAGAGTGTTAACGAGTCACTTGCTCATCGGGACAAAGGAGCACGCTATTCATCTACCAATTGCGTACACTGGATGACATTTTATTTAATTATAATGCTGACCTATGGAAATGCATATAGATTGCGCTGGTAGTAATTTTGATTTAAGAAATGTTCTTAGAACGGTTCAATAAGTGGAATTTTAAATAGAATAATAACATTGTTTGTTATTTCATGATATTTTTAGTCTTACTAGTAAATAGTATTTGATAATGACTGCATTAGTTTACAATACTGAGTCACAATCATTAACACACACACACTACACCTATATTTTATTATGAATTCTTTATGAGCACACCAAAATTTACAAAACATAAATTGGATAGAACATGCACATTGGTGGGCTTATCTCTTCTCAGTCAACCCTAGCGATAGGGTAAGCATTTATCATCATAGTCATCCTAAATAGGCATTTTTTTTTAAAAAGCCGATCAAATGACTCTAATACTACAACAGCAAATACATAGGTACATGGAAGTATAACTTATAAATAAACGTTCAATTTTACTTTGTCTAAAAACTTTTTAGTTTGTTTGAAAAACTGACGCTCATTTGTATCAACAAAACATCTCACCAAAAGCGTTATTAGGACAAATTGATTGCGAATGCTTTGCAAATTAGAAATAGAATGCGCTCATTGCGCCACTAATGAGCCATTCGGTGATGTGAATCAGTGCAATTTGAGTGCTTATACTAATTATACAATTAAGGTATTTTCGCAGTTTTCTTACAATAAAATAGTGGCAAGTATTTACCACAGTATAAGCCAGCAACTCCAGTAATTGGAACATGTTTCATTTTCGATGTAAAACCTGTAACTTTAGTAAAGGATTATAGCTTAAAACATTTAATGATGTCGACAAATTAATCCAGGTCAAATAAAGATAAAAATTTGTAAATCGTAAAATGAAAAGAAATGGGAAATTTAATTTTGAGGCAAGAACGCGACCTCTTGCCTAACAAATGCTTATTCAACTAACTAGAACCCAAGAAATTGATGAATCCAATAACATTCTTCTTGTTTTATATAATTACTAGCTTCTGCCCGCGACATCGTCTGCGTATCAGTATAAATTACAGCCTATATGTTATTTTGATGTATGAGCTATATTATAGTAAAGTTTCATTAAAATCCATTCAGTAGTTTTTTACTTGAAAGAGTAACAAACACCATCCATCCATCCATACAAACTTTCACGTTTAATAGTAGGAGTAGGATCATTGGGTGAATGATATTATCGGATATATAAAACAAATGTAGCCCAAAAGCGATAGGAAAACTTTCATCCACCTAGGCGCCTTGAAAAAGGCACTATCGGTGAGAGAAAGAAATAGAAACGAAGGTCGTACCGATCTCGAAATGGAGCACTTACAGTGCTAGTGGTGAGCTGCGTAGAACTCGAGGGGAGCGAGAGCGCGAGTGCGAGATGGCAACACGTTGGACTGCGAGAGCGGAATGTGTGTATAGGATGTGGTATAGGTCAGTGAACGCAATAGGTAGGTGTACTCTATAAAGTTTTTATGGCGTGGGGTCGTCGTACTACGCCGCTCCGCGCGGAGACGCGGCGCAAAGTGCGCGGCGTCGATCTGCTCCTCTGCCATCTTGCGCAGGATCTCCTACTCTGCGCATCGTGGCGGGTTAGACTGCCAGTGTTAGATTCACCTTAGAATTTTTAATACCACCTAAGTATTTTTATGATTATGTCAGCATAGGTGGGATGAGGTGCCTATTAAACCGCCTATTGCCTGCATATTAAACCGTTTCCCAATACGCACATATGATATTAAAATATACCTATACCCCAAATGTTATATTTTTATGGCTAAATTGCAATTAAATTAACACTTTGTTCCGACCGTCGTCGGCAATAGTCGCTACGATTAATAAAAAAGTTGTATAATGTAACGATACAATCTTGCAGATAATGTTATCATCTAGGCGCCTGATAAGCTGATATATGAGTAATTGAGTATACAATTTGAATTGAATTGTAGAAAGAATGCTGTTACTCAATGGAAAAATATTATTAATTGATTTACGCAATTTCGCGGTGTTCGTATGTAATAATTATTTGGCAATTTTTTTTGTCAGAGTTATTGTTATTGGTCAGTGTTATTTTGTAGGCAATTTAGATTAAATTAATAATCATCTATCTACTTAACATTTTTATACGAATTGATAATCTAAATCGATCACATATCTGCTTTTTTAATTGTCACTGCAAAAGTCAGCACTTAATAGATATGACTGATATAATTAACTATAACAAAAATAATATGAGACTTTGGCAGTAATTAAAGTCATTTTTCCATATAAGAAAATTTCAAAGAGCAAGAACACCAACCTAAATAAATATAAAATTTTCAAACTAATTTATTTGACCCAAATCGTAGGTATACGCAAAGCTTGTGTCATGGAAACTAGATAAAAGATAAGTATAAATAATAAAATTATTATCTTATTTAACTGCGTTGAGGACAAGTAGTATTTACTAAAAACCACGTGTGATTAGTAGAATAAATAGAGAATTAAATATTTTTGCTAGTTGGGTACAATGATCCTAAAAGTAGGTTTCAAAACGGTCCATTTATATAAATACACTAATTACAGTCATATCATACAATTACGGTCATATCTGGTCATATCAAATAAATACAATTCTTTCCAAAGAAAGATTTCAATAAATAAAATAATCATTAAATACCGAATCAATATATTTTTAAATAGGTATTAAAACGAAATGTTTGAACCAAAAGGGAAAACCAGCACATTTAAGGTCTTTAATAGGTAAGTCCAATTAATATTATAAATTCTATTGTTTTGTGAAATGCAATAAAAAAAGAAATAAAACAAATTCTAATTATACCATTTCTACACAAACAAGTTACCTTCGTTAACAGAATATACGTGAACCAATAACTTGATCCCGGCTATGTCGATGCCATGATAATTTTTTAACGAGTCAAATTCATTTAGCCTGCTTCGTGCTTCAAAGGAAGGCAAACTGAATCAGTCAGTCCGTAACGACCGCTTCCGGGACACAAGTGCTTCCTTGTTAAACTATTATAAGTCCTGTGGCAATTTTAACATAATTAGTTTACATTCAGGCATATAACAAAATTTTATTTTATTTTTAATGTAATCTTGATAGGGCTGTTAAGATGGCTTAGAGTGGAACAACTATCCCTGGCTTTTTGTTGGTTCACTGGTGTCTTAGTTACTTTTAAGGTTTATTGTATTTTTATGTAAGCGTAGCCTAGCAATCCGTCACTATTTTTAGGCACTTAATGGCCCATACTGCCAGTGTGCCTTTAGCTTTATGTTTAACCAAATGTTATCAATACTCAACCTCTGCTCAACCTTTAAATCTCAAGTTCAATTAATATCGAATATTAATTAAGCTTAAATTCAAAGAATTGCACTAATTAACACATGACTTAAAACATTTTGCCAATATCTTCACTGTACATCCCTCTATCCCAAAACGCATTAAAATCTGGATTGAAGTTTAAAAGAACAAAGCGCTGTGAAAGAACTTGGTATAGAACAATTAGCTAAAGTTCCACTTGAAAGGAAACACATTTTGTTGTTTATGCTAAATAATTACTACTGTCTAAATAATTACTATTGTAGTAATTATTTAGACAGTACCGTTATAGGTACTAACGCTTGCAGACTAGGAGACTCTAATCTGATTAGAATGACATACATTGTTACCATGCTTATAGTTCTCATCTATCCCCACTTTCTGTGAGCTATAACTCAGAATTTTCCTAACAAAAATTTTGTAGGATCCTTGTATAAGAACATAAGGAATACCTCTTTAGTATACAGTGTTAAATTCAACTTGCAATTTCAAGACGCAGAAATTCGGAATACGCGTAAAGTGTGTTGCCCAGGTCTTCTTATCCGTCTGAGGGTGAGTGTGGTGTGTTTCGAGCTGCGAACACATTGTTCGCAGGTTTCGAGTGGTTGACTATGCTGTGTCATCAAATGCAGGATGAGAAGTAATGCATTAGCGCTAGTAATATGGTCATCCTGACTGACAGGACGTTTCTAAGCCGACGTTTGCGTTACAAGAGTATCGGGGAGAGCACGAAGCGTTTAAGACTCTGGCTAGTATGGAGCGTGGGAGAGAGCGCGTTCCCTCAACGTGGTAGCAGAAGGAGCGATATAACTAAAAGTCTCGTATGATCAGTACGAGTCTGACCGGCACGTTAAGTAATATAATAGGTTGGGGAAAAAGTTTCTTCGCATTTTTTAAGAAAATTCAAAACATTTTTTAATATAGTTTATTTACATTTAACTAAAGTATGTAGGTACCATTTTGTTCGATAACTTTTTGCCATCTTGTAGGTAGGGACATGATCCCATTGCTATAGAAATTTTGGGACTTCTGGTCAAAATACCGCGACAAGTGGTTTTGGCAGTCCTCTCGTGATGTTAACCTGACACTGCCTAAAGAATTCTGAAGAGACCGAAACAGGTGGAAATCTGAAGGTGCAAGGTCAGGACTATACGGCGGATGCATTAACACTTCCCAGCCAAACTCTCTTAATTTTTGCTGAGTGGCTAAAGATGTGTGAGGTCTAGCGTTATCATGATGAAAAACCACACCCCTTCTGTTGATTAATTCCGGCCGCTTTCTCTCAACTTCTTGCTTTAATCTCATCAGTTGTTCGCAGTAGAGTTCA
Organism: Elophila nymphaeata; assembly: GCA_955850985.1. Lineage (NCBI taxonomy): Eukaryota > Metazoa > Arthropoda > Insecta > Lepidoptera > Crambidae > Elophila > Elophila nymphaeata. The sequence continues at coordinate 25,579,978 of OY039065.1, forward strand.
GAATCGATGGTCCTGCCTGGTGGTAACAGCTCATAATGAATAATGCCCTTCCAATCCCACCACACACACAGCATCACCTTGTTGCGAGTTAAACCGGGTTTCGCCACAGTCTGTGAAGCCTGACCGGCCTTTGACCACGACCTTTTTCGCACGTTCTTGTCGTACGTGATCCACTTTTCATCACCAGTTATCAGCTTCTTCAAAAATGGTTCGGTTTCATTACGTCGTAATAAAGAATCACAAATGAGTACACGGTTCATTAGGTTTCTTTCAGTGAGCTCGTGAGGTACCCAAATGTCGAGCTTTTTTGTGTACCCAGATTTTTTCAAATGCGCCAAAACTGTTTTGTGGTCAATTCCCAGTTCTTCAGCTACGTCGTAACTACTGACATGCCGATCTTGCTCCACTTTTTCAAAAATGCCATCCATTTTATCTGTAATAGGGCGACCAGAGCGACGTGCATCTTTGACATCAAAATTTCCGGATTGAAAACGCTTAAACCAAATTTGTGCTACTCTCACAGACACTGCACTAGGTCCATAAACATCGCAAATTTTCTTGGCGGCTTGCGTTGCATTTTTACCTTTTTTGTAGTAAAATTTTAAAATGTATCGAATTTCTTCATTAGATTCACTCATCTTGGCGGTACGAAAAACAAATGAAAATCACACATTTTCCTAATTTGAATTTGGAATTATGTTTTTTAAAATTTAAACTTTCAATGATACCAAAACCAGCCAGATACAAATAGTATAGCCAAAGAGATTTTATTACAAGTTTATACATACTATAATGCGAAAAGACTTTTTCCCCAACCTAATATATAGCTTATTAATTTAATTAAGCCAGTTTTGTTTATTAATCTAATTGTAGCTGGCTCAAAAGCCCGCGAAACGGTTTGAAGAGACTTAACTCCTTTATAAAATTATCAGATTTTGAAATTTTCTGATGCACAGTAAATGGACTATACATAACTGATTTTGTTACAAGAAAATCTTAAATACATATACCATACAAATAGGTAGTATGTAACTACCTATGCGTAAGCTTGATTATGATTTTCTCCCGTTCATTTTATTAATTAGCATCGTTGTTATGCGGTGATATCGAATAACTAAACCGTAATTACTTAGTAGCAATTACCTATTGGAATTGGAAAACAATACACAAACAAGTCAACAGGTAACGGAAATCTGCTAATTAGTCCAACGGATTTCATTAAAAGAGATAGAAATAACTAGTAATATAATAGTTGTCAGCTGAGATACATAATAATTGTAACGAATATCGGAGAAAAGAATCACAGCCGTACTCAGAGAGAGATTTCCTTTTATTTTGTAAGTATAATGGTATGTACATTTTTCTTACGTATTAATCAAAGTTAATTTTATCTGTACAATATTATAAAGAGGAACGATTTGTATATGTATGTTTGTAATGAGTAGGCTCAAAAACTACTGGACTAATATTAAAAATCCTTTTACCGTTAGAATGCTACAATTTCACTAAGTAACAAAGGCTATATTTAACACGGCAGGTGGCGCTTCTGGGTGAATTTTACCACATAGTGCGGAAATTCGTAGCTATATTTCTTTTTCACTATATTTTTATTAACTAAAGCACTACTGCCCATCACAAATCTCCAGCCAATAAATTCTAAGTATGTATATCTCATCATGTCTATTTTCATATACATTGTTATGTACGTATACATAATATTGTATTTTTATTCATTTAGTTATGTATATATGTGTTATTTTGTATATATATCACGTATGTACATATATGGGCATGTATATATGTTAATATTTAAATAGGTAATTTTAAAATTTTATTCGTCACTTAATTTTTGCATTCATGGATTGACTGGAAGAGATCTCAGAGATAAGTTCTCCCTTGCAAACTATGTTTTTGAGAAACTTTTTATGTATTTAAGGTGCCATAAAGAGTATATGTAAGTTTAATTAATTTTCTTACATAATATGATCTGTGAATAATATTAATTAAAATTTAAAACTACTTTGAAAATAATTATCTTTTGTTAGTACCGATCTCGCCATGTGATGGCGGCAAAGTAGAATAACAACACTCTCTAATGGGTGTCAAAGAAGGCGACATCAGCAATGGAGTATTGATCATCTCAGACTACTTCGTCCAACAATCCGCATTTTGCAAGCGCGGTGGACTACTGCCTTAACCTCATTAGATGACAAAGAGGCCTTGTATCCCAACAGTGGGTCAAATTATAAAGGCAGCTATAATGATGATGATAATATACCGATCGAGTTGCCTGTAAAAATGTTAACTGGAAACTATAACAGACTACTGTGTTGTTTGGTGTATTAACTGGGCTAGTCAGCTTTTGTTTGTCATCTATATATGTTTAAGTTTCTTTTTGAGGTTAATGTCTCTCTTATGTAGGCAACTGGCTGGCAACTTGTTAATATTTTGAAGTACTGCATGACTGCTCAACCTCTTCTGGATTGCAATTATGAGTTTTAAGTTCGCATTTTTCGTACTTTTTTCATTTGTTTTCACATTACATATTATTATCAATATATAACATATACAATATGGCTCGCTAGGCAAAGCCTCATCGTAATATTTTCAGAAACCTCACGTACCAAAGGACGCTCGGTGCCCAGATTATGAGTTTTATGTACTAGAATTTATGTGGCGAAATCTAAATAAGGAAGAGAAAAACCGCTAAAAGCGTGTCAGATACGCATTAAGGGCCTGAACAAGCGTAATACAGAGCCGGATCACGCAAGGAGTGGCACGTGCGGGCGAATCTTGAATGAAAATTTAAAATTTCGAATTATATCCGAGAGGTCGGTCGGCACGATTGTGGATGGGAAATCGCATCTCAACCCTCAAACACTGGAAATAGATTTAAACGGAGGTTTTGCTTTATTATATTTTGTCACGTTTTATTAGCTAGAAATTCTAGACGTTAATTAATGTAACTTAAAATGTGTGCTTTTAAATTAAAAATACACCATATAAACCTGACCTGTCATAAGTTTCTCAATAATTGATTATTGAGAAACTTATGACAGGTCAGGTTTATATGCATTTCACAATAGTAGGTACCAGGTCTTAAAATAATATCATTAGATCACTGTGAACCCTCTCGGGCAGACCAACAATGGAGAGGAGGAACATTATGATTATTTATTAAATTTATTTTAATGGTAGTATTTAATTAAATTATTTATCAAGTAATTATTAGGTATTATTTATATGTGAATTTTATAATATAATTTTATTAATAAATTTTATAATTTATGATATATATTAGTATATGTAGGTTAAGTTGTTTATTTAATATGTATTATTTTATTTGATATTTTTATCTTCTAAAAATTCTTTAATAGTATAATAGCATTTTTTTATTAGTATATTTTTGAGATCATTTATAAAATGTTTAGTATATTTTATGTTTTTTAAGTAATCTGGCAGTTTGTTGTAGATTTTAATAGACATTACCATTGGGCTGGAGGAATGATGTTTCATGGTGGAGGCCGGTAGAGCTAATTTATTTCTGTTGCGAAGTTGATATTTGGCAATATTATCATCTCGTTTTGTATATAGGTTAGGGTATTTGCGAACGAACTTGCATATCTCTAAGATATAGATACAGACACCTCTGACTGTCCATGTCTGTGGATATTTAAAACACATGAACATTGAGCTTTTGAAAGCTTCTAATAAATGGTAGACACATGTCTGTGAACTAGCTTTGGAACAGGGACGAGACTTCCGTTTTTGCTGCTTTGAGTATGCCTCTCTATTTTTTTCTTGATTTTTCTCTTCAGCGGCCTAGAGCTTGTTTTGTAAGTAACTTGCAGCGGATTGAGGATTACAATTTTCTTTCTTTACTAAACATGGATGGTGTACAAACCCGCTTGATTTCAGCTTATATACGATTATCACAGCTTAGACTAACGCATTAAGAGTGTTGGGCGCTGGCAACGGAGCGGTTCCTAATGCATTCATCATAACAGCCTTAATAATTCATGCCACTGCTGGGACACAAGGCCTCTCCTTGTTATCGAAGGAAGTTTAGGCAGTTGTCCTCCAGGCTTGCCCAAAGTGGATTGGTCCGAATGCATTGCTTGCTTAAAATAGTACATTCCGGTTATGGAACGTCTTCTTCTTCTTTGTATAAGCAGTTGACGCAACTCGATAGCTGGTGCGACTATTTTGTGTCAGAGAGTATGAGCCGGATCACTCCAGCCAGTCCAGGTCTACAAGGAAGTCGCCTAGCGCCTTGAGGTTGTCAAACAACTCCTGGCCGCTCCTTGGCGACCCGAGGAAGCCGGCAGTATTCTGCCCTCTGAACTCCAGCAGCACGTGAACGGCAGTTATGGAACAAAGCAACTAATGTATTTTTAGCCGGCCCGGCACTACTGCTTACTATGTTGACAAGTAGAGGGTCATTTGTGTGTTGCCGACCATATCTTGCCTTCAGAAACAAAACAATACATCGTTTAATATATTTCAGGATAAACGCATCAAATTCAAACCATTAATTTAAAATTCAAATTACCTTTAAATAACACTTGTTTACTGAAACAAATTTATCAGGAGTTCGCTTGAAAACCTTTAGAATATTTAAATATCTTAAGTTATGAAAAACTTCACAACAAAATACGGCTCCATGTAATAATATATTTAAATTCCAGAAGAAATCCTGCTAAGGTAAATCTTCCTTATTTATGAAGCGCCGGTGGCTCAAAGCAATGGTGGGCGATGCGTCGACTTTGTGTTAATTAAGATAATGGAATGAGAAATGTAAAAACAAAATCTTTTATTTTGATAAAGAAGTTTATTCATGTAACGACTAAATAAATTTCTTTGTTCAACACAAAATAAAGAACAATAACTTTGAAATTTAAATAGGTTTACGTCGATAGCAAAGGTTGAGTAAAAAGAACATAAAACCCCAAATAAAATGAGACCAGAGTAAGTAGAAGACGGTTGATCGTAAGCGCCACTTATGCTACCCTTCTCTTACCCCCTTGTTCATAGACAGAAAGAGACAACAATTACGAAAAGTTTTATGATTGCAGCCTGCAAAATTGTCTTAACCAGGACGACCTCTAAATTCCGCAGGCTTATTTTATTGTCCCTACTAAGATTTTCAAAGGGATTCTATGCCGCGACCTCGTGTTTTGATAACGTAATAAATCATAATGGAATTGTCGATTCAATTTCGTCATTTAATAATCCCAATATACAACAAAACACGATCAACAAACTTAACATTATTACAACACACAACGGAAAACTAATTAATAGTATGTGCTTTACATTCCTGCGAGGTGTTCTATTTTGTGTGCACAGTACGGAGAATGATACTGTGCCACCATTTTAAGTGGAAAACATAGTTCAATGTGTACTCATGTTAGGCTGTGTATTCTAAGTTGGCAAATAAACAGAGTACTTTCACATATCCAAGGGTATTTATTTTAGCTATCTATTTCTTTAACAGTTACAGCATAACTTAAAAAATTGTTTGTGATTACTGAGAGGTGTGCGATTCTTTAAGATGTCTTTTCATTTAGTTTTTATAACTTTCTTAGCTAAGTTTTAAGTTTTTTTAAGATTTCTTCAGAGTGTTCTAATTGAGCTCATTTCTTTCGTCATGTGATGAAAACACATCGTGACATCCCCTCAGCAATACTGACTATTACCTATTTACCTAAAATTTTAAAAGTGATTGTCAATGATATTTTTTTTATTCATTCAGATAAAATACCTTTATTATCTTATGTACAACACAATGAAAAATGTACAGTTGGTTTCTAAAACCAGACGTCAAAATTTGCGAAATGACAGCTTATGTTCGGCGCAAGGGTTCGACTACTGGAAGGTTAAATTAATTTTTATTTCATTAAAAATATATTTCTCACATCAAAATTACATACTATCTACTGCCCTGGGTAAATGGAATATGAATCATAATTATATTATTTAATATGAAAGTTATCGTATGTTATTATCGCTTTATTTTATTATACATAAAAACGGTTTTCTTAATTATTGGAACAACACTTATGTAGATACATATACCATGAAATATAATCTCACTTGAGGACAACACGAGGAAAAACAGAAAAAGAAAGTAATAATTAGACATCATTATCCCGTCACAAAAACATCCGCCAGTACAATTAGCTACTTCGATCCGATACACATAGCTATTTGTCTCATTCTGACTCTCAAAGGCCGCGTCGGTAATACAGTAAAGTTCCTTTAGGCATTTGTTCTTTGAATTTGTTCGCATGACTAGTATGAGTAAATTAGAAACTCAGCAGGGATATGCAGAGAAACTTCCAACCACAACATATACGCTAAGCTTGAAGTTTTGGCTCGGCTTTGCGCCTCTATTATCGAGTGCTATTTAATATCAAATAAAAAAGAAAATAATAATACATCCGGCTAGTCTGCAAGAGTAATTTTAACTTCAAGTTGTTTAAAGAATTTATTTATTAACAACCTTCTTTAATAAAAACTAAAGGAACATTAAATATTTGATATTTTTATCTCTTTAGATATAGAAACTCTACTTCATTTCTGCGAGGATTACACTAATCACCTTATTTATAAATACTCCTACACTTTCAGTGTATTAAAGATAATAAAAATTTCCAACTAAAGTTATATTTTTTTGTTTGTACTTGGATAGCTGTTCAGTTACTAAGAAATCCCCGCCATCATTTGTAACTATTTTCATGAACATTGTCGGTACATTCTACCAGATATGTCTTTATCTGTAACGAAATGTTGTCTGAGAACTATGAACGTGATCTTGTGTATCTATGTATCATAAGTATAAAAAATTGGGAGTGGTCCCCCTTTACTTTCTCGTATACCGGAAACGACTCAAAAGTTGATAGAAGCCTTATATTTTGATGTCATACATTATGTTAAATTTGGTTGCAATAAGTTAAAGCCTACTCGTGCCAGATATAATTCCAAAAACGGTATTTTTTGGACTCAGGGAGGTCCAAAACGTGTAAATCCGTCAAAATCTCGAATTCGAATTTTTGACGAATACAAGACTTCCTCTATACTAAGTATACAAGAAAGTAAAACTGCATGATTATTTTTTATGTTCAAGGATTCAATCGAATTTATTAAATGCCTACATTTATCTTTAAGCCTACCAATGATACTCGTAAAAAAGTTAATAAAATTTGTAGGGAATTTTATTATGCAGTTAGTAATTTGCTGTGCCTGCCATATTGACCTCTCTTGAAAATACTTTATTGTATATTAAAATTTATTGTTTCTTTTAATTTTGAAGAAACAATTTTAAAGTGATATTACATTGATAGAAAGTTTAGAGTTTAAACTTGATAAGTGGATAATGTAAGGAATTAAACACGTTTGCAGGTTTTAAAATTAGTATTTTTTATTCCTCACATTAGATTACCAAATTTTTTATACAGAAGTGACCACTTAAACCATTTTTCTTCAAGATTGACATAAATTTAAAACTTAAAAATAAACAATAATAATTCGTACAAAAAGAGGTTGGTTCCTAACAGATACCGTCGCCTGTAAATACATGCAATAACAAGGAAATAATGCAAGTTATTGACACTCTGAGGTCTAAGATGAAATGCCTTCCATGCCGGTAATTACACTGGCTATTTTTCCGGTCAATCCAAAACACAGCCAACTATTTCACGGCTGAAATAGGAAAGGCCATGGTATCTACCCAGATGACCCTACAAACACGCCTACCAACTAGTCCCAAATATAAGTTTTTTTTGACCATATTATTGACCGTTATTTTCTATTTCAGTAATATAGAAAAGTTTATTGAGATCTTAATAAAACCTTACAGATAGCAACTTTCCTTGTACAATTTTTCCGATTTGTGTTACGAATCTCCAAATTTCCTACGTTTTACTGCACCAGCAATATAAAACTCATAGCACTTTTGCATAAGGCTTTTGAGTCAAGTTTCAGCATAGAATTTACGTTAAATATAGTCAGTATCATACCACATACGCAGACTCAAGCTGGTCTCGGAGAAGTCCTCAGACATATTTCATTTGAAGTATTTATTATTTGCCAAACAAATTCTCTAAAGTAAACAATAAATATATCTTTTCTCAATATAAATTCTAGTGTTTCGTTTAACACTCTTTTCCCTTCACTACTAACGTTGTAGCTATGTCTAGTCTATTGAGAAAATTATCGGCAAATAAAATCAGATTTTCCGAGTATTTTGTGAGTGTGAATCTGTTGCGTGAATTGAATATACCTTTTACCCTTATTTTGAATAGATAGCGATACAAAGACACCTTCAAGATTATAGGAATCCCTTAATAGAAATTCTACCAATATAAATAATACTTCCACTAAGTTTAATCTGTTTCCGATAAAAAGGTTGTAGTTACAATATTTTTGAACTATAATATTTTTATACAACACAACAAAAATTCTGGCGTTTCTCCCGAGTTCTTGTTGTAAAAATACGTGTTGAGATACTCCATTTTTAACCTCAATCAACCGTACAATTTTTGTTACTTTAGTTACAATTTCACTTGACATGGCAAAATGCGTACGCTTAATGCGACGCGATGCCATTAATTAAGAATAGTAATATGTATTCGCAGAGTATAGTATAACAAAAATTCTGAATCTTACATGGCCAGAATACTAGACACGTAAAGGAAAGGTTAAAATAAAACTATAACCCAACTACGGAAAAAAGTATTGATATCTATCTACTCGTTGTAAATTTGGTTGAAATGTAGCCTTTGTTACCCGGGCCATAATAACGAATAGTGACACTTGACACCCTTGGCTAAGTAGTTTACGAGCTGCGGAGGAGCATACGCAAATACAAACATACTATCATGGGGCTGTGTTATGCTTTTAGCAGTCTATGTATGAATCTACATACAAATACTGCAAAAATCATAACCCGTCCTTTTGTCTTCTTCGTAACAAGTAAGCTCTTCGTTTGTTCCAAAACTTATTCATCATCATCATCACAACAGCCTTTTTAATTCCACCCACTGCTGTGACACAAGGCCTCTCCTTGTTATCGAAGGAGGTTTAGGCAGTAGTCCACCACGCTTGCCCATTGCGGATTGGTGGACGGAGTATAAGGTGATCAATACCCCTTTGCTGATCCATTAGTCGCTTTCTACGACACCCACTGGGGGATATGGGGTGATGCGGCGCTATTCTACTCTGCCGGCATCACACGGCAAAACTTATTAACGCCAAAACTTATTAACAGTTATCAATATAGCCACACCACAAGGAAAAATAATATACACGATATCATAGATCTTCTTTCTGCTACACTGCTATAGGAATAGTTATATGCTGTTGTGTATGGTTTAAGGTCATAGTACACTTATCAGCTCGGAAAGGGAACGCCTCTTTACAAGCCCTTATTTAGTTTCACCTGTCCGATGTTTGTCATCAAATATTGTAAATTAAATAAGATCCACTTCCCGCTTACCGATTGAGCTGAAATTTTGCATTCATGGTGTAAAATTATGATAGCATGGTGCTGATTTGATGATGAAGCTGGAAGGTGTCCATAGGAACTTCGCAATGAAACGACACAGCCTCATTGAGTTTGGGCTCGTGTTGACGAGTAGATTGTTTTTCAATGGTAACCAGGGTCTGAAGATGGAGCTGGAAGGTGGTCATAGGAACTGTAATGAAACGACGCAATCCCATCGAGTTTCGGCTCGTTTGATTCGTCTTGACGAGTACTTTGTTTTTAGATGGTTACCAGGTTCTGATCTGATGATAGATCTGGAAGGTGGTCATAGGAACTCAGTAAACAAACAAAACTCCAATACCATTGCGTTGAATAGAGCTCTGTGATTGGTTCGTTTCTCATCAAAGAGTCGAGAGATCTCATAGTAATATTTATGAATACGGGTGTTAATTTAATTGCCTACATTTCAAGCATTGTATCACCATCATTTTTTTACGTATAAAAGAAAAAATAAGTGTTCAATAATTTTTCGTGTTCTATCTGAAGAACTAACGGACGAACGAGTTTCCAATATACATTTATTATATTGTTGAAAATAAATATTAAGCTATGGGAATTACAATTTTATTACACGTATTATAAGTAATTCAAATGGCACGTGCTCACCAGATCATTGATAGCCGCTTTGTATACAATATAAAGGTTGGTAAACAGCGGCTTTGACCCTTAAAATTCCCAACTGAAAGTGTAACGTCTACATTAATAACAGGAAACCGATAAATCAAATAATGTTACCTTAAAATAGTTTAGTGATTCTCTTGCTAAGTAAAGTTTCCTAAACATTACGGGGTAGGAAAAAGGTTTTGACCCTTTCCTAGTTTTAGAACTTGAATGATACGTTATGGTTAAATTGCGAGTGTAGGTATAATTATGTCGTAGGGGTATTGCAAAATTCGGATTATTTGGTGAAACCCTCGCAGGATTTTTTATACATTCATTTTACAATTAATGTCATTAATGTACATTTTACAATTAATGTCATTACTATCTTTCCAAAAAAAAACTTAAAAAAGTCAAATGCTCCTTAGGTTTACGCGAAAATACGATTTATCAAATTATCCTGCGATGACCGCTTGCTATTTGACTTATAGAGTGCCAGAATTAAGAGATCACATTTCTTAAAAATTTCCTCTTCTGAAAAAGGTGCGTAGTTAGTAGCTCGATTGACATCTTGATAGAGTCTTCTGGCTCAAACTCTCTACTCCTAGATCAGAGAGGGTTCATCCTTGGTAGAGACTCGTAGTCAATCTCGTTGTAATCTGCTGGGGAAGCTTTCGTGCTATTCTGTAAAGATCTCACTTCTCACTTCGACGCTCACTTCGATTTATTCTGTCAATGTTTAGTGAAAATCCTTAGTTTTTTTGGTTAAATAGGAAACGAACCTACCTTCGTTATTCTTTAACGGCATTCAATGTAGTTTAAAGAATCATATTGATTAAAAATAACCTTTTATTTGCAAAATATTCGTTAGCGTTTTACAGTTAAATTCGAGGTGAGATGTGAAATGAAAAGTGAGTTATTTATAGAATAGCACTGACTGAAGTCCGACAAAGATAGTCTTCTTAGGTCCGTATAAATAAACCTTACTGAAATTATCTGCTGTCTCAAGACAGCGCGCAAACAAGACAGATACCGAAACAATATTTATCTTCCTTTTTCCTCTTTGAGGATTAATAAAAACCTTAAAACTTACTGGTACTGTAAGGCGATCTGTGGTTAACACCAATAGCATTCAGAAAAGACGCATAGGTTGGTCCTGCGTTCCTTTATGGACAATAGTGAACACTGATTATCAGACCTGTTTCCCTATTTTCTGCCGTTTTTGCAAAAACAAATTTAAAGAGGCTTATTAATAGGAATTAATAAACGTCTTGTGAAATCATATTGAGAGTCACAGTGGAAAGAGCAATATTGATATCGCGTAGGCACACTGAAAAAAATTTTTGATTGCTTTAATAAACATCTTGTTTGATATGATTACCATCTTGACTGTATATGAGCCTACATAGATCTTGACTGTTGCAACTAAGACAACTTTGTTGAATTATTATAGTTTCTTCAACTAAGTAATGTATTGGTTTATTCACCGATAGATATTTACTTCAACTAAGATCTTGCTTAGTGTAATAAACAAAAAGTATCACATTATCTAAATTTACCGTTGGTTCAACTAAGATCTTGATCGATACGTTTGTCAAACTTTGTCAGATTAATCAATGTCATTTGTTATTACAACTAAGATCTTGCGTCAAGTAACATAAAAAAACTGATTAATTCAACTAAACTCTTATTTGAAATAAACAAGAAACATTATCATAATTACGAAAGTGAATAGTTGTCACAACTAAGATCGTGCATCAAATAACTAAAAGTAACTGATTAATTCAACTAACCTTTTATTTGAAATAAACTTAAAGAATTATCAGATCAATGAAAGTCATTTGTTGTCACAACTAAGATCGTGCATCAAATAACTAAAAGTAACTGATTAATTCAACTAACCTTTTATTTGAAATAAACTTAAAGAATTATCAGATCAATGAAAGTCATTTGTTGTCACAACTAAGATCTTGCATCAAATAATTAAAAGTTACTGATTGATTCAACTAACCCGTTATTTGAAATAAACAAGACATATTATCAGATCTATGAAAGTAAATTGTTGCCACAACTAAGGTCTTGCATCAAATAACTAAAAGTTACTGATTAATTCACCTAACCTTATAATTGAAATAAACAAGAAGCATTATCAAAACAATGAAAGTAATTTGTTGTCACAACTAAGATCTTGCATCAAATAACTAATTAATTTGACTATCCTCATATTCGAAATAGTCAAAAAACTTTATCCTGTTAACTACCAGTGTTCTTCAATTCACTTTATTTTCTTTTGCATAGTAACAAAGTGACTTGGTTATTATAAAGATTGTCAATCATCTCCTGATTTTTGTTTCCACTAAGATCTTAACTATCTTCGTATTCGGTGAATTTGGCGCCTTCAGTGATTTTTACAAAAAATCATCTGATAAGATAAAATTAGCATCAAATAATTGATAAGATAAATATTATTAATGATTTTTTATTTAGTAAAAATCACTGAGGGCGCCTCTTTCACCGAATACGAAGATAGTTAAGATCTTAGTGGAAACAAAAATCAGGTGATGATTGACAATCTTTATAAAAGACAAGTCACTTTGTTAATGTGCAAAAGACAATAAAGTGAATTGAAGAGCACGGATAGTTAATAGGAAATTCGTGACTATTTCGAATACGAGGATAATCAAATTAATTAGATATTTTTAAGTTTTTTTTTATTAAATCCTATGCACCAATTTTGTGTATAAGGCATAGTCTCGTATTTTTAGAAGGTATCACTACATTTATCTATAGCTTATGTTAGAAGTTGATATCAAAACTGCTGCCAGGGGCAATTTTTAACACTTGCCATATACCTACTTCTTGGAATGATTACGTAAAAATGTAATAATATCTTCTAAAATACTAAACCGGCGTGCCTTAAAACATTAGTACACGAAATTATATAAAAATCTTTAACAAATATTCTTTATTTAGCGCAGAAGAAATAAAACTCGTGTATATAAAATAGAATATATTTATTTGCTCAATTATAGGTTCACAGTATATGATGTTACAAAAATGCTTAAATCCCTTGTACATTTCACCTTAATAACGTAGTAAGTAATAAGCTGCATTGAAGTGTTAACATCCATAATAAATTATTAACATTGTGGTAAGTATTAGTTTATTATTAATGAACCACTATAAAAAATATGTTACTTTAAGATGTGGTGCACTTTAAGAATTCTTTCGTTTGCTAGAATAAATAAAAATTATTTATGAATATTATCATTAACATTCTTAATTAATTTTAACAAATAAACGATGAAGTATATCAACATTATTAATGATTATAATTATTTATGATCTTCATTTAGTTATAATGCACATCTTAAAGTAACACATTTTTTTCAACTGCTAAGAATATTTTTATTACATGGTAAGGAAACCGCAAACATTTATGAAAAATTACATTTTCCTTTACTTTTAGTTCTTTAACTTCATAAGCAAAAAATGATCGTCCGTTGTTTGCAATAATTGTCCAATTAGTATCAAACTATTTAAATCATACAACAAAACATTTTGCACTATAAAAAAGTAGGCAGTGAATCCTCAGAGCTGGTGGTATAAACTAAAATAGTACCTTTTAAATTCCGTGTAGTAGATACGGTGGCCCAAGTAACATTTTTAAGTGACTTATTTTGACACAATGTATGCATAGTTCTTCAGATTTATTAAGTAATGAACAGTTAAAATCTTATGAATAGCTCTTCAGATTTATTAAGAGTTGCACAAGAAATAGAATCTGTTCTAAGAGTATCAGGCAATTCACCTTTTTAAAACCTTGATGTTTCATAGCTAAAGTTAATGTAACGTTCCTTCTGTTAAATGAAGCATTAGAAACTAATTTAAAAAACAATGTTTGGCTTCAAATCGCATTGACCATAAAGAAACGATAAGACCAATTTTTTAGAACAGTAGGTACTTAGGTATGCTAGTGTAATAAATTATAGAATTTTGGTTGTAATAAATCATTGGTAAGTAACAAATATGATGTGTTCAGTTCTAATACTGCAGTTTGTAATAATTCTGCAGTTCCTACCGAAATACCGCAAAAAGTTCTGAAGCTGTCATACGCGTCATACGCACATTGCCGTGAAGTATATGATCCATAGCTAAGGTACATGGCTGATTCCTATAGTCAGGACCGTACTCGAAGGTTATTGAGTTTAGTCAATGAAAAGAGCTTAAAATGTCTTAAATACTGAAGAAGTACAAATTGCATCACGTATTTAGCAACACCTTCTAGAATGTCATGCATACAGTCGACACCTATTTGATTGAATAAGTCGAAATCTTGAACACCAAACCAAACACATTTTTCTTTTATACCTGTTACACCTCGATCAGATTCGTAATCGGATAAAGTGCGTAATAAATCCTGGTCTTCCAAAGATTACGTTTTCGTAACATGCTTTTTTAAATACGCCACTATGGTACCTTCCTTCCTGTTCTGATTGAAGCATTTGAAGTGCAACCTCTCCTCTAAGGAAACAACTACAATGCTTGGTTCTTGTTGAATTTCAAAGTTTGTTAAATTCAGGTCCTGTAAAAAAAAAATAAGGTCAGTGCATCACTTTAATGTAGGCTAATATTTTATTTGAATCTGCGTAGGCAAACTTCGCTCATATTTTAGGGTTTCAATATTTAAATATTGTTACTAATTCGATAGGTGTCGTATTTTTAGTTTTTCAATATTTAAAAATTGTTACTCATTAAATAGGTAAGTATATTTACATACACAAAAACTTACCGATATAGGTATATCATTATTATGAAATTCATTCTTTCAATTCCTCCAACATCTCAGGGGTCAGCGCTGGCACTTTTATATTGATTTCCTGGTCTTGATCAATTAATCATTAAAATTTTACGTAAACTCGGGAAACTTTTAAGTTTATTATTATAATTACAAGGACGAGTTATTAGTAACCAAATATTGTTTGACCTCATGGTTTCATGTTAAATTAGTTCCTCGTCCACAACTCAAACCTAAAACTGTTTTAAGTTTAATTAAAATATAAAAGCGACGTCAACACTTCACTAGTCTATTAGGTACCTAGCTTTTTAAGCTTTATTACGTTACAATATACCACTTATTACGCGATGAGATCCACTGATTAGAGAGATTATTAATGACGAATGACTATTATAGAGAGTAGAGGTACTAAGTGATTGCAGTGAAAAAAAATGTACCGCTGACTATTACGTCGCCTAGACTTATGGAAAACTAAGGTAGTGAGCGGAGCGCGAATGGTGTGTGGGGGAAGTTTGTTCGATTAGTGGACACTGCAAAGTGTTATTCAATTAAATCACTTCTCTTGCTTAACTCAAATAACCACATATTTTAATCAACCGAGATCTTTATTGAAACTAATAATATAAATTATGTGACGCTAACAAGTTGCTTTGTTACCAGGAGCAGACCTACCTAATTATTTTATTTGATCAACTCTTTTTAACTTAAATAAGCACACATTTAAATGAACCATGTTCTTTTTTAAAATCAATAATATAAAGTATGTGATGCTAACAAGTTGCTTGTTACCACGAAGATACCTAAATATTTAATTTAATCACTTCTCTCATTTAATGCAAATAGGCATATGTTTTAATCAACCATGATCTTTGTTAAAATCAATAATATAAATTATATGCTCCTAACAAGTTGCTTGTTACCACGAAGATACCTGAATATTTAATTTGAACACTTCTCTTGTTTAATGTAAATAGGCACATATTTTAATCAACCATGATCTTTTTTAAAATCAATAATATAAAGTATGTGATGCTAACAAGTTGCTTGTTACCACGAAGATACCTAAATATTTAATTTGATCACTTCTCTTATTTAATGCAAATAGGCATATGTTTTAATCAACCATGATCTTTGTTAAAATCAATAATATAAAGTATGTGCTCCTAACAAGTTGCTTGTTACCACGAAGATACCTGAATATTTAATTTGAACACTTCTCTAGTTTAATGTAAATAGGCACATATTTTAATCAACCATGATCTTTGTTAAAATCAATAATATAAATTGTGTAATGCTAACAACTTTTCTTGTTACCTGAACACATCTAATTATTTAGTTTTAAAAAGTGGAGGTAGTAAAATTAAACAAAAACATGAAACGATGCTCAATGTAACAAAGATATTTGATTACATTAAGGAAGTCCATAATTGTCGAAATGAATAAAATGTATTTGTTCTGGCAATTATGGTACCTTGTTTATAGCAAACATATTAATAATTATTACACACATTTTGATGCCAACTAAGAGAAATCGTATCTTAGTTGGACTACATTTTTTTCAGTGCAGCTATATAAAATAATAACTCTCACCCACTTAACCACCCACAACACCACAACCTAAAGATATTATAAAGCTTCCTTAAGTACGAGCGCTATGTTGGGAGCGAAGAGAGAAAGTAGGTAATGTTACGTAGCTATAGAAAATAATCTGTAATAATCATTAGTAAACATTACACGTTACAAAAGATCATTTCGCCAATATTATTAGCTTAATTATTTTTGAAATGTAATTCATCAATAAGATCCACCTTGATTGTAATCAGATAAGAATGTAATTGACGATCAATTGGCAAGCTGCGATGAGATTACGCCTATCGTTATCGATAAATATATTTATCACGGTGGCTGTTACAGCATATCAAGTTATGTGACAGCTGTTTAAATTGTTTGATGTCGAATAAAATGGATTTAAGTTATTTTATCTGACAACGGAATGCAAGTATTGTTTATTTACTAGTTTTTATCTTCAACATCACCCGTTTGAGTATCATTTTCTCATAAAGTAGTTAATATTTACCCATCCAGACTACAGGCATTACCTGACTTCGAAAATTGTAACAACAATACCGTGAGTTTACAGGATGTATGCTACTACATGGTGATTTTTATTTGATTTTTACACATGATGGCATATTTGGTGTAAAATTGAACACACACTCAGGGTATAACTTTTTTTGGTACCTTCCAGTATGAAATTTCGGTCTATCCAAAAATATAGCCTCTTAAAATGATGCCTTTTTATGGGCTGTTTATAGAAATTAGGTCTCATATTAAATTTTGTCCAAAATTAAAGGAAAGTTCTAACTGATTGACCAACGCCCAGCCCATGCCTTTAGACTTAGATAGCTGTAATTTTGCACAAAGATTGCAAGGGATAAGGCGGATTTTTTGAAATTCAACCCTTAAGGGGATCAAATAGGGGGGATCAAAGTTTGTATTAGAAATACTTTTTAAAGCAAAATCCATAAAAATTATATAATTATGGCCTTTCCATAAAAATTAAGAAAGTAGAATTTTAGAATATCTCGAAATTCAACCCTTAAGGGGTAAAATAGGGAATGAAAATTTGTATGGCAATACCGTTATTTTTATAGTAAATGCATAAAAATTGCTATATGGCTTTTTGGTAAAAATTATGAATGATTAATTTTTATTTTAGGATTTTTCGAAATTTAACCCATAAGAACGTTGATTAGATAAAAATTTATATACATAAATCCATAAAAATTATTATGTGGCTAGTCGCTTAAAAATTAGGAATTTTAGGAATGGAATTTACGGAATAAGGTATATTAGGATTTCTCGACATTCTAACCTTAAGGGTATAAAATAGGAGATGAAACTTTGTATGCAAATCCATCATGTGTATAGTAAAATCCATAAAAAAATATATTATGGCCTTTCGGGTAGAAAGTAAGAAATATGTATTTTAGGATTTCTCGAAATTCTACCCTAGGGGATGACAGTCGTCATTGCTTTTAAGTTCACATATTGATTTCATACACCATCCTCCATCAATTAATCAAAACATGGAAGTGGGCTGCACGCGCCACACTCCGGACAGACAGCGAGAGAAGGCGAGCTCGATAACACGTTTAGCACAACCGCAGCGATCGTCTACGATACAAAAAGAAAAGTCCTGACTAACTGAGTGACTGGCCCTTGGACTAGATAGCTGAAATTTTTCACAGAGGTTCTGTTTATAATTTAGACAAGGAATACAACTGGATTTATCGAAATTCAATCCCTAAGGGGGTAAAATAGGAAATGATATATGGGGAAACAAGATTAGTAAGGCTATTTTATTTGAAACTTCACAGACGTGCTCCTGTCGTTAAATAAGTAAACAAATACTTCAGATTTTATTAGAATTCAACTTCTAAAAGGTCCCCTTTTGGGAAGTGACAAAGTCTGAAAATCGACGTGGATATTTTTGTATGCTCGCGGATTGCTGATTACGAACACAACAATGATTTTAATATCTAGTTTACATTCAGCCGAAGTGGAAGTATGTAAACAAGATACTTCCCAGTCCTTGTCGCTGCTCCTCGCGCTGCCCCGAGGTTGCCCAAAGGAGTGGTTTTTGTGCGGACTTCAAAGAATAGCGTGAGCGGCAGTGTGTGTTCAAGGTGGCGGATGTGAAATACCATCATACCCTATGATCGGTCAAAGAAGAAGCTGACTGATTTGGCACGTAGGTTCCTTATGAGGTCGAGGGGGGCATTAATAAACAATTTTTCGAAGTTCACTCCCTAAGATGGTGAAACGGGGGACCAAAATTTGTATGGGAGACAAGATTAGTTAAGACTATGTTATTCGAAACTTCGCAGGAGTACTCCTGTTGATGTATGAGTTAACACGTGTTTCCGTTTTTTTTCAGAATTAAACCCCTAAAAGGGGGTAAAGGGTAACAAAGTCTGAAAATCAACGAAACGTTGAAATTAGACGCTTGATAATAAATAAATAAGTTTTTTGAAATTTCAACCCACATGGGGATGAAATGAGCGATGAAATTTCGTATGGAAATCCCAACATTTTTTCCAATATTTACTATACATAATATATTTATTGGAGACATAGTGTACGATTAGTAAAAACTAATACCAAAAAAAGCTGTCCAATGTAACTATTCCACGCCGACGAAGTTGCGGGCAAAAGCTAGTGCGGGCAAAAGCTATGTTATAAATTCAATCTGATAATACGCGTAATAATCACACATGTTCTGCGCAAAACTAACTGAATATTAATGAAGATTCGTACATATTCCCGCTATATTATTCTGATTACATTAAGTCATATCATGACCAACTTTCCTGATATTATTATTTTTAACCATCACAAGTGTGCTCCAGAAAATCCACTCTTGTACCTGTTTTGGAAGTAATAGGCGATAAATAATGTAAAACACGACCAGTACGACCACCCTCAATAAGCTAGGCAATTTGTTTGGTAAATGCCTTAACGAAAACAATCATCGTTAATTCGAAGAGCAACTTGTATTTTACCAGTTACGAGAGAAAGTATCGCGATGCGTGTCCACGAATATTTTAAATTTCGAGGAACAGGTAAAATCACATTTTGAATATACTCGATGGCTAACAATATTCTGGACGCAAAGTGAAGGCGGGCAGAACCTGCTAATTTTAAAGGGGAACGGTTTATGAGCGTTTTTCAAGAAAACTGTTTGTATAGAAAATCAGAAATTTTTATCGTTTTCACTGTGTCACACTGTGCCAAATTTGGTATACGATTGTAAAGCAAACATTTGCGAATACCTGAGGCAAATACAGTGTCTTCAAAAATATACTATGAATATTTTTATAACTGTCAAGAAATATAGTGGAGAGTATTTACAATACCTAGTTATAAATACTGATAATAAAAGCATTCAAACAGATAGCAATGTTATTTACTAATAAGTTGAACTTATTTCTTCTTATCTTTTGATTTGACTAATTTCTACTAACCTGGCAATATTATATTGCAAACCCAAGAGTTTCTCCCGAGGTCTTGTTATATAAAGACGTGTTGAGAGACTCGACTTTTACCTCAATTTACTTACAATTGTCTGTTACTACTTATGTACATTTTCAATTGACATTGGTGAAATGTGTAATCTTTATATGTAGCAATCGCCATTAATTAAAAAAAAGAAGAAGAATTGCAAACTCTTTGACAAAAATTAAAAAAAAATATCAAAATTAAAGTATAATCTATACCCAAATCCATTTGATACTTTAGAAAAACGCACAAGCAGGCATACATGGATAGCAACATGCAACATTGTTTTATACAGTTTAGAGATAATACCTTATAAATTATGTCAGCCGATTCTATACAAAAGGAAGTAGTTTAGACTTCGCTATAACAGTGATTTCAATAAAGAATCACTAGATTTATAGTATTCAAGGGACATACGAAGTTTTAATGCTCTGAGCGTGATCTGAGTGCTAAGCACCTTCTATTCGGTTCAGTGTACTATGTTCATAATCCGTTAAATTCAACTTTAATGCCATGCAAATAAGTATCTTTATGATATTTTGGCAAGCAATTGAATACTTATTGCCGGATGGAATTCAAATTACGGTGCAGGTATTGTTTCGTATTCTAGGCAAAAATATATTGCACATTTAACAAAATTAATTTCGTATTATAGCATAGATAAAATGCAATTAAAGCTGTCACCAGCAGACATGATTAAAAATATAGTTAAATTATAAAATATTTAGAAAATTTAATTAAATCTTTTTCCATTTCGTTCAGTTTAGGGGGCTTCCTTTGTATCAGTAAATATTGCACGCGAACCGTCTCATTTTAATAAATTTATATTTTTTTTATTTGAGGGCTTTATACTTTTTGTTGTTCAACATCAAAAACTTCTGAAAGTGATAACTCAGTACATATGAATTCAAAATTTTTAAACACATTGGTACGTGGCGAGGTTCGACCCGGTGCCTCCAGGGTGGAAGACAACGCTCTTACGCACTACGCCACCGACGCTTCATTCAATACAACTAGGGGTAAACCACAATCATGCGTGTAAACTCCCAACCGAAGCCATGTTATTTAATCACACCATTCACGTCGCTTTAAAGTAATATATAATTCAGGCTAAAGACATTAATATAGGTAATTTATAATTACAGATAAAATATAATATCTTGGAGTTGTCAATTGCAGGAGGACAGTCGCAAGTTATTCGCTTCCTTCCGTTCTCTAAGGAGGCTTCATAACTTTCTCACGGAAAATCGATTTGATAATTTTCGGTCACCCATCCGAGTACCGACCGCACACTTAGTTGCCATAACTTTGTAATCGTTACTAAGAACGCACGACCGTAGCACCATCGATCTCCTCCCAAACAAAATTAAAGTCAAATAAGGTAACTTCTAACTTGTTAAACATACCTGACCTAATGTTTAAAATAAGACGTTTATGACGTAATATTGAACAACTGACATAATGATATTAAATTTCACAACTAACGAACCTGAAAGAAATTCTAAGAATGTTTCAATATACCAGAGTTTTATTGCACCGCACGAGAGTTATTATGAGACATTATAAATGGCGATTCAAATTATTTCTAGAGTATAATATTGTTTGTAGCAAAGAACAAACAGTAGCAAATACTTTTACTTAAGAGTATCTTACATGTTCTTAAACTAATTGTCGTCGTAATATTGCTTTCTGAGTCCTTATGAAAATTATTTTTTTATATGAGACAAGAATTTTTTATTGTTGGCTAACACAAAGAAAGACGTTGTCTGTTATTTAGAAACACGTGGAAAATAATGAATAAAGGGCACATTAAGTCTGTATGGGTAGCTACTACATTTAACACGTTGGACGCCCAATAATACTTCGTTGACATAGGTACGCGCCATGGGCCATGTCGGACATACTACGATGTCCGCCATTAATAAGTGACAGTGGGTTCTCTAAAAAAAAGCATCTACATTAGCAAAGCAAAGGCTATCAGAACAAAGCTTAAGAGAGATGGGTACAGCGTACGTAAAAAAACTAACTTTTTTGTAGTGTTGATTCTGTTAGGGAGTAAACTTTTCTGAACTTCACGGGAAAATCGCATTTTTAAAGAGATGTCCGCATAGGTTACCAGTATTTAATATGCGTGATTACGTGTAAAGAACATAATAATCTAATTTTTAAATGCTTAGGTACATATTATCACGCTCGTAATCCAAAAAAGTTTGATTACAGCTTTAACATTTGCACACATAAAGCCACAGCTGGCAGTATACACCATGTAGTGCCTTAAAAATAATGACAGGTGTCCAGCCTCCCACTGACATAAAGGGATCATCAACCCCTAAATATAACTCTTAATCTTCAGTAAACAAACAAAAACCAGGCAGATGTTACACTTTAAAGCTTCTCAGCAGTCCATGCAGTATTTTTTCAGTCAATGGTTACTAGTCTTTAAAAACCGTAGAACAATTGAAATTAAAAACAAAAGGAGGTTAAATATGTGAAACCGAGCTTATTAAAGTTAACGCAGCGAAGATTTTAATCCATTGATAACAATATCTTGTTACCACAATAGACCTTCCACCGCTCACCAAGCAAGCGGTTTGAATAGTCCCACTTTACCGCGATATAAAATATGCAAGTGTGCCAAATGTACCGGATACAGAAAAGATAACACGCGCGAAGCAAACAGATAAAGCATTAGTGCTAAACCATTACATTCGGTGAACTAGACAAATGCAGACAACGAAAATTTCAATTATAAAACGGATACTGTCAGTAACACCTAACGTAGCAGTTAGCTAGAAGTATTTTGCGCCGATTTTTCTGAGTTCGTTTGGCATTTCGACAAATCGAACATTTCAATATTCCGATTTCAAAAGGCACAACAAACCCAACATACGGGGATAGAAAATTAAAAATATCACGCGAACCGAGTTGGGCTGTGCATTCGTCAATTTTACATTCCTCTATTTGCGACCGGAAACAAGTGACTTTCAGGCGGGAAATGCTAAAAAACCAATTTCAAATATTTCCAGTACAGCCAATAACTAATTTTAAGCGAAACACTTTCAGCTTCCAAATTGAAGTAGATCCATGAGAAACATTCTTTCATAATATTTTTATTTAGGTAAAATATTTTTGGTGAGAAATCGTAGTTTTTATCTCTTTATACAAAGCAGAAATTCACATTTATTAGACTGAACTACTATGTATTGATTAATCTCGAAAAAAACGTATTTCTCAGTATAGTTCCTTTAAGTGTCGAAATATTTGTTATAATTACTTGGTATTCTAATAACAATAAGTACTTCTAATATTTAAAATATATTTGATGAACACCAGAAACAGTTTATAATCATTATACAAGCCGTAGTTTACTGAAAGACTTATAAAGTAAATACAATGAAAACATTAAATTTTTGCCCTTAATCGTGTGTCCGTCTACATAACTATGTAAAGGAAAGATATCGTTTAATTTACTGATTTTTATGTGCACTTCTGTAAAAGTCATATCCCAATCCGCATTTCTCGCGTGACACGTAGTATTATTAAAATTATAGAGTATAATTTTATTGCATTAAAATACATTTTATTTTATATGCTTTATCAAAACCCACATATTATCACAATCTTTCTCATGATTAACATCAACAGTTAAAGGTCAAAAATACAACTTCGTTGCCCCAACAGTGGTTAGCAATTTTTACGTTTTCATAGTGTTCTGCGATGACAATCATCAACGATCTAGTTCTACTTGAAATAATCGACAATAACTACAATAAGGTAAATACAATTTTATTACGTCTCTTTTGCTTATGATTCCCAATCCTTTTACGACAATACGCTATTTGAACTAGACTATCATTGTCATTGTCATCAGAAACTACGTAAAGGTCGTTGTCATCGACATGAATATTGACATCTGTAGTTGGCTATTCGGAGCAAGAGCAAAGAGAGATATTATGCTAAATTTCAATTTCTAGCTGTCATTTGGAGCTAACTAGGAACCAGGTAGGTTACGTTACTTGGCAAAACATCTCTACGTGATCTCTACTGTACACCTCACCACGCGCAATAACCATCTTTTGACAAAGTCATCAAAACACACTTGGTCTTTGTCAATGACAGATATTTGATTGCTTCCAAATCAAACCAACGTTTAATGTTTCTGGGTTTGTGAAATTGAATGTTCATAGGTCTGTGTGTGACACAAACTGCGGGTACACTGCTTGTTTATTTTCGGTAGTAATTTAACTGGGTTGGTTTTAATCAAGGCATAAATATTGATCGAAACCATTTCATGCTGTTCATTTTCATTCAACCTTTTCTAAGGTGATTCATTAAAGGTATGTCATTGTAATAAAAATTTAACATGACTTTGTTTTAGCTTTTCAGAGCGTGTTTTATTTTTGTTTTGTTTATATGGATTCTGGCTCCATCATATAGCTCTTTTTCTACTTCTTTTTATTTCTTTGACTTGATGTATGATGATGGACACCTTTCTTGTCGACTACTAAGCTTAGAGAGCCACATGGTAAGGTCTCCGGTCACACAATGATTTAAGGTACGTGTGACACAATGCTCTATAAAAAATACTGCGTGCACACATAGTACATCTACTTAAGCAAAATTCATATCACACTTACTAATAAAAAAAAAGTAATAAAGGTTACATTATCCTTAGATTTTTTACTTTCTCGTATTCTTACACGAGATTTTGACGGATTTACACGTTCTGGACCTCCCTGAGTTCAAAAATACCGTTTCTGCAATTATGTCCATGTGTGTGTGTGTGTGTGTGTGTGTGTAAGTGTGTGTGCGTGCGTGCGTGCGTGCATACGTGAGTGCGTGCGTGCGTGCGTGCGTGCGTGTGTGTGTGACATGAAATTTTAGAATGCAATACATTTGGGTAGCAGTTTTATTACTTACCTATATGAATTTATCGAGTAAACAGTAACACAATGATAAATCACAGTTTAGTTTAAAAACGATGTGCACATTATTCCGAAAATATTATAATAATATAGTGTTTTCTTTTTTTTTCAAATTTGATGCGAACTAAAAATTCTACAATACAGTTCATTTATATTCGTGTTTAAATTAACGAAAAGATGCCGATGGACCAAATGTGTCTTGTAATTTAAAACTATAGCACTCACATATGTATTAAAATAACCCAACGGAAAGAACTGAAACTAAACCCGAATGTTAAATTCGAAAACAAATCTGGTTAAATTCCATTTAAATTACCTTTTGTTTTTGACTCGAATACACACGTGAGTTTCGAAAGTTAGTTCCCGGACAAATTGTAACTAGCTTCAGTTGTGCTATAAATTTGTAACAATGTGATAACCCACGCCTTTGATAGGAGTAGTCAATGCGAGAAATGTAGAATATTAACATTCACAGAGTATTTGATCTAATGCTGTTAAATTGTGCAATGTCAATCTAAGTTTGATTGAGTTGAACAGGGTAGTGGATTGGAAGTTATTATGATCTGGGGTCTAGTTTAGAGTTATAATAGTTTAGACCTTTAGATCTGGGAATTGATCGAATCTGCGATTTGGCAAATTTGCAGATTCTGTTGTTACTTGTATGAAATTTATTTTCCACATTTTGGGAATTCCAAAACCCGAATCTGGTGTAAGTTTTCTAGTTGGTTGGTACGTAATTGTATGCCAACATTAGTGTTTAGGACTTAGACTTGAGCGGTCGCGCCTTCTTTTTATATGTGGTTGACATTCGGGTTAGTGATCTAAAATTGTCAACTTAATTTTTTCCATTTGTTTCGTGCAGCACAGGACAGCAAAAGCTAGTCATTAGCTGCTGGTGACGAAAGAAAGAAAGCAAGTCACTTATGAGGTCAGCATTAGCTACTGATAAATTAAAATCTCACATCAAAGCTGTACCTGGTCTGTCTATACTTACGTTTATAGGTTTGGTTCATGCCACATAATAAGATTCTTTGTAACTTGGTTTCTTAATAGAATAGCTTGTAGCTAAGATATATATTTTAGATAATATACAACTGTTTTTATATTAAGTATTTTTCGATATATCAATATTTAAACTAATGTAGCTATTTTCTTTAAAAAATAATTACAGCTTTTAGTTTGGGCCTGATAATAGAGGTGAGAGCGTTAATTTAGAGATTAAAAATTATATTTTATTATTATTTATAAGACAAATAGAGGGTCTCATATCAGTAAAGATACAATTTCAAAATTATGTTAGCCATTAAAAAAAAATTTATTATTTTTAAAATTTTTCGAAAATAAACCGAGCTGAACCGAATCTTTGTCGAAGAGTATTTGTATTATGGTGAATCTGAGATAATGTGATTTTATTCAAGCGGGAGTAAGAAGAACTAGTCTGTAGAGAATAATAAAACCTTAGAAGAAATGGAAGAGCTTGATTATAAAAAGATTCAGTGACTATATTGGCCGTATAGATAATAAGGAAAGATTAGTTTTACCACAGATAATATAATACTATACTAAGTTTTACTATTATTTGCGTACCAAATAAGTAATTATGCTATCTCATATTTATAGTTAATGATAGTTAAGTAAATTTTATTTTATTTTATTTTCTTTATTAGGGACAATAAACAGTTATCACAATATGTATTAGTTAAATATCTTATAAGTAACAATAAATAATCAGTGTGAAACCCACTACATTATCCACAAGTTATTTATGGAAGTGTTACAGAAATTTACAAACATCCAAAATTATTCAAAAATGAAAACATTTACAATAAAAGTAATCCACATCAGAAACAAACAGTGAGATTATGAAATTGTAGTACCTACATATGTTTAGAGAATTTTGATTCTTTAATTCTGGATCAACCTATTATAATAACCTCATAAGAACTTTGTTACTTATGACGTATGTCGACTAAACTATTATCGAGGTTGAATACAATATAATAAAGGAGTATACGTGCTACCTACTAAGACAAAAGCCTATATTTGCTATAGTAATCCACGTAGTCTCTAGATCACCCTGTTATTACACGAATTTGAGATACAAGGCTGTCACCCATAGACACTGTTAAGACCACGGTTAGGGTGCGCAAAGCCCGGTTTCGCTTATAAAAGGACGCTTTTAAATATGTTATTTTTGTGTTGTATGTATATTGTTTTTTTTCTTGGTATTAATTTCGTTAATTACTAGTAGAGTGTTAATACTGTGGTATGTTTTTTAAAATTTTCTTCATAAAATGTGGACTTTTTCGGGATTTTTTTATATGTGTAAGTATTGATGCTATCATCTGTTAGTGTGTGTGTTGTGCAACTTTTTACCAAAGCTGACACAAAAACATACACACTCAATAATGTCACAAACATCAGTGTGTTAATCCTTATAAGTCATATAGTTTTTATAATTCATTGGGACTCAAATTCAAAAAAGGAGAAGGTTCGAAATTTATATCTATTCAACTTTTATAGGTATATTCCCCAATTATGGTATGGACCGATTTGAAAAATTCTTCTTTCTTTTCGAAGGAGTATACTTCAATTCAATTCAATTCTTCATTGCTATTCCACAATGGCTGTGAGGTCTTAATCATAACTTAAATAGTAGGTACATCATACTTCCCGAATGGTCCCATGAAAATTTTACATAAATCTATTCAGTACTTGTAATATGATTTTTTCCAACTTTTCCAACGTCGATATCTTCGAAAGTTGCCAAACAATTTCGATATGTTTTTTTTTACTTAAAGGACAAGAAGATCCTCGAAAAGTTCCCAAAAAAATTCACAGTGTTAAAACTAAAAGAACTATACAAAAATAAATTAAAACGAAAAATAATTTAGTTTTAAATAAAACAGAAGCCGTCATCGATACTAAAAACAAAAATTATATGTTTTTATGTTACATTTAAATGTTAACTATGTTTATTTGAGGTCGGTCTCAACCTCAATATTAGGAATAAACGTTGTCCCTGTCTTTGACACCGACTACAAAAAAACATAGTTATCATTTAGATTTTTATAAAAATGCAATTTTTATTTATCCGTTTTTAGTTTTTAATGCGGTTTTTATTTTATGTCGGAATTCATAAGGCTCAGAATATGGTGGGGATCTATTTACCATGACTTTGTAAGGTTTTACAATTACATAAACAAGAGTATACCACACTCGCTTTTTCCTCGATAATATGATCGTAGCCTCGTAATTTCTGCCCCGCCAACAATAGGCCGTCGGCGCTCGTCTACAACGCTCCATTTACTATGACAATACTTACTTAACTACTAATATTGCTTTTAGATTATATCCAGGAGTCGAAAATTCTTTGATTTATCTGGCTCGTCAATTGAAATTGGCACTTTAACCAATTTTTATTAATCTATACCTATAGTCGGAGTAGCAATTGATTTCTTTTACTCTCCTTCTTTCCACCAGGGATCTTCTTCTTCTTATAAATTAATGGCGATCGCGAGACATAAAGATTACGCATTGCGCCAATATCAAGTGAAAATGTACTGAAAGTAACCGATAATTGTACGGTAGATTTAGTTTATAATGGAGTCTCTCAACACGTGTTTTTGCAACAAGAACTCGGGAGAAACTCCCGCCAGGGGTCAAGAAGCTTATATTTTACCCTGGGAGTTGCCTGTCAAGTCAGTTGAGATGTTTTTTATAAGCCTTCAAAACAATTTATTCTTCCATGGATTTTGTATGGCATTACGAATTTGTGACATCATAAATTCTTATAGTCAACTGACTGAATAATAAATGATTTTGATACGCTTAAAAATCGAATTCTAGAGATAATATGAAACGATGGAGATATTCCGCGCTAATATGACATCGCTTTTTACCAATTTAACACGTTGTAATTATTATTTTTCCTATTAGACTTCCTCTATACTACGTATACGAGAAAGTAAAAATCTAATTCTGAAAAGAAAGTTTTCTTTATTTTTATAACATAAGTTTCCAATGCCTGCAATATTTTATGTCATAGTAGCCATTTCCAATCTGATACATTAGAATTTTCGAATATCTCTCCAACCATATGGGCAACAAATGGCTTAAATATACGTGAATCGCTACGCAACCAACCAAGAACCAGTCATGCAATCACACTCAAAAAATCGTCCGCGCAGGCTTCTTTCCATGACTGCCCCTAATCAATAGGGCGAGGCGTGAGGCTATTAAAGCAGCCTGGAGTTCCAGACTGGGAATCGATGTTGGTTTTAAAGGAGAAACCCTTGCCTTGCCTTAAATCAGGGCGGGAATATAGTGGCTCCCTTTGGTCTCTCTACAAGCCTTTTTCAAGTTGGTCTAGTTCTGGTCCTAGCAAGACTCCTTGAGGCAGTAACTATTATAATCCCAAAATCATGGTTGCCCGCCAAACACATAGTTATATTTCCTAAAAACATAACAAAATTAGGTCTGAAAAATTTACAAAATGTGATAATTTTGACATAAATCGAGTGCACGCCCTTAATAAAAAAAGAGTTAATTTAAATTAGATTTGAAACCTTTTACTTAATATTCGTATACCTACTTGTGACGAAATCAACTTTCATTGCCATCATCATAACAGCTCATTTCACAAAAATGCACAGGGTCAATCAAATCTCCTAATTTATAACAGACATTACTCATACCACTCAGCGCAGAGGCAGACTGTGCAAATATTTGTTCTCTACCATTAACACCGTCTAAAATTGTACGATTAATGAATAATCGTTTGATACTACGGCGTTCTAACACACAAACCTATTAATTCAATTCAATGATCCAATTCCACGGTTCGTAAATCAACGGAAGACAATCGGAAGTAATCGGCCTTCCCCTGTGACCTTTATCAATGAGACGGACGGAATTAGCATTAAAAAAATTATAGAGAAAATTCAGCTAAGAGCGTGACTAACGTAAATTTGTCGTAGGTCCCGTAGCAATTGGAAATAATTATAACCTTGTAGACAGAAAGGGTCAATTATTACTATTATCACATCTATTCGAAAAGAGCTAGTTTGTTCTATGTTAACATGGACTAAAATAGCGTTTTCATCCCTGTATAAGTGATTTGAATTAGGAATGTGGATATTGTTAAAAACAAGTCACAGACTGTATATCTAACCGCGCGCTTGCCAAATAAAAAAAGCTTTGTGAAAAAATAAAAAATGAGCGAAATACCACTCCGCCTTCGTTCAACTAAATAAAATCCGAATTTGAGTAAACAATTGTTTATTCAAATTCGGATTTTATTTAGTTTCATAAAAGTGAATGTCTCTTCCTAAAGCAATAAGATTGAAACGTACTTTTAAAGGTTTTGACGATTTTAGGCTTTATTTATCATGACTGGAGGTAAGGTGCTGGCTCAAATCAAACTCAACTAAAAAGTCCTATTTACCAATTTAATCGACGGCTCTGATTTTGGAATTTCGGAAAAATTGCTCGCAAGGAAAATATCTAACATAAGTTGTCACTATTTATTTTTCTCGCATCATTATGTATCACTCAGGGTCAAGCTCGACACAGTAATTTCATGGCTTGGACATTGGTGAGAAATATTATTAAAGCCTTCTTCTCTTTCGCTCCTTCTCCTTCTCGCTTGTAATTATTGTGTTAATTTAAAAATTCTATAAATATAAGTTTATCCGTTATTACATATTGCTACCGAACCCTAAAAACGT
Organism: Elophila nymphaeata; assembly: GCA_955850985.1. Classification (NCBI taxonomy): domain Eukaryota; kingdom Metazoa; phylum Arthropoda; class Insecta; order Lepidoptera; family Crambidae; genus Elophila; species Elophila nymphaeata. Next base: position 25,610,638 of record OY039065.1, read on the forward strand.
TTGGTCCACTTCGACGATATTTTAAAAGACAATTTAATATTATCACGTTATCATCATAATTTGTCACCGTTCTTTAGCATAATATAATATCTTGTGATAAAATTTTGATATTGGCATTTTTCACAATGTTTCTCTTCCTAGTTCGTCCATTTTACATGATTTGCTGTATATCAATAACATGACTACCGACATTTTTGCATGGTAACGGTGAATTTTATAAAATTTTGTAAAGGATATATTATTATGTCAAAATCAATATCTACAGATAACTTTTCTTGCGAGAAAAGTTATCGAAACCCAGAAATTTACGTTAACCTTGTCAGACACTTCTGAAATTCGTTCAAACGTCAAAAAGATATTTCCAGTTCTTCTGTAGACAAATAAAACTTATGAAATAATTAAAACAAACACTAAAAAACAGACTTGGTATAATTTTTGATCGATCAGCGTAAAGTCTAGTAAATAATGTTATATGTAAATACATATAAAGTTACAGTTGGTGCAGATAAGGTAAAAAAAAACCGTGAAAATAGTAACAATTAAGCTAGGTACTAAATACCTTGGGATCCACGTCCGGAAGCCTTCTTGTGGCGGACGCTGGTAACGTGATGGGGAAACTTTCTCGGTGGGTGTGTGGCTTTTGATGTCAAGTCCCCTTGGCATTCGTAGTCACATGGCATCTGCGATTTGTTTTTGTTTTCCCATTACGGCTAGTTCCAGACGGCCCTTTTCAAGGCCACGACCGCGCCCGAAGTCCCCCGGATGCGGTCCGATGGCTGCTCCCGGTGTCCTCGTCAGCAGGACGCACCAGGTCGAGCAGCCGTCGGTGAGGAGGCGGCCTATAAGGCCCCCGTCGGCCAGCGGCCCACGGGGGCTGGCGTTAGGCGGTAGCCCCTGTGGGCTGCTGGCCACCAATTGGTGCACAAGGAGTCCCTAGACGGGCAGCGTTGGGACGGTCTGGGTGTAGTTGCGCTCACGTGCGTAGATTCCGAGCCGTCCCGCAATACCGCACTGGAGGTCAGGACGGGGATGATGTTTAGTGGGTATGGAGGGAACGCCTTTGCCTCGAGTCCCACATATCCCCTGTGGTTTGCACCACCCCGCAGGGACGATGCGTATGCATTTGACCTCCCCGTCAAAAAATAATATTTATTTATTTTAAAAGGTACTCAATACGTTAAAACATTTGTCGAAATTTCATACTTTATATCCAGTAGCAATGTTAATATGTTTACGCGTTTATATTCAGTGCTCAAACATACACAGAAAAAGTTGATAAATTTATTAATAAAATCGTGGCATTCATTCATTTTCACATCGATAGTGTCGATAACATTGCTATTGACAGAGCGGTAACAAGTATAATTATTACAAAATTAATTAGGCTTATTCTACTATTGATACCTATATATACTCGTATCTAAAAATGTTCCCGAAACAAGTTTTGGTTAAATCAGGTCTCGCTGTCCTGCTAATCATAAATAAACTACTGAATGCTCGGGTAGAACCTATTGTGCAACAACCGCGAAAGTTGGCATTATTGATATACTGTTTACACTCTAGAACGCAAAGAAAGCGCGTCGGCTAGTAATGACGCTAACATGAGAGCAAATCTTCTAAACTAAAAACTAAATTAAAGTTCATTTCATTGTTAATATAGACACGAATGCACAATTAAATTATCTGTAATACAATTTTTACTTCACAAAGTCAGGCAATGGCAAATAGCGCTTCTTTTAAATTTTGTAATACTTTAGTTGATAGTATTATAAAGCTTTGTTTGTTTGGTTGAACGCGCTAATTTCAGGAATTAAAAATTCAAATTGTATAATTATTTTTGTTTGGGATAGTCCATTGATCGAGGAAGCCTAATTAATCGACATTAACGCGAGCGGAGCCGTGGGCGCCCATTAGTATTTAATAAAGTAAAATAGTGCTATAGTAACCGTCTAATATACAATGATCAAGGTAATAAAAACATTTATTAAGGCCTGGCCAATCTTATTGGTACAAATGTTTGTTTGTACAAGCAAAAACGGTACGGTACACCGCACAATTGGCTTGCACAAAACGCCAATTTGTACAAAATTGATTTCCAATTGCAACGGTTTATGCAAATAGACAAGTTTGAGAATACACTTCTTACACGCCGTACAGTTTTTGAGCCAATTTTCGGACTAACTGTTTGCGCATACAAGAATGAACGTGTAGTCAGAGTTTTAGTCGATACGAGACTAGGGAACCCGGCACTGTTGGCTGGCGTTGTAACGCTAACCGCGGTGTCATCGTTTGTTCAACCGTAAGCAAATTAAGTGCAGTTTACTTGTATGTGAAACACTGTCGGTGTACACTTTTGATATATCAATTAGGTTTATAATCATTAAAATTACGATTAAAAAATTATAGAAACCATACTGTGTTTATAGAACTATGCTTGTTTGAAATCCAAATTAAATATTTCTATTTAAAAAAAAAAATCTTGTCCTTCTCAGACACTTAGCACTACTAATGATATCTTGCCTTTCGTTTTTATTACATTTGCCATACAAAATTATACATAATTTTTTTTACTTTAAATAACTTATGCAAAATTCGAGAAAAATTTATGCCGAAGCCGTTAAATAAAGATCAAAATAATATTGCGACCAAAAGGTCCCTTCGAAAAATATTGCAAGCGTGCAAAACCGATATAAGTTAGGAAGCTATAATAATTAATACCGTCAGAATACTGACGCCATAAAACCTCTCTTTACCTGGGTATGTGGTATATTTCAATGCGCTCACCTTGAAGAGCGTGAAGGCTTCAAAGAAAAATTAAATATTGTTTGCATACGTACTTTATTTACTTATGAGTAATCCGTCCGACTGATTATTCCGAGTCGAATTTCCATGTGACATATTGCTTATTTGTATACATTTATTTAAGGTTTTCCTTATATTTGAAGAAGAACTTAAAATGTTGTAGGTAATTTTACCTATTTCTACGATATTTTTGAACAAAATTTAGAAATATTTTTATTTATCTCGGTTAGTGTTCCATTAAACATCTGGTACTTTTAAAGAAACCACATGGTACCTACTTACACTGAGACAGAGGAAGAGACGGTTGAAGTAATAGCGATCACCCACTTCCCAGGATCAATAATTATACATGATTAGTATGCTTCTGAATGTTCCGATCGCCTCATCAGACCCACGACGGAGAACTCGAGGAGAGCTGCAAAGAATATCAGACCATACAAAGTAGAACGGGCTATTGACACATTTAAACCCTTCAAATCAGCGAGGAGGATGATATTTTTCCGACAAGACTTCCGGACAAGCTATTCATGGGGATATATACCAGAAACATGGTCATTGGTCAAAGTCCGGTTTATACCAAAAGCAGGAAAAAGCTACTCCCAACCAAAGTCTTTTAGACGAATAAGTCTTACCTCCTTTCTTCTTAAAACTATGAAGAAGCTAATTTACGAATGTATTAAGAAACTCCCCCTGAAGGAACTACCTCCTCATCCGAAACAGCATGCATTTCAGAAAGGGAAATCCACAGAAACTGCCTTACTGGAGCTCATGGATAACATCCAAATAGCACTAGAGGACAGGTAAATAGCAATCTGTGCCTTTCTGTATATTGAAGGAGCATTTGACAACGTTACTACTACGGCTTTAACCAAGGGGTTGAGGAACAAAGGGATCGATGACAAAACGACCCGATGGATAGTTGCAATGCTTCAAAATGGAATAATTAAAATAAACCTCCATGGGATAACTAGTAGCTTCAAGGCGACAAGGGCCTCCCGCAAGGACGCGTGTTATCGTCACTGCTATGGTCCCTTGTCATAAATGAACTTTTAGTTTAATCCTCGGAAATAGACCTTAACATACAGGGTTATGCTGACGACATAGTGGCCTGTGTTATAAACCTTTGTCGTAGTACTGTATCCTCAATTTTATAGAAAACCCTTATACTCTTAATGTAATTGTCAAGTGGTGTTCGGAAAATCAACTGACTGTAAATCCTACAAAACAATTGTTGTTCCCTTTACTATAAAGAGGAAGCTGGATAAGCTATCAAAACTGTCTATTAAAGGAACAACTATACGATTTTCCTCAGAAATCAAATACTTTGGCGTAAACTGACCTGGGAATCATATCTTAAGAACACCGTCCGAAAGTCTTAAACCGCTTTAGAAATATGACAACGTTCAACGGGAGAGATGGGAGTTAAACTCACAAATTGTCCTATGGCTCTACAGCACCCTTTTCAGGCCTTCAATAACTTACGCCTGTCCGGAATGGGATTCAAAAGCACTGCAAGTAATTGCGATCAAAAAAACTGACAGGCTTGCAGCGCACTGCGTGCCTCATGGCAACGGGTGCCATTCGATCAACTCCAGTCATAGCCCTTAAAGCACTTCTCAGCCTCCTTCCTCTCTACTTTATATTGAGAAAGAGATTAAGGCAGGCATTTGCAGAACTAGCATATTTTTTTTTAAATCTCAACCAACAAGTGTTTGAATGTCCACCCCTCGCAATGACATCAGATGTCTTGCTTCCAGAGTTTAACTTCCACAAGAAGTTTACCGTGGTACTGACTAAAAGGGAGGTCTGGGCACAAAATCAATAAATAAATGCACTCTTGGTCTTGCAAAAAAATAACCCTAGCCTACCCATTTCTTAGCCATGTAGGTTCATAAAGCACTAAACTCTCCACTTGGTTTATTACTTTATCCAAGTCTTCCAAGATATTATACAAAATAGATAGTGCGATTAATTCTATGTCCTTTATCGCTTTGTTCAAATTGAGTAGATATTATACGTAACGGCTGGATAGTATAATATCCGGATTTATTACTTTGGCTGAAAACATCATTGGTTTTATCAATGTTTGCGTTTTGGTGCCAATTTTTTGCGAGTTAACATAACGCAAAACAACGGAAGACTTCAAATTGGAGGCTCTTTTGAGATATGCGTAGTTCCTTGTGTAGTAACGGCAAGATTCCCAGAGTTCCTCGGAACGTTTTATTTGACTATTGTACTCAATGCTGGCTAAGTGTGTGCAGAGTGGCACGGGGGTCGGAATAGGTAAGCGATCGAAAGTAAACATTAGTTCCTTTGTGAGCTGCGTAGAGCGTGCGCCAAATCTGTGGTGGATAAGGGAACGTAAAGGGCTTAGCACATTGACAATATCCTGCAAATTTGAACTTTGTTTCAATATTGCAGTAGTGAGAATTTTCGTTACGTTTAGACTTGTCACCGTTGTTGGGTATTGCTTTAGTAATTGTAAAATGTTCTTTTTTCATTATTCTCAGATTTGCTCTGGAATTCTGTTGCAGTTTCTTGTGACAAGTAGTGCCTTGAGCTGATTTTTTTATAAACCAATAAAGAAAATGTATCCTTTGTGTAAAATTTCGATTAGGGAAATAAATATAATGGCTGTTGGTGTGTGTGTGTTTTGTGTTGCGCTGTTTGTAGTTGTAAAAAAAATACGTAGATTTTATATCGCACAACTTTGTACTAGAAAGTAGATTACTTATTATACTTTCTCAAATAATATGTAGTTGTGAAATATTATTCTTTTTTTATTTTATTCTGACAATGTACTTGGAACCTACTGTTATTATGGGATATTAAGATTAAAGTAACCGCTACATTTAAATGCATACCTCTAAGTAGTTCAACGGTGTTAAGGCATAGGATCAGTGGTGTCCTATTGTTTGACAAAAAACCAATGAAAAACTATTCATTTTAAAATTAAAGTTTATACTTGATAAAGTTATTCTTTTACAAACTACTCTTTCATCAAATAGCTCATTTGACATATAAGTTAACTGACAAAATTGAATTAGATAAATATATCATTTGACAAACTAAACTTATTATAAATATGACAATCGGTAAAACAACGCAAAGCATAAATAACGTTTGATAATATGATAAACTACCTTGTGATAAGTAATGTTATGTACCTACATGGCTGTTGATAGGTAAGTTCATGGTTATTATTATTTATGACCCAGCGAATTGTACTGTTTTGGGAAAGTCCGTATGTTTTACGTAGGTACATACCTACATGGTTGAGTGATAGGTAGGTTTAGGGTCATGTTCTTGTGACCAAGCGGCGTGTAGTGCTTTTGCGAGAATTTAATGTGTTTAATTTTTATCGAGTGACAAATTTATATACCGTCATTTTGTAAAATAACAAGTTTGGCAAACAATTTTTCATGATGTTTTAACATTTAAAAAAATATATTCTATTCTATTTTTAATTAATGGCGTCGCCATACATGAACGTTACGCATTTTTCCAATGTCAAGTGAAAATGTAGTAAAGTAACAATAAATTGTACTGTACACTCAGCCAAAAATGGATACTCACAACAAGAAATCGGGAGATACTCCTTTAAAAAATATTTGCACTGTAATACATATTCGATATGTGTATTTGTCAAATAATTATTTATAAAGTAATATGTTTGCGAAATGAAATGTTTTTGAATGATTAGTTTGTCATTCGTTTTTTGTGAAACAATATCTCAGAGAACAATATAGAACAAGGGTCAGCATAGCCGCTTGGACTTTGGTGTTGCAAGTGTTTATGGACTATTCTACTTACCGGGCCCTATGCGCCCTTGTATTATTACTGTTTTTAGTAGAACTCATTTAAGTACTTATTTATTTCATTGGGAAGATCCACTCTGGTATTTACTTATACCCTCAGTACATTCCACTTCAATGACTAAAATTTTGCCTTTAGAAGCTAAGAACTGAACAGGTTTATATAAACAAAATAGTAAAGTTTCTTTAGTAAAAACTCAAACTACGCTCTCTAAATAACAAAGCAATGCTTGGGTATCGAATGAAGAGCAATGAACCGCCCCGACAAAAACTGTTATGTAAATTTTAATAAATTAAAATAAGAATAGTTGCTTCAATGGCGATGTAAGTACTACCAAATATATAATTCTAATTGGTTATTGTGAGTGTTTGCTGTAGTCTAATAGTGAATATGTATGCAATATGAGTTTAAGGCTTCATTGCCGGTTGGCTGCCAAGGTCAAGGGTAGGCAGGCCGTGGATGATATTAAATGGACGATAGGGGTACTATGCAATTTCCGTATGAACATCACGCGTTTACAATAACATCGTAGTTTTGAAAAAATATACTTATGAAACAAACTAAGAACAAATTAGTATGTGATTTGTAAATTTTTACATTCATCATCATCAACAGCTCATATAACGTCTCCACCGAAGGGCTCGAGCCTACCCATAATTATATTAGGGGCGATTAGGTCTAGTCAACCACGCTGGCCAAGTGCGGGTTAGGCGACTTCACACACAACCTAAGAATTTATTCATAGGTGTGTGCAGGTTTCCTCACGATGTTTTCCTTCACCGTAAAAGCGTCGATTAAACTTGCATATGAATTAAAAATTTTAAAACACATTGGTACGTGGCGGAGTTCGGACCGGTGCCTCCCGGGTGGAAGACGATACTCTTTCACAGGTACGCCACGGACCCTTCACGCCAACGATGCTTCACCTTCGCTTCAAATTTCGGAAGCACTTTAGAAAGAGGTACCAAATTTATCGCTTTTTTGGGGTGGTGGGGAAAAGTGGGGGGAGGCTGCCAACCCCCTCCTGCACATTTTTTTATATAAATTGCATAGATTTAAAAAAAACTAAATATGAAAATTCAAAATACTATTATATCATCAAGAAACACAGAACTGTTTTTACCTCCCAACTTCTGCAAAATTGATAAAGAATTAGAAAAAAATCCTAATTGCATCATATAAACCCAAAAGACATCTAATAGTCCTTTAGTAAAATGTGAAAAAGTCGTTTCTGGCGCTTCGCCGGCCGCTGCCGCGGCACGCTCGCTCCGCTCGCTCGGCTCGCGCGTATAGGTCGCAAGTCTAACCTAACCTAAACCAATGTTATACCTACCTAATTATTTCTTTGTTGTGGCTGAATGAAATAAGGTCCTTTGCTTTACTATTATCGATATAATTTTACAACAACAACAACTGTCAAACTATTTGATAAAATATTTTCGAAGTAAATTTGTATGTAATCTTGGAATATTTTATCTGAGCATTTATATAAATGAAATTGCAATTAATGTGTAAGTCTATAGTGCGTCTATCTACACAATAAGTATGAAGCTATTCTATAAGGTACCTCTTTCTAAAGCTGAGCCCAAATTTCTACATTAAAATGTATTAAAAATAAATTTAAAAATAGGTACTATCAAAATAAAAAGTAACATCTCTCATTTTCATAAAACTTTTTTCATATTGTAGACTAGCTGTGCACGCGATTCCGTTCTCGTGGAATTCCCGTTATTGCAACATTTTTCATTGATGGTCAGCTGCTATTCGTGGTTGTAGTTTGATGTTATATAGCCGAATAAAATATTTTTTCAATGTGAATTAGTAGTTCGTAAGATTAGCGCATTAAACTAAACAACCAAACTCTTCAGCTTTATAATATTAGTATAAATAATTTCATGATTTAAATATTCATATGAGAAAAACTAGCATATTGTTTAGAAGGGGTGTGGTAGTATAACCGAAAATATGAATAATAAAATCACTGAAGGTTAAATGAACGAAATCCCAAAAAACATTTTTACTAACAAGATCGTAAATCGAATCACGTTAACCCATAAGAACAGAATCCCAAATCACGCTTTACTAGAAACATTTTAAATTCAATCACAAATTACCAAAAAATAAGCAATCTACAAATAAGCATTTGCATCTTGAAAAATACGGAACAAAATGATCATCATCATCACAGCTGTAAAACACTCTCGGTTTTATGGCAGCCCAGTCTCTTAAACGTACCATTATAATTCTCTTTGACACACATGTGTAAATTGTTATACGGTCGTACTATGAACAATAGGGTACACCTCGCTGGTCACCGCTAAGTGACAGCTGTCAACGGGCAAAACAAAGCCTTCCCCAGATTATACATATAAGTAGTGGTGCAATTACCTGTAAGTTAGCTGGGCACAGTTAATGCCTCATGGTCATTTCTTACAGCCACTTGTGTTTAGATCTTACGATCTTCTTATTTGATTCAAATTTTTTTTAGTAAAGCGTAATTTGGAATTTCGTTCTTTTGGGTTAACGTGATTCCACTTAAGATGATTTTGGTAAAACGTGATTTGGGATTTCGTTCATTTGGCCTTCAGTGATTTAATTATTCTTATTTTGGGATATGCTATCACAGCCGTTAAGAAGGATCAATAGTTATATATGTGTTTTCTGAATGCTCAACTCCGTATGGCCAAAGACATCAGCCCTTTTCGCCCCCTTAAAATAATCGCCCAGAGTTTTTAAGAGAGGTGGGCATAACCGATTATACTCCTCGACATTTGAGCACCTGGACTGGGGACTGGGGAAGTCATTCATGAAAATGTTCTGTCATCATAATCACCATTTGCTTTGAGTACTAATAGTCTCTGCAGTTTGCCCTGTTACATATTTTATTTGGGGTTGCCTTTACATGTTTTCTTCTACCGCTGTTCTCAATAAACATAATAATAAGGCAGATTTGGATGAAAGTTTTACCTGCTTGGGCATTGCTATTATTTGTGGATACCTCAATCTAACGGGGTGACCTAGGACGATATATTTTTTATTCAATATTATACAGACAATATATTTACGCCAGATGTGACCCAGATTTTACTAATGGCCTGATTCTTGTGGATGTAACCTTAGTTTTTCCGGGAAAATTACACCATTCATCCTCGTCTGGCCACATTTTGTGTTTTTATTTTTTAACCACCGCACTGTTACGAACAATTTACAAATCCATTTTTAATCTTACCCTGGGAGGAAGTCCTCAGTTATGTATGCATGTAACATCGGTTGTAGATGATCGAAGATGTAACATACATAAAGTTACGACTCCTAGGTTAGGCAGCAATCAATTATTTCCAGTTGCTACAGTCCTTGTATATTTATTTAGCTCCATCTTCTCTTATCACAGTATACATACTCTGCAATTTCGAGTAATTAACATAGTTACTAAATTGTAGCAAATTATAATTTTATTTCTTCATTAACGTAACCGACAATGTTTGTTTTCAATCAAACCAACAATGTTTGTTTCATTGTTTGTTAACATACAAAAGCAAGAAAGTGCTCGAAAACATCGTGACATCTTTTTTATTTAAGATTAATGCTTAGTACTCGAAAATTAAAGAAATGTACATTTTCACTTTAATGGATAAATGCAGACGATACTAATTACCCCTTTTTATTTTAGAAATGTCAAATTTAATACAAAGCTATTGCTCGAATACTCTATAAGGTCGGAACCATATCGCCTCTTTATACTAGGAAAAAGAGGAGTTTCCTTTCTGTTTTGATTAGTATGCTAAGACCTTAATCTGCTATCGGCCGAACTATGCTCGGGCGTCATCGGCCGAATAACACGACGGTGTAATAGATAGTGACGGTGCAGCCGAAACGGTTGTATGTAGTAGTGTAGATATGCGCTCTCTTAGACGTGAAGCACACCGATCGGGCGCTCATCGCGGGGCGGCAGGCAGGGATCACACCGTTCTGTTTCATTCAAATACCGTACCAAACACACGGCAATAAGGTCCCTAATTGAACAAATTCAACTCCGAAATAGCCTGCTATAGCGCGCGCGTCCGATGAGGGCCGATGAATTTGTTCAATTAATGCCTTATTGCCGTGTGTTTAGTACGGTATTTGAATGATATCCGCGCCGCGTCCTTGCCCGTCGCCAGATTGGAATGCTTCGCGCCCTGCGATTCGAAAACACCTAATCCGTTATCGGCTGAACTATGTTCGGGCCTCTATGTGCACTACTACAAGCGACACCGTCCGTCCGACGCGTAGTGTACGCGCTCTCTTACTGTCACATTTGATCACTTCGGCTGATGACGCCCGAGCAATGTTCGGCAGATGACGGAATAAGTATATTCGAGCCCTAAGTAATTTTCGTTTGCGTATTTTTTTAAAATGTTTACTGTCGTATTTTAAGTTACATTATTTTAGACATAGAACGTCAACATCCGCTTTATTTATAAAACAGTATTTTCACGCAATCACCAATACATCTGTGCAAAACGCTCTCGGTTTTATGGCAGCCCAGTCTCTTAAACGTACCATTATAATTCTCTTTGACACACATGTGTAAATTGTTGTACGGTCGTACTATGAACAATAGGGTACACCTCGCTGGTCACCGCTAAGTGACAGCTGTCAACGGGCAAAACAAAACCACTTCCACTAAGCAGTAGCACACAGTGTAACTTACAGCGGTGTGCTTACGCATTAACCAGTAACTCGTTTTTTACAAGAATACCACTATTGTGTTGCTCTTTTGATATTACCAAATAAGTGAAAAGAAGTGTAGAGAAAGTAAAAATAATAGTAAACAACAGCAAAACATCATAATATTATAAAATCTATAAATTGAGGATAGCTGCTTTTAAATTTGGTTTATTGACATTTGACGGCGAACATACACTTCTGAAATATAATTTAATTTTGTAAGCCTATTAAAAAGGATATCTGTATAAACTTATGAAACTCTGTAGTGTTGTAGCTTATACTGTATTTTTTATTGGGCACAGTGGGGACTGTGCCTAATAAAAAAATACCGTACAAACAATTATATTATATTAATTTACATTCAATATGAATTAAGCATTTTAAACAAACAATTTTATTTAATATTATTTTATAGAATACTCGCTGTCCCGGCCACGCGTTACTGTGGTAATTTCATACTACTGTCCTTTAAGATTGAATTTGCAGTAACAAAAATGAGGACTCCTTATCAAGATAAAAACTATCCTATCTCTCAAGTTGGAACAAAACACACATTTATACAAAAAAAAGTTAAAATCGGATTGTTGGTTTCAGAGTTCATCTCGGACAAACATCGTGCCACGTTCAATAAATAAATAGATATAATAAAATATGTATATTCTCACAATCAAACCGTTTCGGCCAGATCTAGAAAGTTTGTAAACACCGTTAAGTTTGTAAGGCGATGCAAACAGGACATTAGTTGAAGAAATCATCAATATAGTTGTACTTCAACTAAGTTGATACTTTCTTCAACTTTATTACTAACAATCAACTTTTCTACATTTTTCGTTTAGGCACTGTGCAGACACACTACACACTATCAACTTGTTGAAGTAACTATAATTTTTTTAATAGTTTTCGTTACATGTTGCCAGTTGCAGCAACGAAAAGATCCAGTTTGCCGTTGCCGCGATTCTTAATAAAGTTTCAAATCCATAGTTAAGAATCAGTTGGATCACTTGACAGAACTAGTACAAACTTGACAGTTGCTAGTTGTGTCAATTTCAAATTGATTCTGTCATTGAATGCAGCAACTGAAAACTGATGTCGATCATCAAAAGATCTGTTGCTATGTCTGCTTAATTACTATAAATTATGTAATCAGCTAGTTACGAATTGCCTGTTGCCGCAAAACGGAGATCAAAGTTGCTCTGACTGCATAGAGCCGTAAAAGTTGAATTCTTAATTTCATTTAAATACTCATACAATATCCCATTTTACTCCCCGTAACCCGGTGACCTGGCCAGCGCCAGAACTTTTAAGCACGTGTCCGGCTGGGCACGTGTTCCTAACAGTTTTGTTTTGCAATGAGAATGTACCCATATTTTTATTTTCTTTTGTTAGGGTTGATGTTTTGACCAAACAGAATGCTATTTATAGCTTCTTCGACAATGCTTTTCGTTTAACGTGGTTTAACTTTACTGTGAAGCCAACTTTTGAAGCCAATTAACAATTGCCAACTTTTCAATTGTGTTTCTACTTTTCTCTTCCGACTCGAAAGCCGAGACAAATCGGTGTAGAGATTCTCCCGTAGGAGATGGTCGCTGACTAGAAATCTCTTCTAAAGAGGTCTGAATTACAGGCTAGAGGTCATCTCGAGGTCAAGGTCCCGCCTTTTTAAACACCTGGTCACGTTGAGAAGGCCATCTGCAACCACCGCCAGAGGTAATGTCAAAAAAGGGTATTTCTACTTACCTCTACACTATGTCACTTCACTTTACCTATTATCGCTATTGTCCGGATTTGTATCGAAGCGAAGGCCTGTGTTGCTACTGAGACAAATTCTGTTGCTTGATTCATCACGCCTCGTCAAGTCACACCGATTATAATTTTCATTTTCAATAGATTCTGACGAAATATCAGAATTTCGGAAAAGAGACAATTTTCTATTGTTTTAAACATGCTTGACAGAGTCGTCTCTACTAGAAACGCGGACTTTATCAGCCTTATTCAATTTATTTGTAAAGGTACCTGCTAATGTATAACTTTATTTCACATTTTGTATTACATTTCCGAAGGCCGCAATACAATTCCTTTCAACTTACGTTGAAAAGAATCCGAACGTGATTATATTCAAAATACGAAATATTCTACACCTGGGGTCTTTTTCTGTATGTCCTTAAAGAAAGTTTAGGATACTTTTAGCACTTTTAAAGAAATGTCAATTTTTGTGTACAAATGTGAATGAATTTATTGAAATATTTATTGTAAATTCAAAGATACAGACGAGTAGAACAAAATAGATTTACTATCTGAAATATCATTGACGCAATCTTTGCGGGTTTATTGGACGATAAACAATATTTTTCCTATTCGTCGCTATCGAGTGCAAACAGCAATAACAATAAATAAATGTACTCATTCATGAATGAATGATGAATGAATACAAAAGGCATATTATGAATGATTTGACTTAATATTAAATTCTATGCCTCCGACAGCATGTTACTATGTTGAACAAAAGCTACCATTAATATGTTTTAAGTTTGCCATTAATATTTGATTTTGTTTCCATATTTTCAGTTGACTAATTATGTTTTTATGCCGGCGGGTTTTTTTATCTAATTATATTTTTTATATATGATACGGTCATGAAATACCTTTTAAAATCCTTATGATAAGCACTTTAATTTAATACCCATATTGATGGATTCTAAATAAAAAAAATATGCTGTTGATGACACACATAAGTAGACAAGTAATTAGCAATCAACATTAGATAATTAATACCAAACAATGAATGAAATTTGCAATACACTGTCAGGTCAACTTTACTTGTGACAAATTCCATCACTCAAAGTATCTGTAAAAGTATATGTAAAATAAGTATCTAGGATGGGTATTACAAAAATGCTGATCAAGCTAAATATATGTAATAAAGTATGTGAATCTCAGTCGAATCGTTTCCGTCAAAAATTTCTGACACTATATTTATTGGTTTCACTATGAAATAGTAAGACAAAATATTTTTAGAAAAATAAATTGCATTAACGAAGTTTTAACGAAATTCTCATGTATAAAGGAATATTTAATTATTAGGTTATTTATCTGTATGTAAATATGAAAGACTACGCTGAACCGGGATTCTTTATTTATAATTTAATAACATAAAAGGAGGCAGGTAGTGACGTGCGTGACCTGTGTACTATAATTTATTCTAACCGATGTTTTTGTTACGGAGGTTGGTTGAAAGTTACTTTTTTAAACTTATTATACAGCAGTGAATGATAACGTGTTCGTTCACCTTGAAGAAGAGTCAAACTAAGTATTTTGTTTAACAATTACATTTACGTTAGGCAAACTACTAATTTCGAAGACGCGACTTGACGTCACATTGTTGTGCAGAAGTGACCAAATAATTTATTTTGCAACCATTTACATAATAATAATAACATAATTAATTACTACACTTTTAACGTAAACTGCTGTGGTCAGGCACTGTGCGGCAGTTGTTGGCACCTGCCTCTAGTTTACTTATGGGAATGATACTGCTACACTAATATAACCAGAAATAATTTGAACGAATATTACGGTTAAAAATAATTATGATACCTTAACATATTCTAATTATTCATTCAGTCTTATCCTTCACATTTGTTTCTATTTTAAGCATTGGCTGAGAGGTTGCAATTTTTCAAAGTTTTCTTTTCTTTCAACATAATAACCAAATATTGATGACATACAAAAGTAAACGACAATATGCAAACGTACGTATATTATTATGACCATAAAAAATTTTGATGACTGATACAAAAGTAAACGACAATATGCAAACGTACATAAATTATTATGACCATAAAATCAAGTCTTACTTATGGCACATAGGCGAAAAAATATCACAGCAATCAATAGCCAATAGGCTGGCAATATGTCTCTATTTTCAGGTACTGCATAGTACAATGCTGTATGTGTGGTTTTAAGGTCGTAAGACCTCCTTCTGCCTTACCGTCCACCAGGAGTCCCTGTACGTACGTAGCTGGACACCAAATCGTACTAGCAGTGACTCGGCTGCAGCTAGGCAACGCCGCGCTTGCAGCTCGCCGTAGGTGCTGCGTAGCCTTTCAATCAATTTCAAACCTACAAATTCAATAAAAAACGACTAAGTTGCCTTGCGAATGACAACACGGTCGGCAACAGTAGTGTGCTGCAGGCAGGCTGCGAAAGGTGTGAAGGGATAAATGGACGAAGGGACGTAAGCGTGTGTACGAGGACGAACGCGTGGACACCATCGCACCGCTGTTCGTGATCAAGCTCACGAAGGCGATCCGATGGCGTTACGTTGCTGATTAGTGTGCTTTATAGTGTGGACTTTCATACAAATAATACTAAGCAGCTCGAGTTGGGGCGATTCTGATCCGTTTCTGTGCTACGAGACTGCAACCTTTTTGTGTAACAAAATACTACAAAAAGTTCTCACCAACTCTATTGGGATTATGAGCTTGTAAATATATTGTATGTATGTGTAAACTGGCTCATAATTATTTAATCCACAGAGCCACTCGATTCATTTTACAATTATGTCACGTGAAATTTTAGCTGAAGTAGAGTAATTATTTTGCCGATATTTGGGACCAGATTTATTGGAATTCAATCGAGCTTACACTCATTTGTATTTTGAAAATGGTATTGACTGACAATTTATACCGTCTTTTTGTGTTATTTCTTTTAATTTCAACATACCTTATACATCCATCAACGTCACAAGTAATTAAATAGATACCACTAGATAACCTAAATCGTTTTTTATACATCAAGCTCATTTACCGCCAAATAAGTATTGAGCAGGTCTGAAGGTCAACAATTCCTAATCCAATCAAGAAAGATATAGTACAGACGCTGTCAGCTCCAAATTAATAATCTAATGTCTCAGGAGATACCTCCAGCATAGGTACAAAAAGGGAATCAAATACCACGAAGAGGCCTTAGTAGTATTGAGGTATGTCGATGAGTATCTAAGTTTACCAGAACTCTACGTTTGGAATACGATTGTCAGGGCGCAAATGTTGCAAGATTATAAATTGCAGAGACAGCTTGCCATCAGACTACTTCTTTCGCTACTCACGTGAAAAACTATAACAGTATAGATGTCAATATGGTCGAAATAAAATTATTAATCTGATTGCGCTCTGGACGAACTACGAACCCTATACTGGATAAAGGGACACAGCGGTGCAAGGGGCAGCGACGCAGCTAACGATATAGCTAGAAGGGTATCGGGCATAACACCGATAGAGCCGGAACCTATGTCCAATAGGAAAGCTGTAAGCTAGTTCAGAGGTAGGTTTATAGAATACTCCTACCTAGTACACGATAGACATTGGAACACCTTAGACACATGCCGACAGACGAGACAACTTCTACCGCATATCGACCCAAGGTTCTCTAAGATATTACTACAGATAGATAGATAGATCAAAAGATACCAGTTACGTCTAATCACAGGCGCAATCTCGGGACATAGCAACTTTAACAAACATCTTTTCAATATAGGTGTTAGACAGTCCACTGTGCAGAGCCTGCATGGCATGCAGAAGAAGAAACAGCCGCTCACAACCTGCTGGAGTGCAGAGGAGTTGCTTGGCAACCTCAAGGCGCTAGGCGACTTTCTGGTAGAGCTGGGATGGCTAGAGTGCCCTCCGACGCAAAATAGGCGGACCAGCCGTCGAGTTGCGGAAACTGCCCGTATGAAGAAGAAGAAGATTATTGCACTGGCTATCTTCCTCCGTCGCATGTAATTTTAAATTTAAATAGTGACTACTACCTACTATGCCTTGCTTCTTATGAAATAAACCAAAAGACGACCATAGGTTTAAAAAGTTTTATAAGCTTTGACGATGTTTAAGTGAACGCTCTAGTAGTGGATATTTATCAGACGCAAGATACGCAGTGTATCGCTGATCAGTAAACTATAGAATGGATGAAATCATAATAGCATATTCAACCTTATATAGGTACATTTAGCTCCTTGTTACTCTATCAGATACATATGACGTGTCTACCCGAAGGGCCTGGTAGGTAATATAAGCTCCTTGGGCCTGGTCAGTCGCTTAAGGTAACAATTGGAAAATGCAAAATAAAATCACTAATATTCATGTTTATCTTTGATTATTCAAAGTTGTGGTTGCAAAGTGTTCGTATATCATCATGTTTGCTCAATGAATATTCGTTTAAAAATAAAATATGTTGTCAAACAAAATGCGGTTAGTTTGTTTAATTATAATGTTGCTGGTCGAAAATGAAGCTGGCCGCGCAGGTAACAGACACCTCGTGACCTTGTTTACAGCCGTTTTGGTTTGGTGGTCAGTAACGCTTCCTACACACCAAGAGGTCAGATTCTAATCCTGGTACGGTAAAATGTTTGTGTGATGAGCACTGATATTTGTCTCGAATAATAATTCTTTTCCAGCATCCGTAATACAAGTGTTAGTGCTATTTTTGACGCCGCCGTGGTGGAGTGGTCAGTAACGCTGCCTACACATCGGGCGGTCCGGGTTCGAGTCCTGATAGTGGCAAATGCTAGTGTGATGAACACGATCATTTGTTCATGAGTCATGGTTGTTTATATATTTATTTAAGTTTATTTTTAAAAATATCTAGATTATTAAGTATATTTGTCCGTTATCTAGTATCCATACCATAATACAAGTTCTTAAAGATACTTAATTTGAGCTAGATAATTGTTATAAGCGTAGAAATATATTATAATTATTTATCCTCAAATAATTTGGTTGGGAATAATTTACCGGTGTAGTCACGAATAGGATAGCCTTCACATCCAATAAGAGGCGTAAAAAGCCGACTGAGGGGGTTTCTTAACCCCGTACAGCACCAAGGCTTCATTCAGCATTTCCAAGGAGGGTTGATGGTATCACACAGGCCACAGATATCGGAAATAGGGAGATCGGACAAGTTGTCCCGAGTCTTACACATAGTCCGAGTGGCGCAAGCTCAACTAAAAATTCATGACATTAGCGAGTCCCTCAGAAAATGCAAAAGTTGGTATTTTGTATGGCAAACCGTTTACTTGAAAAACTTCATAGATATTATAATCCATTATAATCAGCATCAAGAGCGATCATTGGAAACGTCTCTTCCGGCTAGGAAAACACGAGAGAAGCTAATTACTGAGTCTGTTTCATAGTTTTTCATTGTCAGTAATTTTCCCAGTAATAATAGACTTCTTGGGCAAGGAAAATTGAGTGGCGTGCTACCTCTAACACAGATTATACATGCCTTGTAAGTCGAACTGTCAAGGAAAATGTCCTCTTTTTCTCAGTAAGTTCGTAATTGTGGCGAGCCAGAGATTAACTGAGATTCTATATCTGGAACAAAGTTTGTAGTAAGACATTTTTGCTATTGTAACAAAATCGGCAAATGTTGGCGTAAAAGGATGTGACGATCATAGCTTAAAACTAACAATAAATATGTCTAAGAAAAACTTTATTTACCTCTTTTTACTTTACCAACAAAAGAGTTTGTAAATGCAAAAAAAATATTCCATAAAATAATTGTTTGCATTTACAAACGCGAAATATTTTTAATACTAGAAAAAATACACTGAAAAAATCTACCTGGCCTGGCGGGAATCAAACCCAGCATCTTCCACAATCCGGAACGCAACCGCCCGGATGGGGCAGGTCGATTATTTTTAGAGTAATTTTTCTAGTATTAAAAACAAAAGAGTTGTTAAAAATATAAAATGCTTAATATTTTCCTGCTGTGGTTATGTACTGCAATTTTATTACACTCTTATGCGTTAATACTAAGTAATTTAAATAAGAACTCGAACATAAAATCATCGTAATGTAAATGAAAATCAAACTTACGGAGTTTTGGCCTCTTCGTACAAACAAAAAATCTTTATATACTTTTATGAATAGATGGCGTTTTAAGTTTTTGAGCTTAAAATTTTCCTTGCCAAATATTACATACACATTTAAGAAATTGATGTCATTTACGAATTATTTTCTAAGTATGTAAATTTCTATTTTGATGATTCGAGTAGAAAAATTAAACTTTTCGTCTACAACACTATTTATATCAGTTTTAACGAATACCTACATAAACTTTCAACTCACGAATTTGTACAGTCCTAGAAGAGACTTACTTTTACGGTCAATTAGTAGGTTTCATTGTTTTTTAGTTCCGTAACTCAAGCAATATAAGTGCGTAGCTAAAACATAGGTAGTGTAAACTGGTAATTCCTAGAAGATGCTATACGTAGACTAATGATTATAACAAAATATGGCATCCTTTACCGTTCGTGCAGGAACTAAGTGCTGCCGATATTTTCTCAAATCATGCTTTTTTGTCTATTTCTTTATATCTTACACATATAAATGTTTATCTATTTTCATCCCCGTCAAACAAACGCAATCAGCCAATGTGGCTTACAACTTTGTCATAGTAATAAATATTACATTAAAATATGTAGTTACCAGGTAGTTACCTAAATTAAGATGTGCAAGCAACCTTGCTATTAGTCACAGTGACAAGGTTGTAAAAATGTTAACATAATTACGACTCTTTTGCTCTATCGTTCCTTTACTTATCCTGGTATCTCATAAACATCTTTTTGAGTAGCAAAGTACCTACCTCTTTTAGTTTGTTATGTGTACGGATGCTAAAAAGTACT
Source organism: Elophila nymphaeata (assembly GCA_955850985.1). Taxonomy (NCBI): domain Eukaryota; kingdom Metazoa; phylum Arthropoda; class Insecta; order Lepidoptera; family Crambidae; genus Elophila; species Elophila nymphaeata. The sequence continues at coordinate 25,630,643 of OY039065.1, forward strand.
TTCTCATCATCAGTTCATCTGTCAGATGTCCTAAAATAAGCTGAAGGTGCATTATCTAACCAGTTAGGGGAACTGCATATTTTCTTACCAATTAAAAAAAATATTTAAGATTTCTTACATAAATTCTCATGGCTTAACGCGTTACTATATTTTAAGTAGGGTAAGAAAACAAATAAAGGCCACGTCACGAGTTCATAAATTGTATTTACTGAAATAATTTATAACAACCGAGATGAAAGACAGATAACACATAATTTTAAAGAAAACAAAACGCCACTTTGGCTGCGATCGCCGGTACATCACAATCTTACAGTAGGTATACAATACATAAATCTTTGGTGATTACTGACTTAAAATTGTTTACCTACACGCGGATAAAAATTCGACGATAAAACTATTTTCACAATCTACTCGTAGGTACCGATTGTGTCTTATATGCCAATGTGTAAATTTCATTAGAAAATTCATAGGTACTTAAAAATAATCCTCCGTTTTATACTGTTCTGTGGTTTTATCATTGCCTTATAATATGATAAAAGTGTTGGTAGTTGTTTAATTTTAGGAAATATTTTTCAGTACCTACTCCGAAAATGAAAGTAATAAGTAACTTGTTCATTCCATTAATTACCTACCTAGTTTATTGGAACCCTGAAAATAAAACTAGATTTGCATATATGTATTTGGACCCTTTCTTAGTTTATTATTAATTAGGTACGTTTTATAATACTCAGATACCCACCAATATCACTTTCTTTGCAAGATACACATTTTTCCACAATTTGCCATCATTTATCACTCCGTAGCAACAAGGTGTCATTGATATTTTTTAACTGAAGACAACGTCTCTAGGTTATAAAACCAATTACGATAGTTAAGTACAGTCGATTGTCACAGATTTCACAACAAAATGATCAGTTAGCGAGCGGAATTGTGATGAAACGAGCCGTTATGAAGGATACGATTTGCGGCGTCTTACGGGAAATAAGATATTTCACAGTGATAACCATTTTATCCCAACTTATATTTGACCAAGGATCTAACGGCCTTGGTGTATTTCCAACGCATGATTCAACAGACGAAATCAAAAAGGCGGTCTATTAACTCCCTAACGTAGAAGTCACGGAAACCTACTATCCAAAGCAAACGTTTCATGAGTAAATAAAACTGTATGTCAAATCCCGTATTTATGAAACATAATTATGCACTTATTGTATGCGCACACGCACGATTCAAATTTAGGGTACTTAGTACTTACGGTTACGCGGGGGTTGATCGCGGTCGGGATAGTTCGGGCGCGCTCGGGCGCGGTCGGTCAATCGTGCGAAACGTCCGCTCGGAGAGAGCGAGGCCGCGCTACTGAGGCCGCGACGAGACACGAGGCTCGCGGGGTGATAACACTGATAAGCGACGCAACGCGTCATCACTGAGACGGTTGGTAGCTAAAATGCTGCGCATACGTCGTCGCTAAGTAACGTCAAAATTTCGACCGATTTTTTTTGGGGAACTCTTACAATTTATAGTAGCATAATTTCTATAAAAACCTTATGCTTTGTCAAACCTTAGTCATCAATCATTGTGAAGGACTCAATATTTTACCACACACAGCTCTTACTACTTGTAAGACATTTAATTATTCATTTTAAAAAGTCTGTTATCATTCGTAATATTTTTTTATTTATAAACCCAATTATTACTAATATCCATACGAAACCGATAAGAAATTCAAATAATGGCTAAACAGATAAAATTAACATTGGGATGTCAACAGATAGCTTACACCTTGGACTTTTTAAAGCCACGGGTAGCAGATTCATATAATCATAGAAAAAACAGCGTGGATTTTTATAACAAAACCGTTTCAATTCAATTCAATATTGTATTTCATTCAATCTAAAATTATTTAATTTTTAATATTTATTTATCATAATAAAACAGTGGGTTTTTCGTAACGAAAATACTAATTAAAACTATTACCTATTTATATAGTCTTAATACAGTCAGTAGTACGGGGATAGATTCTATAGGTAAAATATAAGCTTCTTAGTCAGTAGGCTCTCAAAGCAACATTTTAGTGTCATAATGACACTGCCTGTAATATGACGTAACAGTTCGTCCGTAATAAATTTTGCGAGCCATTGCTCGGGCGCAGCCTGTAACCAAAACAAACTTAAACTGCTAGCAAATATATTCCTATGTATTAACAAAACCATTAGTATAAATAGCTGGGAACTATAGAATTCAGCACCATTTCATAGCAAATCATTTCTTAAAACAGCTGCTGAATTATAAATTGTAGAATCGACCGCAAGCAAATGACTACTCTATTTGAACTCAAAATTTAATTTCATTACAATAACTTAAGGTGCTCAAAGTGTAGATTTAGTCAAAGATAAAGGTAAGGTACCTAGGCATTACAATATAACAATTTTACCTTACTTTTTGTTAAGCATAAGTAGCAGATTGTGCTTAAAAAATAAAAAGATGGGAAAATAATTAAACGGATTGCTTCGAAAATTGACTCCTGGTTTTTTAAGCTCTAGACAAACGGACTGAATTGCAACTGCATTCGGACTGAAAAATTGAAGTTGCCGTGCACTTTGCAAATTGCAGAACTGCAAACTGCTGCGAGGTCGGTGTGCAACTCCAGTATAAATGTATCAAAATATTAATTGAACCCATGTTTCACAATTTGATACATAAAACGTACGCTATACCTTAACGAGAATTAAACAAAAGAATCGGGAGTGGTCTCCCCTTCACTTTCACGTATATCGGAAAAGACTCAAAAGTTGTTAAAAACCTCATATTTTGATGTCATTCATGCATGTTAAATTCGGTTACAATAAGTTAAAGCACATTCTAGTTTTCGTGCTAACACAAAGACACACAGAAACACACACAGACATAATTACAAAAATTGGTACTGGTCTCCCCTTGACTTTCTCGTATATTGGAAACGACTCAAAAGTTGATAAAAATCTTATATTTTGATGTCATACATGCATGTTAAATTTTGGTCACCCATCTGAGTACCGACCGCGCACTTGGTTGCTTAACTTTCGTGATCGATGACTCAAAATTTGATAGACACCTTATATTTTGATGTCATACATGCATGTTAAATTTGGTTAGTTATCGTGCTAACGCACAGAGACACACAGACATAATTCCAAAAACTGTATTTTTGGACTCAGTGAGGTCTAAAACGTGTAAATTCGTCAAAATCTCGAGGTCGATTTTTTTCACGATTACAAAACTTCCTCTAATACTAAGTATACGAGAAAATAAAAACGGTATTTTTGGACTCGGGGAGGTCCAAAACGTGTAAATCCGTCAAAATCTCGAGTTCGAATTTTTTGACGATTACAAGACTTTCTCTATATTACGTATACGAGGAGTGACAAAACTTTCATTCAAACAAAAACTAATTATGTAACTAAAAATGACTTTACCTGAAAGGGAATGAAATTCTCCTAACTATACAAGCATGACTAGGATTAAAGAGTATAGAGTAAAAGAAACAGCTTCGTCGAATCACTTAATAAATTTTACACACACAGTCATGTACACTGCAAAGAGTTCAATCGACGAAGACAACTCGGCTGGGCAGCGTTCGGAAAGCTACGTGGCATATTCTCGGCCCATCTACCGTTGTGCCTCAAGAAGAAAGTCTTTAATTCCAGTGATGACGTATGGAACCGAAAAGTGGCCACTTACACCCAAAGGGCGATGTAGAGGGCTATGCTCGGAGTTTCTCTGCGTGATTGTATCAGAAATGATGAGATCCGCAGGAGAACCAAGGTCACCGACATAGCCCAAAGAATTGCGAACCTTAAGTGGCAGTGGGCAGAACACATTGCGAGGAGGACGGCGGCCATTGGAGCGGAAAGGTCCTCGAGTGGCGGCCACGCACCGGGAAACGCAGCGTTGGTAGGCCCCCCACAAGATGGACTGACGATCAGGTGAGGGTCGCGGGAAGACGCTGGATGCAGGCAGCTCAGGACCGAGATCTTTGGGGGATGCCTATGTGTCCAACAGTCGGCGTCTCTCTGTTGAAAAACTGATGACGATGATGGACGTTTAACCGACCCGTATTCACAAACGTTACTATGGGGTCTCATAGTGCGTGTGGACGCACAGGGTCATCAAAACCTATTCGCAGACAATACTTGACTGGGGATCGGCACTCTCCGTATTTAAAGGATAACTCATATGTCGGGATGTCAAACGTAACATCTAGCTAGATCTTAGACATTGGATCCTTTGTCTAAGAGCTAGATGGTACAATGGTACAAGTTTAAAGTTTGAAGGTTTAAAGTAATAAAACGTCAATAAATTCAAAGAAGAGAACGCAAACGAACCAATTACAGAGCTCTTTTCAACGAAATGCGTTTATCCAGGCCAAGAGTCGGAGTATTCTTTGTGAATTGAAACGCTTGCCATACTGCACTCACTGAGAAATGCCTTATTTTGCATATTTTACTTATACTTACAAGTAATATTTTTGAATACTTGATGCAACGTTCTTTTGTCCATCTATGTAGTTGCTGGAGATTTTTTTTTCAAATGCTATATACTAAGGCACGTATTATAGAATGAGTCTCAAGAATCAACGCTGACTTGAGCGTCGTACGTCTCTACCACTTTGTGTTTGATAGAAAGTGACAAACGATTCTCAAGACATGATTGATTTCGATTCTCAAGACTCCTTCTCATTTAGTTTTGAGTCAGGACATCACAGGACTATTTATTCCTTCTTATCCCGTGCGTGTTATAAAATCCGGCTCGAGGAGTTTTGTACAGACCATCGCAACAAGGGGTTACACGTGCAAACCACTCACAAGATCATTTTCAAGGTGGGACTTAGCGATTGCATTTCTGCATAGAAATATGTAGCTGTTAAGTAAGCTCATATTAGTATGAAACACCCGAAGTGTCTTTCTATATGTATTTTCAATGTTCTAAACATCTATTGAAACAAACCAAAGCCGATAAGAGGGGAACTCGATACAAAACAAAATGAATAGCTCCTGGCATGGCCTTAATGTGTTCCGTAGCTAATTTATCGCAGTTTGTGTTCTTCCTCGAGATATTTGAGGCCTTAGTAAACAAACCTAATTTACATCTTTCAAGTTAATACGGCTAAGTGAACTGTGATTTTGCATGTTACTAAGCTAATATCGTTACAAGAGCTGATTTACACAAGCGAATTAAACGTAAATTATAATCATAATCATTTTCCATAATATGGAGACGTAAGCTCAATTAATAAATATAAAAGTTATTCCAAAAACACACAAATACTCCCAAATACTGAATTGGATGTTCCAATTTTTAAAATACTAATTTCAAATTTCCGAATAATTAAAATATACATTTGTAAAAACGACTCCTTATTACCTTAAGTTATAAATACAATATTTCTGTTTTCCGAATTTATTTTGTTGTATTTTTTTAAATATATTGTCCTAATGACCTATTGAACTTAATTTTAGTAATATTTTTTTTATTAATATTATTACGTTTAATGAAATCATAAATTAGCTGGATCCGCAGGGTCAGTTAGTTTTCAATAAAAGAAATAAAAAAGCAGTATCTATGCACATAATTGGCAATATGAATATCAGAAAAAAAGGAATGAAAGAAGGTGGAGTAAGTGGTGGAGTATTAATATAATATATAAATGAATACTGACTGAATGACTGACTGACTGACAATTCCACGCACAGCCCAAAGCGCAAAAGTAGCGTAAAACGCATAAAAACATGGTCCATGGCCTTTCAGTTACAAATTAAGAATGACGCATTTTAAGATTTTTGGAAATTCAATCCCTAAGGGGGTACAATAGGGGATGAAAGTTTGTATGGAAATCCGTCATTTTTTAAGTAAAATTTATGAAAATTTGTAAGGTATATGGCGCTTGGGTTAGAAAAAATAATAAGAAATTTTAAATGCTGCCCGAAGTAACTATTCTACGTGGACGAAGTCGCGGGCATAAGCTAGTATAATATATATTTCCACGCTTACACCAATTATCTAGCCCAAAGTAAGTATCATTAAGAACTAGAGTTATAGATACTAGATAAGGGATTTTTTTATATACTCATGAAACAATTATTTTAGATATTTTTATAAAAAAAAAATTAACTAAATATACAGGGTGTCCCAGAAGCCGACGTCAAGCCGAAAGCAGGTGGTAGACTAACTGTTATATGTTATCAGAAAAATATAAAAAAAAATCTAAGTTAGCTATTTAAAAAAAAATCTAGCATTTAAAAAAAATCGATAACATCGGCATATTCTTCTAATTTGCAGCAGCTGGCTTTAAATTTAAGATTAGAGTATACAGAAACACTATTCAGTATTACAAAACAAAAGAAAATGTTTAGAAAAGTCAAGAATTGTAGCAACAACAGTGAAAAAACGGTCACAGGGTGTAAATTTTATCGATTTTTTTAATGCTAGATTTTTTTTAAATAGCTAACTTAGATTTTTTTTTATATTTTTCTGATAACATATAACAGTTAGTCTACCACCTGCTTTCGGCTTGACGTCGGCTTCTGGGACACCCTGTATAAACAACCACGACTCGCAAACAAATACTCGTGTTCGTCACACTAATATTTGGCGCTACCAGGATGCGATCCCGGACCGCTTGATGTGTAGACACCTATACTAACCACTCCACCGAGACAGGACGGCATCTAAAAGTGGTTTGGTTACGAATTCTGAAAGACAAATGTTTATGCTAACAGAAGGAACGACTTCGTTGAGATTCATCTATTCGTACGTCTCCAAAAAAAAAAACTTTTAAGTAACTAGCGATTTATTTTCCTAAGCCTTAATTTCATAATATTTTAAGATTGATTTTAATTTTCTTTGTTAGCAAATTCTAGGATATTGAAAAAATCCGCTTACAATTATTTTATTAGGGATATTGTCTACATACCTTTTTTATTTGATCTTATCCGATATGGCGGATATTGACAGCTTCAAAATTGACTACCTATACGAGTATCTATACGTAACTTTTTACAGATAATTTTTTGTGATTTGCAAATACTGAATAAGAAAAAATATCTCTTACAGCTATTTGCACAAGAATATTACCTAAAAGTTTTTATAATATTTACATTTGTAGAACAAGAGCTCATGAAAAACAAGAAATTGAAAAAAAATGCCGATTTACAGTCAACATCAGTAATTTCATAGGTCAAGACACTGCACAAGACGTGATACTTAGAAACTACATTGTGAAGTTTCAGTGAAGGACCAACAACTAAATGCGGTTGCTTGAGTGCATCGAAATCCAATTATTCCGGGACTCAAGTACAACACTGCTAAGCTTTGTTCCTTGTTTGGTTATTAAGATAGAATGAAAGGTAAGTAATTACAGTATTTTTATCTCTAATACGCGGGTGAGCTGTGCATGACTGTCATGCAAATATGTGCACATTGTCTATGTGTGCGTCAGTGCCTAAAGCTGCCTAAAGCTCTACTAAACCTCTCATAGAATTACGAGCGTGATCGTATGTACAAATGCAACATTCAAACAAGGCAACTCGTTTCAATTAATGAATGGAATTCACCGCCAGCCAGAACGTGTGTCTGCCTTCCTACAATCCAGGTCAATCAAAAGAGACTCGAAGAAGCACCTTGCAGGAGGCAAGGCGAGGGTGGCTAGCGCGACGGTTTATCGCTGGTTCTTTATTGTGTTCCCTAACTTTTTTTTTCCATAATTTAATGTGCCCTAATTTTTTTTGCCCCATTCATCATTTGTCCGAATGATAACTTGCCTATAATTTTATTTTACAGAAATCTATAGCGCAAGCAACAAGCATGCATCGTGCAAGCAAGTACGCAGCATACAAGCAATCATGCAGCATGCAAGCAAGCATGTAGCATGCCAGCAGGTATACAAACAAGCATGCAGCATGCAATAAAACATGCAGTAAAGCAAGCATGCAGCAGGCAATACAGGCAATACTACTCGTGGTCACAAGTCTAACCTAACCTCACCTAGGTTTATTTTCGCATTCATGGTTTTTCTTTAAAGCAGGGCGCTTCAGGCGCCCTTACCCCCCAAGCAAGGGGGGACCAGCCCCCCTGCACCCTACCGGCAAGCATCCCGCAGGCAGGCATACAGCATGCAATGCAAATATGCATACAGCATGCAATGCAAGTATGCATACAGCATGCATTGCAAGCCAGATATCATGCAATGCGAGCAAGTATACAGTATGAAATGCAAGCATGCATGTAGCATGCAAGCAAGCATGCAAACAAGCAATCAGCATGCAAGCAAACATGCAGCAAGCAATACATTGCTTCGCTAATTCCGCTATGCGTGGTCATATGTCTAACCTAAACTAACCCAGCTTTATTTTCATATTTATGGTTTTTCTTTAAGCCGGATGACAACCGAAGCTAACGGAGGTTGCTTCTTGAAGCGATTGTTAATAATACTCTAGGGGTAGGGCAGAGAAGTCTGCGTGGAGTCGGATTTACAGCGATCCATTTATGTCGCCAAAACTTAATTTTAGCAGATGTTTTAGGACTAACTATTTCATTATGAATCAACATTCGGAATAATGTACATTATATAATACAATACTTTGGGCATGTGACTTTATGTCGTGCAAAATTGGGAGTTTCAAGTATTATAGTACTCGTTATTATAACATAATAGTGTTAGAAGTAAAGTTATTGATGTAAAACAAAATTTCGAATTTTTGAACATTATGGTTACTGAACTTTATAGCAAACGTGTTATGGATAATGATTATCGGACACACAATTTTAGGAGATGTAAGAGAGTACGTTTGTCTCTCGCACTATCTTCGCATTTCGACTCCACTTCAGTATTATTTGTCATTGTCAATATCTCTTTATGTTTACCAGAATGTTCAATTATTTTTCCCATCCAATTAAAATGCTTTTCCATTATCAGTTTTAAATAATACAACCAGAGTCTAGTGTATTGTAACAATCTAGAAAACAATAACAATTGACGTTGGCATCACGCCGTTTGTCAATTTCATTTCTTTACAACTGTAGTAATAATTACCGTCGCATCGCGTTGAAACAATACGGCATTAAGAATGCATTCTATTGTAAACTATGAAAATATGAATTCGTCGAACGAAATTGAATTGGATAGAGAGACGAAGTGCACTTGCATACCTGTTCAAATTTAAAACAAAAGACAGACGTGGAAATAATTACATTTTTCAATTAATGCAAATTAGTAAGTATATGTTCCGTAATCTTCCTACGTCATTCCATTTTACACTAATATTTTAGTAGTTCATGTAACTGTCACATAATATAGGTTATTAAAGCACGAGTGGGTGTTCAAAAAACAAGCCTTGTCGAGTTTTTAATAATGTCTATAAATACTAAGTTATATGCAGTTCGCACACTGCTGTACCGGCTGTACCTATCTACATTCATAATCAGTTTGACACGCTCTGACCGTGGGAAGCACGGCCAGATGTGCAGAAAAGAGAGAAATAAAAGATAGGTTAAATTTAACACTATTTATTAAAATAAAGGGCGTGAGTGGGGTTTCGCACTGGGGTTCTCGCACTTTAGAAAGAGAGACTTAGCTTCAGCGGTTAGCGCAGGAAGCGGCAGGAACCAGGCACGTCGACTACCAGCGTGGTCGGCGTGGGTTCAGCTTCGGCCGGTAGGGTGGCACGAAGCACAGCAGCGGAGCAGCAGGGTAGGCGGCTGCCCGTAGATAGGATCCCCTAGTTCGGGGATCGCGTACTACAGTTAATAACTTCAAGAAGGATTACTAAACTATAGCTGGAGAAAATGGAAGAAGAGGCCCAGTTTCTCCGAGCTACGCCTTAAATACTAGGATTGTTCTGGAACCTTCCCAAAAATTTGTAGTGGGAGTTCCGTTTAGTGAATAATTCAACCATAACCAAAGGATAGTTTATACAGAGTAAGTGAATCTATGGTTGAAGTAGCAGTAAATTATGTAAACAAAATAATTTAAATTGTTTATCATAATATTATCCAGGCAGAAAGTACAAGTTAAAATATATTAGTTATTTAATTAATTTATGGCACAAATTAGATGGGCCAAAAGGCTTGTATACAAAGTTCGAGATATTTTTAAAATGGAGGGTATTCAGAATCATTATTATAAATAATAGAATTTAGAAGCGGGTATCGGCGTCAGCCGACATGAGAACTGTCATTAGTAAACAGATCAAAACAAGTTAACAATTGCTGTGTTTATATTTGTTTTAAAAACAAGTAAAAGTTAATATTAGTCTAGAATATTTAATTATTATAGTTGATAGTTATGTGATGCTTTGTTTTGTATGGATTTTTTATTAAAAATCAACGTAAGTATATTGGGAGACGGTTTAGACCGTGACATATCCCCCCCTTTAGTGTAGGATTTTGCTTGACAAAAATCCCCTAAAGAAGTCTACACTCTCAAAAAGAAACTAAAACTTCAGAGTAATAGTTATATAGAACATTCAGACACTCAAGATACAACACAACTGCAAGAGAGTACCCTGCAACATTGACGAGAGGTATCGACAATACAAGATTTAGAGTCTTGGTAGTACCTAGGACTACAGATGCGAGGCAAAAGAGAGTAATCCAGTTGTTTAGCAACCGAAAAACAATAAGGTCACAGCTGTGAAAGTAAAATCAAGAGATACTTCAAAGTATTCTATAAAAGAATAAGAGCGCAGTTTAGGTACAGCATTCTCCAGTTAAAAATGGAAAAAATGGAAGGGATTTTTTTGAAAAATTGTTTAGCAATTTTATTTTTATTATAGAAAATTTTGTAAAAAAAAACAAAGCAATAAAATCACGACCAGTAAAAGAATTCAACAAAATTTTCATTTGGTTAGAGCCAAATGCATTTGTGAACAAAAAAACAAGACAGCTTTATAAGATAAGGAACTGTTTCCTTATTTTAACAATAATTATATTTTGTTTTAAATTATTCAAAAGGAAACAATACATCAGAATGTATGTTTTGTTGTATTTTAAATGTTAGTTATAGTTTTTGAAATTATTATATTTATAGTTTTAGACTATAAATTCAATAATTTTTTAAGATTGTTTTTATGTTAGTAATTTTAATATTTTACATTAGTTAAGAGTATTTATTTAGTTTAAAATCTTTGATATGCCAAGATCCTAGATTTTTACCTTTCATATCAACCAATTCATAGACCAAGGGCGATAGTTTAGATTTAATACGACATTTAATATATTTAGGAGCAAGTTTTTTAGAAAATTGCTTATCTTTGTCGCTTTGATAGTAAGTTTTTCGCCAGACAATATCATTAACGTTGAAGTCAAAGTTTTTGCGACGAAGATTATAAGGACCACAATTACGAGTGACAGAGTTTAGTTTTCTACTGTCCAAACAGAACCCATATTTACCGTTTTTCTTAGGTGTAAGAATAGGATTAGACCAGGGGCTTTCGCATGGTTCGACAACGTCCTCTTTAGGCATCTCATCTAGTTGATCGTATGAAAAATCATGTTTAGGTTCGTCAAGAGCTATGCTAGTAATATTAGTCTCCTGAGATGCATTGACTACTAGGCTATCGAGTTCACCAGGAAACAACCCAAAAGTTCTCCAGAAATCCATACCTAAGATTAGATTGTTTTGTATTTCTGGTACAATATAAAGTTTTATATTATAGGTTTTGGTATTAAAAGTTAAAGGTAAAATAAGGTATTTAGTAGCGTAAAATCTTTGACCGCCAGCTGCAGAAAGCTGTAACGGATTACAAGAATAAATTTTATAATTTTTGAAATATTCATTAGAACTATTGCCCAATAAAGATACATCTGAACCAGTATCCAACAGACCAACGAGTTTCTTATCATTAACATACACGTTTGTATAAGGACGTGAAAATACATTTTGCGATTCCAGGATTGGAGACACAGAGTGGTTAGAAAAGACGTCCGAAACAAAGGATAACCACTGATTCCACTCGGTCTCACTGCAGAGATTATTAAATTTTGAGCGATCAGAGCCGCTAATACTCCCATCCTGACAAACTAGTTTTTTTGGGTTGCATTTAGTGCAATCCGGAGTACGTACACCCTTTTCCCCACACTTAAAACATATTATTGTTCTTGGTTGTGGACAAGCCTCTAGACTATGCGAGTTAGTACGACACCTCGGGCAGTATAGAGTTGCTGAAGCTACAGCAGTAACAAAAAACTTCGGTTTTATAGTACCGTTATAAGATTTATGGGTAGGTTTTTCAACACTAACAGAAGCGCTGGATTTGCCCTTATAAGCGAACTCAGGAGCTAGAGTTGAAGAACTAGGAGCAGAAGGCTCATTAAATTTTTTAAACTGGCATTGTACCTTTTCGAAATTTTGGCATACAGCCTTAAGCGTGTCAATATTTAATATTGGCCAAACAGAAGCTAATGCGTTAGCATAACAAGGTCGGATGTTATGTGTAATGATCTCCAATTTTTCAACCTCAGGCAAGGGCTTAGTAAGACGAGAGAACATGCCATCCATTATAGATAGGTAAATACTAATATTTTCGCCTTCGCCTTGAAAACGACACCTAATTTCTGACAAAAATTGGTAGTCAAAATCATGTGGACTAAAATCCGATTTTAAAGCATCAACGACCTGAGACCAACTATCCACCTTGGGCTTAATGCACCGGAACCAATGAAGAGCATCGTCCGTGAAAATTTCATAGCCGAAAGACAGCAACTTATCATGATCAATGCCTCTTGCCTCAACAAATTCGTCCACTTTTTGAACGAACGCACGCACACACGACTTGCCATTAAATTTTAGTTTTGATAAATCCGGAGTACGGTTTTTATCAACAGTTAGACCAATGATTGCCCTTTGCAAATCGTCAACAGATAAGGTAGTCTTGCTAGATGGTGACAATGTTCTAAGCTCGGTCATTTGCGACTCAAAATTTTGTTTGCAGTCGGAAAGAACCGCATCCAAATCATTCTCGTCCACCTCGATCCTATTTAACCGGTGATAAATATGGTTGAGTAAGACTTCCGTTCTCAAAAATAAATTTTTATCGAATTTGTTATTTAAAGATTTTATATTTTTAAAAGATTTATCTAAACAGGCCACAACTCCGTCTAAATCCTCAGAAGGAGGCAAATATGAAAGTGAAATTGTTTCAGTTGGAAACTCCTTACTCAATTTCACTATCTGCTTTCTTAATTCGAACACAGTGTCAGCCGGAGTTTGACCGCGCAAAGCAACCTCATATTCGAGCTCAGATTTTTGTAATGAGAGGAAATTAATACTTGTATTTTCCGCCATAGTAAAGTACAACACTATAACTTACAAAAGAGACTAAGGCGAGTGTGTGCGAAACAATTCAATTGCAGCGTTAGAGAAAAAAAAAAAAAAAATTAAGTGGGTAGCTATTAAAAAATTAACAACTGGCAAAAATTAAACTTTTTTTAGTAAAAAGAATAGTAATAGCTTAGGGCTATCACCCAATGGAAATTAATTATAAAATATAATTAAATTAAATATAATTTAACTAAAAATAAAAAAAACATAGGTACCCACCTAAACAAAAATTAAAATAAAAAAGAGAAAAAAAAAAATGAGAACCACAGAGCGAAGAACCCTGAGCGAGTTGGGCCGGCTAGCTCAGTCGGTAGAGCATGAGACTCTTAATCTCAGGGTCGTGGGTTCGTGCCCCACGTTGGGCGCCACTGACACGCTCTGACCGTGGGAAGCACGGCCAGATGTGCAGAAAAGAGAGAAATAAAAGATAGGTTAAATTTAACACTATTTATTAAAATAAAGGGCGTGAGTGGGGTTTCGCACTGGGGTTCTCGCACTTTAGAAAGAGAGACTTAGCTTCAGCGGTTAGCGCAGGAAGCGGCAGGAACCAGGCACGTCGACTACCAGCGTGGTCGGCGTGGGTTCAGCTTCGGCCGGTAGGGTGGCACGAAGCACAGCAGCGGAGCAGCAGGGTAGGCGGCTGCCCGTAGATAGGATCCCCTAGTTCGGGGATCGCGTACTACAGTTAATAACTTCAAGAAGGATTACTAAACTATAGCTGGAGAAAATGGAAGAAGAGGCCCAGTTTCTCCGAGCTACGCCTTAAATACTAGGATTGTTCTGGAACCTTCCCAAAAATTTGTAGTGGGAGTTCCGTTTAGTGAATAATTCAACCATAACCAAAGGATAGTTTATACAGAGTAAGTGAATCTATGGTTGAAGTAGCAGTAAATTATGTAAACAAAATAATTTAAATTGTTTATCATAATATTATCCAGGCAGAAAGTACAAGTTAAAATATATTAGTTATTTAATTAATTTATGGCACAAATTAGATGGGCCAAAAGGCTTGTATACAAAGTTCGAGATATTTTTAAAATGGAGGGTATCAGAATATTTGTTATAAATAATAGAATTTAGAAGCGGGTATCGGCGTCAGCCGACATGAGAACTGTCATTAGTAAACAGATCAAAACAAGTTAACAATTGCTGTGTTTATATTTGTTTTAAAAACAAGTAAAAGTTAATATTAGTCTAGAATATTTAATTATTATAGTTGATAGTTATGTGATGCTTTGTTTTGTATGGATTTTTTATTAAAAATCAACGTAAGTATATTGGGAGACGGTTTAGACCGTGACAAGTTTGAAATAAAAGAAAAAATCTTAGGTCAATTTTAGGTTTTCCGAAAATAGGTTGCTCTTTTCAATATTTTTTTCCATGTAATCTTCATAACATTTTTTTTTGTTACAAACTATAATGTTATCTTAGTGGCTTTTCGCAAAATAGCAGGTGGAGTAACATTTTCATCGACGTCACTTCTATCATCAGATAGTTTATAAATTGATATTGTGATACCTATATATACGAAAAAAAAATACATACAAAATGGCGCCAAATCTATATTCAATTCAATGTTAGTTCTGCGCGAATCAAGCTTTTCGTACTGTTGGTGTTTTTACTAATTCTCAAGAGTCAACTAACTCAATTTGGCTGACTGAAACACATTTGACTTGTTTGTTTATTAAGAAAAATAGTTGTAATCAAGTCGCATTGGTCATTATGTTACAGTTTTATTTTTACTTTCTCGTATAAGTACGTAGCATAGAGGAAGTCTTGTAATCGTAAAAAAATCGACCTCGAGATTTTGACGGATTTACACGTTTTAGACCTCCCTGAGTCCAAAAATATTTTTTTTGGAATTATGTCTGAGTGTGTGTGGCTGTGTGCCTGTGCGTTAGCACGATAACTTGAGTTTGCTTTAACTTATTGCAACTAAATTTAACATGCACATGAAATATAGACATCAAAATATAAAGTTTCTATCAACTATTGAGCCGTCGATCACGAAAGTTAAGCAACCAAGTGCGCGGTCGGTACTCGGATGGGTTTAACACATGCATGCAAAATATAAGGTTTCTATCAACTTTTGAGTCCTTTCCGGTATACGAGAAAATCAAGAGGAGACAACTCCCGATTTGTTAAATTTTTATTTGTATTATCAGTGTTAAAAAGTATGACTATATAGGTTTTTAGATATCTTATTTCGAATATTAAAACATAAGTGTTGAATAAAATTTTTTACTACTATGGCAGAGTATTATTTTTTTTATATTCAACATTTTTTTTATTAGACATTAAGATGTTCCTAGTCTTCATATCACCTGATGGTAAGTGAAGAGCTTCACGCGGCTCTGGATCAGAGTAACATATATCTTTAACGGTTGGTTGAGATCTCCACATCTCTTTGAAGTATTTGTTTTTATCTATTGGGACAACTCGATGTAGAGTAAAAAATCGGCAGTGGTCTCCCCTTGACTTTCTCGTATATATACCGGAAACGACTCAAAGGTTGATAGAAACCTTATATTTTGCATGCATGTTAAACCCATCCGAGTACCGACCGCGCACTTAAAAACTGTATACAATGCCAAAAGGTTAAAGTCAATCGACACACAGTCTCACGTTTAGGCAATTTTGAGAAATGTGGTAGATTCAGTTGTGTAAAAAGTACATTTATTAAGTAATAGCTAACATCGATTTGAGATAACAAGACAAATTCCTTGTAAACTTATGACTATTTGTGTCTATTGTGTACTATTTCAGAAATATAAATTGTAATTCTAGATAAAACGATTAGGTAATTTACATTGTTTAATTCTGCATTACAGCACCCCGGGGCATTGACATAGTGAATATTGTTGGCCTCTACGGTGATTATTTTTATTAGCAGAATAGGTCACTTTGCCAACTACCCAAAGGGACAAGCTTTTTTTGTATCCTTAAAGTCACGGTCTAAAAAGAATGATGCAATTGTCCTTACTAAGTAATTATTACTGACTACCTTTGTTCTGTGTCACCAAGTAAATATTTGATATGAATGATTTAGCCTAACTATAAGTAACAATCGTAATTAATATACACAAATTAGCTTGGGACGAATTGCAGAACAGATTTTTTATTATTTTTGGCTTTCTTCAACTCGTCCTAAATGGGCCGTAGGTATGTGGGACCAGATGACGAACTACTCGTTATATTGTTCTAATATTGTAACAAAGGAACATTCTTAATTGTAATATGTATAAGCTGGCCTATATTGTTTACACAGAGATTTTGTTGTAGTACTCCAGTAGAGGTAACTTGTTACGTAGTATTTTTAAAATGAGTAAAGATTAAATTGTAATATTTTTCTATGTTTTTTCAAATTGTAGGAGGGGGAGTACGGTAGCGACACATTAGTACAATATACCATTGTTTCAAGTCAGCATATTTGTACGTAGCAGGGACTGGCAAGCCCAGTCTTCCCCGGTTCTTTATGGGCGCACCTCGCGTCCAATAAACGGTTCTCTAACCTAATAACCATAATATTGGAGTCAGGTTATACGACCTAAAACTAATAGGTAAAATCTCTTTTCCATTCTTTGGAGCTGCTGAAAGAGATTTGTTTGAGGAATAAACAGTACCTACTTACCTTTGTACAATTATCTGTGTGATGTATGTAATTGCTTTTGTGTTTTGCATTAATTGTAAAATGAAAAATAAAAATAATAATAGAATATTCGATCTATATTCAGAAAGAAAGTTCTGCGTTTCCAGTAGAGCCCCTTGCAATTTAAAAGAATAGGTGAAGAAAAAGCGTATCGTTATTATGTATTACCAAACCACCAAAATTTTGATGCCAACTAAAGAATTTTGAGCTGTGTACATTGATAAATACTTATCAATGGGGCGGATCTCCTGCACTTAATCTTTCAAAATACTGGAAAGACAAAACTGACTTGTTCTATTAAATACTTAGATAAAGAATCCTTTGATAGGGAGGATTGATATTGATATTCAACCCTTCTTGGGACTAGTGTCCATCAAAAACTGAAGACATCTAATTCTGATGTCCTACATACCAGGGTCCTTATCACGCTATTTACAACGTTTTTACCAAAAACAAATCGTTGTCTTCTACTTCTTCTTTTAATTCGATGGCGTTCGCGACACATAAAGATTACGCATTTTGCCAATGTCAAGTGAAAATTTACATAAAGTAACAGAAAATTGTACGGTAGAATGAGATAAAAATGGTGTCTCCCAACACGTGTTTTTACAACAAGAACTCGGGAGACACTCCCAAATACGTCATTGGCCAAATCATTGTCGTTTTCATAAATTATAATAACAGTTTGACAGCTGTCAGCTGTCACAACTTATGAAAACGATAACGATTTGGTTTTGGTAAAAACGTTGAAAATACCCAGGGGCCCGATCGCGGTAAATCATTTCAAGTCGAACGCAGATGAAACACGAACGCTGTCAAAGTTACGTTTCTGTTAAGCCCTGTCCGCACAGCGATAAATAATATCGCGTTCAAATTGAACGCAATATTATTTCCGCGCGAATATATTATCGCTGTGCGGACAGGGCTTAACAGAAACGTAACTTTGACAGCGTTCGTGTTTCATCTGCGTTCGACTTGAAATGATTTACCGCGATCGGGCCCGATCGACGGGCATATTGACTATTGGAGAAGAAGTTGATAAATATTTAACGCCCGTACAGTCAACAGCAAATGCTTTGGATTAAAATCTTAAGCTGCAGATATTTGATTCGTAAATGATTACGTAGACTACAACAAGTTCAACAAAGATTTTTCTTTAATTTATAAGTTTAAGTTATGTTTAGGATCATCTATTTCTGCTCTGCTATGAGCTGTAGACATCATTTAGGGGCGAAAGTTTTTGCAAAGTTATTGTTAATTCGCATTATTCCATTTCATTACAATACAATATTTAGTTTATTCATTGTCTACTAAGTTTTACAGAACAATCATGTTTGTACGAACAGACCGTCCTTTTCGTAGCCTAAATCTACTTGCTTCTTGATACCTTCGAGCTTCCAATACACAACTGGACTTCTTATACCTACTGGTCTCTTATACAGAAGAAGTAGTAGATCCTCGTCACATTATCCATCCTCTCACAAAGGATTCTTTGTCTAAGATTAAATATTATTTACAGTTTATATACAGGATGTAAAAGACATGAACGTACAGTCAAACGAGAACCATGTATTCTGTGGGTGGTTCCTGGGGAGCTTATTTTCTCGTGTCACAGGCCATTATTATCTATATTATTGAGATTAGAATATTTAATTAATTGTCAAAACCTTGAAGAACTACTACTCTCTTGAGGCATCATAAATAAAACCGCTTAATTGTTGTTTTCATATAATAAAATCACATTTGAAACCTGAAATCGGGGGCATTTTACCGATTTTCGACGTGTCACACGCGTCTCGCTTGCAGTATTATCATTAATATTATTTTAACTATACGTGATATTACCATAATTTATATATCATTAAAAAAAAAAGAAATGCCTCTATTCTAATATAAAATTTTATATAAAAACCTATCAATTTAGAGAAGTTAAGCCGTTTTAAACATTTGTCACGCGGCGGGCTTAAATTGAACCCCATGACAAGATGGGTGTATTTCAGTAGTGTAAATATGAGATAAACCTTCAGTGATTGCTTGTCAAGGGTCTCTAGATGTGTCCTGAATTTCAGATAGAGGAGTTGTATCATTCGCGTACAAGCATAACTTTACAGATCAGTTCTTATTTCAATTTTAATTTTGGTACACCTGGGTAGGTAAGATCTGTGGGTCGATTTAAAAATAGAAATGTCAACCTATGGTTAAAACTGTTTCTAGAATATGATTTCCTTTCCATCTGAGTTTACTATGAGGTAAAAATATCTCCGATATTATTGCAAGTTTTTGAGTAGTTGATCAAAAACAAAATTGTCATGATCAGATCCATGGTCCTAAACAGATCCATGGTCTCAAATCTATGGATATTTTCCCATGGATCTGATGTTGAAACACCACATGCATGAAACTTACAGGCAAACACCTTGACATAAAAATATATTGACATCAGTGAGTATCTAATCATCGTAATTAAGTATATTTTTCTAGCATAGAAAAAAAATCGTTTAAAAGAGTGGCCTTTCAATGTGTACCTAAGTTATAGTATTTCAAAAATTTTAGTTCTGCAGGCGGTTTTTAATTTCATTTAAAATTTGTTTCAAAAGAAGTTGTTTGTCTCACAGTATAAAAAAAAATATTTTTACAAAGAAGTTGTTTATCTCACAGTAATTATTTTTTACAGTAAAACTCCTAATTTAAGGATGAAAAATAACAATAATAATTGGTGAGTGACCGATAGCATAAACCAATAAATAAAGATAAGCACTCAGAAACGGTACAATGTTTGCATTGAATAATTTTATCGAATCGTGTGATCGGCATCATAGTCACGAAATTATCAGACACCGTAATATACCGTACACATTTTCCGGTATCTTCCATTCTATTCACGGCTTAGTTTCCATCAACATAAAGATCACGCTCCAAGCACCTACATTTCTGAAGTAGTGTCACGAGTATTTTCTGATATTATCGTATGGAGGTGCTAATTTGTTAATAAGTTGTAGGTATCTTCTACTGCTTATTCAGTGGTCATCTAAAATTCTACCAATAATAGCGGCTAGTGCCAACGAAGCGTTAACTAGCTATTTATTGTATTACAACTATTGACAGAATGAATCAAATTATTCGCTTCTCAAGAGTATGCGGGAGCGGGATAGATATTAGATATATGTCAAAAGCATATTCATTTAATAAAATTATATTAACGTAAGTCGTGGAATTTTGTTACTGGCCTAGGAGTCTTATATTATAAACATTGCTCCCTACTTCGATTTAGTGCCGGTGCAGATCTTGATACCAAATTTATACGCGACATCTATATCTATTATTCTATACTAATAATAATTAATATTTTATAGAGGATGGAGGACGAGGAATCAGATGGGAGAAAGCTATAAGCCTCCCCGTAAAGCATAAAAAATCCAAGTGTTATTTTTCAAATTTAAAATTTCAATGCTCTCTCTTGCTCCATTACGATGTCCCAATCACTATCTATCTATTTACGAGTATATCTCAAACCATTCATTGAGACCAATTCAATCAGACTAAACTGAAAAATCTCTTCTGAAATCAGGAGTTAGGATACGGCAAATTCCAGATGAACCAGTATCAGCATTTAATGCGGCGATAAAATAATCTGAATTAAGGATTTTAAAAAAATTAAAGGAGGTAACAAAGATAATAGGTTGGCAGGTAGGTGAAGGATAATTTTTAGTAGAAAGTAGCTGCTTAATAATTTTTAAGCTTTGTGTTAATTTAAGCTGGCTTTGATTCCCATAAACAGTGCACTCCGCCTAGTCATAAAAAAAAGTAGGTGTATAAATAGTTAGGTAATCAATTACTTTATTCGTTTGGAAGCCTATATTTACCAATAACACAATTTTTGTTTTCCCCTATTGATACTATATAGTCGCCATGTCATTATTTAAAGTACCTCGCCTATGATTTCATTCGCCAGTTCATTTAATCGCTGCCAAGTTATTTTTTTAAGTAACATAGTCGCCCTTTAAGTTGTTAGTTGCCTCGAAAATAGCCTTTAAGTTTTAGCATACCAAGTGTCTCCTTTTCACCCGACCAACGGCGAAGGCGAAGGGAAGGGTTATCATTTTAGCAATCTATGTATGTATGTATGTTTGGAATTTCGTATGTTCCTCCGTAGCGCCTAAACCAGTGTTTCTTAACCTGTGGTCCGCACTCTTTAAATGAAATTTAAATTAACCATAACGGACCATAATAATGAATCGATTGAAACCTGACACCTTATCATTGTGACACATTATCAAACTATTTATGCAATTTTAATGATAAAATCGGATCAACAGTTTAGGCCCTAAATGGTTCAGGCCCTAAATGAATAGTTTAGACCCTAAGCTATACATCCAATTTTGATAAATACGGTGTCATTCGATTCGTTATTATAGTTTGGGTAACAAAGGCTACATTTAAACCGACTCGAACAATAGGCGGATTTAATTTTACCTTGCAACCCCTAACATTAACCGATTTCATTCCTTCCTTTTTTCCGAAGTCGGGTTCCAATTTTATAAACTTTTTGCTTGTTATACTTCTTTATTTGTATTTTTCTTATATTTCTCTGAATTTTGGTATATTTATTTTCTCATAATATGTCATAACAGTCTGAAAGTATACGCCCACTAGTACTAGTAACCGTGGGTTTCATTTCAAGCAGTATTTGCTATCTTTGGAACCATCAATTAATTAGTTTCCAATTATAAGTAGCAAATTATATTGTACATTATCTCAAAAGGTCAAAACGTTCATATATGAACTAATATCTATTTCTTTCAGGGTATCATTTAAGCTATCGCCAATTTGATTAGTTTTGTGTTTCTTAAATAATAGGGTTTGCCCGCAAAATAGTATATTTGTCACCAAAATGTAATTACGAAACAACATAAAATCAATTCCACAATAAATCACCTAAAATCATAGAGAAATAGGATCTTGGTCTAGTACCAAATAAATGTTTTTTTATATGTATAATAGGTTTGTCCTAATAAGTATTTAAGCGAAATAATTTAAAGAGATCGCCAATAAATCATATTATGTCACTAGAAAATTTCATGAAGTTCCAAAAAAAATTAGGGTTGTCGTCATCATAGTTTTAACCAAAAGAGTACTAACTACTTAACTGGACATAAATATGTCTCCTCCACCCAGGGATCTTAATTACCACAGGTAGTATAAATATATTTAAACAAATTTTCTTCTTTCTTCAAATTTCTATCAGAATAGTAAATAAAACACTTAATTAAAGTCAAAATAATCAATATTTTTTGTTAAAAATAATAATCACTGAATAATCAGCGCTGGTTTGGATTTTAAAGAGCGCCCCCTTTTTCTTTTCTGGCTGATAAGCACATTTTTTGCTTCTGGTGGGGGGTTGTCTCCACCTCTTTGAACATATGTTCATTAAAATTAAAAATTTATGTATTGGTAGCGAATACAATTATTTTAATATCTGAACTACTAGTATAATATTATATTATATGTGTCTGAACGAAATAAAATGTAGCTACTGTATTGGTGACAAAATAACAAATAAAAAGGAGTCGCAGTCAAGGATCGATAATCGATTTATTTTCTGACAGATCTACCACTCTGAGCACAAAGCTATTATTATATGAACGAAAACTATTATTATATACTGACGTTTTTATTTTATTATACTTCAAAGTTTCATCTATTGACCAATAAATTACACATACAAAACGACATTGGGGGATGAAGTAGGATGTGGTTAAATGTATACCCATAATTTAAGTAGCTTTTCCTTCCTTAAAAATTTGGATGACTAAACCATTGAACACAGGTGTATGGCTTACATTACCGGTTCGTGACCAAAGTCCGCGAATCCCATCGTGAATTTGCAAAGTAATCTTGTCCATTTACATTGTTACTGAGGCGAGAAAGTCCGCTGCTGTCATAAATCAACATCTTAACAATTGAACGATCATGACGACGTCAATTATAATGGCTTTTGTTATGTATATTATATTATATTACTTTTTCACGAATCATCGTATGGCATAACTTTTATAGAAATCCGATGAATTTCCTGTTAATTAATATATTGTATGTATTTTAACATTATCACGAACCCAAATACAATCGAAATCACGAATACAAAAATATATTGAAATAGGACAAAATTAAATAATTGTTCAAATTATCACATTCTAAGGAGAAGTTCAACAAAATGTGTTTACCGGAATAACAAGTCCACGCGGTAAAATTCAGGTACTTATCAATGACAAATGTGACTTAACTCCGAAAAAATTGTAAAAATAAACCTTGTTTGAGATGAAAAACGAAGAGATTACTCTTTTGAACTGCAAACTATGAAATTAGAGCATTTATGGTATTTAATCAAAGTTGCCGAATTCATGCATACCAATCATTTACGTTAGTTTATCATGTACAAAAAAAGGAAAAAAATAAGAGTACCTATGTAACATTTTTTATTATTTGTTCTCATAATAAAATTATTGCATTCGATTTTTATGAAAGAGTCTACGAAAGAAAGTTTTATTACAGTCTATTTAATTAAATGTCAATAGTAAATTTGGGCGTAGATGTTTTCGACCCTAGACCAACAATTAAAAAATATGTCAAACAACTAGACCCTGAATCTGAGCCTTAGATGGATACATACTATAACCTTATCAATACTTTTGTTTTAATTTAATTTAGTTTTAATGTTTTATTTTAGTTTTACAGTTTGAATATTATTGTGTTGCTCACTTACTACGTAGATAGCAATGATGTGTCAACATAATTAGGGTAACAATCTAGTCCATAAGCATAATGTTATATATTTAATGCATGTATTTTAATTGTTATCTGTTTTGTTGTTCATATAATAAATAAAAAAAAATTAAAATTAAATTAAATTAAAAATTAAATAAATATGAACGAAGTTTACTTGTATTCATCTAATGCACTACAATTTTATTGGTAATCCATCTCTTATTTTACACATATAGGTATTAACATTAATTTGATAATCCATACCTGGGAACACTTTTTGTTTATCTGAGAACGAAAATATTTCGTGGCGATAGGTCTATTTATTAGGTGATACAACTTGATGACAAATAAAAATTTTGGTGAGAAGAAATATAGTCCCCTTTCTTTAAATTGACAGGCAGCTATGTTGTTGTATCTAAATATAATTTTAAATATACACACACATACATAATAAAAGTCACAGTCCCAAAAGGG
Source organism: Elophila nymphaeata (assembly GCA_955850985.1). Classification (NCBI taxonomy): domain Eukaryota; kingdom Metazoa; phylum Arthropoda; class Insecta; order Lepidoptera; family Crambidae; genus Elophila; species Elophila nymphaeata. Next base: position 25,654,885 of record OY039065.1, read on the forward strand.
GTCGAGCAGAGCTTCAGGTAACATTTGGTTACACACAAAGCCACATCTGGCAGTATGGGCCATACAGTAAGTACCGACCCCAAAATAATGACATGTTGCCAGCCTGTTGCCTATACAGTAGGGGCACCAAACCCAAAAATTAACAATCCTTCAGTAAAGAAACGAACTAAATCCAAGGACTAGGAGAGAAAAATTAAAAAGTATGAATAAAATAAACCAATGTGCTATATTATTATGTTCTGTCCACTGTACAAGCGCGATTTCCCTTTACATATTAATAGGACAAGATTGCTTCAATTGAAAAGAGTGGACTGAATTGCTTTTTATTAGTCCTGTGCATGTGCCCTAGACGAATCTAGGCAAAGTATTTAATGGTATAATTATTTTAACTACTACAGTTTTATTTATCTTGTAGGTAGCCCTACAGCGTACTAAATTAGGATTTACTACTAGAAAATAAAGCAAAGAATATCTTTTTGTTTTAATTTTGCCACTTAGGAAGAATCATACATACATGTACCACAAACTGACGACTAGCTGTGAAAGGCGTCGCTGAACATTTTGCAGTTGCGTTGTGGTAACTACAAAATGTGAGATGAACTTATCAAATCAAAATGAATCAATGTGATGGCATTGTTATGTTTATTCCAAAAGTACGTACGTACTAAGTAAAGAAATAGACTGATTTTATTAATCAGTTTCATCACTTCTACCACTTGAAATATTTAGCAGGAACACAGATATATCAATCTAAGGAGATCGGTCGAATCGCCGAGTTCGTAGGAAGACTTTGTCGCAATCAGCGGCCGTACTACATAACATGCTCTAGTGGAGCATGCCGTAATATACACTATTCATTGCGCGCGTCTTAAGGACTGCGAAGCGATGAAAGTTAAGCACAGCCGCAAAGGAGATCAGTCAAATCGCTGAGTTACGTATTCATTTGACTTTATCGGAAGGCGAAGTGGCGGAAATGTATGTCCACAGGGCATACACTTGTCGCAAGTTAAACGCCGGCTTGGCCTATCTCCTTGTATTATTAAATCTGTGAGCAGGAAGTTGCGATGTGATTGATACTGGAGCATAAGGGGATGCGTTTGAGGGCAAAACGTGATCTATAAAATTTGTCATAAAAATCAGGATGATTATTATTACCACTGTTATTACCCACGTATGGTCATGTGGTGTGGTATGTAGTTCATGTGTGGCTGTCGCACATGTAAATACTCCCCAAATAAAAAAGAATTTACTTAGTGTTTGCTGATATAAAATATTCCGTGATATTAATTAAGTACCTGGATAGTATGAAATATGTATTTCAATTCGGAAATGAAATTAAGAAAAGAAAGGTAAACCACTTGAAAAGTAAATAACACATCATATAATTAAAAGTAAATATAAACTACACGAAATAAAATCAGAATTCGATTTTAAAACGTTCAACATTTAGCATAACACTACTATGCTATAGAAAATGCGCGGTCTGCGCCTATGGCAATCATTGAGCAAACTTTTTGTATTCAGTTTTGCAGCGAGGGTTACAAAAGTAATTTTGTTGTTAGAAAATCTGTAACTAATGCCGCAAAATTCAAATTTCATAACTGAAAATGGACCTTAAATAAAATATTTGATGAGTTAACAGTAGTGTTTTTATAGAAAGAAAACATTTGCTTTTTTCCTACTACTGTTTATAAAATTCTCATTTCTCGGCATACCGGCCTATTCGCAGTCTTTTCAGATTGCGAGACCTGATACTTAATTAAAACATTTAATACAAATTTGGCGGTTAAAATTTTAAAGGGATAGATTAGATAGGTTGCATCATTAGATTTGATTTAATAGAAAATAGGTATGCACTTAGTTAAATTTATAAAATTTTAATACCTATATTATTCATTCAGTCATGGTTGCTCTTTTTATGTTTTCCTTTCAGTATTCTTGTTGTGATTATTATTTTTTCTCAAACATGCATGGAAATATTGTCATTATTTTTGAAAAAAGAACACGCGAAGTATCGAATTAACGGACAAAGAAAACCAAATCCTTTGCTGGAGCGTTTTTTGAATTTGGAACACTACAACGCTCCAGCAATGTTGTATGAAACGGCGTGCTGGAGTTATTAAATACTCTTTGATTGGATCTCTTTTATCAATCTTGGCATACGAAAGTCTCTTTGCTTAGTACAAATTGCGTTCTCGTGGCTGTATAGCCATAATGCGTTTGTCTTGGTGATAAATAGAAAATTGGTGGCAAAGCTGAAAATTCGTCTTGATTTGTTATTTACATAATATATTTTTAAATTAAATCATTAAAATGAGTGCCGACGGTTTAGCGACTGAAATGGAGATTGATTGTACTTACTTACTACACCAGATTTAAATGACAATCGACCGGATTCAAAGACAAAAACATTAATAAATTTTTAATTAAAGCCCCAGATGATGTATATTTAGCGACAAAGGTAAAGTATGTTTTATTTCCCTCCATTATTTTGAGAAAAGCACTATGTATGCCTCGGCAGAAATGGCAATTGCCTGTCTCGTATTAGTGAAGTAACTCATACTCGACCTGCAATTGCCTATTTCGCGGCCTTTGCAATAATGTACTATTAATTATGTAACTTTCATCAAAAATATTAATGGCTCGAAAAAAATGTATTGTATGTGCATTTAAACATTGATAAATGCAATTTTGCAGAAGAAAATGCATCGGTAATGCAAATAATATCAGATGTTACCACATACAAGATTTGAAAGGATTCTGGAAAGAAAAAATCAAAAAGTCCAATTTTACTTTTTAAAACCATAGATTGAAAAACTTTTGTTCACCCATCAGATCCTCTACAAACGGCACATCCATGCTGCCATAGACTAAATTTCAGAAATAGAACACTACACGACCGCCATGTTTAATTTTAGCCGTAAAGAGCGCACGTCTCACACCGGTAGCGCGTAAGAAACTCTTCAAAGGAGATAGTAAATAAACGAGGTAATTATAATTTTTTCTACTATTTCATAACCTTGTTTTAGCATAAGCTACTGTACTTTTTATTGAACTAAATATTTATTAATATCCAAGTTCAATTGTATACTTAAGTTCTATAAGTAAAATGATACAATAGTATAATTAGCACCAATCAAAGGAAATTTTCGTATTGGTGCAAAACTGAGACCGCGGAATGTAATTCACTTATTGTACAGTCAATTAATTATCTTGAGACTTTTTCAAAATGCAGTCATTTTAGTACCTCCATGCCCACCTACTACCTGTGTATTAGGTTTCAATTTAGCAGTATAAGTTCCATAACACAGTAAAATGAAAGTAACTAAATCAATGGGACTGGATACCAAACTGTCGGTCCGATTCTTTCTATCTTTTCTAGAATGTGAAGATATTTGTGTTTATGACTAAAATGTATTTCAGATTAATACGTCGTTATTGTCGATTTTGGTCAAAATCTGAAACAAAAAGTCTGTATTAGGCTGCGAATAAATAATGTAATTAGGTTCCAAAACTATAGTTTTAGTGTATTACTGAAAGAGCTTGATTAATTGTACGCAATATTTGAAAGAACACATTCGATGTTTAATTTTAGACATTAAAATACAATTATATAGACGTTAATATTATACTGAAATAAAAAAAGTTTTGTATTTACATAATCAATGATGGACATGTGAATAATCAGAATAATCATTTGTAACACTTTTAATACAAATAAATCTGCAGTATCTAAATATACATCATGCGGAACTGATTATCATTAAAATATGACGTTTTGATACTCGCAGTTCATTTGCTTTGTTTAAATGCTCTTAATAATCTGTATAAACTTTTAATACAAACCAATAAACTACTTGTGGTAGATAAATATTTTGTATCGATTATACATTCGAGGAGGTGGATGGCTCCGCGGTTGGTCTACGTAATCATCACAAAAGATTAGCTACCAAGTGCATCGTCGATTTTTCGGAATCGAAATTTCTTTTCAACTCAACTTTTCTGTAATTCGAAAGACACGTTAGCTGGTGGTCCCGGCTGCAATTCACAATCCGTATTTTATTGAATTCCGTAGCAGTGATACACAATAACGTGCAACAAACAAAGTTTGATGGTGTTTTTCGATAATAACAAATGTCGGGAGAATTTTACTTATGACGGCGATAGCGGGTAACATGCAATATTAGAACGACCATCACGCGTTAACAACAAAATCGTAAAATGTAAATATGTTTAATACTAGAAAAAATACACTGAAAAAATCGATCTTTTTCAGTGTAGGTGTACTTAATAATTTTTCTAGAAACTTAACTACTTACACGCCAAATTAGTAAAAAAACATTTCGGAATTTGTACATTTTATTATTTAAGCAATTATCTTTTAAATAAATCTTACCATAAAATAAAATAAAAATCATAAAACTTTATTCATCATGTAGATAATCCGACTATTTAATTGATTTGAGAAAAAGCATCTTGTTGAGAAAATGATTAACTTTGCGTTTTCTGTGTATTTCCCGATGTTACACTCTGTATGGCCAACTTCGCCAGCCTTTATCGTCGCCTGTAAACCGTCAACATATAATTATTAGTCTACTAGCTTTTGCTCGCGACTTCGTTTTGCAAATAATACACAAAAACTGCCGTAGATTACTGTAAATACCATATTTTAATACCTTTTTTATAAACTACGTTTTTTTGTTTTTCCATCCTTTGCTGACTTCCATCATTCCCTATTTCATCCCCACACGGGTGTCAAAATTCCAAAAACGCGACCACATTGTTTTACTTATTATGAAATAAAACCAAAGAAGAACCAAATTTTATCAAAATCGGTTCAGTGGTTTAGACGTGAAAGCTTAACAGACAGACAAAGTTACATTCGCATTTATAATATTAGTAGGGATTACTTTGTTCATCATCATCATTTGCCTGGCCTGCTCCTTTTTTATTTGGGATCGGCATACTTAATAATATTTTCTTCATTCACTCCCCTCGATCAGCGGTATGCTATTAGTTTATTAATTAATGCAATATTAACTTGTGTTATTGATAATGGCACAAAGATAATAATAATAACATTTATTTTCTCATCACTATAGAATCAGTATAGAATTTTATGTACAATAGTAGTAGGTAAGAAGCTAACTAAGATTTTTATGAACTATTTGTAGGTAAACTTGTGAATAAATTCTTGTATTCCTCAAACGAAAACAAAGATCTCTCGCCACTTTTTGATAGGATTTTGGCAAGAAATAAAATTTTGCATATCATGAAGAACTAAAGCCTTAGAAGTATTAAATTTGCTCCCTTGCAGAATGTCTGTTATTTGAACATAGACAAAGACTACTGAGCAAGAAACTTCGTTATAATGGAATATTGACAATGCAGTGCCGGCAATGCGGGTATGTTTAATTAACTCTGTGAGCTACGTATGCTATATAGCCCAGTGCCCAGATATGACCTTAAAGTGCGATAGCTTGCCTTGCATATTATGACAATACTGAAGACTTACGTAAATTGTCAGAACATGTAGCGTTTTCCTCTAAGGTACTTTATGTACTGAAATAATGTAAAACATGGGCGTCTCAAATTAGAGTTCCACAAAGCGTTTCTAATTTGTACCTCTACGATTTATATTTCTATGCACAAAAAATTTGTAACATCTTGTCGTTTGCAGGTGATATTTTTAAACTTTAAAAATTATATTTTTTTAAAATTAAAATTAAAGTTATAATTACAAATTAATTACAAATTGAAGTTTTTGTGAGTTGTTTGTTTTCTTATGTAATTTAGGAAGCATCATTTAGTTATTGTGAGTAATGTAAGAGTGTATACTAAACTTCAGTGAGGCCTCATATTACAGCCATCAGCAATAGATTAAGTTTGCTATTAGGAAAGTAATCTAATATACTAAAATAGCCAGGACCTGAATTGTCTATTTTACTTATTTTCACAGCATTACAGTCGTGGTTTATTCTACCAACAATCACCATTAAAGTCTGCGAAATATTCTGGCTTCTTTCAATCATCATCTTAAAATCATCAAAAAAAATCATCTTAAAATCATATTTTAAATAATTTGTGTTACAATTTATTTAAAAATATAATTTAAATAAAAATATAAAATATTATGATTATATCGTAAATATGTGTTATATCGTAAATCTAATAACTAAAGGTACCACGGGACACACATGATTCGGGACTGTTGATATTTTCTAGAAAACATACACATTTCAAATAGAACATGACTAATATGTAATAAAACTATTTTTGATCTTTAATGTCCATAGTCGAATGTTTTCCGTTATTTTGACTGGTACATCAGTTTGAATAATAGAATATAAATAATCCTACGGTTGGGAGGTTCAAGGTTAGGCACTTCAAGCATGATGGGTATTAGATATAACGAATAGGACTTTTCAACGAAAGCTGGCGCTAACCTTTATAGCAAGCCATTATTACGTTTTTGTTTTTAGACTCATATCAGTTTTATAAATTAATCACGGGAGTAACTTGTACTAATAGGTAATAGCAATACTTCGGTATGCCACAGTAACGATTACGAAAGTAAAGCAACCGAGGGCGCGATCGGTATTCGTATGGGTGACCGAAAATTTTTCAAATCCATTTTCCTCCGTGCTTCGGAAGGCACGTTAAGCTGGTGGTCCAGGGTGCTGTCGAAAGATAGCAGTCGTTCCCAAGGAGGATTGGTGTCAAGGACACGGCCGTAAAAATCTAATGCCAAATGCTTAAGCAGTATTGTCAATATCAAGGTATACTCCACCGACCACAAAGAAATTGGAGCAGGGTTTGAAAATGATGACTTCATACTCCATTGGCTTAGTCTGGTCCTTAGAGGCATCCTCGGGTCTGCCACTCCCGACTCGAACCCTGCAGAGACTCCCGATGGCAGTGAGACTCCCCCGCGGGAGATACTTGTCGACTAAAAACCCCTATGGAACGTTCGCCCTGCAGGCTTTAGAATTCACCAAGATCCTCGCTTTTAACATCTCCAAGTCCATCTACCGTGTGATCCCAGCGGATTAGAATAGCATAACCCCATATCCTCCAATGGGTGGCGTAGAAGACGGTTAATGGACCAACAAAAGGGTTTTTTTGCTCACCTTATACTCCATCCACCAATCCGCCTTGGGCAAGCGAGGTGGACTACTGCCTAAACCTCCTTCGATGACAAGGAGAGGCCTTGTGTCCGAGAAGTCGGTCGAATTTGTAATGACTGCTATAATGGCAGAAGGCGTACAGACGAACATTATTATTTAGCATTCTAATCAATACTTTACCAATGATAAGCCGTACCTATGTCGATGTTAGTGACAGCTGGTCTTAGCTCTTTAGAATAATCTTTATTACATTTTAACAATAGAAACAACAATAATATATCAATCTTAGTCATTGTTCTTCTCGTGTTTAATAGAAACTTCGAAATTCAAATTCTATTTTAATTATTTGAAATGCAACACAAACTAATTAAAGATTTAAGCGTAAAGCGATTCCGTCGTTTGAAGTCCAAAACGTTCAAATAAGTTGGGTTACAGTCACTACATTGTAGTAAAGTTATTCAAAGCCGCGGTTTACACGAGACGCCCAGGTAAGCAGTTAACAACTGAAGCTTAAGCAAAGTTTCTCATAAAATAAACTTTGGAAAAGCTGATGCTGAATACTGCAAAGTACACTTCATTATAATAAAATCACAAAGTTTACAAATTGAAATTTGAACTGCTAGATAGCAGTTGTTGTTTATGAGGAATGTTGAAATCCGGCATCGCACGAAGGTGGACGTAGGAAAAGCCATTACCCCTCTAAAATGGAATTAAGCCGGACATGTCGCAAGGTAGAATGATGTTGGACCACAACATTGACGGATTGGTGGCCTGTTACAAACAAAAGAAGCGTCGGACGACCGCCAGCACAATGGGTCGACGACATTCGGAAGATCGCGGGTCATGCCTGGACAGGTTCAAGACAAGTGGCGTGCACGAAGAAAGGCCTATGCTCAGCAGTGGACGATAACGGGCTGAGGATGATGGTGATGATAAAGCTGACGAACAAAATCATCTACATTCTACTGATAAGTACTTATGTGGTGTCATACGCGGAAGGGCGACGTGTCTTTATATTATGTATTGCGGTACCTTTCGAAGTACGAAGAAACTCGCGTGATTTCTTTCGCCACCCGTCAAGAGCGAAATTTCTTTTACTGTCGAAAACGAAACAAGACCGCACTATGTGCTATGCGACGGTGAGTAGATGAGTTTCTAACACCTTACAGTCGCATAAAAACAGGTCGGTAAGTGGGTCAAATGTTCAAAATGGAAAATATTTACATTTGCTAAACCTTTTGCTAAAACTGCCTGGTAACATTTTCCCGCTGTCCAAATACGGATCTCTGGCGTAGAATGAAAATACCTATTTGATATGTGATACGGCTTGTCTTGAAAGCTCTTAAACACTTTGCAGCCTGAAGATAATTATAAACAATACATTTCAGCCATTTTATTAAAAGAACAATTGTAAGAATAATGAAGTCCATTTTCATATTCGAGTATTTTTTAAAAACTCATTGTGTCGACTCACAAATATTTGCTAGTCAATATTGGGGGCGCCTCGTTCTTAAATTAGCAACTTGCGAAAGTATAATAGGAACAAAAAATCTGCTAAATTCGCCATTGCGAATCAAATTATCGCCTCCAATATCAGACTTCGTAATGGGATTGACTGCTGTATCACAACACAATAGCTGTTAAACGATGTTGGGTGAAGCGAACTTCTCCTCTCATTAAGAAGCTTTCATATTCGTGTACACGTGTATGTATTACACCCACCCATGCAAACAATAAAAGAAGCACGTCTGTGTAGACAATGTATTGAAATATCTCCTGGCTCGATCGTACACGGACGAGCGAGCAATTGACATTTAAAACTGCTCTGGAAATGTCCTACTTTATAAAATTAGAGAGCCAATATATCCAAGACAAAACAATTCTCTCAAGAAATCTCGCTATTTGTCGTCTGTCTATATAACTTGAACAATACCATTTTTGTTTTTTGTTATGGAACTGCGTAACAAGCGTTGCCTAGCTTCCATCTACGATTTAATTAACAAAGTAATCAGTTATTTTTTCTATATTTGATGGGGAAACATTATCTTGCCGAATAGTAAACGTTAAGGTTCCTGTTTTTTTTTTCATTTATTGATGACCACAAACATTTGTACAATATATTTTGCTAGGAACGTATATAATTATTTATGCGTCTGAACCAATTATATTATACAAGTTAAGATGGCTAAAGAATGTTCTAGAATAGGCTCACTTCCACCTTAAGGTGGATTTCTTATGGTATAGGTAAGGCCAAGAGCTTTCTATTGAAAAGATAGCAAAAGCAATTCGTCGTTACGAATTTTTTTTGGTATATTTGTTTCCCACGAAACAGTAAACTCTATCGACCGTGTACTTTAGTAAAAAATCGGGAGTGGTCTCCCCTTGACTTTCTCGTATACCGGAAACGACTCAAAAGTTGATATAAACCTTATATTTTGATGTCATACATGCACGTTAAAATTGGTTGCAATAAATTAAAGCATACTCAAGTTTAGCTAACGCACAGACACACATATACACAGACATAATTCCCAAAACGATATTTTTCGACTCAGGGAGGTCCAAACGTGTAAATCCGTCAAAATCGTATGCTGAATCTTGAACTGGCCAAAGCAACAGTGGTCTTTTTGATATTTTAACCAATAGAAAAACTATTTTAAAAACCTACTTATAATACATATGTTAAGCAAAGTGAATTACTAATTACAAAACATGTGTAAACGCGTATTATCAATACATAATTGCCGACGCATTCATATTTCAGTACTAACATAAAGTGACATGTCTAATAGATCATTATTCTATTGCTCGATCAAGTGAACTGAAGTTAACACCTTAACCTTCGTTAAGCAGCGGTGACATATTGAGGTTGGAACATTATTCATGACTACGAGACGAATACTGAATTCTGTTATTCCGTAAACAGAATTTATTGATTTTGATTGTTGTATATTTACCATCAGAAGTAGATTTACACTTAAGTTCACAGCAAAACGCCAGCGCTTAATAACCACCATTTTATATGAATGATTATTATAGGTCCCACAGACTCACGCGAGAAGTCTCGGCAAGAATTTTCGCCTAAACTTGACCCGAGAAACGAGATGGTATCTACACTCACGCGACCTTCTCATTTGCGTCCTCGAAATAGATTACTTTGACAATCAGACTACAATCTTATAAATGTTAAAATCAAAAATAATTTTAAGAAAAAAAAGAAGGCCTAGGTGATTGTGGGATGACACAAACTCATCGAAATAGAACAAGGTTTGTGAGTCTTATTTCAAACCACTCCCCATGTCACAGTCAAACTCATAAGAATGTGATACGGTTCTCTTTTCTTCCCCAAGAAACCCTTTGAAGTAGGCTAAAAACTGACACCTAGCGGTGAACATTCGAGCGCGAGAAACTAATCACATTCACGCTTCTCGGGTGTTTTCAGGGGTTCTCAGCGTGAGTCTGGAGGCCCGTATAAGACAAATAAAATGGTAATTTATTTCTAATACTGACTAACCCTACATAGGGTGCACTAAAAAATAAAAATTTCCAGAACTGGCCACTAGTATATTAACAATATTTCATAAAGGGATTCGATGTTTAAAAATGTGGCTGTGGCTTTAAAATGGACTTTCATTCATTTATTTGTCTTTCGATTATTTTGGGGATTTTTTTAACTATTGAAAACCTTTTCATATTTTAATTTTAAATCCCTCAGCAGTGTAGATCGCCTAGAGATTGATTATAGTCATGAAGCACCTAGCAAGTCGACTGCCTATAGCTGGTTTGCAAAATTCAATTACGGCCGTGTCAATCTCAGTGACTAATTTCGTGGTGGTAGTCCGTCTACCGCTGCGAACAATAAAAACATGATTAGGTACGGACGACAGGCAGCTCAGTCTACCTAAAACTGTCAAATAACTCTAATTGATTTTTAATTTTAACGCGTGTTTAGAAAGTGCACAATCGTGGGGGCAAAGGAGAATGCCGACTTTAGTACGTGACTTGAGCTAGATTGCGCTTTAATGAAATGAATTCCAAAGCCTGGGAAAAATGTATAATTTATGTGGGGAAAATATCATTTAATTATTTTTGGCGAGTTTTTAGAAATCATAATTGTTATTAGTCTTCTTCTTTTTTTAAATAGATGGCGACCGCGACACAAAGGTTACGCATTTCGCCAATGTCAAGTGAAAATGTACTTGTTGTTGTAAGAAACAGACAATTGTACGGTAGATTGAGTTAAAAATAGAGTCTCTCAACACGTGTTTTTATAACAAGAACTCGGGAGAAACTCCAAATTTCGAGGTTACATTAATTCAATTAATTGCTGATTAATTGACATAATGACAGCTGTAGTTTTTTGTTCTTAAATTCTCCTTATTTCAGGGCAGGCAAAGGGGGTCCAGCCCATACAGCCACGCTTTCTGTATTTTTTTTTCTTTCTTTAATTTTGTATTTAAGAGTTATTTTTGTGAGATAACACCAGAATAAAACAATATTATGAAGCTAAATTGGATAGCCCAGTGGCTAATAATTTAAACAAGATCGTTTTCTAATGATATTAACTAAACATGCAGCTGTATGCATATAAATTCTACAGCCGTCCAATTGAAGGGTAAATATTAAGTAACAGGAATTCAGTGCAGCATTGAAATTTAAAATATATTTTTTTTCACACCTTTTTGTTTGTTATAAAAAAATAAACAATAAGAAACCATAATTCGTTAGATTATTTTTGAATTAACATTTAGTTATTGCGCATTGTGAGCACTTTTGGGCATTCTCCTTTGATAGTGTGGTAACCGGATGTTTTGTTGGCTGTACTTATCAATTTGAAAAGGGAACGGAACCGCATCGGCTATTTTGCTATGGCGTTATGTTTCGTAGCAATTTCAAAAACGCTAGAACAAATATTTATTTATTTCTTATCAAGTGCCTAAACTCAATGTTTCATAGTTTTATCTTTTTCAATGACAACTTCCATGCAAATTTCATCACATATTTTATCCCCATACGTGAAATTTTGGATAATCCTAAAAAAACATTTCTTTCTTTCTTATTAAGTGCCAAAATTCAAAGTTTCATGGTTTTATCTTCAATTATGACGAACTTCCATACAACCTCCCCTATTTCAACCCTTTCAGGCCTTTTTATCGTGATATTTGTACCAATTTGGTCATTAAATCAGTTCAGTGGTTTAGACGTGAAAACTTAACAGACAGAGTTACTTTCACATTTATAATATTAGTAAAGATTATTATAATGAGGTACTAAAAGTTCAATCTCCTTATGATACTGACCGTACGTATTAAAACACTGAAACTTGTATAGTTATCGAAAAAAGGACAAACAATTTAATACTACCTACGTGTATTTATATTCACATTTTACGCCGGACATTGTTTTCTCTTGTTGGATATGTATTTTTTGTTTCAGTTCCGTAAAAATAATAGTAAAACAATTGAAGCTCGCTGATTTAATATCCCGTTCTCTGTTCCCAGTAGAGGTATATAACAATCTCGGTCTAATAGAATTGGACGCACTGGGAGATCTGAGCTCCTACTATTTGTTCCATATTTGTTCTCTAAAGTTAATAGTGTAAGACTGTTATTTAAACACTAAACTACTTGCTTATTTATATTTTTTATCAACGATCAGAATCTCACTTGTAAAAAAATCGTTTTATTTCACTTTGAAAGTAATTTAACCTTAAAGTAATGTAAGTTACAAATTTAACCCTAAAACCCCATGCTATCCTATTGCTACATCTCTAAGAAGATGTAAATTACCATAATTAAAATTCACAAGCACTTACCAGAAAGGATCTAATTTCATTTTCGAGTAAGGTAAAACAATGAAAAAGCAATTAAACCATTAATTTTGTGATCGAGCGCGGTCCTTTGCTAATTAATTGTATCTGAAACTCTGTCAAGAAGAGTAGCAATGCAGTTGAGGAAAGGAAAAATTAAGAACATTTCAATTGATACTATTATAGTTACCTACGACGAAATCGAAAACCTTTTAATTAGAATTGCTTGAAACAAATGCTAATGTTGAATCACATAGATAATAAAACATGCACGCACGCACGCACGTAAGCACGCACGCATGCACGCACAGATAGACCGACACATACAAACACACACACACACACACACACACACACACACACACACACACACACACACACACAACATACACACACAAGTATAATTTAACATAGTACTTCGGATAAAAAAGTTTTTAATTGCTAATATTTTTGTAATCTACTGTTATTCATAAGGGAAGTAGCGGGTCATTCCCATTACAAGTATCATTGATTACTTACAGGGAAGTCCCAGCAATGTTTTGTAATAAGGATTACTGAAATAAAAGCTTTTTATTTATTTTATTTATAGTTTGCAGTGGTTATCATAAACGGAATACACGTGAAGGTGAAAAATCTCATGACATGTCAATGTAAAATGGAAATGTGATTTCTATATGAGTAATTGGAAATATAATCTGTAAATACTTACTTTCCAAAAAAATAATAAAAATTGCCAAGAGCAAAACGACTAATTCAAATTAATTCTTCTTAATTCTGCCTTACGTTACGGTGTCATGATCTGGGGCAACTCTGTTCATAAGGATAAGGTTTTTATTATACAAAAAAATGTATTTGAGCCATATTTGGATTAAAGCGGACTGATTCTTGTCGCCAGTATTTTATAAATTACAAATTACTAACTTTACCATGTTTGTCGTATATATTTGATATGTTTGTATATGTTTGTTTGTACAGTCGAACCAACTGAATCATGACCCACTTGGCCGATCATTCCTTTAGAATCATAAATTTAGTTAGGGTTTCTTCGCTATCATGTGTATTGCACTTAGTACGTTTTAAATATGAATAAAAATACGTCATTACGGGTCAGAGATCTATGCAATTTTAATCTTTCTTATCACTGCACTAAAGTCTCGATTGGAATTTTAAATAAGATGTCGTTCATAATCTAAACTCTTTTCACTACTGAGAAAATGGAATAACTATTATATTTTTAAAATAAAATGACGTTATGTGTCAGATGTCAAGTAGTAGTCTGAACCAATTTTAAAAGCCATATTTATTAGACACTGTCAGTGTCTAACAAATTGATAACAGGTTCGTTACTTAGAAATGTACGTTCAAGCGAATTTCATCCTACTTTGTATAGAGTGACTGTAGGAAAATGATCTTAAGGTGGGTCATGATTCAATTTGGTCGACTGTACATCAAAATAAAAATTTGTTCCATCAAAACGATCAAGTGTCTAACAGAAATTTACGAACAAAGTACAAAAGCAAATTATATAAACCTGGAATAAAACTGACACTCGTCTCTAACAATACTTTCTTGATGTGTATAAAAGTTTATAATAATTAGCCTGATAATTTTAAAGATTATAAATATCCTAAATTTAGAAATGTACTTAAAGATTGGCTTGTTAAAAATTGCTTTTATAGTGTTCAAGAATATATGTGTTATATGTAGTTACTAAAGTTAATAGTTACTTCAGTAACCCAATTGTTTGCAAAAAATATTTATTATATACATATATACGCCTGAGAAGGCAGGATTAAGTGATACCTAGTATAGTATTATATTATCTGTGGTGATACTAAGTTAGACAATAAGACCTGTCATAATTATGTTACCTTTTAATCTATATACAATAAAGAACTTAGTAACTTACTTACTAATTACAACTACTTGCCAAATTAAACACACCACGTTTATAAAGAGGATTGTACTCCTCTTAATGGTATCAGTTTTATTCATAGTTTTATAATTACTGACGTACTGATTTTAATAGCATCGGTGTAGTTCAATTTCATGCTTGTAAATGGGCAAATGAATCGATCCCAACAAAGAGAATACGTAATGAATGAGAGTACGTAATGCAACTGGCAGACGATGTTCAGTTTGATGATAATACAGTGTTCGTATACATATAATCAATTTACTAGATTCCAATTTTGGTGCGGAATTTTATGAACAAAGTGGCAAATAAACACTAAGTTTAACTAATGGTAGTGGCAATGTCTGCGTATGGATGTGATGGAACTGTTGAGATTGTTTGAAATTTCAGATGAGTAGATATGATTAATTTTTCCAACGGTTTCTTAATCTCTCTTGTAATACGAGCTGAAAGAAACTAAGAAAAGTCGGTTTCAGCAAAAGTGCTTTGTTCCGTGTATTTTACCTAAGGGACGGTCAGCGTTAGAAGAAAATTTACACTATTTTACCTTGTCTTAATTATAATAAACCAAGCACTGGCGTTGATTTGTCAAGGTACTACAGTGTTTTCTCCATCTGATACTGACTGTACCAATGGTATAATCAAACTTCCATAACATGTTTACTAGTTTTGAGGCATGTTTTTATAAAAGATCCACTAGTCTGAAGTGATACTTACTTAAATAGGTACTGTCTAACAATAAAATCAAGAAATTATATCAACATTAATTGATGTCTGGAAGAGATCGCTGTTAGCGATAAGGCCGCCCATTGTACAATATACTTAAAATGTTATAAAAATGTACTATTTTTATGTCGATGTACAATAAAGTTTATTTCTATTCTAACATTACTGGATATGACTTCATTGATTTAAAATCTGCTGTATAAATGTTTTCACATAAAAGAATCCTGATGAGGTCTTTCGAACTTAGATACAAGAAAAAAACACCTCCCTCTTATGTTTGCAATGATATTTGAATACTATGCTGCAGTCAAGAGAGCATACAGCTTTAATATTAAAATGGGAATCTGTCAATTTTCTTTTTTAGGTTGAGATGTCGCGGGTATACGAAGACTTCGACCCAGGATATGCTGCCAAGTGCAGCGATGTCACCCTGTACTCAAACTCAAAGGGTTTCTTCAAAGATCTGGCAGAAAACATGGTTACAATAGCTGAAGGTAACAATTGGCTGCAGGAGTTCGAAAAAACCGAAGATGCAAAGAAAATCGCTGCTTTCAATGAGAATAAAGAGGTCTGTGCACAATATTTTGTTCCCTTTTGACATAACTTTTTGGCTGTAAGATATAAAACTAGCAAGCTAGGACACACGTTTTAGCTTTTCTAATCAAAATAACATTTAAAGGGTTGGTTACTTCATATACGGCATACAGGACGCCATGTGATGCTGACAGAGTAGAATAGCACCACTCCATATGACCACCCGTTGGAGGATATCCTCCAATGGGTGTCGTAGAAGGTGACTAATAGGTCAACAAAGGAGTATTGATCAACTTATACTCATTATCATCGATCAGCCTAAGCCTCTATCGATGACAAGGAGAGTGTTCTTGTCCTTGTCTCCCAGCAGTGGGTCGAATCATAAAGGCTGTGATGATGATGAAAGGTTAACAACTTGAAGTGACTATTCTAACATTGCTCCGATATGCTAGGCATGAGCGTCTCTTCATTTGCCCAAGCCCGGCACCGACACCGACATTCGTGGACGCATAAAGCTCATAGCACACTTATCAGCTCGAAACCGTATCGCCTCTTTTTACTACGAAAAACAGGCGATGCGCTACGGTCCATAGTCGTTTCGTAGCCGCTGTTCCATTGCGTTAATAGTAAAATAAAAAATAAAAACCACGGAGAGATAAAAATTCTCTTTATAAAAATCTAAATTTTTTTTGAGGTCGGTCCCAAATACAAGTGACAGTGTTTATTCCAAATATTGAGGTTGGCACCGACCTCAAAAAAACATTAATAAATAAAATGTTTATTTTTTACTAAATTGTAAAAAGTATAAGTTGCTGCTGATCGTCAGTGTAAAAATTGTATTTTATTTAGTTAGGTTAGGGTCCACATTCGGAAGCCTCCTCATGGCGGAGCCTGGTAACGTGGTGGGGAAACTTTCTCGGCGGGTGTGTGGCTTTTGATGTCAAGTGTGTCCCCTTGGCATTCGAAGTCATATGCTATCGTCGAGTTGTTTTTGTTCTCCCACCACGGCTAGTTAAGGCGCAAGTTTGTTTGCCATCTCGTAGTATAAAAAAATAGTTTCATTACGTGCTCAGTTTGTATGGGAAACGTAAAACTTATACAGAGAATTTTGAGACAAAATCATGAAAAATATAGCTATAGTGCGAAATTACTTACCGGATGCTTTAATTAACTAATTTTAAAGTATTTTTCGGATATTATATTCAGAATTGTCTCCTGCTGTAATTATGATATTATTCAACTTTCATATTACCACTTATTAGGGAGTAAAATAGTAATCTTTAATGGGCTCATTTCATAACAACTCTGAACAAAGCTGAACCTGTGCACAATGCTCACAATGAACACTCATAATGCTATCATATTTATTACAATACGGCAAATAATGAATTACTATGAAGCTCAAATGCGGCCGTATTGTTCGTGCAGGTTTTTAATAGAGAATTTGAAAAGATTTTTTGGGTACGTCACTTGGACTCTAAACTGAGGTTTTTAGAAGCCATTTTTGCGTGATTATGTTTGCGAGTTAAGCCGTATTAGCATGTGTGGTTTCATGCGAGTACGAACCACCGTTCATAACGAGTCCTGGTGCACCGACGCGACAATCAGGTCAAGAGAATGCCGATGCTCACATTTTCAGTAGAGGGTTTGAGTAAACATAAAAATAGCGCAATACATTTAAATCGCTTTTTATAAAACGACTGTAAGTGTTTTCATTACAAAACAGACTAACATTCATATCTTATCCTTATTACATTATTATTATACATGCATATATTACGAGTCTGAGATATTAAATTACGCGTTTACAGCTCTGACATTTAGTATCTCTCAATACTGTGCTGAAACCGAATCAGTCAAAAATCAAACATCGGTTTTGAGGGCTCACTACCGCACCAATCAGAATATTTAATCTGACATAATCCCACGTAATTTTGGCTGTTTTGTGAATACATAAATTATTTATGAGAGAAATGTTTATCATGAATTCATACATTTTACCAAACTAATCAGAATAATTTATGTTTGCGAGACGATATCTGATCGATTTGATCATCGACATTTGTCCAATAATTTCAGTTAGTCATAAAAGTTACTACTGTAAGCGCATAAAATTGTTTAATAAAATTCTAGACAAGTTCAAGCATAGATAGAACTTTAGTCATTTCAATGAGCATAAAAGCTTGATATACACTACGAAATATATATTTAGGATTAAAACTGGCGTAATTTGTGAATGGATGGAGTAGGAAACTATCAAAAAACCCTGAAAAGAGTCTGGATCTAAAAGCAATTTTTATTATCTACAGTACCAAAGCCGCCAGCTAGGCTAACGCGCCAGGTTGTGCCCGGGAGGCGTTTGGCAGGCTTTCTCATTCCTAAAATTGGCGACCAAAAATGATAGCGGTATTAAGAACCCGAACATATTATTGTTAAAGTTCATATCGACCCGTACAGTTACATGCGTTGTTATATTTTCATACGACACTTATCTACATGAAAAAAGAGACAGCAGACGTGACTTACTGAGTTTAATTTAACAAATATGGTGAGGAGAAACATCCTAAGGGTTCGATATCGAGAACTGCGGTCTTGTAGATATTGCTACCGACCACTTGACAAGCTAATATAATACCATATGAACTGCCTTACTTATTTCTGCCGTGAAACAGTTCGCTGTTTCGGATTGAAGGGAAAGGTAGCCAGTGTAATTACTGGGCATGGAGGGCATATCATCTTAGTCCCCATCAGGATGGCAAACCTACTTGCGGTGTTAAGTGATTTACACTTAATATTGCAAGTGTCTATAGGCAGCGGTGACCACTTAACATCAGGTTGGCGGCAAGCATGTTTGCCATTTCGAAAAAAAACTATTTACTCTCATCAGAGGCCTCACATTTGCCTGCTGCTTTCCGGTACTTTTTTCATAATATGAAATATTTTCAGTGTTCAAAGGATAAATATGAAACAAAAGTGCAGATATATTGGCATTTATCCAAGTATACGGCTTGAAGTAATGGAAAGTGAGACGGGGAAGACATAGCAGAATCTTTGTCGAACAAACCAAAACTAATTTAAAGATAGGATGAAAGTACCAGAAAGCAGCAGACAGATGCGAGGCCTTGCAAGACAGACAAAGCTTTATATTTATAAAAGTTCATGGAAAAATGCTGAGAAGCGTTGAAAAAATTACAAGTATATGTAATAACTGTAATCGTCAGTAAATCTACCCGTAGATAATGAACGGACCTTTATCAACAGTGCCCCTCGCATCTGTTAAACCAGATAATTGTTTAGTTTAATATTACGAATTAACCCTTTAATTGTCTTTTCGAAACTTTCTAATTTCAATTAGTGAGTTGCCGAGTGCCGATGGCAAGAGTGAGGGCCGTATTGAAAAAAAGATTATTCAATTAGTCATTTGTACGTTAAGTGGGGTTGTTTGTAGAATCCTGATTTTAATCCCGCTTTAACAGTTTATTTCGGTATCACATGTGAATTCTAAAACAATATCAAAAATATAACCATCGAATGTCCATTGTCTTACTTACATAAGCCTTTTTACTTTCTCGTATACGTAGTATAGAGGAAGTCTTGTCAAAAAATTCGACCTCGAGGTTTTGAGGGATTTACACGTTTTGGACCTCCCTGAATCCAAAAATTTTTTTTTTAATTATGTCTGTGTGTGTCTGTGCGTTAGCACGATAACTCGAGTATGCTTTAACTTATTGCAACCAAATTTAACATGCATGTATAACATCAAAATATAAGGTGTCTATCAACTTTTGAGACGTCTATCACGAAAGTTAAGCAACCAAGTGCGAGGTCGGTACTCGGATGGGTGACCAAAATTTAACATGCATGTATGACATCAAAATATAAGGTATATATCTACTTTTGAGTCATTTCCGGTATACGAGAAAGTCAAGGGGAGACCACTCCCGATTTTTTCATCATCCCACATTGGTGGCAATTCAGCATACACAATATTAAAATCAAAAAAGTCCATTGCTTTTGCTAGTTTATAATGTAAACGTGCTTAAATTACTTGTGATCAAACAAAAAGAAAACTGTAATTTAAAACTGTGATTGGTGATAATATTGCACATTGATTGGATGGAAACCTATCAGGTTATTTTAACAAGGTATTTCAAAACGTAAAGCTATGAATATGACGTGATAAAGGTCTTTGTGATACAATTTGCGTTTGGCAGCTTACAAAACAATGTATTTACAACGAGACCACATCGAATTCGTAAAATTTGAAAAAATAGAATCTTATCAAGCATATTAATGAAAAACGCACAGAAATAAATCAAGATAGAATGGCGATCATAACTCGTTTTCATACAAACAATGCGTGTCACTTTTTTCGCCACACTAGATGACATAACATTGAGTTAATTAGTGAGACACTCAATCATGTTCATAATCGATAGTGCACTCATTTTAGTCTTAATCTAATTAAGTACTGACGCTGACGGAACTTTTGAGAAATCTTGTCAATATGACAAGACATCGGGCACGCGGGACACACCCACTTTACCGTTCTATCTTGTTTTATTTCTTATTTCTGTGGAAAAACGAGTAAAAATATTCAAAGCAGTTTTCTCTCAAAGCAAAATGAAGATAACTAATTTGACTTAATAACTGGTTTATTTTAAATCACATGAAATATATAATAATATTTTTGTATGGATTTCATATATTTGCATTTCAGCCGACTTTATAAAAGGAGGTGGTTCTCAATTCGGCTGTATGGTTTTTTATGTGTGTTACCTCATAACTGTTTACTGGGTGTACCGATTTTGATGATTCATTTTACTTTTTTAATCTGGTGCTTGTCGTGTGGTCCCATTTAAATTCGAGCGCCATCTTTTTGAGTTATTATAACACCTGTTTGAATTGACATCGATGATATCGTTATCATTTTATTACTTGTTTTGCTAAAAGATCTAGATATAGTTTCCTGAAAACTTATATACTTACAACACTAAAAATTGAAAAGTAAATTATTTTTAAATAAAAAAACCAACTTACCAAAACTAAAAACGGAGAAATAATTTTTTTATGTATAAATAAACAAAACTAAATGTTTAGTTGAGGTCGGTGTTAAATCAATATTTGAAATAACTGTAGTCTGTATCTTTGGAACCAACTACAAAAAACATTTAGATTTTTGAAACATAAAATGTATATTACTCCGTTTTTAGTTTTATAGGTAAAATATCCAATTGAGTTCCCCACTGCATTGAGAATTCCGTGAGAGAAGTGCTTCGACTTTTGGCCTTCTTTAAAAACAAAATCTATCTTTACTGAACTATGACTATTCATGGTATCGCATTTTCTTATTCTTTTACTACTTTTTTAATACTTAGTTCAAATCATAAATTAAACTACTAAATAAAATGTATTTCAATATTTAATTTTTTTTTATTATTAACTTGAATTGCGTAAAAAAAAGCTTTTTTGAATAAGGTAATTTTTAATTTGAATGCGCCATTTGACCTTACCTGTCTATAATCTAAAACTAGTATCAATCTATAATTATGTAAAAAATAGTTGATAAATATTTTATAGGGTCCGGCCGTTATGGTGCCATTCCGCTGGGGTCCACGTTCGGAAGCCTCCTCGTGGTGGACCCTGGTAACGTGGTGGGAAAACTTTCTCGGCAGGTGCGTGGCTTTTGATGTCAAGTGGCATTCGAAGTCACATACCATCGTTGGGACGGTCTCGGTGTAGTTGCGCTCACGTGCGCAGATCCCGAACCGTCCCGTAATAGCGCACTGAAGGTCAGGCCGGGGAGGATGTTTAATGGGTATGGAGGGAACGCCTTTACCTTGAGTCCCACATTCCCCTGCGGTTGGCACCACCCCGCAGGGACGATGCGTAAATGCATTTGACCACCGCGACAGCAAAAAAAAAAAAAAGGTGCCATTCCGCTACGCCCCCGACCGAAAAGCTGACGTTGTATCGTTTTTTCGACAAGTCCTTTACCCTAACGTCTGGACCAATTTTGTATTGCATATTGTGTCGCAAATAAATACTATATAATAATATGATGACTTTTTACAGATCATGGAAGCACTTGGAGAAGTATTTTCAAGAATCCAGCCGATCTACCGCAACAAAGATCCTCGTATTTCCGAAGACCGGAGACACGTCGCCGAAGCTGCCTTGAAGGATGGCGACTTGCATAAAGCGCTTAGTTTTGCCAATCAAGCAGTACTTAGGGCCCCTGTGACGGGTAAAGTATCTAACTATCGAATCTTAATATTGGAATTTGGTTGATGATTGAGCTTATTCAAAGTCCACCTGGCTTAATGTTATTATCTTAAAGTTTGTTGTCATAACATAAATGTTAACGGCATTAATTTTTTCCGAAATTTACTGATATGGTGATAACATCAAGCTGGATGGACTTGTGATTTGTGGAGGTGAACTCTCAGTGATTTTTCTTTTTATGAAACAGTCAAGCAAATTACTCCGTTCCACATGATGAGGGGGTGAGGTTGATGAGGGTTCTAGGTAAAAATTGCTCAAACCTTCCTCCTACCTCCACCTCCCACCTTTTCATAGTTTTCTGCTAGTAAAGTTTCAAGAGCGTGATGTTCAATTGTCATCTTGATATTCAAATACTATAATGACCATCAGGTGAGCCTGATAGATACAGTCTAGAGCACATCAGACCACAACCTGTCAAATATTCTCAATCGATATTGCGCTTGATAACACATAGGTACGTTTAAAATTTACAAACACAGTTGTCAATCTGCTGTCGTCTGTACCTACCCTTGTTACTAAAAATAATTCATAATTATCCTTTTTTATCATGTAACTTTTACTCCAACCACATATTTGACACACAAACTGACAAATTCACGCACACTTTAATTAATTTAAAATCTCTCAGTGAGTATCCCTTTAAAAAACTCGTATTGTAACACAGAATTTGTCAGTGTACAAAATTTTATAATTTACAGAGATATGAATGTTATATTAAAGCCTATGAATACTAAAAACCTTTGAAGTTTATTGAGTAAAGCCTACAAAACTGTACTCTGCTTCCAGCATAAATTTGCTTATTCACATTAGCAAATAGAATTTTCGTGAATTGTCAGTATAAACATTCATCCTACAGAACTTTCGTAATGGAATGAATTCGATTCGTAATTTAAAAATAGGTACAACAGCAAATATTTACATGCTTACACGCATTATTTAGCCAAGTTTAATATATACCATTTAGAACTTGTATTATTGCAACTACATATCTACATAATATGTCCGTTATCCGTTATCCGAAGAAATACGCGTGCTGTCACCGACAAACTGTGGTTACCATTCAAACGCGAACCAAAAATCGCATTTTTTTTTTGTCGCAAAATCAAGAAATGGAATTCATAGCCAGCACACGCATTTCCTAGAATCCTTGGACATTCAAAAGAGGCGTGAAGAAGCACCTTGCTTGTCTGTCAGGCGAGGGTGGAGGGTTGTGGAGGTTCGTATTCGGACTCACTTCTGCTTAGCATCAGGTAGAGTCATTTGCTTTAACTTTTTATAAAAAATAAATATATTCATAATACTTTTGTTACTTTGTAAACAAACTAAAATAATGCATACACAGCCATGATACGTAAACAAAATTAAATACCAATTATACTAATTAAACATCACACGAACATTAATTGTCTCTACCAGGATTCTGATTGGTAATTACTAAGCTCCACTACGAGCGGCGTAGACATATGGCTTGCCTTTATAAATATATCCTACTAAAATTATAAAGGCGAAAGTTTGTATGGAAGGATGTATGGTGTGTTTGTTACTCTTTCAAAAGCTGGATTATTTTCTCTTTCAAGAGCTGGACTACTACTTCTACTGAATGCTAATGAAACCCTACATCAGATAACATAAAGGCTATAATTTTTATACCAATCCTGCGCAAACTAAGTAACGGCCGGAAGTTAGTAGACAATAAACCTAACATTTCAATTAAGAAGTGTATTTAAAGTTATGAAATTCACGCATTGTTCGAAAATACAGAAAAAAGTGAAAGTTAATTAAACGGAGAACTATTGAAATCGACACCAGGACTGCTACGCCACAAACCAAAATAACTCAGCTCAAATCAATTAAAGTTTGAGGTAAATTATTTACTTCCCTCAAGTGTAAGCAAAAGTTATAATATGCTCGTGTTCTGTTACACTCGACATTCAGAGTTCTAGAAAACGATAATTGTATTTATGGGAGTCGTGTAGCACAAAAGCGAGTACAAAGGTCCTTTCACACATTCATTCGATACTTGTATCAGAGCTGTACAAGCTGCCATTTTGGTCTCGAGCGAGGCTTAACAACCGCAGTCATTTGACGCTGTTTCCCTAACGAGTTTCTGGTTAGATAGCATTGTATTGGAGATATTATCAACCCAACCGCATTAGTACACCTATAAATAAACAGCAATATACGTGTAAAGTTCTCCAAATTAATGCAATTTTTAATCGAATAAGGTGGTTCAGATGATGAAAATACTATTTATATATGTGACACCAATGTGACACCATAGAACCGTCCAGAAGAAAACCTTGTTTACTTTTTTGATTGAAAAGTGACTCGTGCGATTCTGTAAGAATCTATCTTCTCACCTACCATCTCATATCGAATTGATCTGTCAAACTTAAACGAATATTTCAATATAAAAGGAATATTTTTAAACAATATGATTTCTAAATTAGATTTAATGTCGTTATAAACTACCAAGGCTCACTTCGTTTTCAGTTCACTGAACAAAACAAAGGATTTTCTACAAAATTTGGTAGCTGTATTAGAAATGAGATGAGTTCTTTGCAGAACCGCAACTTGCCGGCTGATAAAAGTCACTAACAGCAAGTTATACATTTAAAAAAATCGGGAGTGGTCTCCCCTTGACTTTCTAGTATACCGGAAACGACTCAAAAGTTGATAGAAACCTTGTATTTTGATTTTATACATGCATGTTAAATTTGGTTGTAATAAGTTAAAGCATACTCTAGTTATCGTGCTAACGCACAGACATACAGACACACACAGACACATTCCAAAAACGGTATTATTGGACTCAGGGAGGTCCAAAACGTTTTAATCCGTCAAAATCTCGAGCTTGATTTTTTTGACGATTACAAGACTTCCTTTATACTCTATACGAGAAAGTAAAAATTGTAAGTAAAAAACATAAAACATAAATTATGTGATAAAAGACAACTTAAATCATAATACCTATGTCATTCCATTTTTAAATACACATTGTTCATTTTTATGAAATTGTTAATAGGATAACTCTGCATATTCTGTGTAATCTGTGGTAGAACTTGGTGCAATAGGTGCAACCGGTAGTGTGCCTTGTTAAAATATGAGCCTAAAAAATATTAATTTATTTACATAGTCACATTAATAATATAAACACAAAAATTTCACAGTTCAGTACATTTATCGTATCGCCTCTTTTTACTGTGAAAAAAACCGCCTTCAAAACTAAAAACGGGAGAAATAAAAATTTTGTTTATAAAAATCTAAATGATTTTTGAGGTCGGTCCCAAATACAAGTGACAACGTTTATTACAAATATTGAGGTTGGCACCGACCTCAAAAAACATTTAGATTTAAGTATAGAAAATTACCTCAAGATCAACACACAAGTGATGAAATTACGATATCATCAATGTCAATTAAATAGGCATTATTAGGGATAACTCAAAAACTACTGGTCAGATGTCGATAATATTTAAATGGGACCCCATGACAAGCACTAGCTTCCAAAGGTCAAAAGAATCTTAAAAATCGGTCCACCCAGTAACGAGTTATGAGGTAACAAACATTAAAAAAAAAACAGCAGTCGAATTGATAACAAGGAGAGGCCTTGTGTCCCAGCAGTAAGTCGAATTAAAGGCTGTTGTGATTAAGTGTGCTACGACACACCGCGAGCTTATAAAGAAATATTATATCACACCTTTACAGCTCATACCCAGCCTATTTTCAAGAAAACAGTCTCAGTAAATAATCTTCTTTTCCCATTCACAACTTTTACACTTGTTACAGAAATTTTTCTTGAAAGCACCTGAGATTGTTACCAAGTTATGAATTTATCGTACAGTGCTCTCCTTAAAAATGGTGACTTCGAGGCGACGCTCCAATGTACATTCCTCATATCTGCGACACGGAATACATACAAATTCTAACGATTTAACGATCTCGTATGAATTTATAATACCGGAACTTCAGACTCACATATAACAAGTATTATCAACTGGAAATGTTCGCTCAACTAGAAATTTTATTCTAGGTATTCGCATCGATTCTACGCTTCCGATATTAGTAATAGATACCTGGAACGTGCATAAATATGAAAAATATCTCCTGGCGTCTTAAACCTTAGTGTCGATTGAAATATTTGTCATTTCATATACAAAATATTTGTGATGTGTCGCTAGGTTGAAAAATTTCCTTTAGAAATGAGGACTTAAAATAGGTAACATTTCTGCGATATCTTACTAGGAGTTTCGTGGAAATGGACTGGTTACTCACTAATAAAATAAGCTGTGTAAAAAACGAAAACATTTCTTTAAAAATAGACACGTTTTCTACCGATTCCCTTAGCCTTATTATCATGATCCAATGAGAAGAAAGGTTAAGGCCCGTATTACAGAATGACACTCAATTCAATTTTTTATATTTATGGCCCCTGTCAGGTTTGACAATTTTGCTAAGATCCAGTTTTGGAAAAGACACGGATTGTATGATTATTACTTAGACATATAATCTAAGGATTATTACTATGAATGACACTCAATCATGATTTCTGGAGAATCGTTTGTCACTTTCTTTTTCGTCCATACATCCATACAAACTTTCGCGTTTATAATATTTGTAGGATAAGCTTAACAAATAGACTATTAATAATGAACCATTATCAAATTTTCAAGCATCATAAAAGGCAACTTTTTATAAGCACCCCCAATTAACAGTATTAATTTTCAACGAAGTTTCTTACAAGGTTTTCTCGGCTACCCGGTTTCCGGTCAATCTGGGTTATTGTGGTCCCTCGGCTCGAATGTGGCTCTCCAGATAGCACAATGTTATAACAACATTGACTTAATTTTGCAGGACTGGTGATTTCTTAAGTATTTACTTTAAAACGTATCATCATCATCTAAACGTATGCAAAAAATATAAAGTATAATTTTGGTTGGTTAGTTCTTCTTTTCGGAATATTGGTGCACTGAATGGATAATGCATAATTTTTAAAGTAACATAATAGAAATTTTAACTCCAACTGCACTGTTTAAATCATAATCTATACTTACTAATATAATAAAGAGGAAATATATGTATGTTTGTAACGAATAAACTCAAAAACTACAATTTTGATGAAATTTTCTGCAAATATAGATTAGACGTTGAGAAACAATATAGGTTACTTTCATCTCCTATTGCATCCCCACGCAGGATTCATTCTCCTAATTTTCAAACTCACACGGGTCACAATTTCTAAAACGCTAGAAAAAATATTTATTTATTTGTAGGAAGTGTACCGATTTTGAAAATTCTTTCAAGCTTTGGAAGTCGGTGCTTGATCTGTTTTCGAGTTATCCGTTATAATGCCCATTTTATTGATATCGATGATATCGTAATCTCATCACTTGTGTGTCTAAAAGATCTCTAGATAGTTTCCGGAAAATTTCTATTCTTAAAACACTAAAACACAAAAATAAATTATTTTAAAATTATAAAAACCTCCTTCAAAACTAGAAATGGAGAAATAAAAGTTTTGTTCATAAAAATCTAAATGTTTTTTTGAGGTCGGTGCCAACATCAATATTTGGAATGAACGTTGTCACTTGTATTTGGGACTGACCTCAAAAAAACATTTAGATTTTATAAACAAAACTTTAATTTCTCCGTTTTTAGTTTTGAAGGCGATTTTTTTAAA
Organism: Elophila nymphaeata; assembly: GCA_955850985.1. Lineage (NCBI taxonomy): Eukaryota > Metazoa > Arthropoda > Insecta > Lepidoptera > Crambidae > Elophila > Elophila nymphaeata. The sequence continues at coordinate 25,682,961 of OY039065.1, forward strand.
GACTAGCTTTTGCCCGCGACTTCGTCCCCGTAGAATAGTTATTTCGGGCAGCATTTAAATTTTCTTATCATTTCTTCTAACCTGAGCGCCATATACCAATTTTCATCGATTTTACTTTAAAAAATGACAGATTTCAATACAAAATTCTATCCCTTATTTTAAACCCTTAGGGATTGAATTTTCAAAAATCCTAAATACCCCTTTCTTAATTTCTAGCTGAAAGGCCATACACCAATTTTTATGGATTTTACTTTAAAAATGACGGATTTCCATACAACCATTGCACCCCTTTTCATCACCTTAGAGGGTGAATTTCCAAAAATCCTTTCTTAGTGCACCCCTGGACTTTTTAAAAAACCTGCGTACCAAATTTGGAATCTCTAGACCCAGCGGTTTAGGCTGTGCGTTGATATGTCAATCAGTCAATCAGTCAGTCAGTCAGTATTAATTTTTATATACAGGGTGTAAAAGACATGAGCAGTCAAACGAGAACCATGTATTCTGCTCACCATCATAACATTTTTCTTCCTTTAGACTATACCTGGGAAATTGATAGTTACGATTTTATTGAAGGTCAAAGTCATAATTTTTTTTTTTCATTTTTTTATGAAAACGTATTCTATACGTTATTTCTTAATTATTGTCCAAAGAAACATTATCATTTTTTTTAGTATTTCATAACAAAAAATGGCTTCAAAACGTTAGCGTTCAATGTAGCTCACTCGATGCACACGGACACTAACGAACGGGGCCGCCGTCAAGCAAAATTATCGCAGTTTTGCGAGTTGCGTGCGAGTTGAGCCCTTTACATTGCGCGGTACAATTTGCAATTTTTTGTAACACCAAAAAATAAAAATCATTTCCCAGCAATATTTTTTTTGAAATATGTCTTATTTTGATGTATAGAATACGTGGTTTTCGTTTGACTGCTCATGTCTTTTACACCCAGTATTTAGTTAATTTATTTAATGTCTGTTGGTTGGCAGACAAATATACAGCCTTTCTGGTGGTAAACAGGGAGCCCAAGACCCTTCCAACGAATGCAAACCCGTGGAAATCGGTTCGTGCGTTCTGGAGTTATAGCGTCAGGAAGGAAAACCCGACTTATTTTTATATAGTAGATGGCATAAACTAGATGATTGGTTGACTGAGTATATTGAGGCACTGCATAGCCTATACTGCCAGATAACAATTTATGTCTAACCAAATATTACCGAATGCCCAATTCAACACTTTTTCGATAGTTAACGTGATAGCTTAAACTACCAAATATATACAGGCTGAGTTTTTCAAGTGGGTCTTCAGGGCAAAATCCTAAAATATAAGGAATATCGAAAAATGCTCTAAGGAGTCACGAGCCCGATTTTGATGAAAACGAAAACTACATCATTAGATTTGTTTAAAAATAAAGTGGAACAAGAAATATTTTATTAAAATTTAACAGTTTCCATTAGTTTCCCGTATATCATTACTTCCCAGAAATCGATCCTTATTAACAATACTATCGAATGGTCTAATAATACAGGCTGTGTTTTTTTTAATTATTTTGTTAGATTCCTGGCTTGGGTTATGGGTTTTTTAAAAATCCAACGATGCAGTTTTTGTTTTCATCAAAATCGGGCTCGGCTCCTTTAAACATTTTTCGATATTCCTTATAGTTTAGGATTTGGCCCTGCAGACCCACTTGAAAAATTCATTCTATATATGTGTTTATGAAACTTTGTGAGAAGAACTTATTATTAATTAAAAGGCACTATTCTCCTATTACAATTTAATTTTATAGATTCCCTAGTAAAAAGTTTTGCATAAGAAGCCATGTAATATAGATAGCCAAGAGTAGTATAGCATCACCCTATAATTATCCTCCAAGGGTGTCGTAGCAGGCGACTAATGGATCAGCAAAGGGGTATTGATCACCTTATACTCTGACCACCAATCCGCATTGGGCAAGCGTGGTAGACTACTGCCTAAACCTCATTCAATGACAAGTGCTGCAGAGACACAAGGCCTCTCGCCTTGTGTCTCTGCAGGGGGTCAAATTATAAAGGCCGTTATAATAATATACTAGGAACGTTCTCATTATTAAAGTATTTTTACACAGAAAGCGAGGAGGTGATCGCGTCGGGTGGCATCACCCTGGCCCTGGCTCTTTGGGTGCGCTCGGAAGTGCTACTCCGGTGCAATAGACCAAAAGCTGCCTTGGAAGATTTGAAGTTGTCACTGAAGCACCGCCTCCCAGTAAAGATGAGAGCAAAGTACTATTGGAGAATGGGGCATTGTTATCGAGGTAAAATGTTTCTTTCTATCTAATACGTCTTACACAGAGAATACTCTACCCCAACACTGCTCATTGGTGTAGTAAAAGGCGACTGAGACGTCGCGTCATCCTAATTGGCCTCGATGCGTTTTTATCGTACGATGTAAGTAATGTTTCTCTGCTCGCGCGATGCCTTACGAACTTAATCAGCCCAGCAGATCGCGCTATTTACGAACGTTAAAACCAAATCCAAATCGTTTCTATAGTTTTCATACGTTTTGACAGCTGACAGCTGTAAACCTGTTGTCAAAATGTATGAAAAGGATAACGATTTGGATTTGGTAAAAACGTTTTATATAGCGCTGCGGCCCCTGGACACTCTAAAGAAATCCTTTATGTTGAATTCATCGCGCGATGAGAACGCATCGTATCGTCGTAAGATCGTTTGCCATTTAGGACCTATTTTGAATTGTGTTTTTGAAGTAACACCATAGGTCGGCATGGGTCGCCCTGCATGGTCAGGACCGGATTTGGAGGAGTGTACACCCTGGGGCAACGAAGTAGCTTAGGTCCCAAATTATAGTACAAAAAAAAACTAAATAGTTGCTGAACCGTATAATTCTGGCTATTTTTGACTCTTTGGGGAGGCCCAAGAGCTAGTGGCCCTGCCACCCCTCCCCTAAATGCAGCCCTGCATATGGTGCAAGGTTATAGTAGCACTAACAATAGCATGACCAAAGAGTTGCGGTCTGGTTGGCGGCCGGTCGTGATACTTTTTTTTTTCTTTCTTTTATTTCTTGTGCGAGAAGAATAAACTTATTGGGCTTGCACAAGTCGTAGGCTTGAAACATTTGGTATGAACGAATAGGACCTACATTAATTAAATAAACAAAAGGCAGATGGACCGTTCGGAAAAATAAGGTGCTTTGTGGCAAACATTTTGCTGAGTGTTCCAAATTTGAAATGTTTTGGTCAAATAATTAATACTTACAACAGCAACAGTATGTAGCACTTTTCATTTTTCATTCGCTTGTCGCCACCCTCTGTTGCTCAACTCTGCTTTTTAACCAACTTCACATCGAAAAAGGAGGTTATCAATCGCCCTGTCCTAATGTATGCATTTTTATTGTAAATTTTATTCTATACTCGTGCCACCGTCTTAACACAGGTGCTAGATTTCATGTGTATCTGTATTATGTTCATCCACGCATATTTCGAAAAGTGGATTGCAAAACTAATTTATAGTTAGACTAGGTGTAGTCCAATTTTAGGGATCTGTAGAAGCTCCATTCAAGCTCATTCCATAGTTGTTGAGATAGAGAATTAAGTGTGTCTCTGAGAAAACGTGTCGTTGGAGTCGGTTTAATTTATTAAAAATCTTATTTTTTTGTATTTTTATCTGACTCTTAAAAGTCGAAAATTCGTAGAAATTGATGAAGCACATAATTTTTTATTAAGCACACAACAGCGCATATTTGCTATTTTACCACCGAAAACACTCTTATTAAGGATCATAGAAGTATTTCACAGGTCAAGTGCCAATTACGTTAAAACGAAGCTCATACGATCGTCTTAACAACTGTATAGAGAAATAAAACAACAGTGATGCAAATAAGATACTCGTATAATAAATCATAACAAACCACTCGATGTTTCTCCATAATGGAAAGCTTTCGCTCTTGACTACGAAAATAGTATATATTATCGAGTTATTTCTTACGGGATTATAATCAAAATATCTACTCTGGAATACTCGATACATTATTATTAAAACCAGCTAAAATTGTTGTTTTATTCTTATTATTTATCGTCTAGAAACTCAATAATGATTTGATTAGTAAAGCTATATTTCTACTTTCCACGCCAAGGATTCCTTATAGTATTAAACCGCTTTTCCTCATTCGCTGTATTATGATAATTCACCTTATTAATGAAAAGAATAACGATATCAATGGGTACTTATGAATTCAACGAGGGCCGTAAAAATTATGTACGATTTACTTATAATTATTTTGATAAGCAAAGCGTAAAAAACAATATGCATACATACAATAGCGCTCATAATCCTATAAAGGGTTGAGTTTAACCTTAGGTAACATTTAGTTACACATAATTGTAAAGCCATAATGGCCAGCATGGCCCATGTAGTGCATCAAATTAGTGACAGGTAGCTAGCCCGTCGCCTATGAAAGAAAAATAATTCATAGAAAGATTTATTACCCCGCCATGTACCCTGAAATTACATTCCGTACACTCAGACTTTGTAAGTACCTATGTCACTCATACACTCTGTAGGTCACCAAAGTAATAGTAGATAAGTTATATTATGTTACCTTTTGATGATCTTATTCTGCGAAAAAAAATAGTTTTATTAGAATAAAGTTTTTTTCTACTTAGGACTTTAGCTGTAACATATAATCATATATTATGACACATGGACCAGAAAAATCTTATTTCAGATTCAATTTATATCAGATTACATTAGCAATTTACGTTTACAACAAACTCCTCCACCTTCATTTATTTACCTACATTTTGCACAATAATTGGAAAATAAAAGCACAGAAACTAAACTTTGAAGAAACGATACGAAGAAATCCTCTTTTAACTTCGTAATGCCTGGAATGAGTAAGAAATAATAAGATAACAATAAACCTCCAGCGTTTATAGAGCATAAACTCGTGTTCGAGCTTCCAGCAACTAAAATAGTTGAAAAACTTTGTATTTTAATACAGGTAGCGACAGCAATGTCGGAACAATCTAGAAAACACTACCTGCGTACCTAACTGTCAAATAGACTTTAATGAGCAAAGGCGAGCGTATTCACGTAATAAATTAAATATGGAACAATAAAATTTGTTGCTAGTTTTGGGACTTTTAACGAGTAATGAACGAAATTGCAAAAGCATTGTTCTGTATTTGCCTTAATGTGTGTGCTATAATAAACGTGGCGTATACTACAAATTTAACCTCACAAATAAATAATTCCTTAACAGTTTAGTAGTCAAATGTTTCTAAGTTAAAAACCCTGTCGGGAACAGTAAAGTAGAAGAGAGGAAGTAGATTACCTATCTAGAGTATTTATTTAAAATAGCAGAATTTAATCTCGGGAAGTATTTATGCAATTGATTTATTTTTGTGTTATTTATTTGTATTCTATTAAATATTAGACTAGTACCTAGTTATTTAGAACATTAAATATTTAAGGAATTAAAATTATACCTAAAGTGTCTTATGATATTACTTAAATAAATAAATATATTACAAGATGTAACAGAAATAACGCACAACCCGAAAATAGTTTTCTCGGAATCGTCTTCCGAGTCGTCACAATGATAAAAATTATGTGTGCAATTCACACACGGTAGAAGTAAACCTTCAGAAAAGTAGTAAAAGTTATTTCAGGAGCAACAGATGCTTATATTGGTTTTCAATTAATGTTGAACTACAAACCTCTATGTGTGAAAAACTTTTTGTTGTATCTTTTTCTTTTCATCGAATTTTCAAATCACGCCGGTGCTAAAGAAGTTTCACTTCAAAAATATACAATTTGGTAAAATAACTAAATTTCTTATAAAATAATGTTTCATTCTATTATCAACTCGGTGAAGGTCGTTTTAAGTTCGGATCTTCGGTTCGAAGTTATAAGGTGAATAATAATAATAGAACAAGACTTCCTCTACTACGTATACGTGAAAGTAAAAAAACTAAATTGTCAAAGTAATAAATTATATCCCAATTAATATTTTTTCTACTGACTTTATATATATAATTTATATCAGAAACAAATAAAAATCTTCAATTAAAATAGGTACACGTAACAAGGAAACAGAGTTGCCTAGGCATTAAGTAAACTTTCAAATAGTAGGTACGGTAACATAATTATTCTCTGGCCTGAGAGTATATCGTAACAACATCAAGGAACTTGTACAGGTAGTGATATTTTAGACCGCAGTAATAACGTTCCGTACACCTCCACTAAAATAATGAAAGGATTTCTCGTTAAAATTTTCCCAGCTTGTATAGTATCAAATTCCACGTGTGCAAATTTGGCCCATAAATATTAGTCGCACTTAACGTTCGTAAGCCATAAGGTATTATCAAGGACGGTGTAACGTTTTTTTATTCATTTCATTAATCATAAATACAGTATAACTTTATGTCAAACATAGATAGACCGCAAATGGAACAGGATATTTTTATTATAATTTGAAATGTTGTACGATATGTACGTACGTATACATATTGATTTATTCCTCATTGATTGAAATGTTCCTCATGATTATGATGTAGACGTTTTTAATATAACAATGCATTTTTAGGAATAACTTTTATAGGTATTAAGTTTTGACTCTGTGTGTGTGATTTATTTTTATTAACAATAAGGATGACAATCGATTTTTTACAAACATTTACAGCGCCCCAATAAGCAGCAACAAGGTTTACTAGGTGGTAGACACATACGTAGGAAAGATAGCCAATGTAATTACTGGGCATGGAAGGCATATCGTCATAGTCCCCAGGATGGCAACGCACTTGCATTGTTAAGGGATTAGCCCTTAATATTGGAAATGTCCATAGGCGACGGTAACCACTTAACAACAGGTAGTCCGCAAGCTTGTTTGGCAAACAAGCTTAAAATCATAGTATGAAAAAGTCACTGAAGCTCACAACTCACTCAATATCAATAAGTTGAGTTTTAAGAATAGTGAGTTATTTACAAATATGGTCTGGTCTGCCTAAGTTAAAATGGCTTCGCAGTAACTATCATAGTGAACAGTAATTACTTTTATGCCACACCTGACCGGAAAATGGCATTTTCTGACCGCTACCTGCTGCCGTCTGGAGGTGACATAAAATTTTGCACTTACCTCGGGCGGTAAAAAGAAAACCTCAGATCGCATATAAATCGTCAAATAACTCGCGATATTATATGACATTCTTTGTTTTACCGCCCTAGTTAATAAATGTACTATTACATTACCGCGCGTCTGTGATTTGTACCACTGACTGTAGTTGAACTTTAAATTATATTATTTGAACGTTACTTCCAATTAGCTTATGACATGACACACTTTTAAATAATTATTAAATGCAATTTTCTATCAGGTGCTGGAGAACCTTCTAGAGCAAAAGTCTCATATGAGTTGGCTGGAAGATTGCTGGCAAATGATGAAGAGGCCAAGAAAAAATTAGCTTATGATATTGAAACATTGGACTACAGTGTCCAACCGAAGCATCCTCCTGACAAGCCAAGTAAGTAACCATTCTCATAACTTAATCAGAACTAAATTGATTTATGGAATAATTTTATTTTTGCATTTACAAACGCGTAAATATTAATACTAGAAAAATGCACTGAAAAAATCGACTTGCCTCAGGCGGGACAAATTGATTTAAGCATGAAAAATCACAAAAAAAATATCGTTTTTTAATTAAATTAAAGAGATTTCGAGATGTATATAACTTAATTGTAACACGATTATTTTGTTATTAGTCATGGTGGCTTATATATTTATTTAAGTATATTTAAAAATATATATATTATTATGTATATTAAAATTGTCCTTTATCTAGTAGCCATAAAATATAGTATCCATAACGATATTTAATATGGGCTAGATAAATTGATGTGATAGCGTGGAAATATTTTATTAACTATTGATCATTATTGAATGCTGTACGGAATAATAACATTTCTAATCATGTAAAAAATGGTAGTTTTTCATGCATCAAGATTGTTAAGCAAACGTACGCCTCAGTTGATGAAAAAAAAAACACTGCAGCCTCTAGACTCTTGCAAACAAGATGTAACGCCGACCCCATCGTCAGCAAATACCGTATCGTCAACAAAAAAAACACTAGGATGCCGGGTTCGTGCCCAGAGGAGTACCACCATCATCTACCATCTCTCTCTTCCATCTTCCACGCTAAGATAAAGGCCAGAAAGTTCACTGTCCAGAAAAAAAATACAACAGAAATTCTTATAGAAATGCCGTATCTTCTCAGTCTGTATAATTCCGAACTCCACTACACGCACCAGTGACACATACATTCTTTTGCTTTGTATGAGATTATATTCCGAGCTCCGCAGAAATCCGGGCGGGGCAGTAATGCAGCGGAACACTTCGAGAAAATATATGGGGAACAGCAGTGCTTCAGCAGAACTGCTGGGTACCGCCGTGATCGGAATGAGACTTGATTTTTACTAAGCACTCCAATCACCAATTAAACCTTCGGACCTGGTGTTCATTCCAATCATCATTTCAGGCGAGAGACGCCCACAGTTGGACATAGGCCTCCCCCAAGGATCTCCAAACCGGTCGGTCCTGCGCTGCCCGCATCCAGCGGCTTCCCGCGACCTTTACAAGATCGTCAGTTCACCTTGTGGGCATTCCAATAGACATACTTAATTAAAAAATATTTTTATTATGAAGCGCTCTTACCAGAGTTGAAATATAAACTGTTTATGACATTCAGAACACTCTTATGATAAAGTCATATCAATCAATTGCTATAAAAAATGTGCAGGTATATATAAAATATTTTTTTTTGTCAAAAACGATATTAATAACTTCCCATTATTCATGATCAATGAACTATTTTTGAAGATTAAACACTAATTTAGGTCTATTCTGATTTTGATGATAAAATTCATTTAGATGCTAACTAGAAAATGGATGCTCAGGTTTATTAGCACCCTCATTGGCGAATCGAATGCAATCGTTCCCACTGCGAATCTCATTACAGGTAGTTTATTCATTTTATATTTGTTTGTGGCCGTAGCTGTATCCACAAACGCGGATAAATATTGCAGTTTGGTTACCAATCAACGAGCCACTATTGTTATGAAACGTTTCCACGGTGGATGGATTGCACATAAGTGTTTTCTATTTTTATTCGCTGTTTTTCTTTCCTTTTTATTTTCTTTTTTTTATTTTAGTCGTAAAATTTTATGTTAAAAATATGGCTTACCAGAATGTCGATTAAATTGTTTTAAAAACCACACCACCACTAGCTTTTGGCGAAAGTTCAATTATATAAAAATAACTTAATAGACTTCAACTTTGACGAGTATCCATTACACCTTTTGATTATTATATGAAGATGTATATTTTTTCCTCGAACTAACCAGAATACCCCAGTGATATTGGTAATCTGATATTGCGAACAATAACAATATTTGATATCATTGTTAATATTAGTACACAGTTTAGATATTCATTGTAGAACCTCATTAGCAGAAGATTAACGTTACACAAAAAATACATTGTTCTAACAGCCTTCGCTGCTCAACCATAGTTTTCAATCGAAGATTTTTTTACCTAATTGTACTCCCACACTGCTGTTAAAAATGTTTACAAACATTTTCTAATTAATACATTTACCTACAAATATCAGGTTTTGATACATTCTGTTAGGAATTGTTAATGTTTTTAGTGCTGCTGCCTGAGGGTGCTACACTGATGGAAAATGTATACAAACATTTATAAAATTTGAAAACATGACATCGGCTCGCTGTTTGTATTTACGTTCCGATGCGTCTAGACGAAAACGGAAGATTTTATTTTTAATTAGTTTTTATTTTTAGCTTTTTGCGCATCCAGTTATAGAAATAGCGCTTTAACTGGATGCGCAAGAAGCGTACACCGTTCGGCGGTACGGCGGCGTACGCTAGAAAGGGCCCCCGTACTCTCCACATACCTGCTGTCGCCCGAATAAATGTTTAACAAATGTCTACTGCTAGTAATGTGCCCGGTTTATTGCGCTCTACGTTCAATCCCTAATCAACCATACCTGGTATTGGTTTGCAGTTCCAACTGTCACTGGAGGAGCGAAGCAGAATATGCCGGCTCTATCGAAACTGCTTAAAATAACTGAAGAACATGATAAGGTAATTAAACAACTCTTACAACTCTAAATACTTGCGAGATTTTACCATACAGGCTGTAATAACCTTGAAAGATATAACTTGAAGAATGTTACTTGAATAATGTCATTTAGACAATTACAATTGTATGTATTATTATTTATACTTGTAAAAAAGAGATTAATTAAATTGTAAAAAAAGAGACTAATTCAAGTGGCGACGGAAAGCGCATGGCACTCATAGGTTCGTTATCAAAATTATGCTAATAATATATTGCGGTCCCTTATTTCATTATAATTGGTTTTCAAAAACCAGTTATAACATAACTATAACTTCCAAACAAATATCCCATTTCATTAGTTGAGCAGAACAAGATTAAATTCGTCATCATTATAACAGCCTCCATAATTCGACCCACTGCTGGGACCCACTGCTAGTCTCTCTCCTAGTCATCAAATGAGGTTTAATCAGCAGTCCACCACGCTTGCTCTATGTGGATTGGTGGACGGAGTATTGGTGATCAATACCCCTTTGCTGATCCATTAGATTTACCCTTAACGTTGCAAGTGTCTATAGACAACGGTAACCACTTAACATTAGGCCCACCTTATGTTAAGTGGTTACCAAAAAAGCGTGCGGTGGGCCGCACGCTTTTTTGGTAACCACTTAACTCTAACCTAATCTTAACGTAACCACTTAGTCATCTAGTAGTATCAAAAAAAAGCATTTCAACTTCTCTGTGAGTAGGAAGACTAAAGCTAAAGGTATTAATTCTCCCAAAGTAGTTTCACGAAAATACTGGAATTATAATAATAAAATAATTCATCTTATTATAAATGTAATGAGTAAATTTCCATACACGTATTTTCTTTTAAAAAAAGCTCCATATACAAAGAAAGCAAACAAATAGGTTTGAAAAACAAATAATTGAATTGTAAAGATGAAAATATAATAAGCCCTTTTAAACGTAATCATAAAATAAAAACTGTTCTACTTTTATTTGCAAATAAGGCTACATAATATGTTTATAAATGCAAAAAAGTACAGAACCCACTTTCTTTTCGAGCTAAAGACGCCTCTTTTCGTCATTTATTCATTTTCAACGTATACGTAGGTAATATTAACAAAAAGTTTCTACAGGAATAAGCAATGGAATAATTTTTACTATTTTTTTTAGGAAGTCTGTAAGATGAATTTCATTGCTCAAAATAATACAACCTAAGTAATGATATCATCCAATTAAGAATCTTAAAAAGATGCTCTTAGCTAGTATTATGATTAGTTACTAGTTGTTGGAGGAAAGTAGAGTATATCCTTTGCTTGGATTGTTAGCGTTACCTAATTCTCCTTTCTCATGCCACTCGTGGAGCGAGTAGTGGCACGAGGGGAATCAAGGGGGATCGTTACCTTTTATAGCCTTTCACGTGGATCATAAAAGATTTTTCCCATATTTATTTGTTTTATTTATTCAGAAAACGTTATAATGAGTTTTTGCACTTTCCCAGGGCTCCACGAGATAGGGGACGGGTGTACAGTTAGGTAACAGTTCGAGAGTAAAACTTTGTTGGGCGATGACAGCACCGTCCCGCAGGCAGTTTGCTTGTTCGCCACCCTTTCAGTATAAAAGAGATGGTTTATCTCGTAATGGGCATAATAATCCTTGTGTACCAGTAATCACTTTTTAATTAAAACGTAAATAATGTCGTAGACACTAATTAACAAAGTTTCAAAGGCTCAATTTAGGCCGTCGCTTATTTGCGAATTTGCATCGATCCGTTGGCACGACTAGCAAGAGAATCGTCTGACTGCTACCAGGATATATTGCAGCGTGAGTTAGTCTCATTGGGCGGGACTAGCGTGGTTCACGGACACTGCAACGTTCGATGTTTCTAGGCAGGTATCACGGTGAAAACAGATTCAACGAATATTGGAGCAGAAAGTCAGCTTTTTGAACAGTCGTTTATCCCATTAATAAAATATTTCGTTGTTAAACGAATAACTAGCGTTCGGTTCTTTATATAGTTATAGAATAACTTGTATATATTTTTATGTTTCTAATATTATATAAACTCTCATTCATACATATAACGCGTTATAACGATTCGAAAATTATATCGTGCCACGTAAAACTATAAATTTAATCACAAATTATGACGAAATGGTTTCGTGGCCGATGCAATCTCAATGAATGAAATTTATGTGCCTATTTTCTATGTCTAACTCTTCTGGGCTTATTCTTAGATAAAGGAGGACTAAGCAAAATTAAATCGTTCGCAGTTTCTCACAACCCGAATTCTCATCGTTTGTGTGGTCGTATTGATTGAGCAAAAGATGTCAAACATTTCGGCAAAACTTTGCACCGGTGTGTTTTTATAGCTCTAAAATGATTTGTTTATTAAATATAAGCAGGCCTGTCTCGCCGTAAATAGTTTATGGGGCTTAGGTCCTTTGCACAAGAAAATTGAGACAAGAAAATTTGTGAAAACTTAAAACTTAATGTAATGTGAAAACTTAATATAGATATCATATCATACGTATTTTACATGTTATATAGAATTATATATTATTATATTACCTATGTATTATAATTAAAATATATTTATTTAAATGAACGTGATGCCGCCACTTGAACTGTGTCTGCTTAGCCCAATGGGTGACTGGTAGAGAACGACGTCAGTTGTAAAGTCCGCCAAATGTACATTTATTTATGGACATTAATATAAATAAAAAATATCTAACTACAAACTGTTTTTATTTTAGTTACATTTTGATTTATCGGTCTCATGCAATAGATTTGTAACTTTTTTGCGACAGAAAAGTTTTTGTAGGTACCTATCTACCCTGGGGTTGATAGGTCTGCCACGTTGAGAAGCCTCCTCGTGGCGGACCCTAGGGTAGATACTAGATACTAGAGACTAATAGACCAACGCAATAAATAAGTATCTCGTATAGAATATAATATTGTATATTTCAAGATACTGCATGTGTCATTATGTATGTACATGAGTTTGGCTCTTGCCACGTATTAAAAGTGAGAAGCCAGCCAGCCACAGCCAGACACAGACGCGTACACAAAGCTAGATGAATAGAACTGTATAATTATACTTGTCTATACACTATACAGGTTGCAATAGCTTTGTGGCAGAGCAATTAAAACATTCGATTAACGACCGTTATATTAAACTGTCTTCATGAAACTAAGCTTAGTGAATAAGTGTCAATTGACGCCCAGAATATTAGAGAATTATCATGCTTGCATGTCAATAACATTACATTTCGAAACAAAACTAAAGAACTACATTGCTATATTTCATAACAGTGCACCTATATAGAATAATAAATTTTCAAAGTTTTCATCTTCAACGTGACAACTGAAAGTAGAATTAAAATTGGTTTATTCATGAAGTTAATTAACATACTCATATTTGTTTGGCTAGCTATGGTTTTATGTCTATTATAAAATGCTGCATTAAAATTCGAGAAGTGGGTAGAAAATACCTTTCCCCTAATATCACCTTAAGGGCGCGCACTCGATTTACGTCAAAATTGTCACATTTTGTGGATTTTTCAGACCTAATTTTGAAGCGATGTGAACTGACTTTGCAATGAAATTATATATTTAAAGAAGATTAATACTTGAATGTAACCACTATAGAGAGACATTTTAATTTACACTTATAGTTTTTTAAACCAAAGCGAATCTTATAGCGTAGTTTTACGAAAATGCAGTTTGAAGCTATATTTCAGATGAAATCCCATATACTACCATATACCATATATAATACCATACAAAATCTATGGAAAAATTTTGTTTTGTAAGCTACAGGCATCATCCCTATTATTAATAACATATTTTTAGAGATGATGCATGAATTTAAATCTTTTTCTGAAGATAATAATGTCTACTGAACTGTTCCCAGGGTCGTTTTGCTGTCGCCAACTCTGAAATAAGAACAGGGGATGTACTTCTAATAGATAACCCTTACGCAGCGTGTCTCCATCCTGACTGCTATGGATCGCATTGTCTACACTGCTTCAAAAGGTTAAGGATGTCTCTAATTATATTATTTATTTTGTAAAAGGTACCTACGTTATTTGAATCGTAAATTGGAGAGATGTTGGGGCAGAGCCTCTTTTTAAATATAATATCATTGGGGCAGAGAGGAAAAGTCACATCTACTCCCGTCCAAGGAAAGTACTTCCCCTTTACAAAAGATCGGACCAAAAAGCCATTAGAATTTTTATGTCAAAGATTTTTTGGTATAGAGGAGAAAAAACGTGTTTTCTTTTCTCCTTAAAAACAAGCCTTAAGAACACCATCTGCTCTATATGGATTTTATATATTTTTTCTGCTTGTCATATATTTTTCAGACTACAAGATTGTGAAGAAGAAGCACCAGTGTGGTGTCCAAAGTGTTCAGCAGTAGTATTCTGCAGCATAAATTGCCAGGAAATGGCTTTATCCACCTACCATAAGTATGAGTGTGAATATCTGGATTTATTTATAGGTAAAAATACATCTAATTATAGTATTAATAACATAAGTGGCTCATAAATTTATAAAAAAATTATGTTTAAAAAGCAAACAATATGGATCTTAACAGAGAGTCTTTATCTTAAAAATAGCTGTAAATAACCAAAACCATACGTAAAGTACTTTTTATTTTTTTATGTACAGGCATAAGACCTGCCTGGTAGTAAGCAGCCGCCGGCCGTAGCCTAAAAACGCTGTTGCAAGCGGTTTTATGCTACTGACTTGACACTCACGCGCTAGTTCCTTTTCCTACCCTGTGGAGCTCTGGCAACTTCAACTCACTAACAGAAACAACACCATAAAATGTAGTGTTATTAGACTGTGGTCTTCTTAAGGTGGAGTTACTACCCCAGTTCAGGCTGCTCCAAATTCAAGCGGCTAGTCCGCTTTGCTCTACCTCGAATATTGTAGTAAATATGTGAGTAAAATTTATGACTGGCCTATGCCTGCAAACGGAAAACTAATATTATAAGGATAGGTGGCTTTGCATTGTGGACCACAGGTCATCAATGAAATTTTGTAGGACTGAATCTATGAAGTTCTTTACATTTCAGGATCCGGTATGTCCATACTAAGTCACATAGCGCTCAGAATTGTTACCCAGGCTGGACTAGATGCAAGCCTTTCTATATATTCAAAATACCTATCAAATGACGTAAAAACTGTGGAGGGGGCTGTGCTCAATGACATTGAGGGTATAACAAAGAAGTCGAAAATGAGAAGCAGGAAAGAAAGACTGAACAGAAGCAAAAAGGGATTGAAAAGTTTTTCAGAGAAAAATAAGGAGGACGAAGTCGAAGTGAAAGTAGAAGACAAAATGAACTTTGAGGAGAAATTAGAATTAAAAGCTGCACAGTTTTATTCTTTGTGCGCGCACTCGGAACAAAGGAAAGGAGGGGATTATCTTAAAAGGGTTGTCATGGCAATGTTTCTCACCGAGTGCTTGAAGAAAGCTGGTTTCTTTAAGAAATGTGGAATGGAAAACCTCGCCAAAGGTATTAGACATGTATGACATTATATCCCTTTCATTTTCTTAGATGATGCAAAGCCTTTAGTAATTTATAACAATAGATACATTTTACAGAATAGACGAGATGTTAATAGGTCATATATTGCGGCCAGCGTTCGGTATGGTCCAAAAATTTCATCGTCATCAATAAAAGGCCTAGACATAAATCACGTGTGTCACTTAAAATCTGTTCATTATGGCAATCAACACAATTAATCCAAATTTAATTGGAGTCTACCAATCAGTTTGAAATCAATCAATATTATTGAGATCTCATATATTAAGTATTTCATTGATATGATAACAAAAAAAAATGCATGCTTCGGGATACCGATACGAAGTATTGTTTGTACGCTACGTACATTATTATGGTTGCTTATTCAATACTCCACGTTCACTTTCGTGGTATTAAAAAAGCTCAAGAGGCTTAAAACTGATCCGCCTAAAGAGTTTTCCTCTTTCAGCATACTTTTTTATATTAGTGTATAACAGTCTTGAGTAAATTGCCTTTTCCACGCTACAATATTTCATTGAAAAATGTTCGCAAAAGACTCATAGCAGAATCTGGAATTTTATGCATTATCAATTTATTACCACCTGACTGGCGCTCAGCCAACCAATATATTGTCATGTGTCTATTGCAACTACATATATGAAATACAACGCTGATTTCATTTTCATACAGTACGTGGGGTGCGGGTGAAATGATCCTTATTGTCGATATCGTAGTTGTGTTATCTTCTCTGAATTCGTTTATCCACGATGAATAAACGAAAACTAAATTCTAACAATACGGAATTTCAAGATTAAAGACAGTTATTGTTATTCTACCTCATGAAGTCCGTTTGGGCGTTTCTTGATGTTAGGCACGCAATCATGACTGGGCGTGTGTGCGGTCACTCATTGGTTATCACTCATTGGCACACTAAAACAATAAACAATTTTACGTACACTTTATTAACAACCAAAAAATATCCTAAAATTTGAAAACGTGAAATATTTTATTTTTAATTAATGAAAATTAATATTAGAAGACCTCACTATTGGAACTAGTTATTTTAGGGTACATTTTTACGTTTTTCGTGTACCGTTGTGAATAAATAAAAAAGATCAATTATTCTGTCTGAGTGAGTAATACTCCATATGCCAGGTGTGCGTTGCATTAATTTGATTAATTCCACTGCGTAGCGAGTGAAAATAAAAGGTAAACATTTTTTATTTTTTAGCAGAGACATCAGTATGCGAGCTGATTGTGCGTAATATTCAGATCCTTCAGTTCAACGCTCACGAAATCTACGAGACGTTACAAGGGGTGCACCTTTACAGTGGGTCTAAGCCGGTCTATATTGCAGTGGGAGTGTACCCCACAGGCGCTCTGTTTAATCACGAATGTTACCCAGCTGTGGCAAGGTATGTCATTGAACAAATAATATATTTTTTATTCTAAATTACTATACTATATTTATTCTATTTTGCACAAACCTTTTGCTCACCCTCCATATAGCATTAAAATCTTCAAAGGGCACCTCTATAAAATGTTCCAGGGGAGAAACAACTTCTTTTTAGTTTCCTACCGCCCATGAACATATATTAATATCACGTCCACACTAAAGTTACCCTTGAACTTATTAAAACCAGCAAGTCCTAATGTCATGAAAAATAGTTTATAAATGTATAATATTCTAATAAAGCAACAGTCATTCAGCGGTTGTCGACAGGACCTCGGCTACAGTCGATAGTTGAATTCTATTAAAATGTTTACCTGGCAGCACACAGCAAGCGGGAAGGGGCATTGGCGGGACTTCAACATTTCAGTACAAACAACTATCGACGGTACGCCAAAGTTGTGCCGAATTGCCGCAGACGGCAGCAGCCGTGTGCACCCACCTTTAAAAATAGTCGTGCGCCACTAATCGTGACCCCGTGGGTGGACCCCGGCAAACTTACTTACACAAATACACAACACTATGAAGACAGTATTACTTGCGGTCGTCACATAAGTTCTTAAAATAATAATATACCTCCACGCTTACACCAATTAATCTAGCCTTAATTAAGTATCATTAAGAACTTGTGTTATGAATACTAGATATCGGACACATGCAAATAACAATCTAGAGATCTCATAAATCATAACAGCTTTTACAATTTGACCCACTGCTGGGACACAAGGCCTCTCGTAGTCATCGAAGGAGTTAGGCAGTAGTCCACCACGCTTGCCCAATACGGATTGGTAGTCGGAGTATAAGTTACCCCTTTGCTGCTCCATTAGTCGCCTTCTACGACACCCATTGGACGATATGGGGTGATGCTATTCTACTCTGCCGACGTCACATTGATAGCCAGCAGCACACGGCATCTAATAAATAAATATACAAAACAACCATAACTCGGGAACAAATGTTCGTGTTCATCACACAAACATTTGCCACAACCAGGATTCGAATCCGGACAGCTCGATGTGTAGGCACCGTTACTGATCACTCCACCACTACGACACTAAATACAAGCGGCCAGACAATGCTTCGTGTAAAAGCTAGGCTAATATCTTAGTAGTAAGGATTCTCAAACGAAAACAAAGCGAGCTACATTTCTAGAATCATGTTTCAGGTAAGAGGACTAGTTAAGTTATTCCTTTGATCACGATTTTCTCCATAACATGGTTTACAAAGGCTTTCATTGTTCGATAGATTGCATCCAAGAGAACGATTTCTTATTACGCCATTAAATTTCCACGTCACCGTTGGCGAAAGCGATTTTCCAGCAAGAGAATAGACACCATTGTTTACGAAGATAATTTGAATGGCGGAATAGCGGCGTTGCTCAGCGGATAAATTTGAACGAAATCTCCTTTATGAGTTTCAAAATGAACATTTAAAAATCGAGAGCCTAGTCTACAATTAGATAAAACTCATGTTAACCAAAGCTTATTAATATACTGTCATCTCTAAAAACATGTGCACACTTGGCCCGTCATAAATATGTAGTACCTTAAGTAGGTACTTTTTCCGCATTCGCACACGCACTTTTTGTAGGACTGAAAATCGAGCCGATTTTTTCGTTACTTGTAATTATATTTTCTGGCCGAAATTTTTGTAGGATGTGTGCGTTTTAGTACCAATTGCAATCAATACGTTCCATGTTTCTCCTACACAAAAACCGCCTATTCGTTCTTGATTGTAGCTAGTACCTAGGACAAAACTTTAAAAACCTCAAATAAATACTTGGGTACAGTCAGCTTCATAAAGATATGAGGTGACAAGGAGCAAAGATTCAATTCTATCTAAATTATCATTATTGTACACAAACAACCAGTCTTATATTTCATCAGACAATAAATCTCCAATTTATGATTAAAATTATCGTTTATATGAATTGTACGCTTCGTAACTGTTCATTGGTGCTTTTGCGATTTGTTAAGTTTTAATTTACAGACGGAGGATTTGCCGAGGGAACTCGCCCACGATAATGGCAGCCTATTTTTATGGCAACTTTTGTCAGCGATTTTGTGAGCAATTTTATTAGCAAGTTAATTTTCGCTTGTTTCGTTTTACAGCGACAATCACGTCTCCCGGGATGACGATTTTGATGATGAGCGACTTTTTGTAGCAACTAGGTGTTTCAGTATTGAACTTCATCGTAACACATTATATTACATAACATAGAAATTGTGTTGTTTAGACAATATTGACCACTCTGGACGGTTACAACTTACAACAATAAGATAATCTAACAGCGTATATAAAATTGAATTACTGTCTGTCACAAAAATTTGATCAGCCTACTCATCTACAATATAAGTAGGTATTTATATTCGTATGTCATTTAATAAATGTAAATAAAACTCGAAAACAACATTTGGGTAAAAACAAGACTCTGTAATTGGAAATTACTCAATATATTTCTGCAATAATTTTATCCAGGGATTTTTTTATACATCTGTCACGCAATAAAAGGTCACGGAGGAAAAACAAATTAAAGACAAGGTATATGAAGTATATTTATTTTTATTAACTAAAGGGTGGAACCACTTTTATGTGCAATGCACAAAGGAAATATGCGTTCACCTTTATATTAACTAAGTATTGTATCATCTACATATTTTGTAAACGTAATGTGTGTACGTACACCATAGATAATAGAAGTAACTAATTGTAGCTTTCTTTTATTTTTTACGTCACCTTCCGTTACGTGACATATTAAATTAAACATTTTATACAATAGCAAGACTCAAACGTGAGTTTAATTTGTATTATACAAACCAATCGCCACAAAGCTAATTCATGCGAATTACCTCTTGTCTCGTGCCTAATCAAAAGGATTTAATATAGCTTGTCTTCCCTGAAGCTTAAGGAAAGTGGTTCATTATTTCGAAATCACGTAGATACAGAGCTTAGCATAGCAGACAGCAATAAACGGTTTTCAGAGTATGAATATTCGGGAATGGTATCCAAAGGAACACTAAATAGCATATCAGCCCGAAAGGCAAACTATTTCGCTGAATGATAATTGAACAGAAATTTGTACCTATCACTAATTTTTATCATAAATAAGATAAGCTTGTTTATGTAATAATTATAGAATAATAGAAAAATATTGAACAATATTAATGACGCCGTAATAAATAAATAAGCAAGCTATATACATTCAGTCCAAAAAGTATCGGGAATGGACGATTTGTTTATGGTTCCAAATTCATTTTTTTGTTTTTTTGTTGTTAGATAGCCACAACTGTTTTCCATTTTGGCGCGGAGTTTCAGTTGCATCTGTTATTTATATTAAATACAGTGCTGTGTTTAGTTAAATCATATCTAGTGTGTACTTATTGCGAATTTCATAATAGACAAAAACATCGAACAAAGAGTTTGTGTTAAATTTAGCATCGCCAATAGAATTTCGTGTTCAGTGTCACTGAAAATGTAACAAGTTATGAGCATACTGTGAAGGTGATAAATAAATTTCGATGAATAACTAAAATTTTGTGTATTATTGAACTATTCCCGGTACTTTCTTGACAGAGTTGTAAATTCCATAAAAAAGGGCTTAAATGCAATAAATATTATTTACTTTACACTTTATTAACTTAATTTATCTTTTGTAAAAGTGTATAATTCTCCTATATTTATTTAACAGTCAAAGTTTGAGCTGCTGTTTATCTTCCAGATATTTCGACGGCTCCAAGATAATTCTGCGAGCGACTCGCCCATTGACTCCTGGGGAGGTAGTATCTGAGAATTACGGGCCACACTTTTTGATGCGGAGTTTAAAAGAACGGCAGAGATCGCTGGCATCGCGATATTGGTTCAAATGCGAATGTAATGCTTGTAAAGAGGATTGGCCTACTTTGAAACAAATGAACGTTTCAGATACACCAGTCTATCTGAGGTATGTTGTGACATGATGAATTCTAAGTGAACACTTATCTTAATTAGTTTATGATCTTGGTTGCTGCTAATTTATGGTTCCAAGTAACTCAAAATAGGCACCTTTAATAAGATAGGAATATTTGCACTGTATTTTGATTCTCGAATAATTAACAAAGGATTTCTAATTACCTCAAATGGAATGCCCAGTGCGCTCTTTTTCATCTTTACTGGTAAAGGGTATCAAAGCAACATTTTCTACAACCTCTAAAATTTATCACCCTTAGAAAGATCTTCTAAAGTATTATTTATTTTGCTACATCATTTACACATCTATTTTATATTAAATGCAGATGTTTTAACGAGTCTTGCCCTGGAAAATTCAAAGCGAACCGACAAACTATACCAAACAGATGTCTCAAATGTTCCACAACTATCGACAAAGAGATTGTTGATATCAATTTGAACCAAATTGCCAAGTGCTTGGAAAAATATCAAGTAAGTGAACTTAATTATTAAATAGTACAAATTTAATAAAGGAAAAAACATTATCATGGTAATAATTGTGATCTAACGCTGAGAATTTTCTCCTTTTTCTGCTCCTGTTAAAGTTTATTTTTTATCGTTACTCGCTTACCCTACAAACGTTTTTCTGTCTTACATTTCTTTTCTTTTTGGCGGTATGAAATATATTTTACGATCTATTCTCATACCTACCATAAAAAATCATAAAATCGGTCCAACCGTTTCGGTGGAATTCGACCTCAAACACCGTCTTGCTGCTATTCTTTATGTAAGAAATATAAGGAGTTTATTTACATACGTACAGAACATACCTACCTAGTTATTAGAGTACTGACTAAGCGAATTGGTGGGTAGTATGTATGTCAATCGAAAACAAATGCAGAGTGAAACGGAGCCTACAACTCTCTTGTATTTTGTATCTATGTTTGATCTTTGCTGGATCATAATCGTATTTTTTTTCAGTTATTTTTTTAGTTATAAAAATATTTACCCGTTTGTAAATTAGGCGTCAAATATTTGAAAAAATCTTCGGATCTTAGAAGTGCAAATTCAAAGATTTGATGCAACAATATTTACCAAAAAAACATAAGCACCAAACACTGACAAATTTCGACGGCCAAAGTAGTGCCCTCAAAAAAAAGTTGGTTAAAGAAGCTGCCCGGATGACAGAGGATGCTAGGTTTAATTACCGCCTAGGGCAGGTCGATTTTTAGTATATTTTTTCTCGTGATCTTACCTGTTAATAAAAGTCTGAATAATTATTTAAATCACCGCTGGTAATAAAATCAGTAGGTGAACGTTTTCGTAATATCTGTACCTTATGTAAATATCTGTAAGTAAATAAAATTTAAAATCAAAATAGGTAGCATACTACACCACCGAATATTCAGAATCGATCACTCTTCGTGTATTTTTTTTATATCACCTTTCCGAAAGAAGAGGACTACAAGCAAAATCATAGGAATACTTAAATTGATTTTGTTTGCTATCAAAACTCATATAGATTGTTGGTCAGTGATCTTTAAATATTTGATTGGTAAGTTTAAATATTTATTTCTAGGAAGGGGCAAAGTTGATGGATGCTGAACGAACAGAGGACGCGATTCAAGTAATGAGTGAAGCTATTGACCTCTATCACGAAGTGGCTCGAACCCCACACCGGGAGACACATTTGGCACAAGAAGCGCTGCGGTCATGCTACGCATCAACCGGAAACGTTCACAAAGTACAAAACGTAAATGTTGATGGGGAAGAGAAATCAAAAACCAGTAATGAGAAACTAGAGAGCAAAGGAATATAATTTTTGTCAATAATTAATTGCTGTTAAATTGTTGTACCTAAAGTGTACTGTTTTGTTTTTGTTTTCATTTGATCATTTTGTTATGTTATGTGTTGAAATAAAACTTTTCAATTGTTTCCAAGCAAAGTAGTTTTATTTCATTCCGGCATTTGTAAATAATAACAAAACGGCGATGCCACCACGTTAATCGCTCAGCAGGAGGAATCCCACTAATTATAATATTATATATAGAAAATAGTGACTAATATTAATCAAAATGCCAAAGGTTACCTTTACCAATGAATGATAGAGCTAACAATAAACAACAAAGAATTCATAATATTAAAGTTTTCTATGATTATTTGAGTTACAAAAAGAACAAAGCCTAAGGATTGTCGAAGAACGTTTTACAGGCACATTCCTGTACTTCACCGTCGCCTTCACCTTCTACACTCGATGCTGTTCTTCTTAAAGTTTGCACTTGCGTCTGTAAGCCTAGGATGCGCAATTGGGCCTGCTCGAAATTCTCGTTCAACCTTTGAATTTGGCACTGCATTCGGCATTGTAACTAAAAAGTTGTATGGAGTTTTACTATATGAGTTGCAGAATGAAAGAAAGTTAAGAATAATAAATATAAATTTTTTTGTGCTTACTTCTCCGCGATCCTTCTCAGCTGTCTTTACTTGAGCTCTAGAAGCAGCTAGTTGCCTTTCTAATTCTGCTATTGAAGTCTGCATACATCTTCATAAAGGAAAAGTAATGTTTAATTTCCGGTAACACATGTAACATTAATAATATTTGTCTTAATATATATAAATCTCGTGTCACAATGTTTGTCCTCAATCGACTCCTAAACCACTTAACCGATTTCAATAAAATTTGTACACCGTGTGCAGTTTGATCTAACTTGAGAGATAGGATAGTTTTTATCTTGATAAGTAGTCATTTTTTTTTACTGGATACAATGTTACAGGTCAGTAGTATGAAATTACCACAGCAACGCGTGGCCGGGCAGCTAGTAATAATATAAAGCACTCACTTCCGGATCGTTTCAGTACGCTCATTAGCTCTTTGTAGGGCTCTCGCAGCCTCGTCTCTTGCTCTGTCCAATTCACCACCAAGTTGGGCACATTCATGCATTTTCTCTTGCAAACGCTTCTCATTGGCCAGAACAGACTCTTCCATTCTTATAACATTTGATCTGAAAAGTAATTTGATGTCCTTACTATTTTTGTACGGATTAACAAACGCAGTGATATGATTAACTAGTTTATCGAGAACAACTTGTAAACTTTGAAATATTAACTATATCACTAAACTTACTTCAATCTTTCTATTTCGGATTTAAGTGAAACATTAGTTTCAGTGAGCTGCGCAATCCTTTGCTGAAGCAATGCCATCTGTTTTTCATCAGCACCTTTCTCTTGGGGTTTTTCTGGTACCTTAAGACTGTTGTGCAGGAGTACATGTACCTATAAAAATAAATAAATAAATTTGACGTGACTTCGGGTATAATGTGCTAAATAATGCAAAATGAATATAAATGTCAAACCTTTTCTCGGGCACAATTCAATTCCCTTGCAAGTTGTTCTGCATTATGTTCGGCAATTGCTTGTGCTTGTTGTGCATCCTTTAGTCTTATTTGAGTTGCTTTAAGAAGATCAGGAATAGGAGCCAATTCTTGCAGTTTCTCTTGGAACTTGATCTGGAAGTAAAATGATTAGTTAAAAAATTCATATCTGAGTTATAATTGTAATGTATATTCAACTAAAAATCTCACTTTCACTCTCTGTATCTCAAGATTGATCTGTTCACTGATTCTTGTATTGTCCATATCCATCATATCCATTTGACGTCTTTGTTCTTCAACTAGTTGCTGCGCTTGCAAATACTAAAATAAAAACGTTTAAATTAGTACTTTGACACGTCCTTGGCGTACTGATACAAATAGTTGAAAAATATTTTTCTTGTTAAGAGAGTTACATATATCAAAAAAAGAAAAATTATTAATTTACTTACCTTAACTCTGTAATCTTGTAATTGGTCATTCTGCTCCTTGATCAACGTTCTAAGTTCATCAATTTCTTCTTTTGCTTCTCTATAGCATTGCTTTAGCGCTCTCACATTAACTTCTTGTTCAAATGCTTGCTCTTTAGTACCCATCATCATATTGGTATGTGTTGCCAAACCCTCAAATTTCATTTCTAGCTCCCGCAGTTTATTTTGCACTTCTCTGTGCTGACATCGCTCCTTTTCTAGTTCTTCTTTTTTCCTTAGCAGGTCAGTTCGAAGCATAGCGCACTAGAAATAGAGCTCATTACGTGCATATTAATATTAGAACACTACGTAATGCGAAATGTCAACGTTTACTTACCTCAGTAACTTTGGTTTTGAAGTTTTCTTCTGTTTGTCGCAACTGAATTGTTAATTTCTGAACCTCCCTTTCGGCCGGTGTCTTTAAAAATTCAAATAGAAAGTTATCTTAGTATTTTATCCAACTTACAATGTAAAAGAGATTTAAAAGACCAAACAAACTTGCATTTGTATGATGTTTGTTTAGATGTAATGTTTAAGTATAATCCTTCTTTAGATAGAATACATTATATAGGATTCATGTTTATTGAAATGTACCTACCTAATATTTAAGTAATTATAATAATTATCTCACCGGCGGAGCATTCGGGTTACAGGGCGCAGGGCATGGTGGGCAGACACCACACTGTGATAGAAAAGTCACATTTTCACTAAAGTAATCTTAGAACAATAGTGTATAGAATTCTTGAAGGCACACATCAAGGTCAAAAAAGGCTCTTTTGTTACTATAATACCACTTTCAAGATCCATTCAGTAATAACAAAAGATAATGGAGACATTGTTTCCATAATAACGTATTCGATTTCATGCTCAACAAAAGGATTGGATTTATCTAATAGAACGTATGTATACACAAAATTACATGATCAGTGTAATAATAGTCCCTTCTTGTTGATAAATCAAAGGAATACTATTATTGTTAACGTTATACAATCAAAAGTAAATCGATCGTATGTCGTCAGACAATTTTTGCGAGTTGAATTTTGTAAGAAGTCAGTATCAATATGATATGTAAAAAAATCAAAAATTCTTGATGGTTTTTCAAGAATTTTTGGTTAGTTTTAATATTCAATTCACAGTTACAGATCATCTTACCAGGGCTTTTTGCTAAGCAACCGCTCATATTTTTAGTAATTTAACACGTTCTATGTGATTGCTGGAATGCCTCTTATTTCTCTTTATCCAAGTAATTGAATAAGTTACCAATCCGAAGTCGACCATTAGTTCCACCAATATAATACTATACTAGTGTTCCTTGCCGTATTGGATTTAAGTTCATACTTCCCTAGAGCGAGGAGACTACTCAATTGTCCAAAGATATGGCCTCTTCCTGACGCACTCAATAATTCTTGATAATCAACCAAACTTCAGTAAGCTTACTTTTACTAGCGGTTAGAATATTGACACAAGCCGTAGGTCGTTATTACGGCGTATGTTACTAATAGTCTAAGATCCGAACCTAAATCGACCTTCACCGAGCTGATAATAGAATGAAACATATTTTATTATTAATTTAGTATATTAGAAAATATATTAAAAATGGGTTGTCTAAAAAAATCCTGGACAGACTATTTTTAATTATTTTTTGAAAAATGATTTTTAATAAAATATTGCAACATCAAGATAATAAGAAAATTTTGTCGCGCGCTTATGATGATATAAAAATTTTTCTATTATCCAATCGAGTGAAAGTAACTGATATCGACATACCTGTTCATACCTGACAACCCAGTAGTTCGCGCAGGTAAATAATAGACAACCCAATGCCTGCACATTCTATACGGTTTCTACTATCAGTCAGGACAAAATTTTCTTATTATCTTGATGTTGTAATATTTTATTCATTTTTTTTTTTAAATCATTTTTCAAAAAATAATTAAAAATAGTCTGTCCAGGATTTTTTTAGACAACCCATTTTTAATATATTTTCTAATATACTAAATTAATAATAAAATATGTTTCATTCTATTATCAGCTCGGTGAAGGTCGATATAGGTTCGGATCTTCTACTATAAGGTCCGCTCTTAGCACTATTCCTACTCTGTGATCCTACGAATTTTAACATAATCTTGTGTTAAAATTATTTATACTTACCGCTCTTGTCATGGGTGGTACTGGTGGGCCTCCAGCCTGAAAAACGAGAAGATATTCGAGATTGTGTTATGGTTGTAAATTATGGACAATTTTAATATATTTACAAAATAATTGTGGATATTTTTTTATAAATAAACTTAAATTAATAAATATTATTAAAATGAGCGTCACCGTGTCGGTAAACCGCTAAATATATGAAATGAAACCAGAGTATCTACAAGTAGAAATAATAATTGATAATGATAAAGTATGGATTAAGCATAAATATTTCAAAAATGCGAGCGGCCAGCAAGCGCTGTAGAATACGCTGACGTAACACGGGCATTAGCCCAGCGCCAGCGATTAAAAGCGCTGTATAGTTTTATTCCAAACTTGTGTATTATAACTTTGTAAATACGTAGGTATCGTACGGAAGTGAAATACAAACTGTTGATTATTTAGTAATGAGACCTATAAATTATTGGGATAAAGATTTTTTCTTTTTAGGGTTCCGTACCTCAAAAGGAAAAAACGGAACCCTTATAGGATCACTTTGTTGTCCGTCTGTCTGTCTGTCTGTCAAGACCCTTTATCTTAAGAACGCGTGGACGTATCAAGCTGAAATTCACATGAAGTACTCAGGTCTATTGTCCCTTTAAGCTGTGAAAATATCAAACTTCTAAGCCAAGACAATCAAAAGATACAGCCGATTATGTCGATATTTTCAACAAATTTCCGACACTCGCAAAGGAATCAAAACCTACAAGATACTTCCCGTAAACTCAGAATCTTGAAATTTGGCATGAAGCATTGTCATATAATGCAAATATAGGAAAAATTGCGTAAATCACATTTTTTTAGTTATATAATATAATAAAAATATTTTAATAAAATGAAACTTACTACCTTATTTCTCACGAACGAATAAAGGTATCAAATTGAAATTTATACCAAATACCTAGGTCTATTGTTCCTTTAAGCAGTGAAAAAATCAAACTTCTAAGTTAACGCGATCAAAAGATACAGCAGTTTATACCGAGGAACCCTCGGTGTGCGAGTCCGACTCGCACTTGGCCGGTTTTTTTACTTATATGAAAAAAAACTGATTATTTTAAGATAGATAAGGTACTAACGTGTTAATCTACTTATCAGGACGACCTTACACAGATGTGCTAGTGCGATGTAAAATTTTAAGCATGAAAATTCCGCTATGACTTGTAAGTCATGTGTAGCCGGTAGTCTCGGTTACTAGTTGAAGCTGCCAATCGTAAATAAGAAACTAAGTTGGTGACCTGAAGTGGTGGGTTGTAAAACATTGTTAAAAGGCTATCTGTGCCACTGTGTTCATTATCCAATACTTAAGCAGATACATGGTATAAAGATCCTGCAATTAAAGATCAAGTTATTGCTCCCTATCTTAATTTAAACTAGGTAGTCGACCAAATAAAATAAATATAAAGTTTTAGTTAAATGTTATAACTACGTGATTCGTTCAATCATTTTACGAAAATATCAAATTTATTTATCTTATAAAATAGTAGAGCTATCTCTTACGTTTTGAAATATTTAGAAGAATTTATTGGAATAACATCAATGCAAAGAGAAGCCTTTGAAAAAATATCTGAAGCACGTCCTTACTAAAGGCATAATAAGCGCAAGATAAACTCACAACTTTTAAGGGTCTCCCACACTAGAAAAGTTGCTGAGCCAATTTTCGATCGTAAAAGTTACGTTAGATGTTCCTGGGAATTTCTAATATGACGTGCTCATATAAAATATTTCAAATACAGACATTCTAACAAGTAAAATCGAGAAAGCAGCGTAGGGTAACGATCTTTTGAGTATAGCCAAATTCTTTGCTATTTGAAATATTGTCACCTGGGTGGTTTTCACAGCGGAATGTTACATTGAATGTGTAAAAGTAAAGCGTAAACTATATAGTGCTGTCTTGGAGGTCTTTTAAAGTCCTCGATGCAACCGCGATTGACATTTTCATTTATTACAAATTGTAATACTATTACTTAATTTTATAAAAAGATCAAGCAAAAGACTCCTTTTCATCTGACGGTAAGTAGGTATAAGTGGACCCCAAATAAAATAAATAATAATAAATAAAAAGCTAGTCCGAGAGATAAACCGCCCGCCGTGCCAGCCTTGTCAATCTGCAAGGTGGTTTTTTTTGAACCAAGATTGTAGGAAGGGGGAATAGATAAATTAAATACTTTTTGGATCAAACCCCACAGAAATTAAACTAAACGTATCGTAGGGACGGGGGTGGGGGAGGGTAGTTGCAATTCATTTTGTTTCACCTTTAGTTGAACTTAATTTCAAGAAAAAATAATTTAGTTTCTCGGCACGCTCCTCTAAGAAGAGCTGAAGTCAACGACGATGTTGTTGCGTTATAAATTATATTTGCGAGGTGGCCAACTGCTTGTGCACGGTGGTCATTATCGACCACATTGATGCCGAAAATAGGATTCGTGTGTGTTCGAGCCACAACCTACAAACAACTTTCCGCGGATCAGCAACTACGTGCACCGTCGGCTACTTACACCTATGAGACATATAAAAACCTATCGATGTGTACAATCAATCAATTTAGTATATAAACTTCGTCCGTGTTGGGTCTCACTACCTCCCCGCTGCTGTCTACCAGGGCTACTCCCTGGGCAGTTCCTATCACCGTCATGCTGCCTGTCAGGGCTACTCCCTTGGGCACTTCCTACCTATCAACATATCCTTGCTGGCCAGCCTTACACCCTGGCTCAGCATCCTCTTCCTTTCCATTTGTACTTGTGGGAGGCGCTGCTGCCTTACAACCGGCGCGACCTGCTCGTACAGTGTGAATTAAACTATTCATATAAATAGGTGCCAACAACGTGCTGTTGCGGTGGTGTGTGTGAATACTTCCTAAGTCGTGATGTAGTCATTCTTTTGTTAACATTTTTATTTTAATATCCAGCAGGGAACGAGTGTGGGCTTATAGTGCTGATGAAGTAAAAATGCCCTACTGGTTGCTCGAAGCAAATGTTCTGGCCACCGCCACCACGGCAAGAGCTGGAACCCGCTGCTTTGACGCTACTCATCTCGACTCGAATATGACGAACTTCCAACTCCAAATCTCCCAACTGCTTCTCCTATAATAATAAAGATGATAATAAAGATTAAAAGCATCGTAGGCGGTTCTAAATTGGCAATTATTCCAAAATTAAAGTCATCCGAGAAAGAAAATTAGCCAGAATATTATATTTAAAGGATATCACAAATTTTCCCTGAATATTGAAAATAGCATGACTTCATTTAAGTTCACTTTGATAAGAATCAGAAATTATTATGACAAATTTAAAAGACAAACAATTCTTATGAAAAGGATTGCAGTCTATTTCACTCACAAGTTCGATGGTTGAAGTCTTATAGTCTTCGAGTTTAGCCACAAGTTTCTGTGCTTCGTAAAGTCGCTCGAGCTGGAAATGTAAACATAATATAACTATTAACATATAATTATGGAAAAGCAAATTACATACATCAATTTAGTACAAATATATTTAACCTGAGTGCAGTCTTCGGTATCCTTCTGCGGCGTAAGATCCTGATTCATCGCAGTCGCATCGCCCTAAAAAGTTATAATTTTATTCAGGTTTGAGGAATTTTATAATTCATTCTAATGGCATTTGTATTACCGCTGAATACTAAACTTAGGCCTGTTTTAATAAGCCTCACTCAAATTATTAGCTATCTGAAGACAAAATCATTTTCTATACCTAGAAACAGCAGGTTGTATGTCTTGCTCTTTCGTTTATTAAGAGTGCGCGTATTAAGGGTGATCAACATGGATCTTAGTTACAAGGCTTAGCCTAGACTATGGTCTATAGGTGGTTTGCATTCGAAGAGCTTTACATATTGCTGGCACTTCAAATGGCCGCATTTGTCAAACATTTGTGTTGCATCTTTTTCATTCTGTATATTATAAGACAGAGATGCAGCACAAATGTTTGCCAAATACGGCCACGTGAAGTCCTAGCATATGAAATAGCTGTTGGCCGAATGTAAAGTGTTTTTATATTATTATTATCAGACCAAACAACATAGGACTTTTGAACTTATACGCGTTCATGACCTCCTCGTTTCCCATACCTCAGGATTATTCTTATTGATTTTTTCATGCAGGAGCGCATTTTCTTTACTCATCAATTTCAATTCCCCCTGAAGTCGTTTGATTTGAGCGCGACATGTCTCCAAATTCTGATCTTTCGTCATCAACTCCTTATACAAAATGTACCTGAAATAAAATACCAATTGCAACGTACCTTAGTTTATTCATGTTTTTTTTTATCGTTTATTGCAAATGCATATTTTTATTATCTTTAAAATTTTAAAAGCACCAAGTGCTTGTGTTACTTATGTTTACTACTTTGACTGACGTTGTCATTCTAGAAAATATTGTCATCTACTTTTTTAATTATCGAAAGTAGGCTAAAAAGGTTTTCTACACGTTTAATTAACTTTTCAAGTCAGATCAGCGATCGTACAACACTTACGTGCAATAAAATCGACTCACCTCATAGGCTTCGATTCTTAATATATCGGTATATAAAAATAAGATTAGATAAACAAAACCTGTAAATATAATTTTAATGTACATTTCACTTTATTTAATCTACTCTAACCATCAATAAACGAAGTATTGGTGACAATAGACTCATTTCTTCGGAAACCCTGGTTTCTCATTTTTACGTCATAAGCCATTTC
Organism: Elophila nymphaeata; assembly: GCA_955850985.1. Lineage (NCBI taxonomy): Eukaryota > Metazoa > Arthropoda > Insecta > Lepidoptera > Crambidae > Elophila > Elophila nymphaeata. The sequence continues at coordinate 25,714,714 of OY039065.1, forward strand.
TGTGACTATGCAGAGTGTTCAGAGTTAATTGAATCATTGTTTATTGAATAATTGATTAATCTTACTGATTTATTGACCCCTAAAATTCAGCTGATTTCCCCAAAAACTTTTGCTAAAAGAGCAAATTTTTTTTGTATTTGGTTTTCAATTTGTAAAATCAATAAAACAAAATCTATCACAGTAAAAACTGGTCTAATGTAAGCTTAGGTTGTGGTCTACACACTGGGTTAACAATTATTATTTACTAATTGTAGATTTTGATTAGGGAGTTCTGAACTAAGGCGTACCGGTGAGTCGATTTCATTGCTCGTAAGTGTATTTACAATGTTACTCTTTTTCTTATAATGTGTTGTAATATCTAGAAGATTATAAATTAACGAAACCTATTTAGATAACTTATTATAGTAATCGGTTATATTTTGCTGTAAATTTTATGTGGGAAAGAGATAAGCTTATTTCCTGCTTTTGAACAGGCATTAAATAAGTGTGGCCAAGCCGCTTCGTTTTCACAGAGAATAATTTACTAGAGACTATAAACATCTCAAATATATTCGCACCCTTTTTCCACATGTTCCTACTGATATATCCCCATCATTCATTAGTTGCATCAATACGCTTGTGGGTAAATCTAGTAATTTGACACTTTCAACTCCTAGCTCATTTTTTTTAATGACCAAATTGTGAGTTGAAAATGTTACTGCAGTTTTTCATAAGCATAATCAGTATGCTGCTAATAAAAACTGCATTAACTACATTTTACGATTGAGCAAGAGTAGCCGCTGGCTACTGCAAATCTCACTGCGAGCTAAGCTGATGCTGCCCCTCTTACCCACACAACTACGCTTTCTTTGCGAAGGGAAGATCATATACTATTGAAATCGCATCTCAAATAACGGGTAATGCCGCATAGTTTCGGTTCGTTAGCAATATAACGAACCTAGCTGAAATTTCACATCGCCATCAGAGCTGTTTGTAAAAAATGCGAAATCTGTGTGTCATGATTTAAGGCATATAAAATGAAAGTTGCGAAACGCCTGTTATTTCAGATAATCGTTATCAAAACTGTATAATCAATTTTAATGCTTTCTACACACAATTCGGTCAGTATAACAAAATGTACCTAATAACTTTCAAAATAAATTTTACGATTTTTATGTTTTGATAACACTATACCATTTATTATGACTATGTTGAAATGACACCTACCCATTATAATACTAATTAATAAGAACCTATTTATAATATAATAAATAGTGTGGTATGTATGATTCCATGTTATATAATGTAAGTGCCTAAAACATTGTACCTCCACTGTACAGTACCCAAAAGACAAATCGTTGCGCAATCAATATTAGAGTGTGCCTACCATAGATTCATTATTACTGACGTTTAAAGATTGGCAATGACCAAAAACACACCAATGTATGAGTAATGCGCATGTGTGCGTGAAAAAGACAAAAATCTTAGATCGAAAAATAGTACGTCTGACAGTTGCTGTCTTTTCTAAGCGACTAACAGGTCGACCTAGGCCGCCTGCATGTACGTGAAATGATCTCGTCTATCTATCTCGCTCTAATATACGCATAGGTACTCAGACCAATGATCATAGGTATGGTCTTTGTCTTTCACATTGTCGATCTACAGCTTTCTATGTCCATGGTACCTACCTACCTAAATAGGTTTTATATGATGTAATCCTCTCTAAAGCTTTAGTTCACATGGTGGGTTGCATGCAGCTGTATTAGCCAAAGTTCGGAAAGAGCTTAGTATCTGTGAGGTATTTTTTATTCTGCTTACCTTGATGTTTTAGATGAAGTTTGAAATTAATAATCTCCTATCGATAAGCCAGACTCTAGTTTAAAAGTTTCAAAGAATACAGTTCAATCAAACAACTTTTTAGTTGTGTATCGAACATCAAACACGTATTCAGTATCTCACTCTAGAATCCAGTCGATCAATAAAGGTTGGATGAAAAACTTACTCGCGGGGTGTAAGTTTTAGTATGATTATCAGTATAGAACCACAGTCTATAGATTACACTGTGCACGAACGTTATAATTCATCTTGGTACTTTTTCAATTATGAACAAAGTCGATACCTTCAAATTGAAAAGTCAAGAAGGAGATATGCAGACAACTAGCTGAGGCCAGTTGTATAAGGCAAGGCGTAGTTACGTTACATGCGTGTTTGTGTAACTGTAAGTACACGGGAGACAGACGAGGCGTAATTTATTACCGGCCTTACTGCGTTCTTCGAATAGCTCCGTATTCACTATTTTATTTGGTCAGAGGATACACGGTACCCAGATCTAATACAAAAACATAAATGAAATGGAACTAGGTCAAGTCTCATAGAACTACAACTACAAGTCGAAGCGGTTTGTATATTAGCACTGGTACTATACTGGTGACGTCAGCTCAATGGTGGGCATAGGGTCTGTCTGGGCATGAGCGGCATACGCCCATCAGTTTGACGTACTAGACAGTTCTTTCCTCTCGGGTTATCAATTTTCTTTATTAAATATTTTCTCACGTGATAACCTGAATTAATTAATTAAAATAAATAAATGAATGATGATCCTATCCGAGTATTAATTCTTCGCACTCGATAGAAGTTGTCTCTCAGACAAGTTTCTTAAATATGTGCATGACATCAAGCGCGGTTACAAATTTTTACCGAAGATATACCCGAGTTCATGTATGTATTCGTTTTTAAATTTTAAATTTATTGTTCATAATAGTTATCGGGTTCCACTTGAATTTAGGAAAATCCATGTCGAATAGCGCAAAATTTTAAGAGAAGACAAGTTTTTTTACCAGTTCCGTTTGACTCATTTCACACTGGGATCGCAGCGGAGCGACGAGCACGTCAGCATCAGTACTCTCTCTTTCAACACAATAGTAGTCTGTCATAATATTCATTAATACACAATGGTGGAAACTATTACTGGAAAAGCGCTGGTTTTGGTGTGACATGTTACTAAAGAAACATGCTTAAAAGACTAAGTTGTATCGCTTTAGCTTGGGAAAGTCACGTATCCACGCGCAACTGCCCACTATGCCTTAAGTAGCCTGGCGGCCGCACGAGCTTTTTGAGCTTTGCGAGCGATACTGGTCTATTAAGTATGAAGATACATTTTAAAATTATTTGTCCGGCTCTGCTGTCTACGTCGCGTAGCTGTAGGTACTGGCAGCTGCTGCCAACCGGGTGTGGATTGAACCTTGCTATATAGAACCACCTCTATCATGTTAAAAGGGCATTGGTGTATCTAATGTCCATATTCAATACAATATTACAACAAAAATAATATAATTTTTCATTATGATTTTATCGTTATAAAAGAAAAAATCAGATAAATTATTTAGAAAACAGTTCTTTTTAACCAACACTTTGCGGCTTCACAACATTTTAGAAGGAAAAGTAATTTTATTATAGCTATTAATAGAGAAACTATCAAACGTATTTTCAACGCGTCAGAAACAGAAACTGAACTCAATGAACAGTCTCCCAAAGCTAAATTAGTGGTTGCAATTCACAAAATATTGCATTATTAGCTAGTGTAGGTGCGGTTTTGTACAGAGAATAACATTTCAATTGTGGTTTGACGTACTTCCATCTAAAGCATAAAATATTGTTTTCATAGAGCTCTAATTATAAAATGAAGCGGATATGCTGGAAAAATATAACAATGGAAATAAAATCTGTAGGAAAACTTAAAACAATACCAAATGAAGGAAAAATGCATTTTACCCTACTTTAATCGCATTCGTAATTAATAGCAGGTATAGTTCCCTCGTTCTCCCTCGAAAAAGCGTCGGTGGCGTAGTGCGTAAGAGCGTCGTCTCCCACGCGGGAGGCACTGGTTCGATCTCCGCCACGTACCTATGTGTTTTCAAATTTGAATTCATATGTACGTTTAATCGACGCTGTTACGGTAAAGGAAAACATCGTGAGGAAACCTGCACACACCTATGAAGAAATTCTTAGGTTGTGTGTGAAGTCGACCAACCCGCACTTGGCCAGCGTGGTTGACTAAGGCCTAATTGCCCCTAATGTGGGGTAGGCTCGAGCCCCTCGGTGGGGACATTATATGAGCTGTTGAGGAAAATGAAATCTCTAGTAAAACTTAACCCAATACCAAATGCAGGAAAAATGCATTTCACCCTACTTTAATCGGATTCGTAAATAAATAGCAGCTATAGTTTCCTCACCGTCGATATTAAGAACGAACACCATTTATGCTGGTTATGTAAGTATGTTCAATTACGATCAAAATATGTCAATTGAGAGAAACTTATAACAAAATAAATATAAAAAATAGGTTAGGTTAGCCAAACGTGACGCACTAAGCACCGTTTGGGTTCTCACCAGACTTCTTGATGCGAAAATATATTATTACAATCCAAATAAGATCAAGCATTTTAAGTGTTAAACAAAAAGGGGGGTCATGTCATCAGTGCCGTAAATAGGGCGGTGCCAGCGGTGCCCAGGCACAGGGTGCAAACCCTGGAGGGGCGCGGAAATGACCAGACCACGTGTTTCAAGGACGCAGTTTTGATAGCTCGCACCGGGCGCATAAAAGGCTAGTTACGGCACTGCATGTCATTGTTCAGCGCCGGCCTTAAAAACAAAAATTCAGGTTCACCACACCTCTTAACTTCGAGATCAGCGTTGTCCGCTACCAATTTCTCTTGCATATCGTAGCTTTCACTCAGCTTTCTGGTGAGGTCAATCTCCTTCAAGAAAACACAGTGCGTTACTAAAATATATTTTACTGTTTTTTGTCTACAAATTTTCATATATTATTTTAGCGTATTACAGTATAATGGACGTACGGATTTGCTTCTGATTGGCGGCTCGCACACCACCACGCCAGGTGGCTCAGAAGGTCTACAACCGGCCAGTAGCACTGATGGATGGTTCATTTTCATCTCATGGTGTAATGGGGGCTCTGTAACAAATACGCCATTTTACAATTCTATGTGTTACATTTACGTATGAAAAGCTATATTTATATAACTCTATAATCCAGAAAAAATGTCTTCTATTTTGGAATAATTTCTAAAGTTCTTGTCCTTTTTCTAGTGCCAATCATCAAAAAATGTCTACGCAGCGATAACGCTACACAAACCTTGATCCAATGACTAAATACTTAATAGGTGGTCCGTCCTAACTCATACGAATACCAACTGTTCACTTAATCGTTATTCTCTTGCAGCTAAAAGTTATATGTAATACGTAACTCAGTAGTCAATACCAATATCCACCATGAGAAAAATAAGTTACACAGTTTTTTTACTAAGATGACATATTTATCCTAGTTGCTTTATTTTATTTAGACAACATTGTTATGATGAAGTGCCAATAACTCCTATGTTTAAAGTCACTTGTAGCAGTAGTTAGGGAATATTGCCCTAAAAAGAACATAAATATTTACTTTGCGTATATAGCAAAAAAAAATTAAAATGTTATAAAATCTAAAGAAAATATCAATTAGAAGAAACTTGAGTTCAGGTGGAGTTGAATTCTATGTAGTCTGCGTTAAAAATGTCTATTCCATTAGAAATGTCAGGAGAGTTTCTCCACCAACTTATTTTGGCATTCTTTAGTTTATGGCGACACTAAGACGAAATATAATAGTTATTTATTATACAAGAGTGGAAAGTTCCTTTTTAACCGCGTGCTCGATTTGGATGACCGAGCAAGCGAAGGATTCTAAAGTTGAATCACGAGCGCAGCGAGTGATTCTACATTAGAATCCTGAGCGTCAGCGAGGGAAACAAACGAGCACAAGGTGAAAAATCTTTCCACTCGAGTGCAATACGTAACTTTTCATCCCACCTCAGCGAGGAAATGACAAAATAATCTTCATTCTAATCATAAATTTGGCACCATAGAGGTTACATTAAATAGGTTTAATGACGTTTTGAATTTACAATTATATTGAGTACTCATTATATGTGATGTTCTAAATTCAAATCTACTTTGCCGCTCAAGCGAATAAAATAGAATTTTCCAGCCAGATTTCGAAGCGCAAAATTACACTTTCCGAGGTGGTGGGATGAAAATATAATTTTAGCCTTACCATAGTAAATCTGCGGGCATTCTGGTCGAAATTCATGATGTCTATCATCCTTTGGCTTCTTAAAAGACGCCACCTCTGCCCCAACCAGCTTTTGTACATTCCTTGTCATGCGATCAAAGCGCTCCATCTCCCTTAGGAGTAGTTCATTTCTCTCTCCTAGCTCCCTTATATCAGATTCCGTTAGATTTGTCTTCTGGAGTTTCAAAAGGAATCTTTATAATTTGCTTTGAAGTTTTCTATACATAACAGGTAACGTAAATCATGTTGCAAGTTAAAGTAAGTGCTTCAAAGCAAGAGAGCTATTAGCTGCCCTTTGTAGTTTAAAAATTGTCATTGAGAATATATGAATATGTTACGGTAAGTGTTATGAATTGAAAATTATTAATATTAACTGAAGTCCTGCGTAAAAGTAAGTAATTAAACAATTTTACTGGTGAATATTAACAATATATAACCTTAGTACCCATAACTATAGAAATACTTATAACGTTTGATAATATTATTTTTTTAATAACAAGTCATAAGATAATTATTAAGAAGGACTGGTTATTACTATTTATTATCTATTACATATAGATAGAGTATATATAATAAACTATGTTTCTGCGTAGGTAAAGATGACAGCTTATCACCAATAATAGATTCGGCTGAGGATATAACTCGACACACCCTACTTTGGAACAGTTTATCATCGACAGAAAGACAATACTAAATAAAAGATGGTGTTTGTTGAATGCTGTAATATTGTAAAATTACGCAGTGGTTTTTAAACCACATAGTTTACACCGACACAGGGTTACCATTCAATTACACGTTCCATTTATAACACGGAATTAATAGTGCGTTAATTGTAGGCAGATTTCAAAATCAGTTTCATTAAGGGAGCATAGCATTAAATATTTCAATCCGATGAAAATGCATTCATAATATCTGTAAGTCTCGCAATCAGTCTTTGGAACCTTGAAACAGTACAGAGCCTAATTCATTATATACCATCGAAACTTTATTACCTCTAAAACACTCTTTTGAACTCAACTACTAAAAAATAACAAGCTTAATTAGCTTTAAAAAAAATGTACTTATAACTTTGTTAATATCATCTAGGGTAATAAAATCTACCCGCTCATTAAAAAAGTGCAGAGCATATGCACATTTTCATTTTATATAATTTGTGAACCAAAACAGCATTATGTTTTAAAGTCACTGACAGAAATCGCGCTAAAAATGTAATAAAAGCGCAGAGGGATGGTAATTTGAAGAATTCGTACCTTTTGAATTTCAAGCAGTCTAGCTCTAGAATCCCTTATTACACGTGCACTCTTCCGAGTCTCGTTATGAATTTCTCGAATCTGCTTAGACAATTGGTCGTCCAGATCCTGACCTGCAGGCGAAGCTGAAAATTAAACAGTACCTAGAATATTACACTTGCAATCGTTGTACCTAAATATAACACGACAGAGTTACGCATCTAATAACATTAAATTTGAAAAGTCATATCCGCTACGTAAAAAGTATATTACAATAATAAGAAGAAAAGTACTTACATGAAAGCGTTTTCTGTAAATAGAAGAATATAATATGAATTGAGTTTCAAAGGTCGGAGGTTAATTATAAAATCAGATACAAGCCCTGTGGGATTTATATACATTCTTTTTTTACCCGACGACGGCGAAGCCAAAAGGAAATGTAATGATTTTAGTAGTCTATGTATGTATGTTTGTATTTACGTATGTTCCTCCCTAGCGCCTAGTTTAGGCGCTAGTGTATTCATCTGATGAGTTAGGTGTCAATCAATTCGTTATTATGATTCGATCAACATAGGCTACAATTTAACAGACTTTATGAGTTTCTCCCGAGTTCTTGTTGTAAAAACACGTGTTGAGAGACTCCATTTTTAACTCAAATCCACCGCACAATCTTTAGTTACTTAATTACCTTTTCACTTGACTTCGGCAAAATCCGTAACGTTAATGTATCGCGACGCCATTAATTAAGAATAGAATAGAATAGAGCAGAGTTTAATAAGAGGAGGACTTTGAGAAATTTTCCTTGTAACCCAATTTAATTAAATTCCTATGAAGTTTTTACACAAAATCTAGTTGTGGTTGCAATACAATGTGAAATGGTAAAATATGCAACAATGGATTAAATTTAAAAAAAAATACCGGTCGTGCTCATATAAAATGATTATAATGAAGGCATTATAATCATTTTATATGAGCACGAAGTAGTAAATAAGTACCAAGGAATTTATATCTCTAACTTGAACGCTGACGGCAACCTCAAAATCGTTCCAAAGAAAAAACTACATAAATGGATGGTGTCTCTTTCTACTAATGTGTCCACACAATTGCAAGAAAGGGACACACTCCATTCTTGTCGCTGTCTGACGGAACGTTTTCCTCTTTTAATATAATAAAATCAAATCTAGACCTTAAACGGGGTCCATATTGGCTCACATAATATTCTTAATCCTATTCTTTGTCTTACTACCGATTTGTGTTCATAATGATCACTCTTCATAATTTTATTTTTCATACTTTTTTTATTCATACATTTTTATTACTACCAACGAAACTCATAATAGTAAGTGGTCATATTTTTTTTATTAATACTGTTACTACCTTGTTGCTTACAAAAACAGTGCACTCCGCCTGGTCATAAAAAAATAACCCTAACCTACCCATCACCCAGCCATGTAGGTGCATAAAACAATAGACTCGCCCAAAAATGTATGATTAGTGATATTATGAATTTCAATGATTATGTTTTATGAAGTTATGAAGAATGATTTGTTATGAAGAATGATCATTATGGTTTTAAATGGTATGAGAAATATTTTCGGACCTCCAATGATAGGAATTGAAATGTTATGTAAGAAAATGCGCACCCCCTTAAACGTATATTATAGTACAATATTCATTTTATGACATTGTTTCGTCAGCATTCCAGTTAGACATATAAGTTCCTTGATCGGTACTAACAGTGTGGTATTATATCATCTGCGGTACTATGCAATGTTGGAATTATTTTTTACCTTTACGTCACCAGAAATTGCATCTAAATGTAGTCGCATTCAATTGTATTTTTACATGTGGAAACAGGCTATTTAAAAAGAAATATTTGACAAAATATCCTAGACGTTACCTTGGGAGGAATATTACGGCAACACTTTACTTTATCCTGTTTCCTGCTCTGTATTGCTTCTCGTGCGTCCTTTGGGTTATGACCTGATAGTTTAGGAGAGACCTTGAATGGCGCCTCTCTAACTGGGCTCTGGCGATTTATATTGTCTGGGATATCCATTTTTCGTTTATCATCACCGTCTGATCCAGTTCTTCTATCCAAGATAGGTATTTCAAGGTTCACTTCATTGTTATTAACATTCTGAAATAAATTTAATAGAATATCACCGTCAGTTTATAAATCCGTCGTGCTTTTAAACAGTCTGTAGGAAAATGCAAAGTTATCAAAAGTTTAACTATGATATTAAATGTCTCATCAGACATGCATCGCACTTCTGTATATTGTAAAATGGATTAAAACTTTAATATTAGGAGTTTTCTATTACACATTTGTGTTTATTATATGTTTTATTGTGTTTAGACAGTAGTTAGAAAGATTGTATGGAGAAAACTATACAGTTAATATTAATTATTTACAAACATAAGAGACCTCGTCACAAAATTAAATAAACACAATATCAATGTACCTTTGACCCGAGCATAATATAAAACTACAGCTCCCAAGAATAAAATCCTGATGTCCTGGAATCAATCCCTAATTCCCCAGGAAGGACAAAATTTGTGCTCGATTTAATTGCTTGTATTTGAAGCCTGCTTTGCTAGCTACCACTGATCTATCAAAATCTGTCACCATTACAATTCTGCCCTGCGATTCTGTAAAGATCTCACTTCTCACCTCACATCTCATTCCGAATTTAACTGCCAAATTTTATGGAAAATCCTTTGTTTTGTTGGAGTAAACTGAAAACGAAGTAAGCTATAGTAGTGTATAACGACATTAAATCTAATTTAGAAATTGATTAATAATATTCCTTTTATTGTGAAATATTTTTTTTTTGCGATTGACAGCTAAATTGAGATATATATGAAAATTCAGCGAGTGAGCCATATGGCCTTTGCGCCATTAGCTCGATACTTGACATCGCGCCGAGCCAAATTCATGGCATTCAAAAACGCGCCAGCGAACCGTTCGGATCCATTTGGATCACATTAAGTGTACGCGTCGACAGCACCGGACGTGTTCATAATGAACTTCGATTCAGAAGATGAATTTTCTTTATCTGCCATAGCGATTTATCTAGTGTTTAAAGAGCGCGACAGCTCAGACCGACCGGCCCGTTGGTTTTGCGCATTCACGCGCCGCGCCACTCACCACACTCGGCGCGATGGATTTCGGCGCGGTAGGAAATCCATCGTGCCGAGTCAATCCATTTGAACCAACAGTGCAGTCACATTCATGGATGAATTTTGGATCGACAGCGCGATGGATCGATGGCTCGCTCGTGAATGGTGACCTTGAGATATGAGGTTAGAAGTGAGATCCTTACAGAATCGCACGGCTATTAACAGCATTTTTGTATTCATACAGTTAGTCTTAAGATAGCCAGTTTCCCGCCCTTATCATCTGAGATGAAGGCCAAGAGCTCTCTTGTCAAAGATAAAAACAATGGAGCAAAAAATACGTCCTAGTTTATGAGGACTTTACTTCCATACTAGGCAAAATGAAACAGGAACCTTGCCTACGTGCTCCTGCAAATTCATTCACGAACGGCGGCTATCGAATCGCGCTCAGCTAATTGCTGAAGAGTCCGTGTGGAATTTTCGTTATTGGATCGCTTCACAAACATGCTAGTTTCCCTGACGCAACTGATAGCAAAAATTCGAGATTACTATTCAGAGTGCTTCATGGGTAAATATCGGAACTACTAATAAGAAATCGACAATCTATTTTCACTCGATCTATTACAACCTTTAAGTATTTAAATCCCGGCGTAACACAAGCTTAGAGGAAGAAAAATTCAATCTCTTATCATAAACAAGCAATGGAAGTTTAATTAACTACTTGTTAGAGAAAGAAAGGGTTATTTAGGTTATTTGACAAAAGAATTCCCTATTGACTATGAAAATTGTAATTTTTTAGCATACAATATACCCTTCTAATCATTTATATGAATAATGCTAAGTTGCTCAAAATCTGTAAGTTTTGGACGTGTTTGTGAGGAATATCCGTTAAAATAAGTAAAATATTAATTGATAAGTTTTTGAAACCCGGCTATAATACATGATATTTCATTGTTATATTTTTAAGTTTAATTTCATAAACAAGACCTCTAAAAATACAAGATGGCTCAAACATGTTTCCCTAATTGAAATACATTTCTGGATTTTCCAAGAGTTATTTTAAATCTAGTATATTTTAGTTTGTAGTGTACTTTTTTACATTAAAGGCTCAAGTTGAAGTTACTGGTAGCTAAAATTTGATTGTTAATGCTGATATGTACTTTGACAATACAACCTTATATAGACTTAGAAGATTCGAGGTAAGACTTACAAGTTGTGATTCAGAAATTGAATAGCCGTCTCTCGGCGATTTACTAATTAAATTCAGCTCCCGACCTTTAGATACCTTCGTAGAATTTTCTGGAATTACCGGAGAACTTAAAGTTTGTATCACTGAGACACCTTTTGGCGAATGTTCTACTCGAGAACCGCCAACGCGATTCTTGGGTACAAACTTGACAGACTGAAAGACAAAAGGTTAATTATAATTTATATATAAATTTATATTATAGAAGCTTCCGCTTTTTATTTTATATTTCTGGGTAAGTAGAGTGTTTGAACTCGATTTTCCTGACTGCTTCCGAAGGCACGTTAAGCTGGTGGTCCCGGCTACCTGCTGAGAGAGGCCAGAAACGGCGTCTTGTAAACTCCGACACAATAAGAGGATTACAAGTAATCAGGAAAAAGTCTACCAAAGGGACAGTTGCGCTGACGTTAAGAATCTTAATGGTGAATACTACCATCGTGTACCTACCGATTAGCTACTGCTCATCTCTGTTTGAAAATCATCCTAATGTGGGGTGTTAGGTTTCTAAATAACTGATCCGTACTTGATTCCGTATTGAAAGTATAACAAATACTCAAAGGATTCATAATAGATGTTTTGGTGAGGATGAATATGACTGAAGTTCACCAACACTTCTTCTTTTAAATTAATGGCGTTCGTGACATATAAAGATTACGCATTTTGCCAAGTGAAAATATACTATATGTACCAAACAATTTTACGGTAGATTGTGTTAAAAATGTCCCTCAACACGTGTTTTTACAACAAGAACTCGGGAGAAACTCCCAAAAACACTTAAACAGGCGACTAATATTTAAACAGACTGTTTTAACATTTTATCGTGAAGAACAAGAATTTGTCAATAATTTTAACAGACTGTTTTAACAAATTTTCGTGTAGAACAAGAATTTGTCAAAAACTGACGGTTAACTTTTAATAGTTTGTTTTACGTGTTGGTGAACTTAAACCTGTGTGTCTCTGTGTGTTGGTGGATTAAATAATAATCGCGTGTATAAATGTTGGTAAACTCCAGCCTAAACGTTCTCATAGTCATGGAAAAGCATTATTTTTTAATCCTACACGTTGACACTCCTGGACTCTCGATGAATATAACCTTGCATAGACCGATTGAGGCTGTAAATGGGTATCATTATCCGATAGCGTTGTGACGATAGCATAATAAGAAAAATAAATAAATATCTTCACTGGTCTGGATTAAGTCACAACTCTAAATTCTGACATATGGTATGTCTATCATCTCAAATGAAGTCTTCCATAAGTTAAAAAGTTATAACATCTTGAGATTAATCTTAAAATACAATGACACCGACCAAATACAGAAAATAGGAATAAAAAGGTGATGATAATAGACAGGAACACATTTCAAATGAACCCTACTCCCCTGAGTAACAGCGTGTTGTTTTGTACTATCATTCCGGCATTTTGAAAATAACACCTTTAGTTAGAGATTTCCTTTTGTAATTTTCTAACATTAACTTTAATCATATTTATTCTGTATGTATTTTGAGGTACTTTTTGACATCGAGAGATACTTATTTAATTTAAAGAAGTTATTTTAAAAGGTGGATATTTAAAAAGATAGTCATGGCTTCCCTGATATTATTTTGACTATAGATTATAATTTACCAACGATATAGGTTTTCCAAAAATAGTTGCGTTTATAATTATTCTACCTATTACTTTTATAAATTGTAAAGCTGGTACTTTTGTTTTGTAAATTATTTCTGTTAATTCTGTAAATTGTAAATCTATTAGAGAGTCAAATCCCCGATCGGTGATAAACTTTCCTTCTATCCTACGCCCAAGTTCGAAACTTAGCAAAGTGTTTGTGAGATTTCGTCCGTAAACTTAAACATCATAACATCTTGCTAGAGACCCAGCTGACATAAGTTTTAAGCTACGTTTTAAGTTTTAATTTAACTAAGGGCTGATTTTTCAATCGTGAGATAAAAGGTAAAAAATAGTTAAATTAATACGCAAATTGAAGGAAATGTTACTTGAAATCAAATACAAGACACGATATGACAACTGACAATGTAATTTTAATTTGTCCGTATGTCCATATAGTACGATAACGGGCGAATTAAAAAATTCAATGGATTGAAAAGTCAGCCCTATGAAACGTTCGAGTATTCGCCATTAATACAATAATTTGTTTTTTTTTATAACAAGATCAAGCCGATAACTCCATTCCACCTGATGGTAAGGAGAAGTAGAGTCCCAATGCAAGGATAGATAGATAGATAGTGTGACTAAAACTTATAATTTACCTTTGAGCCAAATATTTATAATATTTGACAGCTTTTTAATATGTTCAGACGCAGATCAGACTACCCAAAATTGATAAATTTCATTACTTACTTAGTTTTCAAATTTATATTATTCTCATAGAATTCAAAACCTATAGAGAGCCAGCAAAAATTTAAAAAACTGTAACCAGATACGGAAAAAAGAAAGATATGAAATCGTTGAAAAGCGGGGTTTCATTTCTGAAGGAGCATACTTTGAAGGTGATAAAATAAATTTGGATGAATAACTAACATTTTGTGTATTATTGATCTTTTGCCGGTACTTTCTTGACAGAGTAGTACGTACACTTCTTAAAACAGAACCTTTTCTTTTGGCCTCGCCGTAGTCGGTTATAAATTATCAGTTTCACTTATCCTAAGAGTTACTTCAGGCGGCTGTACTTTGTACAATAATCACAAGAGATATAATGCGAATTCGTGATTCTTGAATATATTATACTATTCGAAACAATGTGTTATTTCCGTAAAATCTTAACGTCATTATATCGCCACGTGTCGCCAGTAACCCCAGGTAATGATAATCTGTATAGTTTTCCCCTTATTATAAAACATGACTAACATTAGTCTTCGTTTAAAACCAACGCTAACGCTGTCTTTCATTTAGTAAATAAAAGTGACAGCATTAGTTTTAAACCATGCCTAACTTTCGACAATGTTTTACAATATGAGGCTTTGGTATTACGGCATCCTGAATGAAAAGGGTTATTTTTTTCTTTTTTACCGAAACCAAAAGCAAGGGTTATGATTTTTACAGTTTAAGTATGTATGATTTGTGTTTACGTATGTTCCTCCGTAGAGCCAAAAAGATTCGTCCGATTTCCATGAATGAGCTATCAATCGATTCGTTATTATAGTCCGGGTAACATAAATTGCATTTTAACCAACTTTACAAATAGGAGGGACCGATTTTACCTCGTATATCCCGATTTTATTCCTTTCTTTTTTTCCTCGGGTTACAGTGTTTTACACTTTTCGCTTGTTTCGACAACTACACGACATTTTTTCAAAGCATTTTTACAATATATGTACCGACATTACCGAAATTATATTTAAATATTGCTTCATTTAAAATAGACAAGACACCACGAAAGATGCAGTGAAAATGTATTTGTCACTGAAACATTTTTTAACATAACTAGGTAGTAGTAGATACTTTATTAATTGTATTTGACTCACCCTCATTACAGTTCTCTACGAAATATGTATATAGTTTATGAAAAGAATAAAAATTTCTTTCAACAAATTAAATATAAAGATATCGAAATAAGCTGAAAATTTCAATGTGACATTGAATCAATGTCACAACACAAAGTACCATTTTTGCCCAATTCCTACGTCATTGTTTTTTCCTGAGATTTTATCTCAGGTCAATTTATTACTCTGTGGTAAAATCATGGATTTAAGGTGAACGCAGACCTGGCTGCACCGCACGCGCCACAGTTATCGCTTTTATTAATGGCTTTGCATACTTGTTGCGCCGCTTTCGTTCGCGCCGCAGCACGAATCGCACTGGATGTGTTTTATTCGGTTTCTTAATTTGATCAAGACGTATATTCGTGTATTACAGTACTCTTGACTAACCATATGTTATCAGTGGTTAATAATAGAGAGAAGAAGAAAATGTATTCGGTTCGCCTGGCCGGTGCTGCGGATGACGACACCCGCGCTGCGTCGGCCACAGCGTCAAATGCGGGCGGACAGCTGCCACTTGGAGAGTTCGGCCACTTGTAGTAGGAGAGCTGGCACGAATTTTTGGGTAGGTATTTGAGGCAAGCTGAAAACTTGTCCTATACCTCTCCTATTATACCCCAACAGGGAACTGCAGACCTGGCTGGTGAGTAGCGGGGCTATATTAACCCATAAATTTTTAAAAATATTATTTTTTTATTTTGAAAAATATATTTGAGGCAATATGCAATTTTTATATGTTGTAGTTTAATGTATAAAGAATAAGAAAAAAAATAACCCAGACGATTTGGTCGGGATTTTATAAATGCCAGACGCGTGCAAAAATATTTTGCAAAAAAATATAAAAAATATATTTGAGGCAACTTGAAATTTTAATAGAACATTATTTATAACTAAAAAATAAGATCCTCAAAAAGACAGGTCATTTCTGTGGGACTTTCTACCTGCCAGGTGATTCAACAAGTTATGTATAGGTACGAGTGCGTAGCGCTATAGACAAGCTGTAGAGTGAGAGAGAGAGTTTATCGGCAGCTGTCTGCGTTCTTGCTTGCCGCGTTATTATTGGCTTTGGCGAGGTCACGTGACTTACAATAGCCATGAGGTTTTCAGTCGGAATTTCGGAGTCGTTATTCTCTGTCGTAGAATTTTAATATTGGTGTTACACGTTTTATAAGGTAAATAATTTTAAAATGTCTGGTAAAAAATTAGTTTGTGTCATTTGCAAAAAAAGTGACGATAAAGTGATTGCGTTTGTAGAGAAATCTCTCAAAAAAAAGTCATGAAATATTAGAAATCCGTAAACATCATGGATTAAAATATAACAACGTGGTTTTGCCAGTGATTCCTAACCTTACAGACGGTTATCATACAAGTTGCGATAAAAACTTTTTAGCGTTGATGAAAAAATATTATGACAATGTTGTGATAGAATCTAATATTTCTACTCCTATAAAAGGTATTGTATTAATTTAATTATTTTTCAAGTAATATATGCTCACAAATAAAATGAAGCATTATCAATATTGAGTTTACCAATTTTCTTACTGACAATATTAAATATTCAGTATACTTTTATTATTATTGTATCTTTTACCTATCTAACTCAATACAATAGCTATAACATCTGTGCATTCACAAATACTACCTGCTCGAATTCTGAGGGTCACTCAGACACTGTTAGAAGTTATTTCAACATAGAATTTTTAAACTTATTTATATTTCTATTTTATTTTTATTTAACTAAAATTACTTTTTGCTTAATTAAATGCAAAGGAGGACAACCAAAATGGGCTCGGCGCTAAACAGAGGCCTGGAAAAAAATAAAACACATCAAAAAAAATCTAATGATTTTTAATACGTTAGCCATTATTAATTTCAACATGAAAAAAATATTCAATTTCTGTATAAATTTTAAATTTGAATACTGTCCCAAAAAAAGTAATTTTTTTAATTTTAGATAGGTATCGTGGCGAAAATATGAATCCTACTAAAAATTATTGAAACAAAAGTTTTTGGAAAATTAATTTTCTAAAGAAAATGTTTTTTATGATTTATTGAAAAAACCTTTACATTTAGATTTATATTTAAATTGGCTAGATAACAAATTTTATATGATAAAAAAATATAACAAAATAAATATATCCATTTAACACGCACAAATCAACACAATCATTTTTATATGAACCGTTTTTAGTAGAAATTCACATTTTTTTTATTTTTTACTCCGAAATTTTGAATTGGAACCTCGTGGCTATTGTAAGTCACGTGACCTCGCCAGAGCCAATAATAACGCGGCAAGCAAGAACGCAGACAGCTGCCGATAAACTCTCTCTCTCACTCTACAGCTTGTCTATAGCGCTACGCACTCGTACCTATATATAACTTGGTGGATCACCTGGCAGGTAGAAAGTCCCACAGAAATGACCTGTCTTTTTGAGGATCTTATTTTTTAGTTATAAATAATGTCCTATTAAAATTTCAAGTTGCCTCAAATATATTTTTTATATTTTTTTGCAAAATATTTTTGCACGCGTCTGGCAATTATAAAATCCCGACCAAATCGTCTGGCTTATTTTTTTTCTTATTCTTTATACATTAAACTACAACATATAAAAATTGCATATTGCCTCAAATATATTTTTCAAAATAAATAAATAATATTTTTAAAAATTTATGGGTTAATATAGCCCCGCTACTCACCAGCCAGGTCTGCAGTTCCCTGTTGGGGTATAATAGGAGAGGTATAGGACAAGTTTTCAGCTTGCCTCAAATACCTACCCAAAAATTCGTGCCAGCTCTCGGACTATTGGTACTGCGATGCGGATTGATGAGCGAGGTTTAACCTTTTAAACCAATTTTCGTTTTTTTTATGGCTTTATGATTTTGATTTTAATACCAAGAATTTGCATGGTGTAGGGACATGATTAGAAAGCGCTGGTAGCCGTCATCGGCCACTCGTGTGTGGACTGCGGGGTCTCGCGGCGCCATCTATACAAAATCGTCTATACACTGCTCGTAGCCGCCACCGGTGGCGGTGGTCGGTGGCCCATTTCACGCGCCCCGGCCGTGCGCCCATGGCACTTTCTATATCAAGTCCCTTACTTGAAACAAAATATATTTTATTACTTGTAACTTCAGCAAATCATTATTTGCCAGCATTCTAGTATAAAAAAACTAAGGGATTATGTGCTTACATAGCTATGGGATTATGTGCCAGGTAAGATAAAGGCCAACAGGCTTTTATCTCATCTGATGAAAAGTGATATTTGTTATATCAAGTGGTTAAATCTGGTGGTAAGCAGTCACCGTAGCCTATAGACGCTTGCATCAGTGACGTGACACTTGCGCGCTGCAAATTAACCCCATTTCATTTTTTGGGGTAGGGAAGGCCCTACCCCAAGAAATGCATGGCAACAGATGAGACTGGAATCCCACTATAAAATTCTCAAGGTCATCCACATCACAACACAACCTTTAAGGTGAATGCAAACCTAGCCGCACCGGAGTCGCCGCAGTGCCTGAAGCGGCTGAACTCCGCAAGTGGCCAGCTGATGACATCACCAACGCTGGTCCGCATGGCGAGGGTATCATCATTCGCATCCACCGGCCGGAGAACCGAAAGAAATTCAGTGTGATGCGTGCGGCGGGCGAAAGAGGCGCGTGCGGTGCGGCCAGGTCTGCGTTCACCTTTATAAGTATAGGTTGACTTAATGTATTTAGATCTCTTTTCGCCAAACAATGACCACAGAGTATTAAAAAACATAATACCACAATACATTTCGCATCCTTTCGCTATTTGCCCAGTTTCGCAGTGATTACCTTCTCTGTGAGTTTCGCCTGGAGCGCAAACATATTTTTTTGTGCAGATTTATACTTCATAACAGAGAAATAGACACCTAAGTAGTAACCTAGACTTTGGCCTTCTCTTAGATTGATGCTAATCCGCTCACTAGACATGTGATTTTTCTAAATATTTATTATTATCTTTAACATACAAGTAATTAATATTGACAGTAGTTTACCAATCGAGCCACGAAGTTATTATAAGCTCCTTATATAACCAATGCTTGATGAGTTTACCTAATCACTTATTTTTATTCTTATTTTGTACTCGTATATAACACAAATCTCGTAATTTTACGTATTCTTCTTCTAAATCAAGAAGTAGTAGGAAGCAGCTTTACCTAAAATTGATTGGATCCATTGAGTTGCCTACTCGTATTTATCGTTAGTTCCATTTATCAGGCTCTCGGGAATATAACACACGTAATTGGCTCCAATTACTTTGCACGCCGGGTTATTTCATTAAGGGTCTTTATTTGCTCACGGGTTTGGTAAGGTCGGCTTCGCAGGTATTCCCGTATCCAAGTTCGTACCAAACAATACCTGGTCCCCAGAGTATTTCTCGGGCTTTGTATACGTTTAGTGGATAATATTACGGATGCTAGATCATTGTCGTCTACTGTTTTAGCGTCGTACCATCGATGCTTTAGCATTTGGCTAGTTAATTATAACTTGACACCAAGTGTAATGTAAAGCGTTTAAACAGCATTAGTGAAGGCTTTTTTAAGAACACGAGGCTCATGGTGGGCTCTCTAGCCATTAGTTTTTATACTAGGTAATTTAAAGTAAAATAGTTTTTATACTAGTGCTCGAACAAATCTAAGGAAACATGCCATACCTAAACCATTACACAAATACATTCATACATCACACTAAAATCGTGATCATGAATCAAATCAAATCAAATTCTTTGTTTGCGATAAATAGGGTATGTTACAAGACGTTTACAGTTATTAATGTGATCTTTAGCCTGTTTAGCTATTATTACTAATAGCATGCAACATAATTATTGCCTATTGCTTAGTAAAATTTAATTAAACATTTATCCATTTAATCAATTCAGTTTCAAGTCATTATATTCAATTAGGTAATTGTTATTCAAACATGCTACAAAGGAACAATGATATTCAAAATTAATTAAGTAATTACATTTTGAGTGATATTAATTAATGAAGGAGTATACACAGTCTTCCTGTCCACCTCTTACTGTTTCATAGAGGTTCTTTATGTAATACTAGCTTTTGCCCGCGGCTACTTACGCGTAGGATAGTTGCTTTGCATTTTTATTTTTTTAGGGTAGGTACTTATTTTGCAAATAAATCATACTTACAAACTGCTGTAGATTACTTTAAATAGCCTATTTTAATACATTTTTATAAGCTACGGTGTTTGTTTTTCCATTCTTTGCTAACTTCCAAACGACCTCATTCCCTATTTTATCCCCACACGTGTATCATCAAAAACGCTACATTTTTTTTTTTTACTTCTTTACGTGCTTTAAATACAAAATTTGATAGTTTTATCTTCGGTAATGAGGAATCCCGTACCATTCTTATTCTTATTCAAGGGGCTGAGGCTGTGTCTCAGAGCACTTCGACCCTATGGGATCTTTTGTGCTTCCCCTTTCCTTATCACCCATCGCCAACATCGAAAATATTTTGTATGATTTTCACGATGTTGGCGGGAATAAGGTCTAAAAAGTCCTCTGGTTTAGGGTAACCTATACCCAGGACGTTTAATCGCCTATTGGCTAGTGCATCGTAGTCACATAGTATGTGTTTCATGCTTTCTTCCTCCTCACCACACATTCTGCAGATGAGGTCATCAGCCTTTTTTAACCGACGTTTAAAAAGAGGTGCTTCCATATTCGTCTGTATGTATTTTTTTTATATATGTTCATCTTTGTCATTTGTGGACCGATTTTCAAAACTCTTTTTTTATTCGATAATGTATACTCCTGAGGTGGTCCCATTGTCACCAAGTAAGGATCTGATGATGGGAAACTAGGGAAAATTGTGCCAAATTTCATCAAAATCGGCTCCGTGGTTTAGACGAGACAGCTTATCAGACGAACAGACATACAAAGTTACTTTCGCATTGTATCCTTTTGTGTACAATAAAGTTTAAATAAATAATTTATTTAAACTTTATTGTACAAAAAAGGATACAAATGGCGGACTTAATGCCGTAAGGCATTCTCTACCAGTCAACCGGAAAGCTGGGTACAGAAATATCAATAGGCGGTGCAGAAAGTGATTGCCGTTATGTAAATAAAAACAAAGCTATTTAACAAAACCATGATTACTAGGGATTAGTATTAGTAGGGATTATAACTAGGAACCCGTTCTGGCTTAACATTAATGTAATACACTAGTATAACACCTGATATTTGCCTGAATAGTTAATGTCAGTAACTTCGACGAGTTCGATGGCGCTGCGGTCGTGCATTCTTTGTGAAGATCACGAAAGCAAAATTAGCAAATGCGCGGTCGGCATTCAGATGGGTGGCCGAAATTTTTCAAATCGATATACCTCTGTAGTTCGGAAGGTACGTTAAGCTGAACCTGGCTACTGTCGTAAGTTAGCAGAAGTTCCCAAGGAAGGTAGTTGTCAAGGCAGACGGATGGCCGTAAAAATATAATGCCAAATGCTATAGTAGTATTGTCGACATAAAGACATATTGCACCGACTCTTAATAAATTGGGAGCAGGGTAGAAACAAAAGAAAACATCAGTAACTAATAGCTTCTAACTAGTTAAAATGAAAAAAAATACTACAATTAATTTTAAGAAATAAATATGGTGAAAGAATAGCACATGTATTTAAAAATTTACACGGTTACTAGCTGACCCCGCAAACGTTGTTTTGCCTTATAAATAAATAAAAAATTAAGGGTGGACAACCCTTATCACTAAGGGGTATGAAAAATAGATGTTAGCCGATTCTCAGACCTACTCAATATGCCCACAAAATTTCATGAGAATCGGTCAAGCCGTTTCGGAGGAGTACGGGAACGAACATTGTGACACGAGAATTTTATATATAAGATTAGATACCACCACAGTGTGTCTTATGTTGGCTCCAAGCTAAAGTTAGGTACCTACTTTTTTCTCAATAAAAAGTATTATTCACATATATCTTAAATTTAATTATTGTTCATGTTTGGTTTGAAACTCAAACTCTTTCTTTATTCATTTAAGTACAATTTGTACACTAATGAAAGTCAAGCTTGATGTCATCGGTTCAAGAGTCTACCAGGAGGTCTTGTCCTGAGAAGAACCGGCAAGCAACTCAGCAAGTTTTATTTTGGCGATGCAAACCTCGCCAACTTAGAGGAAACGCCACTGGTAATTGTCAATAAGTGCTAAACACGAGACAATTTGGTGACGAACATTTGTTCTAGTCACTATTATATTTTATTGTTAATTAATACAACATTATCTAAGATGGATTTGGGATATATTACCTATTAGTATGAAAACGTACTTAAACTGTTTTAGTTTTTTATTATTACGTGTGGCTAATACTACTTTAATTTACTGGTTTCGATTCCTTACAAAAACACTAACATATTCTTATTAATTACTGTTTAATTTCTTTTAACATTTTATAGATCTAACGAGATGAAATATTGTGAATTTATTAAATTCTCGCAACATCGTTTAGTAGATCCAAAGAAGAACTTAAAGCATGAACGAACAGGCAGCGGATAACGAGTTTATTTCATGCTGTTTATTTATAGAGCACAGAGCTATCCTGGTAATATATTTTTCCTTAATTCCTGTTAGAACATGAGTTATTTTATATCGATATATCATTCTTGTTCGCTGTCTGCTAAATTGTGAGTGTATGTACTGTAAAAAAACATTTGTATATCTTCTTTTAATAGATATTAGGATAAGAATAAGTATTGCCGGTCACTTAAGGAGAAATAGTCATAAATCAGATAATATTCAACATTCCTTCTATTCTTCTTACGAAATTCAAAGACGAAGTTCCAGAATTGACATTAATAAGTCAAATAACACCGCGGGCAATGCAGGTCAGTGGGTTGGTAATACTGATAATTTTTTTTTGGGGTTTCAGTTGCAAATAATATAACCCTCAGCAGAATCATATCCAGATCATCGCAAGCCCAGAAGCCACACAACTCACACCTTTCACAGCACCACAGCTCGTTGTTAATAATTTTAGGCAAAAATAGTATACACTTATTTTCCGAGTCATCATCAGCTTCAGCGTCTTTATCTTCTCGCAGGTCTGCCACATTTATTTCCAAGTACGACGCACTACCTTTTGAGCTTTTTTACGTCAGTCAGTCAGTCGGTTTTACTAAACATTTTTCCACAATGGACTTAATACTAAATATTGCTTGCGGGCAGATCAGGTCAACTTTACCGTCCGTCTAGACACAACTTCATGAAAATAGTTTTAGGGTTCACTATTACAGGAAGATAAAGGGCTCTAACCCATGCAGCCACGTGCTCAGTAGTTTACTTCGCTCTTAAATTTTGCATTGAAATATGGGTGCCACACATTCTAATGCGTCTTGGGACTGCTTGGCGAGAAATTCATGGGCACAGACCTCACCAGAATCCCAATATAAAATTCTCAACGTGATACACAACAAAAACTCTGTTTTTCAACGATTTCTCATAACTGATCGTCAACACTGATACTTCTGCATTAAAATAACAACACTTTCACTGCACAAAATCTATACCGAAACAATGTTTAATGAAAATTGAAAAACAAATCTTCCCGATGTCATGATTTCGCGCCAATGACCTAAAGACCATAATGTTTCTTTATACCTACTGCTGGCCCGCTCTGGAACAATATAAAAATGGGACAGAAAAACTCTGACAAAGGTATTTAAGACTATAATAAGGAGTGCTGGTGAAAATTTTTATTTAAATAATTCTAAAATAAATTCCGAATGGATTTTGTGCAGTGAAAATGGTGTTACTTCGATGCACAAGCATGTTTTGTTGAAATCAATTAATTAGGAATCATTGAAATAAAGGTGTTGTGGTGTATCACGTTGAGAATATTCTAGTGGGATTTCCACCTCAGCAGTCGCCATTAGGCGTTATTTTGTCATACATTTCTCGCTTGATGAAGTAAAATGTGTGACATCCACATTTTAATACACTTTAAAGAAAGAAGAAAATATACTGAAGACATGGCTGTATATTTAGATTACTTTGCCTTGCCGTAATAGAGAAAAAAATTGACGCGAAATCATAGCATTGGAAAGATTTTTGTTTCAATAATTCAAAATTGTTTCAGACTGCGTTTTTTGCCAAACTTAATTATTTGTCGCGGTCGAAGTCGCGGGTGAAATCGAGTAAAAAATAAAATAAAGCAAACAATACATTGAGCTCTCATTACTAATATTAATCTATAATTTATATTGATAAAGAGTTGAAAGCTAAACAATTTACGGAAATACAATATTCAGTATCATTCACTTGTATTACATGAACTATCGAAGATTGTTGATCATGCAAAAATGTACAAGCAACAGATCGTAATCTTCCTCAGTGGGCACTTCGCACGTCGCCAAGGAGCACCAATTTAAGCGGCAAATATAACTATCTCACCTATATAATAACTTCGATCATAATCGTGAATACTTAATGAGCTCGAGAGTTCTCAAAATACGTCTACGTCGCCTACGCCTTTAGCCACCTTCAGCGCTGCTGTAAAGTCTGTGATTATGTGTAAAGTATACTTCAAAATAGAGGCACAACTTAGCACAAATACAATAAGGTCAGTTACCTTAGTGGCCTTATTTATAGTTGGAATCCTTTATATTAATGATATCATAGGTACACTGCATACAATACACTCGAAAACAAGTATCATCTTATTGAAATAAAATCATCAAAAACTGACCGACGCAACACAACCGCGCCACACACTATAATAACTGGTAAATGTTGGAAAAGCGACACATCAGAAGACCTTCAATTAAATTATTCTTCTTTTTCAACCTTTTGCTGGGTATAGATCTCGTTATAGTCCTTCCTGAGTACCTGCTCTTGTGCCGCTCGTATCCACTGCCGACCCACCGTTCGGTGATGTCGTCGGAAAAATGATCAAGCAGACATATTATAAAGATGTTCCAAAGAATATGAAAACTGCCATCGAGGTATCCCATCTTTCACTTTACTCCTTTTGAAGACTCGCTTTCAGCGGCATCAAAATGTTTCTTTTAACGCATGCTAAAGCAAATACTTTTTTATACAAAAGCAAACTAAGAACAGGCGTACTGAAAATGCGACGTTGGATTTCCTTTGCTTAACTTATTTACGCGAATTAAAAATAGTTAAAAGACTCAACTAGCTCAAAGCCGAAGGCATATTAAGAGTATCTTATGTCTGAATTCGTTTTTTATGGTTCCGTAGCACAAATAGTGAAACTGCAGTATGATTTATTATGATGCCAAAATGGTATTGGAGTATTGAAATGTGATGACATCATGAAATTAACTTATTAGGCGCGCGCGCTGTAGATAATCCTCGAAAACGTCGCAATGGGACGTCTTTCTTGCTATTATCAGTCTGCGTCAAAGTGGTGTCAAACCATCAAGAAAACATTTGACAGTTTAAGATTGCGCGGCACCCAAGCGGCACCTTACAACGCGGCACAGATTTCAATGCAAATTATTATGAACCAGCTATGAACGTAACACATCTAATACTCTTCATAGTTTATATTATCATTTTCAACATACGACCACGCTCATAATCCCATGAGGGGTTTAAGCAGAGCATTAAGTAACATTTTGTTACACATAAAGCCACAAAATTATCATACTTAATTATTTTAACACTTTCACAAGAATTTTCTACCCTTAATTAAGAAACGTGATTTATTTGATATAAACCAACAACCATTACCAGTAAACAAATATTGATGTTGATCAAACATTTTTATTCAGTTGGTTTACCTATACAATTGTTGATTTTTATATTATGCTGTATAAAGTCTAATTTTAATTGTTACGCAAAATTTAAAGTACATTTTTTAATCTTTCGTAGGTTATAATGCAGTTGGACTTTTTGAGGTCGGTACCAACCTCAGTTGGTTTTTTTGAGGTCGGTGCCAACCTCAATATTTGGATTAAACGTTGTTACTTGTATTTGGGACCGACCTCAAAAAAACATTTAGATTTTTATAAACAGAATTTTTATTTCTTGTTTTTAGTTTTGAAGGCGGTTTTTTTTATTTAAAAATAATTTTATTTTTTGCTTTTTAGTGTTTTAAGTATGTAAATTTTCAGGAAACGATCTCGAGATCTTTTAGACACAAGTGATAAGATTACGATATCATCGATGTCAATTAAATAGGCATTATTAGGGATAATTTTAAAACTACTCGCCAGATGTCAATTAAATTTGAATGAGACCAAATGACAACCACCTGCTTCCAAAGGTTGAAATAATCTTCAAAATCGGTACACTCAGTAAAGAGTTATGAGGTAACAAAACTAAAAACGAAGAAATAAAAATTCTGTTTATAAAAAACAGAATTTTTTTTTCTTCGTTTTTAGTTTAGAAGGCGGTTTTTTTTTATTTAAAAATAATTTTCATCAGTTACTGACCGTCGACCCAGAGGTGTATGATGGATTAATGTAAGATTTATTTTATTTTAGTATATCCTAGATATTAAGCATCGATGTATAAATAAATTATACTGTCGTACAGATGTATACTGTTCCTTTAGTAATAATAAAACTACTGAACCATCAGACAAGTCACAAAACTGTCATAACAGTTCTTGTCGTTGAAATCAGAAATTGAAATATATATTAAATTGCGTGTCGTAGTCTTTTTAAGTATCTTCGAAGTCTAAAATGCATTTTACATACTGTATTCGTTATTCTATAAAAGAAGTGTCTTTTTATTAATTTAGTTATATCCTTCCTTACATAAGGTCTGTTCAGACTCATGCACGAAACGTGCGCACTACGCGCCTCCAACGGCTATTGAAAGCGCCAAATTTAGCGCGCGCGTTTCTCGCAAGCTATTTGCATGCAAGGCAGGATCACAAGGACGGCAAATAGTCCAAAAGTCTAAAATAAAAGTGTCTTAGATATGTTCTTAATGCTACAGCCGGAAACTTCGCGTTGTCGCGAATATTCGCGTTATTGCGATGTGTGTAGCCAAGTATTCGCAAATAATTCGGCACTTCCGAATTCGCAACGACATCGCACCGTTGTCGTTAAACTGGCGCACGTCTAAGCGTTTTTGTCGCTATGAACTTCTCTTGCGTAGCCCCACTTCGTGTTTTTCAGTCGGCCCACAGACATCGTGCCCAGTGGACGCAGGTTTAAATTAGTTTTTAACATGGATTGGAATAACGACGAGACTTTAGAACTTAGTAGCAATTAGGAGTGTGTCTAAATAATTTTAGCCTTGCTTTTTTTCACAATAATTTCTGACGTAATAAAAAACAATTGCGTAAAGAGCGTCGTCTCCCACCCGGGAGGCACTGGTTCGATCCCCGCCACGTACCAATGTGTTTTCAAATTTTGAATTCATATGTACGTTTAATCGACGCTTTTACGGTGAAGGAAAACATCGTGAGGAAACTTGCACACATCTATGAAGAAATTCTTAGGTTGTGTGTGACGTCGACCAACCCGCACTTGGCCAGGGTGGTTGACTAAGGCCTAATCGCCCCTACTGTGGGGTAGGCTCGAGCCCCTCGGTGGGGACTTTATATGAGCTGTTGATGTGTGATGTGATGTGACAAAATATTGAACGACCGCGGTGTCCATTTTGTTTTTGCGTGTGTACATCATCGCAATCAAATCGCGATAGGTTGTAAAACGCGCTATATGTGGTATTTGCACATTTGCCTTTGGCCGAAAACGAAGTTTATCGCCCGAGTACGATAGAACAAATGCAACCCTCATTGTTTTTATGAGATGAGAAAATTATTACATGGATACTTGTACCGCTTTGTTTCACGTTAATTGTCAACATCAGGCAGCTATCTCGTTATGTTTCAGAATGCTTACCTATAACTGGCAAGTTGCTGCAGCTATTCAATTATAAAGCATGTGTCTCAGCTAATACGCACTAAAATCAATCAAACAAGTGTTGTATTTATGAAAAGTAGCCCTACGCTGCGCCCGAACTGCAGTAGACTTTACCTTTACGTAGGTAGTGTTTTATTTTATAATAGTCGGTGAGTAATTTTGCCATGAGAATGACCCGATATTGATTTAGTTTTTTTATTTTATTTTATTTTGATCAGGAGTGTTTTTAGTTATGATTTAAAGATGATCTGCTCTTTTATAGTATATGAAGGACCTGAATAACTTCCACAGATGTGATGGATCCGAAATTTGGTTTGCTGTAACTTTAATGATATTTCTGATGCTGTAGCATGATTTGGAATCTGTACGATTCCGAACTCCT
Source organism: Elophila nymphaeata (assembly GCA_955850985.1). Lineage (NCBI taxonomy): Eukaryota > Metazoa > Arthropoda > Insecta > Lepidoptera > Crambidae > Elophila > Elophila nymphaeata. Next base: position 25,743,189 of record OY039065.1, read on the forward strand.
CACCAAATTACAGGAGAGATGTTTGGTTTTAATGAATGGTATATAGACAGATGGTGATTAAAGTATCTTAATGGAGCAGTATTGAGACTCAGTAGGAGTTTTTAAAATATTTAACTTAACACTTGTATAGTGATTATTGACGCACAAACCTTTAACAACCACGTAACCGATATGCAGTGGGGGCGGGGCGCAAGCACTGCAGCGGTAGCTTGGCGAACGCGAGTTGAGGGTCTTTTCGGAGCTAGAGGTAAGTAATACAAGTAACCCGGTAAAGCCTAAATACACACTTATTCGATGCGAAGTCGATACACCCTTATTCGCAATTGTCGAATAAGGGTGACACGGCTTACACTCGTCGCGGTACCCATTTACAGGTGTTTCTCTCCTATTCTTCCAGGAAACGGTGTACCTGTACCAAGGTTCCAGCCTTTAGGCGTCCTTAGGTATGCCGCATACTACCGGGAGACACCGAAACTGCCTCGCGGTGTAACGGACAAGCCTCTATTAGTAGTTATAATCATATTTATAGTAGGTATAAGCAAATTAATAAATTAGACAATACTGTATGCATATAAAAATCATAATATTAAGTAAATTAACAAGTATGAGGAAAATAATATTTTAAATTCATCTCGATAGTGTAGTAGGCTACGAAATAATATCTGGAAGATTTCACAAAAAAAAAAGACAATAGTTTTACGATAGCGTTCCCATGGAATTCAGTCTCAGGCCAGATTAAATAGAAATGAACCTTAAATTGTTGAACGTAAGGAACGAATGTGCAATGGTTAATATTTTTTTGGGAAAAACCCCGCGTGGTAATTTTTTGTGTGTTTGCTTGAGGTAAGTAGGAATGTGATTAGCAAGTTTCTCTCCTTTTTGACAAGCATTAAGGTTTATAATTGTAGATCATGATGTATGCATACGCTCATAAATGAGGCAAGGGGTGAGGGGGGTTAGGACGATGTGAAAACGGAGCCGTGTGCGCTGAGGCAGTCTTGGAAGAAATTTTGAGTGTAGTGGTCGGTGTCGAGGTTGCGGCCAGCATCGGTAAGTCATTTTTTTTTCTTTTCACTTTTCTGTTTGTTTCTTGCATAAATTATTAAATGTGTTTTTATTTTGCGGAGAATTAAATATCTTGGTTTCTTTAGTATATTTTAATGTTGAGTAAAATTTCTTGCAATTAATGATTAACTTAAATTTAATTTATTTAAATAGTTCATTAGAAAATTTAGAGAATTACTTTAATTTGATACAAACACGGTTTTTAGTTTTCATTGAATTAAAATATACTTTTATAAATTCTTTTCAGTTAAATAATATATCTCGTTTAAATAATTTATCACAAATTTTAGAGGATTATTTTAAAGGTTTTATTTGCACATCAGTAACTTTTTTTAAAAATAGTTTTCTTCAAATTTAAATATTCTTTTATTAATTCTTTTTCAATTAAATATTTTTTTATTTTTTTTTGTTTTTGTTTGTTTTTTTTTAATATTTGCTTGTTAGTGACTGATCTATTTTCAATTTGGTTACGAAATTCAACTAAATTTGAAATGGATCAATTATTGACATTTTATTTCAATTTTTCTTTCTTTTCTTGTATTTGTTGTTTATTGTGTTTTATGTTCTGTGTTATTCCAAATATAATACTCATTTATCATTGGGCTTAGATTTAAGGGTGGCGGTATATTTGTTCAGTCCGCGAAATTACTTTGCCTATTCTTTTATTTCAAAGCCACCACGGTTCAAATCTCGTGGAAATTAATATTATTTTGTTTTGTTAGGTTTTATTAGCAAGTCATTTGACATAAATTATTTTATTGTAATTATTTTTACTTAAATTGTGTAAGAGTAGTGGATTGAACTACGTATATTTTATAGATATTAAGGCTAGGTAAAAATTAATGATTTATTACTCTAAAAGAGGATAACGTAAATCATTACACCAAGGAAAGAACCCATTAGTTATAGTTAAATAGATATTAAGTTATATTATATATATATTGGGGTATATAACACATACATGACACTGTAAATTTTGTAGCATTTGGATTTATTCAATAGTTCCGAGATGAAATTGTAGAGTAATCTCAAGATTTTAGTTTTAAGTGTTAGGAGAATCTATCCAAATAGCTGAGGTTTTAACCTCTTAGTCACCTTTGCAAAACACATAGGCAACACATTAGTATTAAGATAAAAATGAGTATTATATTGGAAATAAGTTAGTTAAAATTGGGAACACTCAAAAATTAGGTGCTGTACTTTGAAGCGTAGTTTAATTTAAAAAAATATATATATATATTAAATAGTAATAATAATAAAACTGTAAAAAAAAAAACATTGCAAGTTACAAAAAATGTAACTATGGGCTAACAGAGACAGGATTATAAATTTATAAAATAATACTATCTCTGCAAGAAAGATGGCACTTCTTAAATGTTAAGGCTGTTTTTTGTGTTGGAAGCCTATTTTAGTATTTATTTCATTTTATTAAACTTTTCTTTGAAAAGTACAGTTCGCGATTTGCCATTTTGGTTTATTTCGATTTTAAAATTTTGCTCGAAACTATTAAAACACATTTAATGAAGGCTACTTTAGTTTAGCGAAAGGCAAAACTCAAGGGGAATTGAGGGATAGTCTATTTTAAAATATATATGTATATACCGTCAAGTAGCGGCTAAGTAGTCCTTTATTTATTTGTGTGAATAAAAATGGTATGGACAAAAAAAGATAAATCAATTGTGGTTGGGATAGCGTGCCGAGGATAGTTTGGTGTAGATTTAAGTACTAAAAAAAAAACTAATTTCACTTTCTTTCAGCTCTACGTGTAATTTTAAATATTAACTTAGGTTAAGGAAAATTTAGTAATTAGAAGCACCATTCATTAGTGATCCGGTAATCCTTAATACCACTTCATACCATTTCGCGATTAGACTTAGTTATAAGTAAATTTAATCGTAAACGTTAGGAAAGGTGGCGGGAAATAATTATGCTTCTTACAGATTCAAGGAAATGTTCCCGATGATCCAGATAGATCTGGGGTCTCTATGCTTATGGGTTATTAGGTAGTTAAATTGGGGGGGGGTGTATTTATCTAGCTATTTTCTTTCAGACATAGCTGGAGACCCAAGATCGAGAAGACTACGTAGGTTTGTGCCTTTTACTTAGACTAGTTTGGTCTGAAACATTGCAGTTCTATTATTTCATAATTATATTGACAATTATGATTGTCATTTGAAAATATACAGTAATATAAAATATATATTCGGAACCAAGCAAGTCAGGTCATTTCAAAATTGAGTGATTTTGGGTTTTATTTTATGACATAGTAAATATTTAATTACTCAATTTAAAATGACTATTTAATTTATTTTCTTTTTGCTTTCATTAGTATTGATGTCTTCTGTTGCATGTATTATGTGTTTCTTTTTTGTCTTTTTATTCCGGATTATTCGATAAATTTCGTAATATGTGATGTTTTGTAGTTTTATGGGCGTATGTGTACCGTCGTGATAAACCAACAAAAAGTTATTCGGTTCAGTTGGTTCACGTTTTGAGTTTATTTCATACCGAACTTTAATATCAATATTTTATTTGGTTTAGGTTGTAGGAAGATAGTATTCGTTACGCGTAAAAGGACAATATGGTTAGGATAAATCTAAACGACATAAAATATAATTAGATATTAATTGTGATTACATTAACCCTGTAACAAAATAAAGTAGAACTTATTAACTTGAATTTTACACCAAAACTTTTATTGAATCTTTACTATTATAATATTGAAATAATCTAAACTATAATTTTAACTCTATACTTAAACCTTTATATCTCAATTTACCTACTGTGAATTCCAGATTATTCTAAAAACTATACTTCAACCTTTATAACTCAATTTACCTACTGTCAATTCCAGATTATTCTAAAAACTATACTTCAACCCTTATAACTCAATTTACCTACTGTGAATTCCAGATTATTCTAAAAACTATACTTAAACTACTATTACCCAATTTATCTACTATAAATTTCAGATCATTTGAGAATTTGCTTTATGACTGCTTCATGATAATTAGTTATAAATTCTTTAATATTCTTATGAAGAACAACTTTCAAATAAACTCATATTTCAAGAAATTATAACTGACGAAATTAAACTATGTAATTTTATATTTTCTTTAATAACATTGTAAGTATGGGACAGTTTGGAAACATTTCGTTATGGATATACACCTGGTTTTAGTTTGGGCATAGGTTAAATAAGTCAGTTTAAATGAACGACTTTGCGTACCAAAATAAAACCAATACTCTACACGCAGCTGAGACTATGACTAAATACACTCCACATGCTCCAAAATTAAGCGAGTGATTGTTTTGTGCGAGTTCTCTGAACGATACATTACGGTGATCGCGACACGATCAGAATGGATCTAATTCAAACAAAAAAACGGAACTATTTAGATTAAGGAAGGGATGTATTGCAACACAAACAATACATTGCGAATAGCGCTGACTGAATTCACAACTCAGTTCCTTTTCAGAATTTAAATATTCTTGGTTGGAATAATTTTCATTCAAACTTAGGATGTCAGAAGTTTGGTGAACTCAATCTTAATCAATTGCAACCTTACATTTTGGTTTAAAATCACACCACATTCACAATCCATGGCAAAGTGTTGGCAAGCGTTTCTATATTTATAATTTAGGTTTTCTTAATGAGGAACTTCCTGTGGTTTTGGAAGGGGGGAGTGGATTGACATTGGCCTTGTCACTCACCGATTGAAGCGAGGGCGGAGCTTCAACTTCCTTATTTATTTTTTATGCAATTACTAAAGAACGTTATTAAATTTCGACGTTATAAGTTCTCTTATGCTGTCCATATTTCATTCTCTATTTTCTAAAAGAATTTTGGTTACTACTTCACAACATGGGTACTAGACGATATTGGCCTTAGGAAATTCTTAATTCCTGAAAACAAATTATTTATATTCTGTCTTGTATAATTTATATGAGTATTCATATAGGTATTCATATATTAAAATATCTTGTTTAAAGGGGGGTTCAGTTACAATTTGGTGCCGTGACCAGGATAAATATTATTTAAAAAAAAAAAATTAAGACAGAATATAATATTTACACAGTAGGCTTGAATGGCCTACAATTTGTTGTCCGTGAAATGGAGAGAATTTAGGAGAGTGAAATTAATTGGGCGGCTAAGAGATTCGGGGGTGAGGTTTATGATTAAATTAGTAGCAAATAATGAGTGATAGGAAATTCTGAAATATGTTCTTTTAACTTACTAAATACATATTTTTATAATTAAATAAAGTTGAATTGTCATTGTCAATAAAACGACTTTTACAGATTTAACTCGCGTGTTTGACATATTGTTATTTTTGCTCAACGTTTCAATCGAAATGATCGCATCATCATATTCAGTATTATATTTGTCATGTCTCCTTGGAAGTGGGCAGCTGTTTAGGAAAAAAACAAATAACGTTAATTCATATAAAATGTAGTAATTAGGTTCGCTATGAGTTTAAGAATATTTTGTATTCTATATAGTTTATTCAAATTTGTCCATGGCATGTATAAGTGAACGATGATATATTTTCTCTCTTAACATAAATATTCTTGAATCAGTAAGACCATTATTTTCTTTTACTGTTATATTTTACTTGTAACGATGTATATCAGGAAAAATTTTATTTGGCTGAAATCATCCGTTTTCACCAAACAAAAATTTTGGGGGTGATTGTAACGGACAAGCCTCTATTAGTAGTTATAATCATATTTATAGTAGGTATAAGCAAATTAATAAATTAGACAATACTGTATGCATATAAAAATCATAATATTAAGTAAATTAACAAGTATGAGGAAAATAATATTTTAAATTCATCTCGATAGTGTAGTAGGCTACGAAATAATATCTGGAAGATTTCACAAAAAAAAAAGACAATAGTTTTACGATAGCGTTCCCATGGAATTCAGTCTCAGGCCAGATTAAATAGAAATGAACCTTAAATTGTTGAACGTAAGGAACGAATGTGCAATGGTTAATATTTTTTTGGGAAAAACCCCGCGTGGTAATTTTTTGTGTGTTTGCTTGAGGTAAGTAGGAATGTGATTAGCAAGTTTCTCTCCTTTTTGACAAGCATTAAGGTTTATAATTGTAGATCATGATGTATGCATACGCTCATAAATGAGGCAAGGGGTGAGGGGGGTTAGGACGATGTGAAAACGGAGCCGTGTGCGCTGAGGCAGTCTTGGAAGAAATTTTGAGTGTAGTGGTCGGTGTCGAGGTTGCGGCCAGCATCGGTAAGTCATTTTTTTTTCTTTTCACTTTTCTGTTTGTTTCTTGCATAAATTATTAAATGTGTTTTTATTTTGCGGAGAATTAAATATCTTGGTTTCTTTAGTATATTTTAATGTTGAGTAAAATTTCTTGCAATTAATGATTAACTTAAATTTAATTTATTTAAATAGTTCATTAGAAAATTTAGAGAATTACTTTAATTTGATACAAACACGGTTTTTAGTTTTCATTGAATTAAAATATACTTTTATAAATTCTTTTCAGTTAAATAATATATCTCGTTTAAATAATTTATCACAAATTTTAGAGGATTATTTTAAAGGTTTTATTTGCACATCAGTAACTTTTTTTAAAAATAGTTTTCTTCAAATTTAAATATTCTTTTATTAATTCTTTTTCAATTAAATATTTTTTTATTTTTTTTTGTTTTTGTTTGTTTTTTTTTAATATTTGCTTGTTAGTGACTGATCTATTTTCAATTTGGTTACGAAATTCAACTAAATTTGAAATGGATCAATTATTGACATTTTATTTCAATTTTTCTTTCTTTTCTTGTATTTGTTGTTTATTGTGTTTTATGTTCTGTGTTATTCCAAATATAATACTCATTTATCATTGGGCTTAGATTTAAGGGTGGCGGTATATTTGTTCAGTCCGCGAAATTACTTTGCCTATTCTTTTATTTCAAAGCCACCACGGTTCAAATCTCGTGGAAATTAATATTATTTTGTTTTGTTAGGTTTTATTAGCAAGTCATTTGACATAAATTATTTTATTGTAATTATTTTTACTTAAATTGTGTAAGAGTAGTGGATTGAACTACGTATATTTTATAGATATTAAGGCTAGGTAAAAATTAATGATTTATTACTCTAAAAGAGGATAACGTAAATCATTACACCAAGGAAAGAACCCATTAGTTATAGTTAAATAGATATTAAGTTATATTATATATATATTGGGGTATATAACACATACATGACACTGTAAATTTTGTAGCATTTGGATTTATTCAATAGTTCCGAGATGAAATTGTAGAGTAATCTCAAGATTTTAGTTTTAAGTGTTAGGAGAATCTATCCAAATAGCTGAGGTTTTAACCTCTTAGTCACCTTTGCAAAACACATAGGCAACACATTAGTATTAAGATAAAAATGAGTATTATATTGGAAATAAGTTAGTTAAAATTGGGAACACTCAAAAATTAGGTGCTGTACTTTGAAGCGTAGTTTAATTTAAAAAAATATATATATATATTAAATAGTAATAATAATAAAACTGTAAAAAAAAAAACATTGCAAGTTACAAAAAATGTAACTATGGGCTAACAGAGACAGGATTATAAATTTATAAAATAATACTATCTCTGCAAGAAAGATGGCACTTCTTAAATGTTAAGGCTGTTTTTTGTGTTGGAAGCCTATTTTAGTATTTATTTCATTTTATTAAACTTTTCTTTGAAAAGTACAGTTCGCGATTTGCCATTTTGGTTTATTTCGATTTTAAAATTTTGCTCGAAACTATTAAAACACATTTAATGAAGGCTACTTTAGTTTAGCGAAAGGCAAAACTCAAGGGGAATTGAGGGATAGTCTATTTTAAAATATATATGTATATACCGTCAAGTAGCGGCTAAGTAGTCCTTTATTTATTTGTGTGAATAAAAATGGTATGGACAAAAAAAGATAAATCAATTGTGGTTGGGATAGCGTGCCGTGGATAGTTTGGTGTAGATTTAAGTACTAAAAAAAAAACTAATTTCACTTTCTTTCAGCTCTACGTGTAATTTTAAATATTAACTTAGGTTAAGGAAAATTTAGTAATTAGAAGCACCATTCATTAGTGATCCGGTAATCCTTAATACCACTTCATACCATTTCGCGATTAGACTTAGTTATAAGTAAATTTAATCGTAAACGTTAGGAAAGGTGGCGGGAAATAATTATGCTTCTTACAGATTCAAGGAAATGTTCCCGATGATCCAGATAGATCTGGGGTCTCTATGCTTATGGGTTATTAGGTAGTTAAATTGGGGGGGGGTGTATTTATCTAGCTATTTTCTTTCAGACATAGCTGGAGACCCAAGATCGAGAAGACTACGTAGGTTTGTGCCTTTTACTTAGACTAGTTTGGTCTGAAACATTGCAGTTCTATTATTTCATAATTATATTGACAATTATGATTGTCATTTGAAAATATACAGTAATATAAAATATATATTCGGAACCAAGCAAGTCAGGTCATTTCAAAATTGAGTGATTTTGGGTTTTATTTTATGACATAGTAAATATTTAATTACTCAATTTAAAATGACTATTTAATTTATTTTCTTTTTGCTTTCATTAGTATTGATGTCTTCTGTTGCATGTATTATGTGTTTCTTTTTTGTCTTTTTATTCCGGATTATTCGATAAATTTCGTAATATGTGATGTTTTGTAGTTTTATGGGCGTATGTGTACCGTCGTGATAAACCAACAAAAAGTTATTCGGTTCAGTTGGTTCACGTTTTGAGTTTATTTCATACCGAACTTTAATATCAATATTTTATTTGGTTTAGGTTGTAGGAAGATAGTATTCGTTACGCGTAAAAGGACAATATGGTTAGGATAAATCTAAACGACATAAAATATAATTAGATATTAATTGTGATTACATTAACCCTGTAACAAAATAAAGTAGAACTTATTAACTTGAATTTTACACCAAAACTTTTATTGAATCTTTACTATTATAATATTGAAATAATCTAAACTATAATTTTAACTCTATACTTAAACCTTTATATCTCAATTTACCTACTGTGAATTCCAGATTATTCTAAAAACTATACTTCAACCTTTATAACTCAATTTACCTACTGTCAATTCCAGATTATTCTAAAAACTATACTTCAACCCTTATAACTCAATTTACCTACTGTGAATTCCAGATTATTCTAAAAACTATACTTAAACTACTATTACCCAATTTATCTACTATAAATTTCAGATCATTTGAGAATTTGCTTTATGACTGCTTCATGATAATTAGTTATAAATTCTTTAATATTCTTATGAAGAACAACTTTCAAATAAACTCATATTTCAAGAAATTATAACTGACGAAATTAAACTATGTAATTTTATATTTTCTTTAATAACATTGTAAGTATGGGACAGTTTGGAAACATTTCGTTATGGATATACACCTGGTTTTAGTTTGGGCATAGGTTAAATAAGTCAGTTTAAATGAACGACTTTGCGTACCAAAATAAAACCAATACTCTACACGCAGCTGAGACTATGACTAAATACACTCCACATGCTCCAAAATTAAGCGAGTGATTGTTTTGTGCGAGTTCTCTGAACGATACATTACGGTGATCGCGACACGATCAGAATGGATCTAATTCAAACAAAAAAACGGAACTATTTAGATTAAGGAAGGGATGTATTGCAACACAAACAATACATTGCGAATAGCGCTGACTGAATTCACAACTCAGTTCCTTTTCAGAATTTAAATATTCTTGGTTGGAATAATTTTCATTCAAACTTAGGATGTCAGAAGTTTGGTGAACTCAATCTTAATCAATTGCAACCTTACATTTTGGTTTAAAATCACACCACATTCACAATCCATGGCAAAGTGTTGGCAAGCGTTTCTATATTTATAATTTAGGTTTTCTTAATGAGGAACTTCCTGTGGTTTTGGAAGGGGGGAGTGGATTGACATTGGCCTTGTCACTCACCGATTGAAGCGAGGGCGGAGCTTCAACTTCCTTATTTATTTTTTATGCAATTACTAAAGAACGTTATTAAATTTCGACGTTATAAGTTCTCTTATGCTGTCCATATTTCATTCTCTATTTTCTAAAAGAATTTTGGTTACTACTTCACAACATGGGTACTAGACGATATTGGCCTTAGGAAATTCTTAATTCCTGAAAACAAATTATTTATATTCTGTCTTGTATAATTTATATGAGTATTCATATAGGTATTCATATATTAAAATATCTTGTTTAAAGGGGGGTTCAGTTACAGCGGGAGAGACTCGTTCAAAATCTTATACGAAGGTTCAACTTACAAGGATTTTGTCTTTTTAACAACGTGGTGACGCTTCAAAATCTACCTGTAATCAACAGCAACAGTTGTTAAAAATGCTATTAATGAACATGTCCGTAGCGCAACGCATCAATACTATTGAAAGTTTCTTCGCATTTGCATATACTGCAATCACAGGCGTTTTCATCCACCGTTAAATTCAATACAATTTCATCAAATTATATTCAAATACCTAATTAATCAAAATATTATGTAGTCATTATTAATATTATAAGTAATATAGTATATTAGCGTTAACTAAAACTTCACACAAAGATTATTGTTGACTATAAGTTAGATACACACAAGCACGCACACACACACATACATAGAGAAAGAGAGTAAGATAGAATATCTATCTAACTACAACGTAATGTAAATCCTAAGATCTCCAGACGTATAAGAACAATAAGGTCATGACTTAAATCTCATGTTGTCACTCTTATCAGTTATTAAAAGCAAGACTCCAATAGCTTTAAACGGCCCCTCGACAAAGAAGCGAATATTTTAAATCTTAATACAATTTAGATTTAAAATTTTAGAAATTAGTCGCTAATTCTCAAAATTTTCACACAAAACACATCTAAAGTAGAAACACCGCATTCATACAACTCACGTTTGTATAACAAATTGTTATGCTATAAACTTATCAGAAACAAACAACGCGTGTGTGGAAATACAATTGAACTTTATGGTGCTAAAAATACAGTTTCATGTTGTCTATTTGAACGCAAAAAGAAATTTATAGAGATAATACGTTTAACACAATTAGAGCTCTTGTAAGGTTTCCTAGTATAGAGAGGGCAGTATTCCACGACGAGGACTGCTGAGTGGAGGAGACATTATGGCTCAAGGTAAGGTTACTCTATAATTTTATTAAATAGCTTCAAGTACGAAAGACAATCAATACTTACCAAGAAAGGAGTTAATTATAGGAACGCGTAATATTGTATCCTTAAAGCTAATTAGAAAGCCACATTTAAACATAAAATCTTTTCTAAAGAATAATATGTATATCTTAATTAGCGGAGTCGCGGTAATTACTTATCTAGCCAATGCCGAGTGAAAATATTCTAATTTGTACGGTAGGTTGAGTCTCCCAACCGTGAGTACATTATAACTCAATGCTCACAACGTAACGTAAGAACTCACGAAACTCGTGAAACTCATAAAATATAATATAGGTAATTGAAGGTCCAGTGCAATGTCATCTAAAGAACGTTTGTCAATAAACATACATACATAAAATAAGTATGTGCTATTAATTAAAACAAAACATACTAAGAGCCTTATCATACAGCATACAAGTGTAGATGACGCGCGATTTTATCGAATTAAACTATTATTCGACGCGATAGTAACGCGTTCCGCTGAATAAACTGACGTTTGCATTTGTTTTTACACAAACAAGCGGCCAGGGGGCCAAGCATGCAGGGTGAATGGGCTCTTAGAACATTTAATTAACTTACAAACACTATGTTAATAGAAAAATATCGAAATACAGACACCGATGTTAGCTAAAACTAAAAGGTTTTACATTACACTAGAATTTAAATAAAAGTTTTTTTATAGTCGATTTGGAGGTTTTTACCATTGTATAAATGACTGATGAAAGAAATTGTTAAACATGTGTCAATTATAAAATATAAGACAATTATAAAATAGCATTTAAAAATTACGTGTGTATAAGTTACAATCGAATGCGACACTGCTATGAGGGAACATTGATAATGTTATGATAACGTTTATCACTAGCCCTGAAACGACAAATTAAATAGAAGTGTAACGAGGTCAGTGGACCAAGGGCTGTGAAGACGCAACACACGTTACCAGCTTCAGCCTATTTGTAAATATAATAATGCGGTTTTCTTCAGCACTTGACTAAATTCAGTCATTTATTTTTAGTTCATAAATACAAACTATTTCTTCTTTTTTCAGTTGACTGATATTCCCAAGTATTTAGGAACTTCAGTAATAACAATGTCGATAACGACAAAGTATTCTCGCTGTAAGGCTTATTATAATTACATTATAATCTTAATATATATAAATTACGTGTTGTTTGTCCGCGATGGACTACTTAACCGATTTTAATCAAATTTGTACACTGTGTTCAGTTTGATCCAATTTAAGAGATAGGATAGTTTTTATCTTGATAAGTAGTCATATTTTTTTTACTGCAGATACAATGTTACAGGTCAGTAGTATGAAATGTCAACAGGACCGCGTGGCCGGGACAGCTAGTTAGTAGAATATAAAAATAACCTTATACAATGCTGCTAAGTAAAGATAAACACATGTTTCTTCCGCCTTACAATTCTGGCTCCAAAAGAAGCCTGACGAAGCACCAGATCAGCAAGGTGACGGTGGCTATTGCCATTAGATAGGTGCTTACAATATGCAATAGCTACCTCTGCATTTGGATTGGACTGCACTTCAGCTTATTATCAGAAGGATGCTTGATCTTTTTATAAAAAACAAGTACCTAACGTTATTTGACTTGCCTTCTGTAAGGTGCAGAGTTGCTTCCTCAAAACGATGCCCCGACTGAAGCGAATAATCTATGTCCTGAGACTTTAGATCAGGTCTCTTCTTAATAGTTAGACAGCAACGCAATTTTTCATAACCTACTCACGTATTCGCAAAATTTAGTGCTGGCACATTTTTTGGACAGGCGCGCATCCACGTGTACATTTGTACTTTAGTGACTATTCAGTGATATGTTTTTTAAAGGAGAGCCTAAAAGGTCTGTCAGAATTGCAAAGCCTTCGCTTGATATGTGATTAAACTATATTTTGGCCAAGAGGTCAACTCGCACGTAGATTTTTATGGAAATTTAAGTCAACAAACTCACGAAGCATAGTGTATTTGTTACTGGGGAGGAATTCGAATTACATAACAATCATTTATTTTGTGGATTTTGTTCAAACAATATTTCATCCCAGGAAGTAAATGTGTTCTAGTAGTGTGATTCCATATTGCCACCTTTATACTATGTGCCTGATTGAGCCTACATTAAGTTATTTGTCAATTTTCAAATTAGATCGACATCACGAAGATAGAATATAAGCTTCTTGATAGTTCTTGATGGATATGCACAAATACGAAACGAAACTGAAAATTCGGAATTTCTGCCAAAGAGTTAAAAACACACTTTCTCCTGCAGACGTAATAATTATGAAATAATATGAATATAAACTTGACATAATGTGTGAATACTTGTTTTTTTCTAAACATTTGACTAAGCAATTTTAGTTTTGTAATTGATTTGAATTTAATTAGTATTCAGTTTAGGTGTGATAGGAGACTATTGAAATTTTGTATGCCACGTTGGCAAAATATGTATGCTCATTGTATTAATATAAACACCTGTATTTACCATATTTTAAATAAATAAATGATTATGATTATTATGGATTGATCTTTACTTTTCAACCCACATTCGTTGTGTAGACGTTTTTACATTGGATCTACTTCTCTACACTGCAGCCAGTTGAACAATTTACCTCGTTTTATATTTATTATATTTATTTATATTTATATTTATTTACGTCTTTATTTGAGACACTCCGAGAGATATGCTTGTCCGAAATAAGCCTAGCGTGACTAGTTGTAAAATGGCCGTTTTTGAAGATCTGTAATGTGCCAGTTCGTGATTGTTTTAATATTAAACTATTGTGTAAGTAGTCGGTGGATTTGCTCTACAGTTATAAATTGGTAATAATGTTCACCACCCTGCATTCGTCGCACTGCTCTATACTTCCCACATGGCTGCTGGTATACTTCACACATCATTTCATTTATTTTTTTTCATTTCGTTTCACATCATTTCATTTCATTGTTGGTGATATCCAAGGCTTTTCGGTCTAACCACCAGACCTTTTAATAAATAGATAAGCCATCGGAGATGGCTGAAAAGCCGTCGGAAGTTGCCCACGCCAAGGATCTCAGTATGATTTCTAGCCAGCAGCTGTTTCACATGGGTCACTTTCTCTGTCAGTACGTTGGTGTATCTATAAAGTCCAAACATTGTGGTAGAGTCGAAGCCAACTCTGGGGCTCCGCCCTCGGCTCAAATGTGTATTTTGTTTAGTTTTGAACTTTTGCTCTTATATCAACACAAAAGTTATTAGTGGTATGGTTATTTATTAAAAAAAAAGTTATTTGAAAAACCAATACTATTAGTATATACAATAGTAGCTATTTTCACAATAACAATAATAGCATTTAAAATGAAGTATTTTCACAATCACACGTCACTTCAATACCATATTGAAAAATAGTCAAACAATCCTCGCTGTAATATTGCATGGTGCGCAAAAACAAAATACCGTGACATTGGTACATACCAAGATCAACATTAACATATTTCAGCTGTACGTTATTGTATTAGAGTAACACACAAAGTAATGCCAGTGCAAAACAAATTGTATTTTTAACCGACTTCAAACAAAAAAAGGAGGAGGTTCTCTATTCGACTGTATGTTTTTTTTTTTTTTTTTTTTTTTTTTTTTTTTTTTTTTTTTTTTTTTTGTATGTATGTTCCGCGATTACTCCGCCAATAATGAATCGATTTTGATGATTCTTTTTTCGTTAAGAAGGTCATACTTCAAAGGTGGTCCCGTATAAATTATACCGAAATTGGTTCTGTACTTTTTTGTTGAAATGATAATTTCATTGGGGATGAAACAATAACATCGTCCACGAACACAAAAATAATGACAATTTTTTTTTTGAACTTGCTATTACCTAATATGCAATAGTGAAATTTTGGTTAGTAGGTCCAATAGTCAACACATAAACTATGACAAATTATTTTATGAACTTAAGTTAAATAACTAGTTTCTCTTAAAGTTTCATAGTTCATTAACTTACCATTAAAACTTTGTAATGAGCTATAGGTCTGAGACGTGATATTATTTGTTAACCGACTTAAAAAAAAGAGGAAGTTCTCTATCCGACTGTTTTTTTTTGTGTTTGTTACCTGATACTCCGTCAATTATGAGTATTACGACTCGATTTTAGTGATTCTTTATTTAGCTACGTCAAAATCACAGATGGCCCGTATAAATTGTATCGATATAAATTCGACCCTTTATGAACAGAACATTAATAACAAAAAAAAAATTGTTTACGTTTCCGTTAAGTTTTAATGAGCGCCTATCCATTTATCCAGTAGGCCTATCCATTTTCAATAAAATATACTTAACTAGCGACCCGCCCCGGCTTCGCACGGGTGCAATGCTTATGTGTAGTTTTAAAGATCTAAGCATACATAGGGACAGACAGACGGCGGATAGCGACTTTGTTTTATACTATGTAGTGATTTCCACTAAAAATAATAAAATAAAATATTTTTAGCAAAAAAATAGGAAAACCGACTTCAATGCGTACAAATTTAAACTAAAAAGTAAGAAATAAATAATATTTTTATGAAGTAGTTGAAAAGAGCGTCATAGAAAACCAAGGAAAGTATTGATACACATTTATAATTCTTTATTTATAATTCATACTCCGATATATTTGGAGTCGGTGCCAGCCTAAGCAAAATAAACTTACCTAATAGATAAGAACTTGATTAATTCATTAACTACACATAATAATGAATGATGAAGATGAGAAATAATCCGCCGCTCCGTGAAGTTCGAAAATTGCTAACACTATCCTCCTTGGCTAGCTGGCACCGGCTCCAAATATATCGGAGTATGAATTATAAATAAAGAATTATAAATGTGTATCAATACTTTCCTTGGTTTTCTATGACGCTCTTTTCAACTACTTCATAAAAATATTATTTATTTCTTACTTTTTAGTTTAAATTTGTACGCATTGAAGTCGGTTTTCCTATTTTTTTGCTAAAAATATTTTTATGTTACGTATACTTATATAGCAAAGCGAATTCAGCAAAAGCGAGTGTATTGAAACGAAACAAAGTAAACTATGTACTCGTATAATTAAGTTCTTAATAGGTGGAAAAAGCCAATTAAACATATTTCCATCTATTTGAATAATTCAATTTTCTATGCGTTGCTTTTCTAACGAATAAGATCTAAAACTACTGGACTGATTAAAAATTATGTCACCATTAGAATGCTACATTATACATGAGTGACAGGAATTATTATATTTTTGCGTTTACAAACGCGTAAATATTAATACTAGAAAAATGCACCGGAAAAATTCGACCTAGGACGAAAAAAATCCGACGAGGTCGATTTTTTTCGATGCATTTTTCTAGTATGAGTGACAGGCTTTAATTGATCAAAAACTCTACGCGGATGGAGTTTCGGGCGGAGCGCTAGTTCACAATAAACTGAATACAATCAACCGTGAGTGAACAATGATATTATAATATAAACGAAGTAATTAGTTGTTATTATTTCAATTCCAAAAAAATGTACGGTACTATTAATTTGGACCATTATGTATGTTATTAAAAATCTTGCTGAAAAGCTGATGAGCCCATCTGTAGAATGTGGCATAAGGGAGGAAGCATGGAACACATACTATGTGACTGCGATGCACTAGCCAATAGGCGACTAAACGTTCTGGGTTTAGGTTACCCTAAACCAGAGGACCTTATTCCTGCCAACATCGTAAAACTCATACAAAAATGTTTTCTATGTTGACGGGGATGGGTGATAAGGAAAGGGGAAGCACAAAAGATCCCAAAGGATCGAAGTGCTCTGAGACACGGCTTCTGCCCCTTGCATAAGAATAGAACAGAATATTAAGAATCTTTATCAGTTTCAGCTCAATCTAGCCGGAACATCAACTACCTACCCACACTATGTACTTAGTTATTATACACACCACGTACGCTAAAACCTCATAAAATATAATCCTTATTTTCGTTGTATTTAAAATTATTCGCTCGATGCGTTGGTATAGGTTTTAGTGACAAAATTCTAGTAGTGTTCTTTTAATTCAATTAAATTAAATTTGATTTTACGAGGACGGTTAGTGAATGTTGGTTTTCATCAATAATCATAACAGCCTTTATAATTCGATCCAATGCTGGGACACAAAGTCTCTCCTTGTCATGGAAGGAGGTTTAGGCAGTAGTCCACCACGCTTGTCCAATTCGGATTAGTCGACGGAGTCCATAAGAGGCGATCAATATTAATACCCCTTTGCTTGATCCATTAGTCGCTTTCTACGACACCCATTGGAGGATATGGGGTGATACTATTCTACTCTGCCGGCATGACATGGCTAATGTTGGTTTTGCGATTAAACAATTTCCACAGAAACTAATTTAGCTATATATCAATTAGATAGCGGTCGTTTTTTCTTATCGCTTCGGCACTACCACAAAAAGACCTCACTGCTTAGTAAAGATAACCACAAATCTATCGACGAAATAAAAGAATTTTGGGTCCAAAGAAGCGTGAAGAAGCACCTTATAGATTGGTAAGCCAAGGGTAGCTTGGCGGCGCTTACATTGTCCCTCGCAACAACTTTCATTTGGACTACAATTCTGATTACCGTCAGGGAAGATAGATTCATTTCTGCTTGAAATTTTTCAAGTCTCTCGACAAAACTTGCAAGTCCCGATTTTTTACCGGTTCGAACACCGCCACGTACCAATATGTTCAGTACCCGTAGTGTATGTTTTTTCGTTTAAAATACGCAACTATGTAGTTGCTGTAGTTGCGTTAAGAGCTCGATTTGTATAGGAAACGTGAAAGCGCCCCTAGCGCAAAGAAGCGCAAATCATTATTCCCATACAATTGCTCTTAACACAACTATAATAGTAACGTTTTTTAAACGAAAAAACTTACACTACGGGCACTGAATTCAAATCGAAGCTCTTACGGTGAAGGAAAACATCGTGATTAAACCTGCACATTATTCTTAAGTTGTGAGTGAAGTCGACCAACCCGCACTTGGCCAGCGTGGTTAACTAAGGCCTCATCGCCCCTGATGTGGGGTAGGCTCTAGCCCCTCGGTGGGGACATTATATGAGCTGTTAATGTTGATGATGTTGATGATTGTAGGTAATTCGCACATGAGTGTCAAATGTTTGACTGTGTCATCGTAGTCCCCAAATAGACGTTTATGCGAAGCGAAAATGGTTACCATTTTAGCTGTCTATGTAGGTATGTGGTAGGTATGTATGTTTGTATTTACGTATGTTCGTCCGTAGCGCCTAAACTATTCATCCGATTTTGATGATTATGGTGTCAATGGATTTGTTATTGTAGTCGAGATAATATAGGCTACATTTTTACCGACTTTAACGATAGAAGAAGTTGATTTTACCTTGTAAACGCCGGTTTTAACCGATTTTATTCTTTTTTTTCCGTAGTTGGGTTACAGTTTTTTTAAACTTTTTGCTTGTTTGTTTGAAAATTAGTTTGCATAAGAAAATCTATCAAGTCGTTTGAAAATCATCAGCTCTTTTATAGTTGACGAAGTCTTGTTTTTTTATAGAGAAATAGTGATCAAAATGCCGAAATGGAACGTGAGAGAATATTGAGTATTCTTAGAAAACGTTGGGGTTTTTTTTATAATTTAATACCTTGTTAATATTATTAATCCCCGCGACATCGGGGTCTGTAGAGTGTACGACTGAATCAAATAAGAGAGGTGGTTTATATAATTTTAAAAAATATATATACCTATACTAATCCCACTAATATTATAAACTTTTATAGTTTGTATGGATGTATGTGTTTGTTAGTTCTGTAGTTTTTGTTTGAAGGAGTTCAAACAAAAACTACAGAACGGATTTTATTGAAACTTTACAATATATAGCTTATACATCAGAATAACATAATAGAATTTAAGCCGCGGACGACCACTAGTAAATTAATAATTTATTTATTCGTTGTTTAGGACCGATACCACTAATTCCTTTAATGATACTTTATTTACGTAATATAATATGTGTAACTATGGAAATGTATTCGACCGACTGTTTTTTTTTTTCATTGTTAAGAATATATTTACAGATTTAAAACAAATTTCATAACGTTCATCTCTAAGAGAGTGATAAAGACGTTATAAAATAAAAAACATGCTATCTCTAAAATCTTTCATATAACGGCTATTTCATACCTTTCGAAATATTTGAGTTCAAAAAAGCCGCTGAAGTGTCATGCAAAGTGATAACAAATCAAATAGCAATGCTCGTCCGACTGGACAGGCTTGTGTTAGTATAACATTCTGATTTTTAATGTAACCCACAAAATGGCCGGTGACCGGTTCCCTATAAAACAAAAACAAATCATGTAAATCGGGTAAAGTCACGCCGTATTTAACTAACATGGTGCCGTATCTATTTTTTTATTATTATTGCCCTTATCATCACTTTGCAGCGTTCGTGGCTACGGGAACACATGTAGGTTGTATTATTCGATGAAATTGTTAAATTTACCGCCTATTTGATTAAAAAAAATTAGTGTTTTCATTTACACAAATGGAGGTCACGGTGTCACTCGTCTCGCTCGACTGGCGTTTTGGTTGGTAATAAATAAAAATATGAATTCGATGTTATGATCCTGAATATTATGTCATCGATCTATTGACAATCGATTTATTGGATAATAAGATGATAAACCTCTTATATACCTTATTGAAAGTAATAAAAAGAAATTTGTCCTTGTAATACCATTAGGTGTGGCATGTGCTTGTATGCGATCCTTTTAGTATTAAGAAAATTAAATCTGAAATTGATGGATCACATAATGAAATTTTGTTCCTAATTAGTGAATACGGACCCCAAATATTAAAAATATTCGTTAGAAGCGTCAACTTTTTTTACATTGTGTGATTCACGAACACACCTAATTCGCAACTGCTGGCGTTGCCATTGTATCCACGGTCTTATAAAGCTAGTGCCGGTAAATAACAGTGTAATTACTACTAACCAGTCTTATCTCGACAACGAAACGAGGAAATTAGTTTTATTTTAAATAAAACACAGATAATATGAAGACATCGCGCATAAAATATGTGTCACTTGTCTAAGTTCATCGTGGCATTAGATAGGGATATTTTATGTAGTAAACATTGCCATATCTACAGTTTTCCTCAGTTTAAACGTATAAATGAAAACTTTTTGATAATAATACTTATTTGAACTCGGTGTTTGGTGGCGAAAAGTCTATTTAATTTTCAAGATTTTTAAATTTCATCTGTGAAAACGATGGTACCGATGCGATATTGTGTGTTATTCCTGATAGCAGTTTTTGGTAAGTGACTTTTATTATTCGGCAGTTGCGAGATTTTTTAAATATGACATTTTAAATATACATTAGCCTTTGCTTGAAAATAAAAAAATATTCAAACTAGTTTGAATACTTTACAAACGAATATAGTTTCAAACTAACATATTTTTTATTTTCAAGGAAAGATTTTTTACTGAAGTAAAATCATGTTCCATAATAACTTTTAACATTAAAACTAAATGGGGGCAATTGATGTACCTAATGGTTTTACATATATTATAGTAATTATTACCTACTTTCATTAAATTTGTTAAATTTAAAAGAGAATCTAAATCTAATATTAGTTACAACTTATTTATATTATCTTGCCATGTGTTATAATTAGGCTTTCAAATCGGCCCTATTGCAGTGTCGTAGAGACTAGTATGACTTGCATCATCTCTTTTTTTATTTAATGTATTAAACTACTAATTTAATTTATTGACGTCGTTGACGTCAATATTTCCGATTCGTAAACAGAGTAGGCAGAAAATTACTTAACGACAAGTATAACCTGTTTAACATCTTTTATAAATAAACCAGTTTTTAAGTACATAAGTAGTTCACAACAACGTAATATGTTATTGTTTTCTTCGTAAAATCCAATCAAAACATAAATCTACATTTAAAAAATTAGGGTATAAATAGACACTTCCTTAATAACAAAATAAATAAGTTATATTATTTGCCAAGTATTTTACACAATAATCATAACATTTTACTATACCATATTGGCGTACAATTTATCATATATCTTTCTTGAGTTTATAATAGATAACAATTGAGAGCAATCATAAATATGACAATGATAACTGTTACAAACAAACCTTTCTGAGTGGAAAATAATATTATATAATTTAGTAAATTCTAAGGCAATTTGTAAGTCAAATTAACCGCGCATATTATGATATATATAATAATTAACATACAGCGTATGTTGTGAGCGAACAAGTATAATTTTCCATGTTTTATTTCATTTGGTGTATAGTTTGAGAGGTAAGGCAATTTATGCAGTTTTGCTTATAGACAGATACGATTACGATGTTTGAATATTTTCTTTTTTTATAGTTTTTAGTAACTTTCATTAAATTTTGTCCCTTTTCAAAGAGCGATGTTATTTTTCAACACTTAAAAAAAATAGAAATGAAAAATACATTTTAATCTGTAAAAAGGAGATATACTAAACGACGAATTACATTTGAGTTCCTTAGGCCAGATGGTGGTCTTTCTTTTGCCTTTCTACATTTAAAAAAAATCAATCATACCAAACCTAGTTTTATCTCACAAATAGCAAATGTGCAACCATTGCTAGACCATTTTCATTTAAAAAAAATCTCATTAGCCAGCCATCTAAAATTGCCAGCGCAATTTGTCTGCTCCCAAGTAATATTGAGTTTCTTTGAAGCGAAGGAAAAATAGCATTGTGATCGTTCTGTAACTATCATTACTATAGGAAATGAATTCAAACTATTGTTCATCGTTAATTACAGATCTAAGTTATTCGATTTGCCAACAGGATTTACCTACTCTTTGTGACACTCTGTAATATATTTCTACCCTTCAAACTATTTCGATTCACCTGCAATACAAGTACCTGTAGACTTAATACAGTTTACCGATTGTTGTTCTTTAGCATCTCTGAAAGAAATAAAAAAATATATATTTTTTTAAAAGTTCCGATTGTAAAAACTCCTTACTTGTACGCGGAATATAGAAACAGATAGAATTAATTATTTGGGAAAGCCTACAGGGTAAATTACGACACTATTTTCTTCACAAGCCGTATTTATTAGAAGTAACCAACCGCTTCTAATAAATTGCCTATTTAACATTTCATTATTTATAATTGTAACATTGTAATAATTTTAAAAAGAATAACGTTAAGTAAACTGTATAATTCTATTTTTTTTCTTTTAATAAAGTTTCACCAATACACCAATATGTTTAATTAATGTGTTTTATCGGAATAAAACACATTAATTAAAAATATTGGTGTAAACAGCGCAGTTCATTGCCAATTCGTAGAATTTTATGCCACGTAGGAAGTAAATCATAAACTTACAGCGGACAATCGATTGTAATGTAGCACTATTTACTTACTTCAATTTCTTATTGCAGTCGAACAAAAAAGTATAATTTAAGTTATTTTTTAAAAGTTAATGCAGTTCAAATGGCCTTTGTCGGTTATTGCAACGTAATAAGACTGATAAGTGATAACACATTAAAATGTAGATTATCCGAACTATATAGTGCGAAGAATATTACAATGTAAGTTTTATATGCTGGATAATGCATAAGGCACCCTTGGTATTAAGGTCATACCGCACTTAGTCACGTGGCACTGATGTGACATAGTACAATGATTAGAGTAAACATTCAACTGTAGACCTTGTCTCATGAGCTATAAATACACTTTACAATGACAAGACGACTCGCTGAGGTTGTTTCGGCATATATAAATAATATCTACCCAACAATTAACAAAATGATTAATTTTTTGAAATTACGTTTGCATAGTTTCGATAGTGAATAAATATCTACTATAGTCGCTTGTTTACTTTCAGGTAGAGTACATGTAGTTATCAAGTTGATTTGCAATATTATTTCAGAGTTTGTATGGTAGTGAAAATCATTATTTGTATTCCTCTACAGACCAGCGTAGATTCTAATAATCTATTATACTGGGTGTAAAAGACATGAACAGTCAAACGAGAACCATGTATTCTATACATCAAAATAAGATATATTTCAAAAAAAAATATTGCTGGAAATGATTTTTATTTTTTGGTGTTAAAAAAAATTAAACAAATTAAACAAATTGTACCGCGCAATGTAAAGGACTCAACTCGCACGCAACTCGCACAACCGCGATAATTTTGCCAGACGGCGCGGCGGCCCCGTTCGTTAGTGTCCGTGCGCATCGAGTGAGCTACATTGAACGCTAACGTTTTGAAGCCAATTTTTGTTATGAAATATTAAAAAAAAGATAATGTTTCTTTGGACAATAATTAAGAAATAACGTATAGAATACGTTTTCATAAAATTAAGTAAAAAAAAAAATATGACTTTGACCTTCAATAAAATCATAACTATCAATTTCCCAGGTATAGTCTAAAGGAAAAAAAAAATTGTGATGGTGAGCAGAATACATAGTTCTCGTTTGACTGTTCATGTCTTTTACACCCTGTATAAATAGAAAAGTCCTGACTCACTGACTGACTGATCACCGCCCAGCCATACTCGTAGACCTAGATATCTGAAATTTCGCACAGAGGTGCCCTCTTATGATGTAGGCAAGGAGTAAGGGTGGATGTTTCGAAATTCAACTCCTAAGGGGGTAAAATAGGGCATGAAAGGTTGTATGGAAATCGGTCATTTTTGAAATTAAATCCATAGAAATTAGTGTATGGCCTTAAATTAAAAATTAAGAAAGCTGTATTTTAGGATTTGTCAAAATTCAACCCCTAAGGGGATGAAATAGGGGATGAACGTTTGTATGGGAAATCCGTCATTTTTATAGTAAAATCCATGCAAAATGGTATTTGGCTTTTACGTTAAAAATTAAGAATTACATGTTTTGGGATGTTTCGAAATTTAACCTCTAAAGGGTGTAACGTTATGTTTTTCACAATACGTACTCTATATTATATTTATTTATTATTTACTTATTAAAAATAAACATTTATTTGTTATGTAAATAAATCTATGTAAGTTTATTTTATAATCCATACTCAACCTCTTTTATTCATTCATCTGTACTTTAATAAAGTATTTATAATCTGTATGTAAACCACGCCCACAAATAAAAAATAAAATTATCTATTTCATTCATACATATTCATATTTTATATATCCTTCTCTCTTTTTTCTATTTAGCGCCGATATAGAAAAAAGAAACTGTCACACTGCACCCTGACCCGGCTATACACAGGGGCAGGTGATCAGATTTAAAAAAATAAGAACCTACCTAAATAATATATACAATAATTTACAAGTTAAGATTCAAATGAAACAGAACACAAACTGGAATATTTACACAGATTTATTTAGTTTACCTAGTTACATAAACAGAAAACTTAATTACCTAATTTAAATATAAAAATAATAATTTTCATAGAAAATATCGACAAGGAAGGAAAAAAAATATACAATACCAGAAAATGTTAATATAAAAATATGGATTCCTATTTCTTTGCTCTTTTATAGTATTTAAGTGGGCAAAACAAAATATCAGAGAAATAAATATAACCTTCTTACTTGAGATCTGGTGAAAAGAAAATAGGAACTTAAAAACCTTATCCCGCTTTGGACTTGGATCTGCCAACGCCAGCACCCATCAAGTCGCTTTAGTTAATAAAAAGAGTTGAGAGTATGTTTCGGTATAAAAAATGTATCCCTCCTCAGCCCTCCTAAAATAATTTTAAATGAGGATCAGGGTAAATAAACAAAATAAAGAATAGGAAAAAATAAGTAAGTAACAATGATTTTCACAAATACGTACCCGTTGCATAATATGCTGATACTTTAGCTATTTACAGTAATAGTGTTGGTATATACAAAATGTTGCAGATGTAGGTACATAAACTGTAATTACAAAAATACAAATTATTTACATAGTTTCAAATATATAGTTATGAAGAGAAAATAAATGTATAAATTATGAAAGAAAACTTACCAAAAGTATGGAATTTATAAAATATCTAATGCATCGTCAATTGCATTTGTTACAGTTTTTAATAAAAATAATCTTGAGCTGTTGTAAAATTAAGCAAACTCAAATTTACAAATAAAAATCTCATGAGCTCAATGTTTTGCCTCTGTTCTCAGCAAAAATGGTTCCCGCCAGATAGAAAATTTTCAACTTCCCGATCTACGCATGCGCGGTCCTGCGTTTTGGCGCGGGAAAATGAAAATTATCGGCGCGAAATAGAAAAAAGAGAGAAGGATATATAAAATATGAATATGTATGAATGAAATAGATAATTTTATTTTTTATTTGTGGGCGTGGTTTACATACAGATTATAAATACTTTATTAAAGTACAGATGAATGAATAAAAGAGGTTGAGTATGGATTATAAAATAAACTTACATAGATTTATTTACATAACAAATAAATGTTTATTTTTAATAAGTAAATAATAAATAAATATAATATAGAGTACGTATTGTGAAAAACATAACGTTACAGTACCCCCTTCCCTATTTTAGTTTTGAACGTGAGGGCAAAACTGCGCTGTCCTCAGCGTTATCATTAAACTATCCTAATCAATTTAACCTACCTATATACAATATTTACACACTTTTTACATCTTTGACGTGCCATAAACCCAACGATCTTCCATCGAGAGATTCCAGCTCAAGAACTAGAGGTGAGACAACCCTCCTGACTCTACACTTTTCAAATTTAGGAGCCAACTTAGCTGCTTTATAATTAGCAGCATCGCTAAGTGTATAGCTCCTCTTATAAACTGCCTGTCCAACATTATATACAGGGGCTGGGCGTCTACGCAAGTCATAATGCTTTTTATTATGCTTATGAGCCTTTAATAAATTTGATCGAACCTTTTCAAAAATATCTTTCAAGGTACCTAAATCTTCCGCATATTCATCTCTAGGCATATTAACTTCATACTCACTATCAGCAAACTTCTGATAGAAAGTACCATTTACTACTGGTTCTCGTCCGTGGACAAGGAAAAACGGAGAAAACCCAGAACTTTCATTTATGGAACTATTTACAGCAAACTGTACACGGTAAATATTTACATCCCACGAACGGTGGTCATCCTTAACATAAGATGCTACCGCAGTCATAACTGTTTTGTTGTACCTTTCAACCAAGTTAACTTGAGGTGTATATCGCGGGCCAAAGTGCACGCGTGGAACCTGGTACCTATTTAACATAGCACGAAATTCGGATCCCGTAAATTGCACACCATTATCAGCAATTACGGTTTCCGGTATTCCGTGTAACAAAAATAGGTGCCGTTCAGTTGCTTCCGCAACGGCTGCACTAGTCGCACGCCTTAAAGGAACTAAAATTGTGTATTTTGAAAAACAACATGTAATTACCAGTAAATGCATAAAACCTGACCGCGATTTAGGCAAAGGACCTACTAAATCGGCTGAGACAACTTGAAATGGACGGTAACAACGTTTCGGCTCACCCATCATACCCGGGGTGAGGCGATTTGAATGCTTATAAGAAATACACGTCTCACAACTGTTGATGTACTTTGAAATATCTTTAAACATACCCGGCCAATAATAACGTAAGGAAATACGGCGGTGAGTTTTAAATATGCCAAGATGGCCAGATGTGGGAGGGCAATGGTTTTCTGCTATTATTGTTTCTCTATTTCGCTTGTGAACTACTTCCTTCCAATCAAATTCATTTGTGAGACAGTATTTAGATTTTGAAAATCGTAAAAGTATGCCATTTTCCACACGAAAATTAGGCAAATTACTGGGTGAAACTGAACAACCACTAAATAAACGGTCATACCACTCATCAGAAATATTATTTACACTATTTACATGAACTAACCGGGATAACGTGTCCGGAATAATGTTGTCTTTCCCTTTACGATGGACAATTTCAAAATTAAATTGTGAAAGACGACATCCCCATCGAGCCAAACGTCCCGTCGGGTTTTCAAGTTTCATAAAGCACTTGAGAGAGGCATGGTCTGTAACAATTTTAAAAGGTCTAGACCCAAGATAGGGCTCAAATTTTTCTACAGAATAAACTACAGCCAATGCTTCTCTCTCAGTGGCACTGTAGTTACGTTCACACTTGTTTAAGGATCTACTAATGTAAGCGATAGGGTGGTCAATGCCATCAAAATTTTGTGTTAACATGCCACCGATACCGTAACCAGAAGCGTCACAGTGAACAGTGAAAGGAAGTGAAAAATCTGGACATGCTAAAATAGGTGCTGTAACTAGAGCACTTTTTAAAGTTTTGAAGGCATGTTCAGCTTCAGAAGTCCAAACAAATTTGTTTTTCTTACTAGTTAAAGTATTTAACGGAGCAGCTATTGTTGAAAAATTGCGAATAAAACGCCTATACCACGAGCAAGTACCTATGAACATTTTGACTTCTTTTGTGGTAGAGGGTGTAGGGAAGTTCAAAATAGATTGTATTTTATCTGGATCCGTACGTAACCCGAATTCATCTACAACATAACCTAAATATTTTATCGAACTACGGAAAAACTTACATTTATCTATATTTACAGTGAGGTTCGCGGATTTTAATTTTTCGAATACTCTGTTAAGAATTCTTAAATGTGTATCAAAATCAGAGCTAGCTACTACTAGATCGTCCACATAAACAAAACAAATACCGTTGATTAAATCTGCATTAAATTGACTGCCAAACAACATATCCATCAGTCTTTGTTGCCGAGCAGGTGCCCCACAAAGACCAAATGGCATTACGGTAAATTTAAACAATCCACGGCCAGGAACAGTGAAATTAGTCTTTTCCTGGGACGCTGGATGTAAAAGAATCTGCCAAAAACTAGACTTTAAGTCAATGGAGCTTAAATAACGAGCTTGTTTCAAACTGTCTAAAATTTGTGGAATGTAGGGTATTGCGTAAGCATCGCCTTTGGTCACTGAATTTAACTTACGGCAATCTAAACAAAACCTAAGTTGGCCATCAGGCTTGGGTACCATTAAAGTAGGATTGTTCCATGGTCCCTCACTCGGCGCAACAACTCCTAACTCCAACATGTAATCCAGTTCCTTATGTACCTGCTTCAATTTCTCTGGAGACATAGGATATGGCCTGCACTTAATTGGTGGAGAATCGCCAGTATCTATGACGTGTTCAATTAAATTAGTCCTACCTAAACCTACCCTATCGAAAGAAATATTTACAAATTTATTTACAACCTCACTAGCTAAAACCTTTTGACTTTCTAATAAAGATTCAAAAGTTTCAATTTTACATAGCTGAGAATCCTCATTACTAGCTCCACAAATAAAACTTTTTGGTGCTTCTATATAAGATACCTCCTGAAAAATGTTAGGAGCTAAATTAAAAGCCTTCCAAAAGTCTACGCCAAAAAGAACATCGGAGACAATGGAAGGAATGATAAAAAACTTTATCACCTGGGAAATACCATTATAACATACAGGTAAGTAAAGATAACCTATTGTCTCACTTTCTGACCCATTAGCAACAATTACCCTACTATTATTATTTAAACTATTTAAACTAAAACCCATATTTACAAAATACTCATGCGAACCATTTCCTAAGACTGAAATAGCCGCCCCAGAGTCTAACAATCCATAAATATGTACATCACTAACAGATACCTTAATATACGGACGGACATCACTTTTTGTAGGTTTAAACAGAACCGAAGCGAGCGAGCTATTAGAAAAGAAATTATTTACAGTTATTAACCAATTTTTCCACTCTTGCTTAGTTGTACGTAGTTCGCTTCGATTCTGGTCTAAACGTTTTTTGAACAGTTACATTTAGGGCAACTTTTAACTGTGTAACCTACCAAATTACAATTAAAACATTTTACAATTTTATCAGCCGTACAGTCTCTCCTAGTGTGAGTATTGACTTTACAGCGAGTACATGAAAATTGAACATTATTATTTACAGAAGATATTGCCTGAGAGCGTCCCTTATAAGAATACTCGGGATTCAAAGTAAGTGGAACCGGTTCCTTAAAAAATTCGGACATTTGTTTGGCTGACTCTAAGCGTATTAATGTGTCCTTTAAGTGAGAAACAGAATTAACATCAATCAGTGCTAATTGTTGTGTATATGTGGGCCGTATGTTGTGTAATAAAATTTGGAGCTTTTCGTCCTCAGACAATGGTGTTTTTAAACGAGAAAATAAACAATTCATAACTGCAAAATAAATATGAATATGTTCGTCCTTGCCTTGTGAACGCGACCTTATTTCACCTAACAACCTATATTCATAATCAACTGGCTCAAAAGCCTCATAAAAATGTTGTTTCAAATCATGCCAACTTGAAAATAAATGTTTCGTGCCCCTATACCACGTTAGGGCATGGTCGGTGAACAGACAGACAGATGAATAATATAGTTTGCTGTGTGAAAGATTAAATGCAAACGCGAGTTCCTCAACTCTCTCAATGAAAGATCGTGGGTTACCATGACCATCAAACTTGACGTTCCACTTGGAAATGTGATGTTCAGCGGACTCGTTAAAGGGCACTGTCACGGTGTTACATGGAATAGTATTTATTTTTTCACCCACCTGGTCACAGCTGCCACTTCCATCTCCTAACTCTAAAAACTCTTGAAAAGCTAACAAACTGCTTTTCAGTTCCAATTTAGTATTTACATCACTATCTAACTCAACAGAGACACGTTCAATTCTATAATACAAATGGCAAAATAACGCCCGGGCTCTCAAAAGTAAAGTTTTAGTACTATTGTTTTTATATTCTATTATTTTTTTATCTAATTCTGCTAACTTTTGTTTTATGATGGGGAACTCTACCGTGGAATCAAAATCACAACCGCATATTTCCTCCGGTAAAAATTCATTCATGAGTTTTTTAATTTGTGATTTTAATTTTAAAACTGTAGACTCTGGCGTTTCAGCGCGAATAGCTACTTCATAAATTAGTTCGTCTTTCAACAAACTATGAAAATAAACACGTGACAAATCCATACTTAAAAGAGCAAATTACAATAAATTAAAAAAAAACAATAAAAACACCTACCTACACAACAAAGACGTAACCACTATTAACAAAATTATTCAAGGAACACAAAATCATATACCTCCTGAATATCTATTTATGTATGTACAAAAAAATGTATAAAAGAGCAAGAAATAGGCCACTAAGTTGGGCGCCAACTGTCACACTGCACCCTGACCCGGCTATACACAGGGGCAGGTGATCAGATTTAAAAAAATAAGAACCTACCTAAATAATATATACAATAATTTACAAGTTAAGATTCAAATGAAACAGAACACAAACTGGAATATTTACACAGATTTATTTAGTTTACCTAGTTACATAAACAGAAAACTTAATTACCTAATTTAAATATAAAAATAATAATTTTCATAGAAAATATCGACAAGGAAGGAAAAAAAATATACAATACCAGAAAATGTTAATATAAAAAATATGGATTCCTATTTCTTTGCTCTTTTATAGTATTTAAGTGGGCAAAACAAAATATCAGAGAAATAAATATAACCTTCTTACTTGAGATCTGGTGAAAAGAAAATAGGAACTTAAAAACCTTATCCCGCTTTGGACTTGGATCTGCCAACGCCAGCACCCATCAAGTCGCTTTAGTTAATAAAAAGAGTTGAGAGTATGTTTCGGTATAAAAAATGTATCCCTCCTCAGCCCTCCTAAAATAATTTTAAATGAGGATCAGGGTAAATAAACAAAATAAAGAATAGGAAAAAATAAGTAAGTAACAATGATTTTCACAAATACGTACCCGTTGCATAATATGCTGATACTTTAGCTATTTACAGTAATAGTGTTGGTATATACAAAATGTTGCAGATGTAGGTACATAAACTGTAATTACAAAAATACAAATTATTTACATAGTTTCAAATATATAGTTATGAAGAGAAAATAAATGTATAAATTATGAAAGAAAACTTACCAAAAGTATGGAATTTATAAAATATCTAATGCATCGTCAATTGCATTTGTTACAGTTTTTAATAAAAATAATCTTGAGCTGTTGTAAAATTAAGCAAACTCAAATTTACAAATAAAAATCTCATGAGCTCAATGTTTTGCCTCTGTTCTCAGCAAAAATGGTTCCCGCCAGATAGAAAATTTTCAACTTCCCGATCTACGCATGCGCGGTCCTGCGTTTTGGCGCGGGAAAATGAAAATTATCGGCGCGAAATAGAAAAAAGAGAGAAGGATATATAAAATATGAATATGTATGAATGAAATAGATAATTTTATTTTTTATTTGTGGGCGTGGTTTACATACAGATTATAAATACTTTATTAAAGTACAGATGAATGAATAAAAGAGGTTGAGTATGGATTATAAAATAAACTTACATAGATTTATTTACATAACAAATAAATGTTTATTTTTAATAAGTAAATAATAAATAAATATAATATAGAGTACGTATTGTGAAAAACATAACGTTACAAGGGATAAAATAGGGGATGTAAATTTGTATGAAAAATCCGTCATTTTTGAAGAAAGATCCAAAAAAGTTATATAAGTATGGCCTTTCGGTAAAAAATTCAGAAAGGGGTATTTTGGAATATAATTCAACCCTTAAAAGAGTGAAATAGGGGATGAAAGTTTGTAAGAACAACATGTCATTTTTACAGTAAAATCCATATAAATTGGTATATGACTTAACAGCTAAAAATTAAGAATGATGTATGCATCGCGCACACGAAGGGGACGAAGTCGCGAGCAAAAGCTAGTACTCTATAAATTTCGTCGTACATGGTACATTAACTCGTTAAGCCCCGTTCGCGCTCAGGAGCGCGAGAACACAATTAAAATCAATTGTGTCTGGATATTAATAATCGTCGATGGATTAAGCAAAGTATCCATCGCATGAAATCACCCAAAGGAGCATGTTTTGGTGCTACAATACATTAGCAATTATTTTGTTTCTGTCATATTGATCAATATAAATAGATTCCAAATAATAATTTCGTATATTTGGAATTAATATAAAAAAACAATAGAACCACCTAGTGGTTCCACTAGGTGGTAAGATAACCAAATGAGATAAAAAGCATACGGGTAATTCACCTTTCGTAATGTTTACTCTACAAAATGTAGGATAAGTTTCATCAAATGCCGTACCCTGTTGATTTATTTGACACATGACTAAATGATAATATATGTACTATATAACATTAAAATTACCTCTTGTTCGCGCCACCTAGTTTTGTGTATTATCTACTTGTGAATGGTAAGTGTCACGTAGTTAATTAATCACTTACTTGATTACTTTTTTTGTGAAACTAGCCCGTATAGTTTATTGCGAACAACCAAACAGAAATAAAAGTACATAGATACGTAATAAAAACTCATGTAACACATTTACGTTAGCTCGATAAAATTTACAAATTGCTTATATATCTATAAGTAGTATTTAAAACTTAATAATAACAATATAATAATACATATATGCCAGTACGCTCAATCATCAAGTAGTAATATTACATTAATATTTTTAAATTTTATACCAATTCCATTAAAATACGACATATATTTTTACTGTTAGCTTTTAAATTACACCATACTATTGCATTTCTTTTTTATAAGATAATTACATCCGGTTTTAAATACTCCATCATAATAAATGTTTTAATATTGCAATTAATACATAATAAATAACAATAAGGATTTAGCTATTTAAATTACTGTCTTCTTTACTTTGTATTTAAAGCAATAACTGTTTTATACAATACTAATTGTAACAGGCCGGCGTTGCAACGCCACGTAAAAAAATCACAATCTGATCAATAGTTTCTAATCGCATAGATAGAGGATAAACATACAATCATTAATTGTTTTATTTATATTTATATAGATACATACATATACATGCATGTATATATATTAGGGTGTCCCAAGACATAAGGGGAATTTTTTTTTTCGTGAATTTAAATACGCATACCCTCTTATTTTTTTCCATTTGATCCCAATAGATCATATAATAAATACTATTGTGATTGGACACCGGCAACCCGTGCCGACTTGACGTCAAACATACGAAAATTTTTTTGTATGGAGTTTAATAGGAAAATATTTAAGACCTTGATATTTGTTGGATAAATAAAATTAAAACTACCCAAAAAATCTATTATGCACTTATTTATATTTAGAACGGTTCATTTATTAAATTTTCCCTTTAAAGTTTATTTTTTACAGTCAGAAAAATCTTCCGGTATTCGTAAACACATTGTGACAAAACTTGTATATTGTTCCTTCTCGACTGTGATGGAAATCATGCATTATCTTAACTACTCTTTCAGTTGTATCGTTCACTACCCTCAGAGACGACGTCTTCTTTCTAGCTTTTTGAAAATAGGCATTATTTGGCCACTCAGAGGACATTCGTTAAGAAAAGTGGCATAGTTTTTAGACGATCAAACAGAGACTTGCTGTTGACAGCAACGAAGTCGTAATTTTTTCCCTCTGAAAAAAAAACACTAAATTATGACACAATTATCATTGAAACAATCCATATTTGAACCTGTTGGTTGTCACAACACAGAATTTATAATTTATCTTCTAGATTTCAGTCTACAATCATATTCATAAAGCAGCCACTTGTTGTCTTCCTGAAGAGCTTTCCATTTATAGCCCCGCAATAATTTGTTCTTTATTCCCATAAGATATAACTATTGAAAATTGGAAGATATTCTTCTTTTGATTTCCGAGGATCTGAAGCAGGCAACAGTTTGCCGTTCCAGTGAAGACTCACAACATCGGGTACCTCGTTTTGAAAATAAACTTTTATGACTTTCGCGGGATTCTTCCGTTTCTCCTTTCAAATTCTTGGAATCGTAGCCTTACTTATTAGAAACTTAACAATATTTCATCCCAGCGCCTCAACAGTAGCTTCAAGAATGAATACTGAGTCGTCTCATAATTAACTGGCACCTGTCTTTTAGTAGTCGCAGCGACTAACTTAAGAGTATTAAAGTCTTTTCGCATCGACGTTTTCTGGTGACTGGTTTCAGGTTGAGTACCTACTCCGTAGTGGTTCTGGCAAATCTTCTAAATTTGTAATCAGTCGTTTTGTAATGGTTTATAAGATAATCTCAAAGAAGGTGGCGAAGAGAAATACGTTTTTGCGAAGTAATAGGTTTTTTTCCCACCCCAGCTAAGAGGCCACGACGACCTGGCTCTCTTTGCTACTGAAAGAAGATTAGGTCTTCATTTATTAATTCAAGGGCATTGGCATATGCAATATCAAATGAATTATCTTAGTTTTTGACAAACTTTTGATGACGTTTTAAAATCTTGTGTTTTATGAGCATTTTTTTGCTAGTCCCTCCAAACTTGTCATAAATTTACATGTTACTTCACAGAATTAGGCGAAGATTTAGTATTTTTATGCGCTTTATACCATTGGAATAAAATACTCGCAAAATTGTAAGATTTACACTTTAATTGACTGTTAAATTCACTTACCGAGGATATTGTAAAACATAACTTCCAGAACTTCCATTAAAGGACTGTTTAGAACCCGATATTTTTGTGTTATACGACTCCTATTACAAGTATACTCTTTCGATAACTGCGTGATACTAACGACCTCTTGATTGAATGAGAAATAATTGCATTTGCACGTTATTATATGCGTCTCAACAAGTTAGCTCACTGACGTCTTTATAGATAAGTACTAACATGTTTCGATGCAAGTCGGCACGGGTTCCCGTGGTCCTATGTCAATGAAATTTTATTTATTAGTGTTTTGTCATCATTGAAACAAAATTAGAGGGTATGCGTTAAAAAATAACTACTTTGATTTTTTAGGGACACCCTAATATATATGCATTGAATCATATAAGCAAAACATGTGAATTTATAATTTAACACTCATCTTTGCAAGTATTCGAATGGATGGTTCTAGAAAGTTCCGGGTTAATTGTGCAATCGAACCGAGGACCTCTTAATTTTAGGCCAAATAGATTGACTATATTGAACTACTAACGTCTGACTTTATGAAATCGGTATCCGCGGCTGATTGATAAAGTTGGAGCAATACAAATATTTTTCCACAAAGTAAACTTTTCTTCTTTTGTGGTGAGAGTTCCAACCCATCACCTGCCGACTTTCATGAAGGAGGAGTTCTGGCCGGAAGGAGTCGTTTTTCGACGTTTTCGAGGACGACTCCCTAACGAGCTGCGCTACACGTCGCCGACCCTACGTGTGCCTTAGTGTTTAAGTTATATTATTAGGTATATATATGTTAGTTTTAAGGTATTTATCTATGGGCCCTTTGTTTATTTTAACATCTCTGTAAGCATTGTGTTGCCTGAAATAAATGAATTATTAATTATTAACCTGAATGATAACAACTGTCATTATTGGAATGAATATAATATTATGTAGAACGTATAGTATCATATTACCTGTGGTAGAACATAAGAAGTAACAACTTCAATATCGTCATTTTTATCTATTAGTAGAACTAGCTGACCCGCCGCAGCTGACACGTTGTAGTGGTTAATTTGGAAAAAAAAATTACTACTTATAAAGATAATCCCGTCGGACCAAGCAAATCACATTAATATAATTTGTGATGAAAACTCTTAAAGAAAATAATAAATCCAGAGTTTAAACGATGGTGTAATTCAATATTGTTGTTATGATAATATGACAGTAAAAAAAGTAGTTATGTTATAAAATATAAACATTTGTCAGATAGACTTAGCTGCCAGGGTGTTGTATTATAAATTAAAAAGGTTTGGTCTAACACCTCCCCGTAATACAAGCATCCTGTATAAGATTCACTTTACAACAAACTAGACTAAAGAACATTAATTCAAATCCTACATATCTATATACACACACTTCCCTTTACATAAAAATAATTATAAAACAGTAATCTAAATTAGTTAAATATACACACGCCATAACACAATCACTAAGTTAACACTAAACCAATAACTTAAACCTTTTACACTAAGCCCAAGTTCTTTACACATCTCACATGCTTAATATTTGGTAAAGACTTAGTGAGGACATCGGCAATCATATTACCAGTCGGTATGTAGTTTAAAATAAGTTCATTACTGGTGATGGAGTTGCGAATAAAGTGATATCTGACGTCTATATGTTTCGTTCGTGAGTGATGTGTGTTATTTCTCGTGAGCTGTAACGCGCTTTGGTTGTCACAGAACACTGTGATAGTCTTATCATACTGGAAAATTTCTGTCAAGAGCGACTTTAGATATATGGCCTCTTTGGTTGCTTCACAAAGTGCCATATATTCTGCTTCGGTCGTTGACAAAGCCACCGTTCGTTGCTTCCGTGACTCCCAGGATATGGCTGAGCCACTTAGAATAAATGCATATCCAGTATAGGATCGCCTATCAATCGGATTTGAGCCATAATCCGAGTCAGCATACCCCACTATATCATCGTTAGATTTAAAATATTTAAGTTTTTTATCTTTTGTCGCTTTGAGATAACGTAACACTCGCTTAGCGGCTCTCCAATGTACCTCCCCGTAATGTGCATTAAATTGGCTGAGAACTGATACAGCGTGCGCTATATCAGGTCTAGTACCAATGGAAATGTACATTAGAGACCCTATGAGCTGTTGATACGGTAACTCTAGGCGTTCGTCTTCTTTCTCTGGTATCATTAATTTCATACCAGGTTCTAATGGAGTTGCCACTGGAATAGCGTTAGTCATATTAAATTTTTCAATAAGATTTTCTATATAATTCGTTTGGTCAAGAGTTATACTTCCATCCGAATCACGTAGCACTCTCATTCCGAGACAGTCTTTAACAGGTCCCAAGTCTTTAATTATGAAGGATCGTTTCAAGTCGTTTTTAAGTAATTTTTTTATTTCATGAGAATTACTCAAAATAAAGAAGTCATCTACAAAAACAGCTACAATTAGAAGCTTGTCATCTTCTCTTCTATAATAGACACTATGTTCTGTCTCTGCACGATTAAGAGAGAGCTTGTTCATGGCCTCACACACTTTTTTGTTCCATTGTCTAGGGGCTTGTTTCAGGCCATACAGAGATTTTTTCAATAGACATACTTTATTTTTTTCAGTATTAAAACCTTCTGGTTGTTCCATATAAATTTCTTCTTCTAAATCCCCGTTCAAGAAGGCTGTTTCAACATCTAAATGCTCAATTTCTAGGTTAAATTTCGCAGCATACGCTAGAAGAAGTCTGATAGAAGACAGTCTTGCGACAGGTGAAAAAGTTTCACCGTAGTCAACACCATACACTTGAGTGAAACCTTTCGCTACAAGTCTTGCTTTGTACTTGACGACGTCACCATTGGTATTTTTTTTAATTTTATATACCCATTTGCATTTTATTGGCTTTCTGTCCTCCGGCCTATCAACCAAAATCCACGTGCCATGTTTAATAAGGGAATCATATTCTGCTTGCATTGCGTTAATCCAGTCTTCCTTATCTATGCTTTCTTGTGCCTGTTTATAGGTTTCAGGCTCTATGCCATGACAAACGTGGAAGGCACCAGCTTCGTACCTTTTAGGAGGTTTATGTTCTCGACGTGGGTATCGATGTTCATTATTGGAAACAATGGAGTTTGGTTCCTCTGTATGTATTGACTGAGACTCCGCACGTAATTGGGGTTCGTCAGTACACTGAGAATCTTGAGATTCGTCAGTAGCAAGAAGCTCCGGGGTGCTAGATGAAGAAGTAGTAGGAGGAACAATAGACACTTCTATTGTGGTTGTGGACGAAGGATCTGCGAGATCTGTAGATTCAGACTTATAGCCCTCAAATATTTTATCTTCTAAGAAAACTACGTCTCTGGCAACAATAACACTTCTAGGTTTATTAGGATCAACTAAGCGGTAACCTTTGAAGTCATTAGGATATCCAACAAATATGCATAGTTGAGTTTTAGCGTCTAATTTAGAGCGCTTTTCTTTGGGAATCAAAACATGTGCCAGACACCCAAATACCCTTAAATGTGATAGATCTACTGGTTTGTCTGACCAAAGTTCCTCGGGAATTTTATTATTTAAAGATTGAGTTGGAGAATGGTTTTTAAGATAGATGGCAGTACTTACGGCTTCACCCCAATAGGCTTTAGAGAGTTTACTATCATGAAGCATGGAGCGTGCTTTCTCTATAATTGTTCTATTGACACGCTCAGCTACACCATTTTGTTGCGGGTTGTAAGGTACTGTCAGCTGGTGAATGATGCCATTTTCCTTTAAAAAATTAGACATTCTATAATTTACGAATTCAGTGCCATTGTCTGATCGTATTGCTTTGATTTTTAGAGATGTCTGGTTTTCAACGAGATGCTTAAACTCGACAAACTTAGAAAAGACTTCACTTTTAGTTTTTAATAAGTAACCAAAAGTTTTACGAGTGTTATCATCTGTAAAGGTAAGAAGGTAGAGAGAGCCGCCCCACGATTGCGTACTCATAGGTCCACACAGATCAGTGTGAATTAATTCTAGTTTATTATTGGACCTACTTGCAGAGTTTTCAAATGGTTTTTTTGACAGCTTGCCTTGTAGACATGGCTCACATATAATTTGACTTAACCTGTCACAATAATTGATACCAACATGTCTATTCTTTAGTATGTCTAAAGTTTTATAATTTAAATGCCCAAGACGTCTGTGCCATAACAGCGACGTTTCATTATTTTGTGTTATGTATGCTTGGCATGGGCTGGAAGAATCTAACTTATACATGCCTTTGCAGTTAGAAGCAGTGGCCACTGTACAACCTGACACCTTGCACCCTTCCTTCCTGATAATAGTTGCTCCCTTAGGAGAAAATACGACTACAAAACCTTTATTAATTAAATCTCTCACAGACAGTAAATTTGTAGAAAGTTGCGGTACATAAAGAACATCAGAAACCTTAACTAAATTTTCACAGATATTTACATAAACAGAACCCTTACCTTCACTATATATCACGTTTTTATTAGCGACAGTAATTGGCTTACGGAGTGGTATGTAATCGACAAACCAATCTTTATAGCAACTCATATGGCTCGTGGCTCCTGAGTCAATGAACCAATCCTGGGATACAGAAGGAGAATGGTGATCTGTGAATGAATGAAATGATGATAAAAGTGTTAGGTCTGACGTATAATTAGCAATATTTTCACCGATGCCCTCATTATTTTTAATTGAGCTATAGCTACGTTTCCTGCACTTAGAGAGGTTATGGGCCCAGAGTGCTTCAATATTGTTGTTATGATAATATGACAGTAAAAAAAGTAGTTATGTTATAAAATATAAACATTTGTCAGATAGACTTAGCTGCCAGGGTGTTGTATTATAAATTAAAAAGGTTTGGTCTAACAAAAACTCAGCTGCGTTCTCGATGCATAGCAACGGTTGTTTGTGTCGAATACCAATTTAATTTCCGCTTTGTAATAATTTCAGTAAAACGTAGTGATTATATTCCCTTTGAATTTCAGTTTTAAATTTTTCTAAGTAGGTACTTATCCAATTTTCTTTGCAATTATCTTAATTTTTCTTTCAAAATAAATAAATAAGAAAAAAAGTTGAATCAAATAGGTAAATTAGTTCTGAAGTTATGGCGTGACAAATGAAAACATATAAGTATTCATATTTATACACATTAGATAGATAATATCATTAATAATATTTTCTTCAACAAAACGCTAATAAATTCGCGGTTCAAATACGTAAGCACAGTCAAGTGCATATCAATAACATTCCTATCCGATTTCATATCCTGTTATGTTACCATAAAAACATGAGTCATTTCTTATTTATTAAAAATAAATGCTTTGTATTAAGTGACTAGACCGATATAATACCTAATATATATTGCACGCCATTAAACATTTAAAACAAAATTAATGTGAAGTTTTTGGTGTACGATCTTGAAAATGTCGAGATGGCGTGCGAATTGTCCTGTGTTGGTAATGCCTTCTATTGGTGGTGTACGGATATTACAGTACTTATCTACAACGCTACAAGCTTTTCCCAAGCAAAAATGCATTCACAGACTTTTTAAGTCGGATAGTATGCCGTTCTTAAACAGTTTATTATTAAGTTAATATTTCTAATTTATAATTATAATAGGGGTTAAAGTATGAAGTTGCCGTTGTATTGTAATCTCAGATTGTAATAGGTACTTTGAATGGACATAGAATCTTCATGGTGTGTATGAGGTTCTTCTTTTAAAAAATATGCAACATTTGATTATCAACTTTCAGTTGTTTTTTTATTCAGCTTAGACAAGAAAGATGGATACTTCGAAAATTCGAGTGATTTTTGAATACGAGTTCCAACGCGGAACTAACACGGCAGAAACAGCTCGCAATATGAATGTTGCGTTTGGAGAGGGGACTGCTAATAAGCGCACCGTACGAATTTGGTTTAAATGCTTTCGTGATGGAAATTTTGATTTGAAGAACGGACCACGTGGAAGACCGCCCACACAGGTGATTAACAATGAATTGAAAGAGATGGTGGAAGCCGATCCGAGCCAAACTACCCAGGAATTAGTGGCATGGTTTAACGTTACCTTACCAACAATATTGACTCATTTGCGTCAAATCAATAAAATAAAAAAATATGAAAAATGGGTGCCTCATGATTTGAATGATCTGCAGAAAGATACGCGTGTTGAAACTTGTGTTGCCTTGTTGAATTGATACAGAAATGAAGGAATATTGGATCGAATAGTGACATGTGATGAAAAGTGGATTCTTTACGATAACCGTAAGCGAAAAATGCAATGGCTGACCCCAGGTCAAACGCCGCAACAGTGTCCTAAAGCAAAGCTTACCAATAAAATGGCAATGGTAACTGTTTGGTGGTCTCAGCATGGTGTTATTCACTATAGTTTTCTCCGATCTGGTCAAGCAATAACGGCAGATGTCTACTGTGCTGAACTCCGAACAATGATAGCAAAACTTACAGTGAAACTGCCCCGACTCATAAATCGATCTTCCCCATTATTGCTCTATGATAACGCGAGACCTCATACAGCACGAGAAACCGTTTTAACTCTACAGGAACTGCAATTAGAAACCATTCGTCACCCTCCGTATTCGCCAGACCTTGCTCCAACGGACTACCATTTTTTTTCGTGATTTGGAGAATTTTTTACGTGATAAAAAGTTTTCTTCCCAAGAGGCAGTACAAAATGCAGAGTTCTATCGCAAAGGCATAAATGACCTTCCTATTAGATGGCAGCAATGTATAGATAATAATGGTAGATATTTTGATTAAATAAATATGTTAAATTAAAAAAAAACGAATTTAAATTTTTCTGTACAAATCGGCAATTTCATATTTTAACCCCTAATATTAATTTATAATCTATTTACCAATAACACTGGATGCATTTACTTCACTGAAAATTTATTATTTAAACTTGTTAACTATTTCAGGGGTGAAGAACCGGAGGTTCTTCATAAAAATCGTACCCTACTTACTTACTCTTGTCCCATTAAAAATACCCATGCAAGTTATCAATAAGGCAATAGATGGATCATCAACATAACAGCTTTATAATTCGACCCACTGCTTGGACACAACGCCTCTCATTAGAATAGAATAGAATAGAATAATCTTTATTGTACACCTTAACAAAGAACATCAGTAAAACAATATTAATATAGTAATGTACAATGGGCGGTCTTATCGCTATATGAGCGATCTCTTCTAGACAACCTTAGGATGGACAGGAAAGATTAAAATTACTAAAAGAAGCTGTTGGTGTGGCAAGACTGGCAAGTAAATAAATAAATATTAAAAATAATGAAAGCAAACTAAATCTCTCGCTCTGTTTTAAAAATTATATATTAAGTTGAGAACTAACATAGGTGATAAGTTTATTTTTGTTACTAACATAATGGACCTTTATGTAGTCTGATAAATAAACGTGTTTTTTTTTATTATTTTTTTTTATTTATTTTATTTATTTAAATACCTCTAATACCTAAGATTATACTAAATACACACACATATATATATATATATATATATACAATACAATATAATATAATATAAACAAGGAAAAAACTTCACATTGTAAGGTTGTGCTTTTTCACTTTGTCAACAAAAGTATTACGTGATTGTGATTTTCTTATTATAGTGGGCAATGCATTCCATAACAGTGCTGCTTGAACAGTGAAGTATTTAGCATAAAATTTGGTGGAATGCATTGGGATAGCTAAACGTAAGTTCTCCGATGATCTTAATGTTCGAGGATGAGTATCGTTGACGAATGTAAAACGCTCTTTGAGGTAAAATGGAGTCACTGGGTTGAAAAGGATGCTGTAAAGTAGGGAAAGGATATGAACATTCCGGCGAAGACGAATAGGCAACCAGTTGAGTTTACGGCGGAAATCTGAAACGTGGCCATATTTGCGGAGTCCAAATATAAATCTTATACAAAAGTTTTGATGCCGCTCAAGTTTAGCTAGTTGCTCTTCAGTGACATCAAGGTAAGAGGAATCAGCATAGTCAAGGATAGGCAAGAGTCTCATCTCTCAATCTCATTGTCATCGAAGGAGGTTAGGCAGTAGTCCACCACGCGCTTGCCCAATGCGATTGGTGGACAGAGTTTATGATGTTATAAGGTGATCAATATCCCTTTGCTGAT
This sequence comes from Elophila nymphaeata, assembly GCA_955850985.1. Taxonomy (NCBI): domain Eukaryota; kingdom Metazoa; phylum Arthropoda; class Insecta; order Lepidoptera; family Crambidae; genus Elophila; species Elophila nymphaeata. The sequence goes on from OY039065.1 coordinate 25,786,144, forward strand.
CCCTTAGTCGGCTTCTATGGCACCCATTGGATGATATGGGGTGATCACATGGCTAAATAGGAAGATATATAATATATGAGGATAGAGTACAGTTATTATACTAAAAAGAATCTTCCCGAATACTGTCCCTTTTGTAACAATTATTTTATAAATATTTAGGAGCCAGGAACGTAAAACATTTCATTACATGCCTAGTTTCAGATATTATATAGTAAGAACATTTTATATTGTATCTGGCGTGGCCAGATCTTAATTCTGTGCCTCGAATTCGCGCCGCCGCCGCCGCCGCCCGCCGCCCCGCTGCCCGCAAAATTCGAGGCAGAGGCCTTAGAATTGATCACTTCATGATGTGGCCCACATGTGGCCGATCATTTCATGAATTGGTTGCATCACATGAAATGTCTAGCTAAAACTGACCATATTAATGTAGGGTTTCCATCCATTAGTCATGTGATTTCGACAGAGTAGAATAGCATCATGCCCCTATGGGTGTCGTAGAAGGCGACTAATGGATCAGCAAAGGGATGATCACTTTATACTCCGTCCACCAATCAGTATTGGGCAAATAAAAATTCCATAAATATAGATGCCAGTGTGAAATATTAGAATCTCGTTTTACATCAATCTTTCAAAGTTACATACGGGATTCCGGGAGAAACTTTTGTTATTTAATTTCAGGCCATATGTTCAGTTAACAAATCATTAAATCTCGACCCCTGAACCGCACTGAGCGAAATTCTTAATGAAATTTTTGTCTTGGTTCTACCGTTACTGGGCCATCTTACCTAATTACTCTCATGCCGGTACAAAATTCTTCAGATCGCAGATAGAGCTACGGTAATACCTCGCTCTTGTTTCTGCTTAGCACATACCTAAATAAAATTTAATTCTGGACTAGCGCTCCGTCCGCAACTTTGTTCGCGTATATTTTTTTAGCAATAAAATATAGCTTATGTTACTCAGTGTCAAAGTAGAAATCTAACGGAAAAAGAATTTTTATTATTAGTCCAGTCCGGCTAACATGACCACCGAAACGGGATATGATATAGCCATTTATCGCGTTGAACTGTCAAAAAATATTGGATATAACTGTAATCTTGAAAATTTATCAAAACTACGAACATGTATAAGCCTTATAAATGTACGCAGTTTCGATAAAATTTCAAGTTGGCGGGTATATCCAATAATTTTTGACAGTTCAACGCGATAAATGGCTATATTATATCGCGTTTCGGTGGTCATGCTAGGCGGGCAGTAGTTTTTGAGCATATTAGAATAGTAAAATGAAAGAAATATATTATAGAAAATCTGTGACAACTAGGAACATCGGGATCTATCTAAAAAGATGTGAAATAACAATCCTAACTAATACACATTTCCCAGGAATTTAAAACACACCAATAGTTAATTTAATGCTTTATTAGTGACCAACAATTATTGGAGCGTGGCCCCGGCAAAGGTGCACTTCAATTAGTAATAAAAAACATCTCTGAATTCCTATAATTGTACAAATTATTTTGAATGCGAATTCTACATATTTCCTAGGAAGTTTATACTCCTAAGTTCAAACATCGTATGTTTATAACAAACAATAAACACAAATAATACTAGCAAGCTACACTGAATAGTATTATATATTATTATATACTATTAACTAGAATAAGCATTATTTTTCAATTTCATCTCTTACAATCTAATAATTACCTGGGGATTACTCTTGATAAGAATTGTATGTGGAATGGCGTAGTATTTCGATTTCGAAATCTAAACACATCTTTCAGCCAAGATATTATTATCTCGAATATCTCCGTGCTTTGAATTTCCACGTCGCGTTGTCCGTAGGCGGTATAACAGCTCCTCATGGTATTAATAGACGTATTTTTCGTCGTAGAAAAGCTAGTTGCGCATAAGTAATCAATTAAGCAGACAAATAAAATAGCTCATTAAATAAAATATTTATATGTTGAGACAAATTGACGCCCAATTACCTTTGCCTCTTAACAAAATCATTGATAAATAGTCACCAGTATGGTTTACGTCTTTTACAAATACCAATACCTGTCAGAAAGACTCCACTCCGCTACGTCAATCAGCCGACAGACGTCCACTGTTGGACATAAGGCCAAGGATCTCTAACCCGAACGGTCCTGCACTGCCCGCATCCAGCGGCTTCCCGCCTTTACTAGATCGTCGGTCCACCTTGTGGGGGGCCTACCAAGGTTGCGTCACCCAGTACGCGGCCGCCACTCAAGAACTTTTCCGCCCCAACGGCCGTCTGTTCTAATTCTTTGGGCTATGTCAGTGACCTTGGTTCTCCTGCGGATCTCATCTTTTCTGATATAATCACGCAGAGAAACTCTGAGCACAGCTCTCTGCATTTCCCTTTGAGTAACCTTGAGCCTTATTATGAGGCAGGACCAGAAGTCGAAACCCACTCCGCTTGGTCATACAAAAATACCAATAATAACCGATCTCCATTCGATTATACAGACGTTGATTGAAACGATTGATTGATTATTCGGCGATACGTTCATCAGCGCACCTTATTTAGCGCTGATTAAAAATACATTCAGCGTGAGGACTAATTTTAGAGCCAAGTACAACCAATAAAAAAGTAGAACTTAGAGAAAATTATTTATCACTTTCTGGGCATTAATTTTCAAGATGGAAAGTACTAATGCTAGATAATTTTCAAATACTAGCTAACCCAGTAAACGTTGTTCTTTTTAGCGGTATGCATTTAGCGGTGGTTCGCAGCAGAAAATTGCGCGAAAAACGCACGGTTGTGTACAACCAGGCATTATATTTGGCATCCAATGCTTCTCAGTCCATCTGTTCAGCTGACGTCCGACCACGGAGTACAGCTGTAGTAGACTTTGCATACGACTCTCTTACTCCCAGTCCACGGTGTTCTCCGCCTCTCTTGTTACATTAATAATCTCGAATCACTATAAAGACTTTTTGATACCGACAGAGTAGAATAGCATCATCCCATACCCTCCAATGGGTGTCGTAGAAGGCGGCTAATGGATCAGCAAAGGGGTATTGATCACATTATATCCGTTCGTATTACCGTCCACCAATCCTAATTGGGCAAGCATAATGGACTACTGCCTAAATCTCCTTCGATGACAAGAAAGAGGTCTTGTGTCCCAGCAGTGGGGAGAATTATAAAGTCTGTTATGATGAAAGTAAAGAGGGAAAGTATTGTTAAATAAAGTCAGCGACAGTCGATAAATTATAATGTATTAATCCTTGCTCTTGTTATAAAATTTCTGCATAATGTCACTATCACTGACTGCAAATGAAGTTGTTGTTATGTTATTAAGCGCTGGGAATATGCAATGTTTAGCATACAATGAAGAATAGATGTCAAGTCGCTAATAAATATAATGAGCTACGGCATTTATCCTCACTGTCTCAACACTGCTCTGTCTTGTGGGATAAAAGGTCCCGAGTACTTTAATTGACGACGTCTTGAAAAAGGTCGAGCTCAAAAGTACTTGAAACATGTATGAGCACTGCTATGAGAGTAGATCATCATCATCATCATAACAGCCTTTATAACTCACTGCAGGGACACAAGGAATCTTCTTTTTATCGAAGGAGGCTTAAGCAGTAGTCCACCACGCTTGCCCAATGCGGATTGGTGGACGGAGTAAAAGGTAATCAATACCCCTTTGCTGATCCATTAGTCACCTTCTACCGGTTGTAGGATATTGGGTGATGCTATTCTACTCTGCCGGCATCACACGGCATTGAGAGTAGATGTAGCAAAAGAAGTATGCAAGGATCGTATGATGTCAAAACAAGCGATCTCTGCCTACCGCTACGGGAAGGCGTCTCTTCACGTATTTATGTACTTATATAGTATACTAGCTGTCCCGGCCAGGCGTTGTTGTGGTAATTTCCCACTACTGTCCTATAATATTGAATTTGCAGTAAAAAAATAAGGACTAATTGTCAAGATAAAAACTATCCTATCTTTCAAGTTGGATCAAACAGCACACGGTGTACAAATTTGATTAAAATCGGTTAAGTAGTTTAGGAGTACATCGCGGACAAACAACGTGACACGTAATTTATATATATTTAGATGTAATTTAACTGTAGTGATTTAACAAGTATGACATAAATACATACTTACTATCACGCTCATATTCCGAAAAAGTTTGAGCAGCGCTTTAGGTAACATCTAGTTAAACATAAATCCCCATCTGGCAATATGGGCCCTGTAGTGTCTGAAAAGAGACAAGTTGCCAGCCTGTCGCATACTTAAAAGAGTCTTCAAATCCAAACTCAAAAAGCACGAACGAACAAACAAAGGCATTAACTTCGAATCCCAAAAAAAAATAAGCAATAAACATCTTCACAAAGATATGTGCATTTGTGCATTTTTGGCAAACTTACTCAACGAGAACACGACATTATTTAATTTTGACTGTCACCTTTATTAAAACGTATACTAAATTATACTATTGTCAAATTAGTGCAAATCGGATTGTTTAGATAAAGTAATGAAAAGCATTCTTAGTTAACTTTCGGAAAGCGCTGTATTAACAAGGTCCCGACACATAAATACGTTTCCAACCCCAACTTTTCACGAACTCTGCTGCAAATTGCTTATATTAGCAGACGAATGTTGTGATTTATCCGTGATTTATACATTTGAATAACAACTGTTAAGTAAATTGACTAAAAATTAATAGTGAATATTTTAAAGTTTCCTTCAAAACAAGATGTACCGATGCATACATTATTTTGATGATAATATATATTATTAATGAACCTATAGTATAAAATATGAACAATCACTGTTTCAATTTATACTATGGGTTTAATTCATAGTAAGCGAAGTATTCAGATGGTGCATTTTCTGCACCATTATTGCATGAGTAGTTAAGTTATTGGGAACTCTAAGTCAACTTCGTTGCCTTAGAGCTTCCCAATAACAGTTCGGTCGATAAGATTGAAACAGCTCCAATCAAACGTCTTTAAATACTGTAACGATGGGTATCAATGGTTATTTTGTCGTGAGTCTGCACAACAATCGATTCATTGCTGCTCCTAAATATGAAATTTATAAAGCAAAAACAATCCTTAAAATTAAAATGTGTTTGTCCTCCGCCATCAAACGAAGTAAAACGACATGGTAACTTATTACCTAACACTATTCGTTGTCTTGTTTGCGGTCCGTCTAATTGTGGGAAAACTAATTTAGTAATAAGTTTACTGTTAAATAAAGACGGTCCACGTTTTTCTAACCTATACGTCTATTCAAAATCATTATACCAACCAAAGTACGTATTTCTCGAAAATGTATTAAATATGGTACCCGAAATATCATATTATAAATATGATAATAATAGTGAAATTGTAAGTCCGCATGAGGCTTTGACTGAATCTGTTATTATTTTTGACGACGTTGCTTGTGAAAACCAAAATAATATACGAGACTACTTTGCTATGGGACGTCATAAAAATATTGATTGTTTTTATATCAATCAAACATACACAAAAATACCAAAACAACTCGTCAGGGATAATGCGAACTTAATAATATTGTTTAAGCAAGATGATATCAATTTAAAACATGTTTACGATGAACATGTGAGTTCTGACATGACATGGTCACAATTTCGTGAAATGTGTTCTATTGTATGGAATACACCATTTAGTTACCTTGTAATTGATAAGGACTGTGAGCGAAATAAGGGCTTATACAGAAAAACATTCGATACCTTTATAGTTTTTGATTAGCTTACATTCAAAAGTGGCTGCTGCACTGTTAATCCGACATTTTTATTCCTGATTTTGACCTGAGTACTTACCCCGTAAAATGGAGAAAGACCTGAAAGAAGAAATTGTGAAAACAGCTACCGCTGTTAAAAGGAAGGTTGAGATGATGAAAGATGCAATAAATTCGAATAATTCAGCTTTAGCAACAATATTTAAACCCATAGTGGACCCTCTGAATAAGCTATCGAACAAAAACAATGAAAAAGATCAACAAATAAACGCGGTTGAACCAGTGCTTAAAAAGAATAGGTACAGTGAATGTGACACATCCTATGCTACCAATGAAGATTTTGAGGAGCCAATAAGTGAAACGGATGAAGATGATGAGGGTGTCGAATATAAAAGTTCCGATAAAACTCTTTCAGTTCCCGAAGAAGATAATATAAGTGAAAGTTCGTTTAAATCCTTTCAAACGTCTCCAAATCAATCGTTATCATGGACTGCCTCGTCAAAAGCATTAAATGTTCCATTTGGAATTAGATGTGACAGAGGAAAATTATTCCTCGGTAAGACACGTGTTTATAATGGTAACCATATTATGAAAATTGGCAACCATAATTTTAAAAAAACACTTGGATTAGTACAACTGTTGTTTAAAAAAGTTCCAAACAAAGATGTTATTACTGAAGATGATTTACATAATTATAAAATACTCTTATTAGAGACTAATGCACACAGACGTCATTATGATCCATCTAAACCTATAAATAGTAATAAAGGGTACAAGTATGTAAATATTATAAAACCATTATTTAAATTTAGTAAAGACATAACCACAAGCACCGAAAGTATTACTCAAGGCAAAGGTATAGAACTTTTAAAAAAAGTTAAGTCTGATACAGATTATGTGTATTGGGATGATCCAAACGAATTAGTAGAACGCTTAAAGTTGCTATTAGCATCAAAAGATGCTGGTAATACTGGTTTGGATAATGAAATTATTTCAATCATCGAGGAACTTCACGAGGCAGGTATCATTAATAAAAATATAAAGAATATGCGACGAATAAATGGAACAGTTTACTCGCAGTAAACAACGCAATAAGACTACTATGAATATTGACAAATTTGGTCACCACGTTCATAAACGTTTAAGGTTATCAGAGTACATAACTATTGTTAATGATGCATTAGTAAAGTCAGATACGGGGGCATATGACTTAAAATCTTCAAGATTAAAAGGTATACCAGATCCAGAAGCAGACGATGAAGCAATAAATAAATCATATTTCGATAAAGAGATTAAAGATTTACGAGACGAATTAAAAAAAATTCAAAGCAACGTAAAGATTTACTTAAATGCTTTAGAAAAAAATACCTTGAGTGGTTTAAATTCTCGTTATTATACAAAAACTGAAATTGATCATATCATCCAAACAAAAGCAATAAAAAATGAGTAAGCAGAACATCGTTGATGAACTTCATAAGTGTGCAAGGAGAAATTTTCAACGACGATCAACAGTTATAAAAGGATTGGATGATTTGTGGCAGGCAGATCTTATAGATTTACAGAAATATGCACGTTTTAATAAAGGATATAAATATGTTTTAGCAGTGATTGATGTCCTCTCAAAGTTTGTTTGGGTTAGTCCTTTGAAAACAAAAGATAAAAATTGTGTAACACATGCAATGGAGTGTATATTAACTGATTCCTGTCGTAGACCTAAAAATTTGCAGACTGATTTAGGTAAGGAGTTTTATAATGAAAATTTTAGTCGTTTGACAAAGAAATATAAAATAAATCATTATTCCACATATTCCGTAAAAAAAGCGTCTATTGTTGAAAGAGTCATAAGAACATTAAAAGATCATCTTTACAAAGTATTCAGTGTTCTTGGCAGATACATGTGGTTCGAAAAAAATTTAACTGTCGTTGTGAATAATTACAACAATTCTGTTCATCGAATAACAAAATTTAAACCCATCGATGTTAATAAATCGAATGAGATGATAGTCCGCTCCAACATTATTAAAAGCCAGAAACGAAAGCCAGTTTCGAAATTTAAATATAGTGTTGGTGATCACGTCCGTATTAGTAAATATAAAGGAGCCTTTTATAAAGGTTATACTCCCAACTGGTCGACAGAAATTTTTACTATATCAAAAGTTAACCATACCAATCCACCTACTTATCAAATACAAGATAGACACAAACAAAACATTTTGGGATGTTTTTATGAATATGAATTGCAGAAAACAAAATTTCCAGATCTTTATCTTATAGAAAAAATTATAAAAAGCAAAGGAAATAAAGTTTTTGTTAAATGGTTAGGCATAAGCGATAAGGAAAACAGTTGGGTTGAAAAGAGTGCATTGGTGTTTTAATATAAATTGGCGTTCTTGATAAAAATAATCACTTGATTCATACCAATGAAGGAGGGAAGCGGTATCATCAATAGTTTAATAAATAATTTACCCATTGAGCTACATTTACCTGGATATCAATTTTGTGGTCCCGGAACAAAGCTACAGAAGCGGTTATTAAGAGGTGATCGAGGTATTAACAAATTGGGTGAGGCTTGTATGAACCACGACATTGCTTACAATAACAGTGACTTAACCGTTCGCCATAAAGCTGATTTGGACCTTTTGAATATGGCTAAGAAAAGATTAAAATCCAAAGACGCTAAAAAAGGTGAAAAAGTTGCCTCATGGATTGTTAAAAATGCCATGAAAGCCAAACTAAAAGCAGGAGCTGGTATGCAATCATTCATGAACACTGTTAAAAAAATACAATCAAAGTTAAAAAAAATTAAATCTAAAGATACTCCTGCTGCTATCAAATATGCTTATGCTGTAGCTAGAAAACTATTGACTAGTGGCAAGAAAATTAATATACCACGCTGCATTCCTATTCCAAAATGCGGCGGAGTTTTGCCTTTGATTCCAATCTTTGCTGGATTATCGGCCTTAGGGTCTCTAGCTGGAGGTGCAGCTGGTATAGCAAAGGCTGTAAATGATTCCAGAATGGCACAAAAAAGTCTTTCAGAGTCTCAACGACACAATAAAATGATGGAAGCGGTTGCTCTTGGAAAGGGATTGTATATTAAACCCCATAAAAAAGGGACAAGCTTGTATTTAAGTCCTTCAAAAAACTAATTAGTCGGCTACCCAGGCGAGCGTTGAATAATATAGATATATTAAAATTTGCATATGACATTCCTTATTTCCGCGGTGTCTATATGAGAGATACGTTGCCATCGAAACCAAGACAGTTAGAATGTGGCATAATCAATTTGGATAGTTCTGAAAATCCTGGAACACATTGGGTAGCCTATGCGAAACAAACCAATTACTGTGAATATTATGACAGTTTTGGTAATTTAAAACCACCGATAGAGTTAATTAAATATTTAAAACCGTTGTCTATAAATTATAATTATGTACAGTACCAAAACTTTGATACCGTCAACTGTGGGCATCTTTGCTTAAAATTTTTAAAACAATTTTGGGCAAAACGTTTAAATAAAGATTAATAAAAAAAATATTTTAGTCTCAAAATGGCGTTCACTGTGTCAGTAACGGGAATAGAATCTATATTGACCACAAATTACTCACCAACTATTGAATTGAGTGAAGAGTATGAATGTGGACTTTTGTATTTTTCAACATTTAATTCGATTCCTAATATAGATGAAAGAAATAATAAATTCTATTATGGAGAAAATGAAGTACTCACGATCCCAGAAGGATCATATGAATTTCAAGACATTGGCGACTATTTAACCCAAAATATTAAAAATGCTAATTTCAGATTAAGTTGTAACAACAACACCTTAAAAACTAATATTTTCTGTTCTAAAGATGTTCACTTTGACAAAAAAAATTCAGTAGGGAAAATTTTAGGGTTCGGCATGGAAACAGTAAAGGCTAATATAAATAGCGAATCTCTATATCCTGTAAGTATTTTATCGACAACCATTGTTCGCATCGAATGCAATGTAGTGAGCGAATCATTTGTAAACGGAAAGCCAAGTCATATAATATATGAATTTGTTCCAAATGTACCACCTGGTTATCGAATTATTGAAACACCGAAGAACATCATTTATTTTCCAGTCAACCAAAATTCAATTAGCACAATTAGTATAAGATTATTAGACGCTGAAAATAAACTAATAAATTTGCGTGGTGAAGAAGTGCAATTATATTTACATTTCAGAAAAAAATGATTAATTTTAATAAAAACCATATCCCATCTCCTGTTGGAGTTAGTTCTAAGAGAACATCTCAAAAAGGAGCATCTCTTCAGTTAAAGAAGAAATTAACAAAAAATAACAAAGATTTCTTAAGGTTGATTGGTCTATTAAAATGAATATTTTAGACATTTCGCAACCCACTTCATATGACAACAGTATTGAAAGTTTTGAATATCATTCATATAAACCCTATGTAACAAGTTTCAACAATAATGATGAAATTCGCATACCTATTAATCAGCAAGATTTATATGTCTTGCCTTCCCTTAGCACTTTGTATATTGAGGGCAAAGTCAATGTATACGATAGCACTACTAAAGCATATAAATCTAGTGTGCACTTCGTGAACAACCCTGCGTTGTTTCTTTTTCAAGACATTAGATACGAATTAAATGGAGTCGAAATTGATAAAATAAAAAATGCCGGAGTTACTACTACAATTAAATCATATTTATCCTTAAATGAAAATGAATCTAAGTGTGCAAAGGTTTGGGGCTGGTCGACTACCGGTACGACTAACGCTAACAACGGTATGTTTTCAGCATCTATACCATTAAACAAAATTTTGGGTTTTGCAGAGGACTATGAAAGAATTATAATTAACTGCAAACACGAGTTAGTACTATTGCGAAGCAATACGAATCTCAATGCTGTAAAATTAAATGCAGGAGAGGTGTTGCAAGATATAATAATAAATAAAATTGTATGGCGAGTACCCCACGTGAAAGTGTCCGATCGCGAGAGGGTTAATTTGTTAAAGCATTTAGAAAAAGACAGAGCTGTAACTTTATCATATCGGAATTGGGACTTATATGAATATCCATTGCTTCCCAAAACCAGCAAACATACGTGGTCGATTAAAACTTCATCGCAAATAGAGAAACCTCGATTTGTTATTATTGCGTTACAGACCAACCGCAAAAACAAAGCAGAGTTGTCGATGGCAGAATTTGATCATTGTAATGTACGCGACGTGAGAGTTTTTTTAAATTCAAACTATTTCCCGTATGAAAGCTTGAATGTTAGTTTTTCGGAAAATAAATTTTCATTAATATATGAGCAGTATTCTAGATTTCAACAGTCCTATCACGGACGTCGTTCTGAACCGTTAATGACTATCAAAGAATTTAAAGATATTGCTCCATTATTCGTTATTGATTGTTCCCGACAGCACGAAACATTGAAAGGATCAGTAGACGTAAGAGTTGAAATAGAAACAGATCAAGCTATACCTGATCAGACTACAGCGTATTGTCTTATCTTAAACGATTGTATTTTTGAATACAAGCCATTGAGTAATATTGTCAAAAAATTATCATGAATAACAAGACAGTTATTTTAGATGTGCAAGGGTTTAAAAACTATAGAAATGAATTTATTGTGAAGGAGTTGGCAATAGCTACTAAAGATTATACACAAGTATTTTTAGTAAAACCACCATATGCATTCTCCACGTTATCTGATGAAGAAAAAAAACACGTTCGATGGATAGAAAACCATAAACATTACCGATGGGGGACTGGATTTATAGATTATAGGGAGTTCTGTAGAATGATTAAAACGTATTTAAATAGTTACAAAATTATAGTAAAAGGATTAGAGAAAGTGAAATGGGTGCAACAACTATGCGGCCATACAAACGTTTATGATATTAGTAATAGTGGTATTCCTAATTTAAGGACTTTATGTAATGAGTATTGTGACAACATATTTTCAAATGGTTGTATATTTCATAATAATTGTTGTGCTTTAACCAATGCTTTGTGTGTAAAAAAATGGTGTTTAGAAAATAATGTAATTTTGTAATAAGTATGGTTATAATTTTTAAAATAAATTTATGATTCAATATTTTTATTTTTTATTTTTAGTTATATGCAGAATCCTTATCACTCGCATTTATAAAGAAGTAGGTAATTAATTACTGAGTACTGTCAAATTCATGCGAAATTGTTTTTTATAAATACGAATGAAAGTGATGGGTGTAAAAAGAAAAACAATATATTTTCAACATATTTATTCTATTCAGTCAATTATTTAAATACATTTCTAAGTTCTTAAATTATATAAATTAATATTCACTTCCACCCAATTTACGAGATATCTTGCTCACTAGTTCCTCTGTCTCTTCCAAGATGTTATCTATTGCAGTAGTCACTATATATTGCGCGCTTATGACATCACCATCTCTAGAGTCGGTGTCAATCACTTCAGGGTTTGTAGCTAAGTCGAAAACTTTAATCTTGATGAGGCGTATGCCTTGTTTTTCATGCTTTACTTTGACAAAAGATGTTGACGCCAGTTTTAATTTCTTCTCCACTTCTTGTGAAACTTTTTTGTTTTTCTTAACACCATTCGTTGCTTTCTTTTTCTTTTCTTCTTCAGCATTTCTTGTGAACTGCTGATAATGTTCACTAAATCCTTCCAAGGGATCTTGGGCATATTGTGAAAAGATAATTTCCGAAGAATCTGACAACATCTGGAACCAAACAATAATTATGAAACTTCGAATAAAAAATAAAACTCATTATTACTAACTATCGACAAAAAACACTTACCATGAGCGTGGCAAATCAGACGTGTGTGACGGTAGCAGTTCAAATATGAAATAAAGCAAGTTTTAAAAAAATATTGCAAAGCGTACAGCAACGCAACGTGATATAATTATGCAATAAAATAACATGTTAGAACATGTATTTGGAACACGTGTGACATACATAACTTGATCGGTCAAAGTGCCACACTCACTTTTAATTAAGAGTATGCAAAATAATACTTTTTACAAAAAATTACAACTACTTATTATTATTAATAATGTTTTATAGTAAAGAATAATAATAATTTAAACTAAGAATTATGTGGAGAGTTGAAATGAAACATCAAATTTAATGGACTTATTTTTTATTTATTATAATTTTTGATACAAAATCTCTGAGTCAAGTATCGAAACAAGGTAACAATATAAAAGAATACAAATAAAAATATAAAAGAGTACACTGTTGAACTTAATTGTAACATTTACATTATATTATCATTATTATTAACTAGTAAAGAATTTAATCCTGATATTTAAAACTATCTACTGTCTTGTAACCTATATAGTTATTGAATAATGTCCCCACGACATAGTTGACACATTATCACTTAGGATAAATCGTTTGTCATCTTTTCTAGACAGTGCCACTTTATTTTGCTCCCTAGTAAAGATCTCATGTTTTATTGTTTTGAAAAGAACATTTTTGCCTCTAAGCTCTTGTCCTGTCGACAGAACATTAGCATAATCTGAAAATTTCAGTGATTTGGTTACAGGTTTTTTTATCCCCTTTGCTTTTTTTATCTCGTAGTCACTTGTTTTAATACTGTATAGTTTCGAACGCAGTCCTACAAATTCTAATAAAATTTTCCCTCCTAATTCATCTTTAAACATACCCGGAACTTTCTTGTTTCTCGGAATAATTCCAAAACAGTTATTACTGGAGTAATTACTTGTGTCAAAATAACTCGAAAATTTTTCTTTTATATCATGATAGAAATCATTTGTTTGTATGGAATATAACAGGCTGTCAGTGTCTGTATAACACAGAGATAATTTTTCGTTGTAATATTTTTTCATTACCGAATAGTGAAAGTCAAACATGTGACTTTTTGATAATTCTAAAACTGAAAATCCAATATATATTGGTTTATTTAAAGTTACCTTTTCTTTTTTTAATTGTACAGCTACCAAATTTTCATCAAACACTGTTGTACTGTGGAAGTTTGGACGAGCTATCAGTTGTTCTGCAGTAGTGTACTTTTTAGTTTTATTACGATCATCATGCCAAATATTCACAAGTTTTACATCTACTCTACGTTCAGTATCTTCCAAAGTTTTACCAAAAATACTATTATTTAAGAGTTTAAAAAAATCTTGCTCAAACAGTGAATCAGAGTTTTTCCTTAACTCTGTGTTCAAGTCGATATATTCTTTTAAAAAGGGACTTTGTTTGAATGTAATGCCTCTATGAATTTTTTTTAAACGTAGCCCATGACGAAGACATGTTTTTAGATGGACATAGTGAATGACGTATTTATATTTATCAAACAAATTAGGTACCAGTTTTTTATGTTTGGAACCTGGTGGAATAAAGTTTTGGGCACAAAATGGAAAATCGTTATGTAAATCATGTAATTCTTTAGGGTACTCAAGGTCAACCTCTATAATGAACCCATAGGGATTATCGTCGGGAATATTTAGAACATCGAGGAGTTTACATTCTTCCGCATCAAGCAACCTGAAATCGGCATATGGTAAGAAACCACACATAGCATATCCGTATAGGTTATTGCAATCTAAATATACTAAATAATTTGATGGTTTGGTTGAATCAAAATCAGATTGGTGTCTATTATTAGAACGAGCGTATCTTTTACTAAGAAGACAAATACCGCCTCTTAGTCCGCGTTGTATTAATCGTAAAATCTCTAGGTCTGATATCAGCTCTAATTTAACTTTTGTTTTTAAAAGAAAAGCGTCGAATGAAAGAGCGGGGCTTGTAAGATAGAAACAAGGGTCTAAGTCATAATTTGACTTACAAGTTCTACGAAATTTTTCAAATATGTCTGCCAAAATTAAAACGTCACTTTGAACATACAAGTCTGTATACTCCCCCAAATTTTTAATGTCAAAAGTTTTCCACACAATCAAGGCATGTTCGTAATCATTAAAGCTTATAGTTTCATTTGTAAGCTTACTATGAAATTTATCAATACATGGTAAATTAGTTTCATCATAAACATCCCACCGTGTCATATATTCATATGGGTATATACCTTTTCGACACAACAATAAAAATTTTTGATGAGTGCTGCAATTCTGCTTTAAATGTATGAAATCGTTTTGATTGAGATTTTTAGCTAATTGCTCCAAGCTAGTCCCCAGAAATTTAAATGAATCAACAAAACGTATTGCAACAAATTCATCGTCTGAAATAGGGAGAAATTTTGTAAAGGAAATATAATTTTCCTTGCTCTTTGGAATGACTTTAATAGGACCGGGGATAGTGCTTAATTCACGTATAAATAAATGACAGTCATAACCTGCCAAGTTGTGGAAAAAAATTGGAACAAATTGAGGTATTCGAAACTGAATATTACAATATGAATGAGCGGCGCCCCTGTAAGTCCCCGTAAAGTGGCAATGATCTTTTACTTTATCATTGAGTAACAATTTTGAACATATATAGCAGTATTCCTCACTATTGAAACTCTGCGAATCGACATCGTTTAAGATAATAGGGACAGGATTTTGCGAAGCTGATTTAATTACGGAATAAATTTTTCTAACATCTATTTGTAAAAATTCTACGAATTTAGAAGCACAATCAGAACCACGGTATGTTTTCAAACGATTAAGAGAACTATCGTAATTACATACGATATAATATGCAAACGCAGCTGGAATGTGTCGTTGAATGTTTGTTGTATGAATACCCTGACTATCATCGCACGGCTGTAATAATGTCTCAAAATCAGCATATATTACAAAAGGTATATATTGTTTACAATGAAAATTTTTAAACTGAAGCAATGACCCTTCTTTAGGTAAAATAGTTCTTACTCCGCAGCAATCGTGATTTTCGTATTTTAAACTTGAATAAAAGAACAACAAACAATCATCACAGAAAAATATTTTACCGTGGTGTTTACTAACTTGTTTTCTAACTAATTTAGTAAAATTTTTTATTAAGCAATAGTGAGACTTACCTCCGTCCTGAAAAAAAAGCATGTTAACGTGAGTGCGTTTTCTAAGTGCCGTTTTGTACAAGGGGCCAGTAATTCTATTTTTACGATCCAAACCATAAATATTTACACTAATATTACTATTGAGTTTTTCAAATAATTTTATATCATTAAACGTCGCTGGAAATGACATACCATTCAAGTTCAATATAGTACTAAAGTGAGGATAAGAAGTTACTCGAGTTACGTTGTTTCTGGCAGGGTATAAGGCAGCTATGACAGCCCACGCAAAACAATATTCGTCATCATTTCTTATGTTTATACAAGATCGCTTTGCAATAATCGACTTTGGTAATTGTATGTAGCTAGACCCTTTTAAAGGTGTAAATCTATTGATATTTACTTCGAGGTAAACAAAACGTAATATTGACCAGCCGCTACCTTTATCCTGGAATTCGTCTATCTTTGTAGAAAAGATTTCAGAAATTGTCTCAATTAAATCATTGAAACTATAATTTTGGTGCAGCGGAATATTTTGTGTTGCAAATGATTTGGTCAATATATTATCATCTTTAGGTAGAAGCACTTGGGTAAAAAGTTCAAAATTAACTTTTATGTTCACGTGATTAGTAAGAGATGATTCGATTAACGCTTGCAATCGCGATGCAATAGAACTAATGTAGATACTCGGCGAACTAGTAGCAACGCTGTCTAGTTCGTTTCCTTCGCGCACACGATACGACGCTATGCGATTTTTGAATGCTGAACTAATTTTCTCTATACCTTGATCGATATGCACTACGCTGTTGCTTTTATGTACTATGCTCCGCAAGTGACCAGAGAAAGATTTACTTGGAATAGACTTTTCACAAATAGAACAGTAGATAGTTTTATTCCCCATAACTGATGATATTAGTAGTATTATAAAAATATTATAACACTAAAATTATGCAAATAACTAATTAGACAATCTTTTCTCTTACCTTTGAAATTCCAAATATATCAATGATCAATCAAATCAAAACAAGTAACTTATAGCTAAAAGGAAAGCACTGATTTCGTACTTACCGAACGATGAAACTAAAAGTAATTATTTATGTTAATATTATTACATAAAAATTCAATAAAAGTTAAATTGCCATGCTTATTTCATTTAGTTTGAATACATTAGTTCCATAGAAATGATATAATATGTAACTTATTAAATGTGGTTAATTAATGTTACTTTTAAATATGTGAATGTGTAACTAAAAGTGGGAATCAAAGAGTTAATCTGACAATTAATATTACTAAATATTAATTGTTACATCAAGTAATTATATGTTATTTTAAAAGGTAAATAAAGTAAATAGGCCCATTAAATATATTTATTATATTTTACAAACTAAACCTAACTACTTGTCCGCTTTATCACCGTAAAAAATTGCTTCTTTTACGAAACGTTTCTTTCCTTCCGCGTAAATCTTCTTAACTTGCATCCAGAGAGGATCGCTGGGGGCAACTCGCAGACGTAGTTGAGCAGACCACTTGTCCGCTCGACGACGAGAATCTAAGTTTATAATATCGACGGTATTATAAACCTTCACGTCGAAGAATAGCTCGCCGTCGTTTATCAGTTCCACCTGCCGCAGCGCACCGCCTGCAACTCGTTGCGCCAACGAAGACCAGAGTGGTGATGGTTGGCTGGAACTGGTGCTTGGCGGCTGTGGCTCGTCACCAAATAAGTCCGCTACAACGGAGTTACTGCCAGCAGACTTTGAACAGGTGTCACTGAAAATAAAAATATTTAATCAATTTAAGATATATAAAAATAAGCACCAAAAGTTCGAGGGTTGAATTGAAATTGATGAAATTCGGCAACTTATAAAATTATATATTTCACAAAAAAATATTTTTTTAAGTTAATGTACAAATATACGCAATTAAACATTGAAGAGGATTTGGATAAAATTAGGTAATTTACCAAGATACAAGATTATGACAACATACCTAGATGATTTTTTCTTAGAGTCCTGCTTTTTTTGTGGTTTGGATTGTTTCTTGATTTTCTTTGGCGGACTGGAAAAAAGGTACCCGTGAGAGAAGTCTATATATTGTATAGTTAAATAACTTAAATCTATGAATATAAAAATAATTTACCTGATAATTTCGTCGTTATCTGATGAATGGTCTCCCTCGGACTCGTCAAATAAAGATGCAGCACCAGAAACGGGTGTGGTGCTGTGTTTCTTGTACTGTGACTCAGACCTGTAAGTATGAAACAAAGTCAATATAACACATAGCATTCGGTGCAAAGATTAAGAATTTGTGACAATACGATAGAGACAATAACGCAATTAAAAAGTTAAAGTTATTGTTAAATAGTGGAGGAGATATTTTAATAATATTAACTGAATAGACTGACAATAAAAATAGACTTACATACATTATATCAACGCAGCGGTAGCTCATGACGAAGAGAGTGGGTATCACTTAGAGTAGCACTTGCACGTAGCGACGAGAGCCGACGATGTACGTAGGTACCGAAGTATTTGAGTGCATATTTCGGTAAAGGCAATTTATATACTTATTTCATCAATATACTTTACACACCACATTCGAGTTTTTCACACATAGATATGTAACCAACTTCGTCAGCATTTTGTTAATTTCCACTCAAGAAATTGAGTAATAAAATAAGTGAAAAACAAATCGATCAAATTACCGCTAATTAAACTTATTAATTTGTAATTTGAGATAATTGTTTTTCACCAAAACCATAGGTGTTTTGCAATCATAAAATCAGAATTTATTAAAATTAGGTTTTGTAAATAAGATATGGGAGTTAAGTACATCGAATTATAACCTGATTTCTGGAACAGATTCAATAATTAACTAGAATCCTGTGTACAAGCTGTTAGTTGAGTGATCTACTCGAAAATTATTATTTTAGAATATAAATATATTTACGTATCATAATAAAAATTTTATCATTAAGTAAAATGTAGGAAAATATGTAACAAACATATTACAGTTTTTATCTTTAAAGCTATTGACGGTTTTTAAATTAAACGATACGATACCGACACGACTTTCCATATACAAATGCATTTTAAAAGTTATTATTAAATATAAATTTATAACTTAAGTCAACGTATCTATGAAAACGAGTCTTGCAGAATATATTTCCACAAATTCTTTAAATATAGCGATCTTAATTTTTAACCTTTTTCAGAAAATTTATAACTACATATTACCTCATATTGTATGAAACTATAGCAGTCCAACGATTTCGCACAGAAATCGTATCGTGCTATTGTCGTCCCCTGTTAACGGTCTTGTCTTTATTTTATGTACAGTCGAGTATTTTAATACCTGTCCATTTCAAAGGCGTAAAATAGTGAAACCATTTTGAAGTAGCATCATTAAATTTGTATTCAATTACTGCATTAATTCACTGTGAACATCCAGTGTGTTATAACAACACAACAATAACAACTGTTTTAAATAAATTTACATGTAAACATATGTTATTACAATATTATATGACTTTAAATCTCGATAAAGATGCATCCTTACACCATTAGCTTGCTCGGAGAGTTTTCATAAATATTTTGTATTATTCTCATAGATGTACCTGAATTTAAAATGATAATTATATATTCGCAATTATATCAGGTACGTGACTTTGTAGGTCTTTATTTCGAATTGAATTCTTAAAAAGT
The DNA here is from genome assembly GCA_955850985.1 of Elophila nymphaeata. NCBI lineage: Eukaryota > Metazoa > Arthropoda > Insecta > Lepidoptera > Crambidae > Elophila > Elophila nymphaeata. Next base: position 25,805,564 of record OY039065.1, read on the forward strand.
AATATCATTACTAAAATGATAAATATAATATTTAAAAGAAAACCTACATTAATTAACAATGTTTGTTTGAAAAAAAATTAAATTCGATACTTGAGTTATCGTTATGAGCTAAAGAACACATCTTTGCCATGTTATTATGACGGATTGACGATTCGCAAAGAATTAACTCGTTGATTGATGACAAATATAATTCAATTAGTTATAATTTCTCGCAGCTTTGAAATAGACACACATTAAAATATTCGACTGTACCTTTAACATTTAATATAATTATTACTATAATGATAAGTAGCAAGTGCAAGAAAAGCATTTATCGAAAAGTGACGAAATGGACACCGTTGTTTGTCACCAACTCATTTCTCATAAATCAGCATTATACGCTTGCTTTTACGCGATGCATCCAGAACAAGCGAGCGCGATGCTCAAAATATAAAAATACCTTATTACAGTATGGGCGAACCAACTAAATTTCGCTTAGCTTTAGGTGGATTATAAATATTATTCCCGTCGAGAATAAATTTTATTCATTTATATCAGTAAGTATTCAGTGATCGCTAGCCGCTGGTTGACGTATCGTCATAATGTTATAAAGTACTTCGTGTTGCTATGTGATGTGAGGGGTTTAATCTCGACAAAGAGATACCCGTACCTTAGGGTATACATTGCATTGAATGCGAAGGAAAAATATATAGTTATTACGATATGCGACTAGTTTTTGTCAGTATCTAACGAAATATTTGTATTGAGTAATTCATGTGTCATTCATAATCACAAAATTATAATTTTTCCCCGACAAAGGGGTGTCAAAATATCCTCTCCATAGACCTGACGAAGGGATCTATGAGGACCTTAACAAAGTGAGCTATATTATTAACTGTGAAATTCATATATCATAATCTAAAATTTTTCCCCGACAAAGGGGTATCAAAATCTCCTCTCCATAGACCCGACGAAGGGATCTATGAGGACCTTAACAAAGTGAGCCCATATTATTAACCGTGAAATTTAAATTTTCCCCGACAAAGGGGTATCAAAATGTTCTCTATAGACCCGACGAAGGGATCTATGAGAACCTTAACAAAGTGAACCATAATATTGACCATGAAAGAAAAATACACTTATTGAACTAGGTACATCGATTGATTGGCTGCGTCACCGCGACCGCGACCGCGAGTCCGATTTCAGTTCGTATCTAAGTCGCGCAATATTATAATTTCGAAACACCCAAGTCGATTGTGTTCACGGTGGCAGTTATTTCGAGAACGTGAATATTCACCGTGAGTAATTTGATTTTTAAAATTATGATTAGAGTATTTTATTACACACCAATGGTAACATTTTTTGATTGGAGCTGTTTCAATCTTATCGACCGAACTGTTATTGGGAAGCTCTAAGGCAACGAAGTTGACTTAGAGTTCCCAATAACTTAACTACTTGCATGATTTATTATTAGTGTTTTATTAGTACTCTCAGAAGTATTTTTAAAATCGTATTTGTTCTTTTCGTACAGTCATTCAGCATCAGCCACCACCACCGCTTCATGAATAATCAATTGCAATAAAAATACAAAAGGAGCTAGAAACTTCCTCAATTTGTCAAACATGGTAATGATGTTTACTACACTATGTGATTTTATTGACAAGTAAACATATTTGATGCCTGTGTTTAATTTTACTTCTTCTTTAAATAAATGGTGTTCGCGATATATAACACATTTCGCCAATCTCTAGTAATAATGTACTTATAGTAACAGACAATTGTGCGGTAGATTGAAGCTAAAATGGAGTCTCTCAACACGTGTTTTTACAAAATGAACTCGGGAAAAATAATTTTACTTAAAAATGATTTTTTTAAGTAAAATAATTTTTACTTAAAAACAACTTAAACTTAAAAAAACATTTAATTTTATTATTAAAAAACATTTAATTTTATTATTAAAATTAATTTAATTTCCCGAGTTTAATAATACCGAGTTCTTTTTAGTTCAAGAAAAAAACTAATTTATTTATTAGTTATTTATATAACTAATAAATAAATTAGTTTTTTTCTTGTAGACAATATTATATTTAGAGTGAGGTCCGATGATCTAAAATACAGGCTCTTAATTGATGCTTAATTGATGCCTAATCTAAGCAGATTAGGCATCAATCTATCACAATACCATTAATTATAAGTATAATTAATTATTAAGTATACCATAGATTTATATCTAAAGACCGTGTAATAATAATATACGAGTATATAGCGGTGACATAATAAATACATATAGTTGTTAAATTATGGTAGTTTGTCAAACTATCTAGTTATGTTAGAAAAGCAGTTTCTTTATTAATACTTATTTCGATATTGATGATGAATTGAGATTTCACTACGATTAAAAGGTACTGCGATATGAAGAATGTTTTTTAAATATGCTTTTTCACGAAGTTCTTTTCGCAAAGAAATCCAGTGTTGTATAAGACAGGTTAGGTTTAATAAGATTGGAGCGCTCAATTTGACGGAAAATTTACATACAGCTTACTGCTGTAATGTAATCAATTATCCCTATTCTTTTTCGGAAGTTTTCCACCAGGTGTTTAAAGCACGCGAGTATCATCCTACGATACTTCAGATTTGCATCAAGATATTAAACAAGATTCAAAAAATACTAGGGTCTCCAAATTTAAATTAAAGCAATATCTGTATTGGAGTTAGGTGCTTCACATAAGGCTCTGGCATTCGGCATAAGATTGAACTACAAACCCGCACTGTAAGTGGTTCTCTGCCAAAGTTTGTTTTATCCGAGACTACGCTATGGAATCCTTAATGCGTGTTTGAGATGCTCTTGGCCGGTTTTTACACTTTCTGATTACCTCTCGCATAGTTTTCCTTAGCCCTTTCTTCGATAAAGAGTGACATAATTCAGACTACTGTGTTTGTGTAATATATAGGTCATACCTCAGGGTCATACGCTTAGTCTAAGGTCATAAGGGTATCGAACTGACGTGCTACTCGTGACAGTGTCAAATATAAAAAAAAACTTCTCACTTCACTACACATGAAATCGTACCTTATGAGTAGCCATAACTGTCCATAATAGTACTGTCGCTACGAAGACGTGAGTCGTCGATCACGAAAGATAAGCAACCAAGTGCGTGGTCGGTACTCGGATGGGTGACTAAAATTTAACATGCATGTATGACATCAAACAAAATGTAAGGTTTCTATCAACTTTTGAGTCGTTTCCGGTATACGAGAAAGTCAAGGGGAGACCACTCCCGATTTTTTTTACTTAATCTAGTTAAACATTTTAAATATAAATTTAAAAAATGTAGTTTGACCACCTATTATCGGCAGACCAGTTTATTAATTGCTTGGAATAAATTAAATAAAAACTCCGCAAATTGAAATATAAATTAGATTACATTATTATTTACTGGTATTTTAGTACCCATTAAGAGAGAACAAACGGTTGATACGGTACTAGTAAATATTTATGAAGGGTGGGGCTGCGTGTGACCTTGCGTGGGGACCGACCACATCGTGGTCACGGCTACTTGAGAAATTATTAATCCAATAAATCGCAGATAGGTACTCCAGTTAATCGCTAATAAATAGAAGTGATATTTGTAATGACTGTTAATGACTTTGCGTGAGAAGGAAAATGAAGAAATTTACGTTGAATTAAATCAGTGTTATAGGTATTAGGTACATTTTTATCTCATCAACGTGTGAGCCATACAGCCCGCCTAGCATGACCACCGAAACACGATATGATATGATATGATATAGCCATTTATGTAAAAAATTATTGGATATAACCACAATCTTGAAAATTTATCGAAACTGCGAACATGTATAAGACTTATACATGTTCGCAGTTTCGATAAAATTTCAAGTTTACGGTTATATCCAATAATTTTTGACAGTTCAACGCGATAAATGACTATATCATATCATATCGTGTTTCGGTGGTCATGCTAGGCGGGCAGGACTGTGTGTAGATATAGAGGTGCATCAGAAGTAGACGTACACTTTCATAGCTTTATTTTATAGATTGGGAATGAATCGACTAGGGTGAAACCACAAAATGCACCAATGTGCGAGTAATGCGCATGTGTGCGTAAAAACAGTACGGCAGCTGACATTGCTGTCTTTTCTACGTGACTGAGAGGCCGACTAAGGCCGCCTGCGTGTACGTGAAATGGTCTGATCTATCTATCTCGTTCTAATATACGAGTAAGCTGTTTCTCTTTCATATTGCCCTTCTACAGTTTCCTATACCTGTTTCCTATATCTATGAACACTTTAGTACCATGTATATCCACGCCTTGTGAAGTACCTAATAGTTGCCACCATTCTGTATGAGTGATTATTATGACAAGGATCCCCAGGAGACTACTTGAACTTTGACTTTATGTGCGCCAGTGCGGGGGCGCTCAGTTGGTCCAGTACCGGCACTAACGCACGCTGACATAATGACGTGATGCATACAGTCATGGTAAGTGAGCTAAAAATACTAAGTTTATAGACAACAGATCAGCTTTTTTGTGCCAATTAATAACTGCGATCAGTCGCCAGACTTTTATCAATTGTGTTGAGTGGAGGTAGTTTTTGAAGAGCAGCAGGACAGCGCCTTGCTGTCTACTCAGAATATGTGACCATTTCTTGTGACGCTCAATTTCTGAGGTCACTGTTGCCATATTTAAGTACTCGTGGACTTCATCATTCTTCGCAAACCAAGGAGCATTTACAATGTTCTTTAGGATGTTGTTTTGAACCCTTTGTAAGCATGTTACATTACCCTTGCTGGCTACTCCCCATATTTGAATTCCGTATGTCCATATGGGTTTCAGATCCGCTTAATGACCCATTCGACGAATAGTAGAGGCACGATGTTGTTGGTCGCCTTAGGTGTAACAGACAGCCCCCTGAGAATGCATGGAGGTAGATGAAACAGTCGCTTATGTCCTGATGGAGTGCACCGCATTGGCAGCACAGGCTGGCTACCTAGGTCTTCCGAGTAGACTCCGTCCGTCCGATGTGTTCAGAGACGTTAAGGCGCTGGGAGACCTGGAAGAGTTGGGCTGGCTAGAATGATCCGGCCTCTCACATTCCGACTCAAAACAGGCGCATAGTCGTCGAGTTGCGGAAACAGCCCATACGACGAAGAAGATTTGTTGGACACCTCTACCGGGCCAATGATGTCAATTGCACAACGCTGTAACTTTTCCCAAAGCTTTTAGTTAATACTTCGTAGAACCATTCCACAGGTGCAAGCAATATTTCACGCAAGACCGCTTTTACGTCTTTAAATATCACGTTCAATTTTTTTTTCAAATAATAAATAATCTTACCTTTACCTCGCTGTCTTGGCCAGAAGAATACACTTGCTTTTTAATATTCTGTAAATGCCTTGAGGATGATAAGTTCTTTCATAACTTCAGTGTACAAAGTCTGCCCTGAAGGAAATATAAGGTATCGTTAACCGTTTGTAAGAAGGCTATATTATTCTTAAAGACTGGGCACCCGTTTCTTATAAAGCAGAAGAAGCACGATTCTATTTAACTAAATCTGTATTTTTCTTTATAAAATTATTCTGTTCGTGTGTTTGTCACTGCACTGCTCCTAAATGCGGATCGGTTTATCGGAGTAATGTGGATCCGAAAATGATTTAGTTTACACAATTCAATCCGATAGCACATTTTTTTTCACAGTTCCAGTTTCACTTGTTGGGTCGCTAGTGTAAACTTCTTTATGTAGTGTGAGATTTGGCCTAATTAAAGTTGAAAGGTATAGAGAAAAAGTGCAGAAAAATAAAAAACACATACGATTTACACTATAGATTATTGAATAAAAGAGTCGCAACTTTTTGCCGACTAGATGACGACTATCTAGTTGTTATAAAAGGAAATAGTGTTGTAATATGTGAAACTCCATAGAAAATTAGTATTATTGTGACTTTAATGCAAAGTACATTTAATTATCTTGTGCATTGAGTAATAAATACATGTACACTGTACATTGACATCTTTATAAGAACCCTTGACACTATCTTAGAGTTATCAGGTTATATCAATGGCATCGCTTCTAATATCCCTGAAGTGTTTTAGTAACATTGTAAAAATAATAATGTGAGGAATGTCTCTGACTGTCACGGGTATACAAGTAACTCAATCAACAAAAGATGAAATCCGCTCCGCCATACAATCAACAAGTGAAACATAAGATTAAGGGCGTGCAATTTAAGTCACATTACATATATTATATATAATACGTAATTATGACAGAGTCTAAGAAGTGGTCAGTAAAGTTATTTATTTTATTATTAAAGTTTATTTTTAAAATCATAATAAATTTTGTTTGTTATCTAACATCTGTAATATAATAATAATAAATTACTAAATACCAAAACAAAATTTACCGACATATGAAATTCGAATTCAATTTAGACGCCAGAAGTAACTAGAAATATAATTTTTAAATATTTAGGATGGAAATATTAACATGGAATTTATGTAGGTGATGGATAATACAAAACAAAAGAAAATGAAAAATATATAATATTATAATATGGTTTTATAACAGTTAGAATTAATTATGTTAGATGTTTATATCTATTATTATAATATTATATATTTTTCATTTTCTTTTGTTTTGTATTATCCATCACCTACATAAATTCCATGTATTTTTGGTTCACTGCTCTTAGTCGTCCTATGTATAGCTACATTATCATATTTGTCATTATTTGTAAACATTTCTAAAAATGGTCATGCAAATTGTTATGTTTCAACGGAAATGTTCCTTCAAAGAGTAGCCAACAAAACGCTTCTAGTGACCTTCAATTAGGTACAGTCGACCAAATTGAATCATGACCCACCTTAAGATCATTTTCCTACAGTCACTCTATACAAAGTAGGATGAAATTCGCTTGAACGTACATTTCTAAGTAATGAACCTGTTATCAATTTGTTAGACACTGACAGTGTCAAATAAATATGGCTTTTTAAAATTTGTTCAGACTACTACTTGACATCTGACACAAAACGTCATTTTATTTTTAAAAATATAATAGTTATTCCATTTTCTCAGTAGTGAAAAGAGTTTAGATTATGGACGACATCTTATTTAAAATTCCAATTGAGACTTTAGTGCAGTGATAAGAAAGATTAAAATTGCATAGATCTCTGACCCGTACTGACGCATTTTTATTCATATTTAAAACGTACTAAGTGCAACACGCATGATAGCGAAGAAAACCTAACTAAATTTATGATTCTAAAGGAATGATCGGCCAAGTGGGTCATGATTCAGTTGGTTCGACTTCGACATTTTAAACATTGTGTGATATTATCTAAAAATTGACGATGCCATATTTTTACAGGTAGGTAAGTATAGGTAAACATACCATATTGTAGTCATGAGTCAGGTTATGGTTATTTATGTCACTTCAAGTTTGAGGAAGGATTTATTTGTTCGAAAACAACAGAATGCCGATATTAACACATGTTACCTAAACTAAAAAACAACCCTTGACTGACTCTCAATACTCTCTCCTGCTCCATTAAGAGGCTCTGGTCTTGCCTGTACATATAGTATACCCATGAACTATTAATTGAGACCGATACAATGATCCCAAACACAGGCACTGTAATTTGGTGAGGAGTTGGGTATTCTGCAAATTCTGGGTGATGCTTCAGCATCAAAAATGTATTTAAAGCTAGCAAACCTAATTTCGAAGCGATCAGACCTGTGGAAGTTACTCAGATCCCTTCATACACTATATAAGAGCTGATTATCTTCAAACAACTGAACAGATATTCTTGAATCATAGCTAAAACACTCCTGATACACCAAAAATACCTGTTTTAACCCCCGACGCAAAAAGAGAAGTGTTATAAGTTTGACGTGTCTATGTATCTGTGTGTCTGTAGGTCTGTATGTTTGTGTGTCTGCCTGTGGCATCGTAGCTCCTAAACGAATGGACCGATTTTGATGCGTTTTTTTTTCAAAAGCTGACGTGATCAAGATGGTTCTTAGTTACAATTCTTGAAAATCTAGAAACAGAAAGAATGCAAGAAAAAATCATGAAAGTCTAAAGATTTGTAGGTAATGTGAGAATTAAAAAATTACCCTTGGTGTAACCCCTAAAGAAGGAAAATCACACTTTACAAACCGCAGTCAACTACCATTGACTTTTTAGTGCTGTTTCTTGTTTCCTAAACTGCATTATGATACGAGGCAGGTTGACAGCGTGCGAGTTTAACATCTGTCTACAAGCTATATAATTTGTTCATTTTACCAAATAATTTTACTTGGTCTAGATTATCAGCTATCTCAGTGTCGCATATGTTACAATCTCCAGTGCGTAAGAAATTACATTGGCCTCGTTGCATAATCTGACGCAGACTTCTGCGATAAATTTATTGTTCCAACTGAACAAAAACGTGAGTAGACAGGACCTGAACTAGGGTCAATGAAATTAAAAAATAATCTTGTACTACTAAGGCTCAGCGGGGATTTACCGTCGGACGGACTGAGGAAAATATCCAAGGGCATTTGTTGTGATTCTTAACTCTTTTATTTGTCAAAACATTGTCCGTATGTAGTGAGGCGTCAATACATTAGTCAAGTAATATTCATTTAAATATCAGTATTGAAATCTAGTGTTTTCTTTCAATGAATGTTTATAAACTTTTTAGTTAAAATAATTTATTTATATACATACTCTTCTCTTTCTCCTAACCTGCAATTATATTTTTCGGGGTCGGTACATTATGTCTTGGCATCGACAAAACTACTATTAGGCTTTGGCAAATCTATACTATGTTAGCCATGTGACGCTGGTAGAGTAGAATTTCATCACCCCATATTCTCCAATGGGTGTCGTAAAAGGTGACTAATGGATCAGCAAAATGGTACCTATTGATCACCATATACTCCCACCAATCCGCATTGGGCAAGCGTGGTGGACTACTGCCTAAGCCTTCGATGACAAGGAGAGGCCTTGTGTCCCAGCAGTGGGTCGAATTATAAAGGCTGTTATGATTAGATTTATACCTTCTTGAGAACGACTGCTAACTTTCAGACAGAGCTGGGACCACCAGCTCAACATGGCTTCCGAAGCACGGTAAAAAGTTGAGTTTAAAAATTTTCGGTTACCCATCTAAGTACTGACCGCGCACAAAGTAGGTTATTTGTTTGTCCCTTTGTAGTTCTTTTCGTAATCTATTTTGGGTTAATCTATGTAAAGAAGTCCTATCAGAAAATTTATGTAGAATAAACTTCCAAAAGGGTGTAGCGACCATCTAGTAAAGGTCACAAGAAGCCGCTGGATGCTGACAGGGCAGGATCGATCCTTGGGGGAGAACTATGGCCAACAGCGGGCATCCCTCTGATTAATATTAACATTATTTCGCCATGGTTTTGCACCAGACAGCATTTTGATCCTCTCAACTTAGAGCCAAATCTGAGTTCGTAGAGACAAAGTCTGCGCCTAGTTTCCGGATTGCTGCCATAAAGACGGATTGACAGGAGAATACTCTATTTGTAAGATATTTATCTGTAAATTATAAATCGCCTGATGGTAGGGATCTATTCTATGGGTACAAAGTACTTTCATTTAATTAAAGAGTGGAATCCTGAGGGCGACTTAAACTCTATACGCCAAACTTGTAACCGACATTACACCTATACTATAACCGAAGAGGAAGTCGATGGCGCCTCACTCGTACTTTCTTCGTAACGATCATGACAGGAAAGCAACCAAGTCTGCGGTCGTTACTCTGGTAGCTGACCGAACATTTTCAACTTAATTTTCCTCCATACTTCAGAAGGCACGTTAAATATTTGAACCTATGGCTAATTGTGTAATGATTTATATTCACGATTTCCGAACTGCTCCAATAGAAAAAGTTGATCAAGTTTGTAATCAAATAACTATAAAGCTTACGCATAGCTAACGTAACTGATATCTACAAAATTGTATGGCTGTTCGTTTCCCAATTAAGCAAATATGAAAACTAATTATGCTGATAACATGTATGAAAACAATGGGTTATAACTTTCTACCTTATGTTCAGGTAACAAGTTTTGATATTACATAAGGTCAGCCAAATTAGGTAATTATCCAATTAATCAATCAAGCGTGCGGGAGGCGGAAGGGTATATGATATGAGAAGAAATTCAATTACAGGATAAATATAATTAAAACATAGCCTTGTTTTTTTTAAATGATTCTTTTGACAAATCAAGTAGAGTGACGTATGTTCTTGACTTCTGACAGCTGATAGCAATCTTTGTGAAAGCTTTGTAAGGTGCCGATCACAGATATATCAAGTGCCGATAAATGGACCCTTGTGTTTCCGTTGAAGCGAAATTGCTAAAACTAATTTATGTTAGCAGTCATAAGCCGGTGTTCAATTCAGACACTAATTAATTTATTCTGCCAACGGATCCACCTAGTTTTCTGAATCGATCTCAATTCAATCTCAATTGGACATAATTAAGCAAAAGGTCTAACACCCTACCTGTGTCAATTTGTATTTTTACAATTGTTACATTCTAAATTATTATAGTATACTAGTATCATCATCATCAACAACAGCTCGTATACTAGTATACGTACCTCATATTGAGATTATAGATTTACAGAGAGTTAATTTTATTTACCCCAATTCTTTATATTATTTTCCTACATTTATCAAGTTCTTTGGTTCAGTCACAATCAGTAATATTAGAACCAGGTATATCTCAAAAGAGTATTTATTTGTATTGGATCCTTATTGAATAACTATGTCCAATTCCGCCCCTGGCGGCTGCCGTTGCCGCAGACGCTCAGATTTCAATGGGTCCTTTTAATGTTAACTAACAGAAACGTTCTCTTAATCAAATGGTGCATTTCCAGCTAAATTATGTAACTGGTTCTAAACTGAAGAATGTGGGTTTATGGTGAACGTAGCCTGGGAAATAGTTCACTAATTACTAGTCATGTTTTAGAGAGATTTGGAAAGTTGCTAGCAGATTTCGTCTGATTGTTATAATACGCTACGCTATACTGAATATCTGGTTTCGAAAAACTCTCCCTGTATGTCTACTACGTATTTGTATTATCCCACTTACTAACGGATTTATTAGTCATATCTCACAAAGATAACTTCGTACATGTCTATGAATATATTATGACGAATATTTATATTTCTGTTTCTCTGTCGATGGTAGGTAAGGTAGGCACTGGGGCCTTACCTCCACCTTTATAAAAGCGATTCAAATTCCACACGGTTGAGTATAGATTCGTGAACTTAATCGTATTATTTCGTACCATCATCTTCATATTACTGATTCGCGTTTGTATCGAAAGAGTTGTTGCTGATCTCTATTTTTTTAAGTCTGCCTATTTTTAGGGAAGGCCAGGGGAACTAAAGCCGTCTTTATTAATTTTGTTTATTTTATATTAAAAATACTTTACTTTATTTGAATTTAATTTCTTAACTCGCTTTTACCAGTTTCATTTTATATTATGAAACGCTTAAAATGACCGATGAGCGTGTCACTCTGAACTGAATTGCTGTCAAAAGTAGCGCCAAAACTGAGTCGCGTAGATAGCGTCATACTACAATTTAACAATTCTATTCAGTTTAGGTCTTAAATTGGATCGCGATAAAAGATGGTGGTACAGCTACCGTACCACCATCTTTGGCGCTGGCGCTTTCTCCTTGGGTTTTACATTTTGGGTTTTTCACTCTTAAAATAAATCTAAAATGATTATCTCGCTCCTAATTTCACTCATATAGCTCTTATTCTGTCTTTCATTGGAACATCATAATAAAAAAGAGACAGGTATAAAGTTTCTAACAATATCTTAAAATGGATAGAAATATCCCACCTATTTTATATTGTATCAGTGGTTCTACAACAGATAATATAATACTGTTCTACTTAACGCGCCTTCCGAAACAAAGGAAAAAAAGAGATAGTTTCTCCGCTTCTGAATTGTACTCGCGCAGAAAGTTTTCTTAAAAAAGTAAGATTCTTTAACATTTTATTATACCAACGTCTCGTTGGGAGTCCCCGTGTTTTCAGCACCCGTACTAGCTACTTAATAACAAGAACACTTAATTATTTTAAGTCCATTGCATTATTGTGAGCACTACCGAGAAGTAAGTACCTATATACTTTATTTGAGAAAACTATAACGAAAATATTTAGTGTTCTCTTAGATTTGCGCGAGCACTATACATTATAAATAAAACAACTTTTAAAATAAAACGCTGAAAAGTGTTACGAAACGTCGGACAATAATAACATCATGTAAAATCTAATTACACGCGAGTTAAATCCGTAAAAGTTGTTTTATTTATAATTGAAAATATTTAGTTTTTTTTACTTTTTATACATGACTGTGTTGTAAAATTAACATTTTAAAATAATTAATAACATCTTTAATTACACAATTTAATTTTTTTTTATCAATGAATAATATTTTTAAATTTGTAAAATATTTGTAAATTGATAAAGTAATCATCCGTTTGAGGTCACGGACTTACAATAGCTTTGATAAATATTGTCAGATATTAAATTAAAGGTTCATAATTTAATACTAAAAGTGTTTGCTACGCATACAAAAATATTTCCAGTGCTCTCAATTTACTGAATATTCCGTAGAGAAATTCAATTGAGGTACCTAAGTAACACTGTATTGGTAACTTGTTAAGTTTCTCAAGTACTTACACTAAACAAACTCTTACCCTTCATGCAAACCGCAAACACGCAAAAAGCACATAATTATGTAACGAGACGACTGTGATTACAGCAGAATAACAATCTGCGGAGAATAAAATAGGTTAACACCCAAACAATAAGCTACGAGCGTATTATAAAATTGTAAAATAACTCTGCAAAATAACTTTATTGTGATGGGTCTAAATTTTTCAGTTCAATCCTTTTTTATGCAAACTTCATGTTTCGTGTGCAGACTTTCATGTAGAATGTAGCCATGATGAGTATAAACTCTCAATTAATTACTTTAATTAATAAATGATTATAAATCGTTTATTCAAATCAATTAACCTAAAAATCAGCTGTTCCATACATTTTAGTTGCATAGACACGGTGATGTTATCTATGCAGTAGTAGTATTGTGACTCGGCCCTGTTAACATTACCGTGGTACAGTCGCGTTCTACTGAATAAAATAGGCAAGTAGGTATTTGACGCGGTGTAGTGTGTGAACTGGACTAAAAATTTTGCTCTTTTGTATATCCGTACAGTAAAATTACCATGTGATAATTAAACATTAAACTAACTGATAAAAAGAATTAGAAGTAAAAATAGTCTATACTTGGTTCTGTTGTTAGCTGACTACCGTTACTTGATTTTCAGTTCTTTTTTCTTTTTTTATTGAATACCCAGAAACTACAGCACATATTTATGTATCAATAACAATCAATAATGACTTCGATCGATCGGTTTGCCCGCGGCAGCGGCGCGTCGTTCCATGTGTGCACACAGCTATTCACACACGCAAACCTAGCCATGGCTAGCGCCATCTAACAACGTGAAATCTTTAAAACTGACTTCTCAAAAACGTTAGGCGCCCGCCCTCATTACTTATTTGACATTTACAAACGTAAATAATCGTCTGTGACTTAGACCATAGCAGTATATTATGTATCGGTCGTGAACGGCGGATGTGCAGCCTTGCTCACGGTCTAGGCCAGGCTCGCACGCGCCGCTCGGTAGTAACAGTGCGCATTAAACTTGACAATATACAACATTGTTTGAAGACGATTTTGAGATATCGACTTGATAAATTTCTTAAATAGGATTGGAAAAAATCTTTATTTAGGTACCTACGATAGATTAATTTCCGACCGTTTTGTTGCTACAGCTAAAGACAAACTCTATAGTACCTACAGGTACCTTAGAATGAAAAGGGATGCATGTCTCATTGACATAACACACAGATAAGCTGGGTATTGCAAAGAACAATTACTGTAGAAAGGAAAGAAAAGGTTTACATAATGGCTTGGAAAAGGTAATCATGAGTGACTGTGCACATCTATATACCGGGTGGAATTTCTCGGGTGGAAGTACTCAATGGTGTTCATTGCAATTTTCAGCAATAGATAGAATAATTCAAGAGGAGAGGAAGGGTGATATGTATAATAATGTATGTACTATATCAGGTGTTATAGTAGACTAAAGAATCACCGAGAAATTGTGTGCGAAGCTGGGGCGAAGTAAATGACAATGTTACACTTTTTTGTCCTCCGCTTTTTGTTTAAGTAGTTATATTGAAATAATAATAACATTTATTATTACTTATTTAATATGATAAATATAAATAAATACGGATGATTAAAATGTTTTCAAAATTTACAAATGTAAAAGTGTTATAATTACTAAAGTTGACATTTCTATTGACCTGTGATTATTGAAATCTTTGAATCTGTACTAAATTATAAAGTTGTCTTTTGACTTTTCTTTTTTTAGGCATATAAAATGTTATTTAAAGTAAGTTATTATTCATTTAAAAGAACATTTTTATATGCTGAAATTAATAGGGTTTTTGTCGATTTAAAAGTACTTAGCACCTTGAAAATGCACGCGCCGCTCGGTAGTATTATAAAACTTGTTATTCAATATAGTACAACATTGAAGACGATTTTTTGAGCTATTGACTTTGTAAACTGTTACGAAAGTCATTTATAGATCTTTAATTTAGAACTAAAATACAAAAGACATTTTAAAACATTCTTGGTTTTTGGAGCTCTATGGTTTTATCTGAGCTTTATATTGGGGTTTTATATAAGCTGTGGATGATGATAGAGTAGGCGATGGTTGCACGAGCTCCAAGAGTTCGTAGCGCAGGTATGCCAATACCAAATGTAGTCTAAAAATGTAAGTAAATATTTTTTTCGTGTCTTTATATTCATTGGCTACAAAATAATATTTAATGCTTAATTTGGTTTTATATGTATATTAAAATAAATGTCCGTTATCTAGTATCCATAACACAAGTTCTTAATGATACTTTTTTTGGGCTAGATAATTGGCGTGAGCGTTCCACGTTATTATTATTATTATTATATTTAAATGTATTGATATCAATGTTGTTTTATATAAAACTTACAATAGGTCATCTTGTATCTTGGATATAACAGGAAACTTGGCTGATAATTACGGGATCTATAATTGCACTGAGGTGATGATTGAGAAGGACGATTATTCTGTTCGCTTGTCGTCTTTTTAAACAAACACCTTTTGAATCATAAATTCCAACTTTTCTTCAGCCTTCAACAGTTTTAATTATTTTCACTATTTTTATCTTTGTTCTTTTTCTAAGAGTGAGACTATTTATTTCTTACTCAACTCTTAAAAAATATTAATTCATAACTATCTACAAGCTTCGTAGCTACTCATTTCCATTGACAATGAAAGATTTAAGAATTTTGTACAAACTTTTTATAAATATATGTTTTATCTTTCAAAAAATAATAACTTCGTATTACGTATATCAAATAACACAAGTTTTTCTTTTTGCTTAGGCTGCATTGGTTTATAGCGATATTTTGGCTGCAACCTCAACATTGTTAGTTTTCGATTCCACACTGACGTAAAAATACCGACAGTTCTATGATGAGACATGCATACTAGCAAAAGAAGTAATATCCAAAACGAAATTAAAATCGCCTTTATCGATTTTAATTTCGTTTTGTCTTGACCTGGAATATACAGACACTTTTATTGCTACAAATTATTGATTTTTTATTATTTATTTTGAATGAACAATGATACAAGCACCAAGCACTGGCAAATTTCAACAGCGAAAGCAGTGCCCTTGGTGGCGTAGTGGTTAACGCAGCTGCCCGGATTGCGGAGGTTCTGCTGGGTTCGATTCCGGCCCAGGCCGGCAGGTCGGTTTTTTTTTCAGTGTATTTTTTTCAAGTTAAGAATAATTTAATTTTTTAAATTTCGTAAGAAATTGAGTTCGATATTCATTAAACCAAATTCGTATTAATATTATTCAAATATGCATATTTATTAAATTTACAAACATTTTTACCAAATTACCATAATTTCATAATGAAGACAATAAAATAGACGTACATCTTGTGTGTTTGAAACATCGACCGCTAAGAAGGTCTTCAATGCGAAGAAGGAAAAAGACTTTAATGGATGTTAGTAATAAACTATTAGAAGGTAATTTTAACCATAGCAAGAGTTGCAATGTCAAGAGGACGTGGTGTTGCATAGTAACTTCTTTAGAAGATTTAAGGGCAGTTACACAAACTACGGTGCTTAAGCATGATTGAATATTGGCTTGTTGACCTGAAATTAGATATGATTTACACTTACTGGCACGTTTACATTTTAAGTCTCGTTACAGAACTTAATACCTAGATTACTTTGTAATTTTTTTATCTATAGTGCGTGTGTAGCTGATGGGATTTCAAGATGCGCATAGTACGGAATTTGTTATGACTAAGAAAACAATGTAATTTTCTATGTTTTAAACCGTCGACGAGTTCCGCCAGTCGTTGAAAAATCGTCACTACTCGTATGTCGCTTTTATACAGCAACTGATTCGAGTTGACTGCGTCATACACAAACCAGTCTCGTCTGGGTAGGTACTAACAATAAAAAATATAGTCAAATGACTTATTATTCATACAACGAACATGCTTTTAATAACAGACTATTATAAGCTCTATAGGTAATTATATTTTTTTTTAATATTTTACAATGAGTAGCTTTCCCGCACAAATCGTATAAATCGATCGCTTTTATTCCGGCTGTTTATACACTGCAGTTAAAAATCACTTGCCTGATTTAAATCGACGCCCTAATTCCTGGTTCCAAGCACCTATAGACCCTATACTTATACATACATATTGCTTTTAAAACTGATATTGAAATAAATAACTTTAAATATCTATTATTTAAAAGTCTGTAGGGACTACATCGCAAAAAAAAGAAATAATAACCATTTGATATTAAATAAATTTGTCATACTTACGATATCCTGGTACTTTAGGTTAGAAATTTAAGATATATTCCACTGTATCAGAGACAAGGATCCCAAAATGTTTGTATGCGGTTGGTGTACCTACTTACCTACTTAAACTACGAAGTTCTTCAACATTTCCTCTCTAATTTTGAATGCGTGTCCGATCGAGAATAGTAATAAGTAAAAATATTAAGTAATTTAATTCGATCCCACCCCGCAGGACCGGTCTAACTAGTTCAAAGTAACTATTCGTTTCACTAAATATAAAAACAGCATTCTGTAGAAGTAAATTATTTAATGTAGCGCACCGGGGCAGATGACACTAAATTAGTATCATTCTCCCCGGTAACCATTTCACTATTTAGTGTCATCTGCAACCTACCAGGGACGATGACACTAAATCATTTAGGTGCATTACAAGCTTAGCGTGCACGGGCTGTGTTATTGATATAGACATAATAATAATAGAAGGAACATTACTGCTTCAAGCCTACCCATTAAAAAGAAAACATGCGGAGAATTCTAGTCATTAACTCTAGTAATGCCTGGCTCAATGCCACGACCATGTTTTGCAGCTTTGTCACGATTTTGCTCCCGTGCTATTTCAATTAGACTTGTATTGTATAGCCTAATGCGAAGTATAGTTTTAAGAGAGTATAGCAAAGCAACTTCGTCATAGTATTGTGTTCCGATCATAGATTTATATTTACTGACGTGGTTACGATAGTGTTTAATGCGCGTGCCGGTAGACGCAGCGTCGGTAGGCCCCTCACAAGGTTCTTCCTGGTGATAGGCGAATTGTCGCGATCCCGGGGTGCTGTCGTAGTCGTTTGGGCCTGTTTGTAAAAATTATAAATAAGTTTCTTGGTGCTCAATCGTAGTGTGCCTTGGCAGGATGCCCGGAGAGGACGTTTAGTTGGTAGGGGGGGGGCACGCCTGTACCTCGAGTCACACATACCCCTGCAGTTGCATCGTACTGCAGGTCTGGTAAATGTCGCGGGAAGTCACTGGATGCGGGCAACGCTGGATCGGGTTGAAGATCCTTTTGGAAGGCATGTGTCTGACACTGAGTGTTGTATTTCAGCCCTTCGAAATAAAAAATATTCCTATATAAAAAGAAGAAGTTCGAAGGTAGCTCAAGCAATCACACGCATGTGACAAGGAGAGTGATGACTATGAAAGTTGAAGGATGAAGGGGAATAATAAGACATAAGAAGACGGACCCAAAGGAAATATATGAAAAATGTAAGGAATGGTATGAATATAAAAACAATGTAAAAGTAAACAATGAGATAACGGCCAATAGAGAGCAATGGAAGAGAAATTCATATTGCACCTACCCCAAATTGATTAAATCCAAGATAGGGGATTAAATCCAAGATAGGAAGAAAAAACGGGTAATAAGCAATTTAAGATTAACCACTCCATTTCGTAGTGTACTTACCAAAAGTAATACACCCCAGGTGTGTCATCTTGTGATATCATTGACATACACGATTATTCCGAACCATTTACACATAAAATGGAGACTAGAAACTCGTGCTAAAAGGTCTATAAGTAAAAATGGCAGCACATTATCAGTTTACCATAAAATCAGAGCAAAAGACTTAGCACGAATCGATGGGTACGTTTCTGCTGAAGAGGAGACTAGTAGAATGATTTTAAGCAAATAAACGGCCTATGAATATACAATATCTTTTTTAGGCAACCAATAAAGGCCAAAAAAAGGTGAAGCGATGTATCAGCCGTGACGTCATGACACTAGATTACAAGACCTCTTATAAAATCAGAGCAATATTACCATTATTACCGTTTAATTTTTGAATTAGAAATGAATTGGTTTGACTAGAACGTTTAAATTTTCCCTAAACACGAGGTCAATCGTAATTGGAAACACAAATATAGCCCTAAAGACACCCAAACAAACAAGATATTAGAACAGAATTGAAAATCGTATCCTATACAAACAATTCAAAGAAATATTGACTTTAGAATACAAACACCAGAGTATGTAAAATTTTTAGGGAAGTAGGGTAATTCAGGTCGTCTGATTAGCTTGCCAGGCCGAAAGGATTGCCTTTTGGCAAATCTTGTTTTAAATAATTCTACTCTCCATATGTAGGTATGTCGCTTATCGAGAAATAAGTGATTGGACCGATATAGATGATTTTGTGTATTTAAGAATGGTTTAGATTCACAATTCGATCCGATAGAAAATAAAAATAAATTTTCGGATTGGAAATGTTTGAACAGGATGTCTGTCGGGTCCACTCACAGATTTAATAGTAGGTCCACTGTATCATTATGTTTTTATTATACAGTTTAAACTAATTAAAGTATTATATATAGGCATATTAATAATCAGCGCAAGACAATAATTCAATATAAATGTACATGGCATGATTTATTAATTAAATCAAATTAAATATCTTTACTGCGTATCACATAACATTCACAAGGGTCTTATACATAGGCTGTAGTTCCTGTGATACCCCGTAGGGGCACTGCAAACATGAATTACTTAAAATCTATAATCATATTAAAGTTTTGCTATAAACTATAAAAAAAAAAACATAAATTAATATTTTAACAATTATTTATATAATTTCTATTTTTATAAAAACCTAATGCTTGTAGTTGTAGTGTATAAAATAGGATGATTGTATGTAAGATGTATAATAGTAGTTTTAAATGTTTATTGTAAAGTAGGTATGTATTAAGTATGATCAATTCAATTTGTCCTCCATGTATTCGTTAACTGTATAGTAGCATTTTGTAAGTAGTAAATGTTTTAATTGCTTTAAAGTCTCTGTCTTTGGCTAGTTAGTTCATAACGCACGTCTCTAACTAACTTTAGTCCATGATAAGGGGGTTAGAGACTAAACAAACATAAGCCTACTACCAGAATAGGATGTTTCACTAACAATCTCAGCTCTCCGAGCAAATAACGGAGACTTTTGAAAATCTGAAAACTGAGTTGAGAACAATTTTTCTAAAAATAGGGGGAATTTTAAGACATTTGTTTCCTTTGTTATATCGCCATGAAAAATCCCCAGTCTCAGAATGTGAGCAAAATAGCACAGGAAAATATCGACTATCTCTAGTAAAACTCGTATAATCACTTCCACTCTTCAAGAAAAGAGTTAAAGAGCACGACCTTTCTCAATGTTAGATTTATTTCGTAATTTTTCTGAAGGTTAGGCCGGGGATGATGTTTAGTGGGTATGGAGGGAACGCCTTTACCTCGAGTCCCACATATCCCCTGCGGTTGGCACCACCCCGCAGGGACGATGCGTAAATGCATTTGACCTCCCAGTCAACAAAAAAAAGGTACCTCTCAGTTTGAGGTGCATGCATTTATTAATAAATCTGCAGTGACTTTATGCACAAGATAATGCTTTACATATTCTATTTTCCAGCACAGCTTTGGTAGGGACGGAAAATTATTATAAAATCTTACTAATATCACAGATAATTATTATTATAATATTCTAGTACGTACTCATGTTATAAACGTGAAAGTTTACATGGATGTCTAAATGTGTGTTTGTTACTCTTTTACGCAAAAAGTACTGAACGGATTATATACTAATAAAACTTTACTATAATAGTTCATACATCAGAATAACATAAAGGCTTTTCAACCGATATTAACGCGAGCGCAGCCGCGGCAGACCACTAGTGTTTTAATATATTCAACAGCTACTAAATTATAACTTGCAACCCGTAATCATTGAAATTTTAGGTGGTATTTATATACGTCCAATGTCAAGTATATAAAATTGTATAATAAACATAACTATTTAATTCTTTACATACGACTTATTTTGCGTTTTTCGGTCGTACTAAAAATAAACCCTAGGACGAGCGAATTTAAAATTGGCGAATAAAACTAAAATATTTAACCATCTGACTTATTAATAAACACAATATTATTTACCTATTCGTTTAATTTGTTCTTCATTTAGGCTGCAAACTGAAGATTTGTTACGAGAGATCGAACATTATCCCTCATAAGCAACTAGCAGGCCATTTCGAAACACACTCAGATTTTGATGGTTTATTGCATTATTAAATCAAGATTTTGATTTATATTGTAAAATATTCTGCGTGTTGCTTGCGTCAATTAGGTCCAAAGAAGCATAATTAGGCCAGACAGGACAGATTTACTTAATTTGAAAACCAATAAACTGGTTATTTATAGGTGACAGTTCGTTTTAAGAAAACACTGGTATATTACGAATAGAGTTAAGGCAGGCTAACACGATGAAACAAGCTTCTACCTGAATTCGCCTTTTCTCAAAACCCGCCCAAAAATAGCCTATCTTGACAAATGTAAACTATGGAATACAAAGCAATAAATTGATTTATTAAATGTTACACGTGTTTTACTACAAGGACAATCGGTCAAATACTGTAGTGTAACTGACACTACAGTTAGATCAAGTTTCAATATTTGACCGACCGAACTTCGTACAAAAAACATAACTATTGTACAGTTTGTAGTAGTTGTGTGTAGTTGCGTTAAGAGCTCACTTTGTATGGGAAAGATTAACTGCGCTTCTTTCCGCTAGGGACGTTTCCTATACAAATTGAGCTCTCGAAACCTCAATAGCTACGTTTTTATGCAAAAATACTTACACTACAGGTACCTACTTCTGCACACCCTTCGCCTCAATACTTCTGCTTTGCGAAAGTTACATCTCTCATTATTTTATTTTGAAGTATCAATCGACGGAGGGTTTTTAGTAATACCTAAACTGTTTTCGGGAGAAGCTTTTATTTTCTCCAATGGCCTTTCCATAGATTTAAAAACTAAAATAAATGCTAACTCATATTATTATAAATGCCAAAGTGAGTTTGTTACGCTTTTCACGCCTAAACCACGGAACCGATTTTGGTATGAATATAGTTTGTGACCCTGAGAATGACAAGATACTTTTTGACGCGATCACCTATATTGACGCAAGCGAAGCCACGTGGAACCGCTAGTTTATGCTATAAATTAAAACTTTTATACAGTTTTGGAGTGAAATCGTTTTTGAACTGACATTTAACTTGCACTTTATGCTTGCTAAAGATTCAATAATTGGGTGTATTTTTTCCGTCTAGATCTAATTAGTATAAAAATATTACAGACTAGCTTCCGGCCGCGACTTCGTCCGCCTGGACATTTTACCCCCTTAGGGGTGGAATTTCCAAAAATCCTTTCTTAGCGGATGCCTAAGTCATAATATCTACCTGCATGCCAAATTTCAGCCCGATCCATCTAGTGGTTTGGGGGCTGTGCGTTGATAGATCACTATGTCAGTCAGTCAGTCACCTTTGAGTTATATATATTTAGATTTTCCTGTGCTATTTCGCTCACATTACGACTATGCAAATTTTGTTTATATCATACATGACACTGGGGATTTTTCCTCGCGATATAACAAAGGAAACAAATGTCTTGAAATTCCCGCTATTTTTAGAAACATTATTCTCAACTCAGTTTTGAGATTTTCAATAGTTTCCTTTATTTGCTCGGAGAGCTGAGATTGTTAGTGTAACATCCTATTCTGGTAGTCTGCTTACGTTTGTTTAGTCTCTAACCCCCTTATCATGGACTAAACTTAGTTAGAGACGTCGTTGTGAAGCCTAGCCAAAGACAGAGACTTTATTAAGCAATTCAAACATTTACTGCTTACAAAATGCTACTATACAGTTAACGAATACATGGAGGATAAATTGAATTGATCAATCTTAATACATACTGATAGTCGACTTCTGTTTGTTTAGTCTCTGAAGGCTTTATAAACCAACACCCATATTTTAATGCAAACATCAAGAAAGAAGAATAAAATAACTCGAGACAAGGCTTGTTGGATAATTTCCCGAGCAGTTATACAAAAAATAGGTGTTGAATATATTGAAACATTTGTATAATAATTTCCCTATAATAATTTTCCTCCTAAAGTTGTACTGGAAAATAGAATAAATAAAGCATTTTCTTGTGCATAAAGTCACATGCAGATTTTTCATTAAATGCATGCACCTTATAAATAATTTTTCATAAATTACGTTGATAATTTATGAAAATATTACAAATTATTATTTTATTAGCTTATACAATATTACAAAAGTGTACATATTCAGTTTGATCGCCACAATGACGCCACGTTAAAGTTATAATAAAAGTGAATTTAGTATGGGCATATACGAGTGTACGACAGGATAATGCAAATGCTCCTACAGTTCATCAGAATTTAATGTCTACAAGAAGGCATTTTTTAAAATTTATATCACAGAGCTTCACAGTACACTCTTCGTAGTTGTCAGTGAATCAGTAAGCAACACGATCGCAGTACTTCTATAGAGATGAGCGTATCAGAAAGCCATATTCCATTTTTTATGGATTTTAGTATGTGAACTTTTATCATCTATGTAAACGCCCTTAGGGGTTAAAATTCGAAAACTCGTAACATCGTTCTTAATTTTTAAGCGATAAGCCATATACCAATTCTTGTGGATTTTACTATAAAAATAACGGAATTCCCATACAAACGTTCATCCTATATTTTACCCAACGAATTAGGAACCTAATTCGTTGATTTTACCCTCTTGTCGAATTTCGAAATATTCTAAAAACCCTTTGCTGATTTTTTTACCGAAAAGCTATGTACCAATTTCACTTCAAATATGACGGATTTTACATACAAACTTTTATCCCCTATTTTATTCACTTAGGGGTTGAGTTTCGAGAAATCAAAAATAAAATTAAATTAAAAATTCGTCGTTTTTAATTTTTAACGGAAAGGCCATGTACCAATTTGTATGGATTTTACTATAAAAATGACGGATTTCCCATGCAGACTTTCATCTTCTCTTTCATCCCCTTAGGGGTTGAATTTTGAGATATCCTAAAATACTCCTTTCTTAACTTTTAATCGAAGGCCATATACTAATTGTTATGGATTTTACTTTAAAAATAACGGATTTCCATACAACCTTTCACCCCTGTTTTACCCTCTTAGGGTTTGAATTTCGAAAAATCCGTCATTATCCCTTGCCTACATCATAAAAGGCACCACTGCGCAAAATTTCAGCCAAGTCCAAGGGTATAGGCTGGGCGTTGATCAGTCAGGCAGTCAGGATTTTTCTTTTTTTATTGAAATAGATTATATTCCTAATTCAATACTTTCAGTTCTGCTGTTCTTTTTTTATTTTTGAAAGCTATTGCAGATTGTCTCTGATGACATTTTCTGCGTCACCGGGTTCTTAAGAAGGCGAAGACCTTGGGGGGTCCTCAAGCCTGTAGGTCGAACGTTCCTAGGGGATTACTGGGCGACCGAGCATCTCCCCCGTGGGGAGTCTCTCGACCGCCTAGCGTCCCTAGGGCGTCCGTGTCGGAAGGGAGTTTTGCTCGTCGTCAGTGTTATCCCTTTTTATACTACTCCATCATGATTTTTTTCCAAATCAAGTTTCGCGTAGTATCTCTATCTATTTGAACGTGATTTTAACCCCCTGTGCACCATTCACATTGATGTTCACCACATTTTTGCTATAGCTCGCCCTTGCGTTACATGTCCTTACTAAAGTAATGTTACATGTTATTCTTCACTTAGTCCTTTCTCGTTACACCACACGCAAACATGAATATAGACACAAATAGAATAATTTACAAGAGAAATACGTATGGGAACACAATACTGATAGGTTCCATTTAAAATTGAATCAGCAACAGTAATGAAGCTCGAGTGATTATATCTCCTTTGCTCTAAATATTTGATCGGCGAGACGTTACATTACGCTCTATTGGGTGTAATCCTAGTGCACGATCAATAAGCAAAATCTTGAATTTTGGTTACAAATTCTGCACAGGTCTCGTATTTGGAGATAATACTTTTAAACGGATTGACGCATTTCCAACTACTGATTTTGTAGTTAAGATTTGACGTCACAAGGAAACGATTTGTATGCTATAGTAGCATTGAAACAAATATTATCCGAATTAGAAGCAACCTTCATCCATCTATTTTATGAATGAAAAGTTTTATCAAAGTCAAAGTCAAAATTTCTTTATCCATTTAGGTACAATTTCTACACTTATGAAAGTCAATTTTGATGCCATCGTTTCAAGAGCCTACCAGGAGGCCTTGTTCTGAGAAGAACCGACAAGAAAGTCAACAAATTTTATCCTCCCATTATAGCTTTCATAGTATTGATTTGGTATTGGTAAAATTTGGTATGTTAAAAATATGTTGCGTCTGGGTGAACTCTTATTGGCTTAGCTTTACTTTATTGTACACCGAGGCAGCGGCAGCAGGTGAATCAACTTTTTTGTATTTTACTGAAAAAGTATTTCGAATTTTTTTGATGTCTTGGAATATTTAACGCGATTTTTGGTTTTGATGCTTATGATGGTTGAATACTTAAGTTCTGTTTGTATGAAGCAAAATACTTCACTGCATCACAAATGCTTTCAAACGTCCCCTTTTATTTCAAATGACTGAACAATGACCTCTACCCAGCCTCTGCTATTCATATAAAAGTTAGTCGACAGTGCGATTATAATAAGTCATGTTGAATTGTTGACTTACATGATTATTCCAATAAAATGAGAGGAATTAAAAAAACAACCTCTGCAAACAAAAACTTATAAAAAAAGCAGGTTAAGATTTATTAATTTGTGTTTAATATTAATATTGATAAATTAAATTTAGGTTTACGTTATAATTTCACGGCATCATTTACTTTTTTTATGTACCTATTTCATTTTTAATACAAAGCTGGTACATATCATAGCGCGATCAGAACAATGGATTAAAAAAAACTACACACACATAAAAACCGAGATTAATAGCGAGTATTATATTTCATCAGTAATAAATCACATGTAATCCAACAAGTAATTTTTTATTTAAAGAATGACTGGCTTCGTGTAGGTATTTTAATTAAGTTGATCAGCATATTAAATAAATGTTATTAGTACTATGAGAAGAAGCGTCGGTGGCGTAGTGCGTAAGGGCGTTGTCTCCACCTGGGAAGCACCGGTTCGAACCCCGCCACTTACCAATATGTTTTCAAATTTTGAATTCATATGGACGTTTATCCGACGCTTTTACGGTGAAGGAAAACATCGTGAGGAACCCTGCGCCTATGAAGAAATTCTTAGGTTGTATGTGAAGTCGACCAACCCGCACTTGGCCAGGGTGGTTGACTAAGGCCTAATCGCCCCTAATGTGGGGTAGGCTCGAGCCTCTCGGTGGGGAAATTATATGAGCTGTTGATGATGATGAGTACTATGAGTCCATAGCTCTTAGCATTCCATGGATTCACCGTGCGGGTGCCGGGTACACTGCGTTGCTAAGACCCAGAAGCAATGCTCGGACTTTTGACCGCAGACGTCTTTGTAGTAGCGACGGGGTCGTGGAAGTACGGCAGCAACACATCCGCGGCCGACGCCTTCTCCTAGTCCAGTGGTCGGCAAACTGCGGCTCCAGAGCCGCATGTGGCTCTTTGGCTCCTTAAACGGGGCTATACTGACTCAGCGCCCCTCCATAGAGTAAGCACGAGACGTGTACACTACAAATAGGGCCATTCACTAAAGACTGGATATGAAGCACTCCTAAGTTAAGTGCCTGCAATGATAGACAAGCAAGATGATAATGACATTATACATGTATATCATCTTCTTACCTGATACGATGTAGCGTCATTGAGTGCGATGAGCTTTGATCTCTAATAACACCTTCTCCCTTTCTTTTAAGGTCTAGTTGTGGTGGCTTATGTTGTCACCGAAAAACTGTGGTCACCATTTCAACGCGATCTAAGAAATATGGCAACTCATTTCTATGGCGTAAAATCAAGAAAAGGAATTCACTGCCAGCACACGTTTTGCCTAATTCTTATAATCCTGGGCCCTTCAGAAGAAGCGTGATGCAGGCACTGCCAGCACACGTGTTGCCTAATTCTTATAATCCTGGGTCCTTCAGAAGAAGCGTGATGCAGGTCGACAAGGATAGGGATAGGATGGCCATTGTGGACCTCTCGCACTAATAGAATGAAGTCATTGATTAGATCATTGTATAAAAAATAAATAATAATAGTTATTTGTTATGCAAGCCTATGGACTGGCGGTATAGAAAATCATTAAATGGAAAAGAATATAAAAGTTCGAATTTTAAAGACTTTTTCCCCGCTAGCGGTTCAATTGCACTTTTGCACTCAGATTTCTAATGACACACAGAATCTTTCCGTAGTGTGGTGAAAATTATTATTGCTAAATAGCAAATACTCACTCCCACGCTCCCAGGAGCACTACCTACCGGCTTACCGACCTAATTCCATGTTCATTCTTTGAAGCCGCAATCGAGTCGTTTACGAGCGTTCCCCGATGATCCGACAATTAGTGAGGACACCTAAACATCTAGAAGTCACTGTTTGATAATGAATTCCATTACGTGGAAATAAGGTGAAATTGGTTTTTAATAAGATGAAAAACTCAGAGTTTTTAATTATTATAAGCCTCTTTTTCCCTTTTCGTTTCCATTTCAAAACTGTTTAAATAATTTGAAATTGTGCTGAGTGGTCTCAGAATCCAGTATCCTCTCAGAATCCTTCGAGACCTGTAGTCATTAGTCCAATAGTTTTGTGAAGTTTTATATAGATATTGTACTCCAGATAATCATCAATCGATTCTAAAAGAATTTCACTTTGTTCATATCTTTATCCTACCATGCTCCCACCCACTTTATTTGGGGTCGATGTATGTCTTGACATCGACAATAAATACTGCTAAAGGATTTGACACCAACTTCCCTGACACCAAAAACAACTGCAGCAACCGGGACCACCAGATTAACGTGCCTTCCGAAGCACGAAAGAAAATCAACTTGAGAAGTTTTCGGTCACCCATCCGAGTACCGACCGCGTACTAGATAGCTTAACTCTCGTGATCGTTACTAAAAACGGACGACCGCGGCGCCGTCAATGTCCTTTATATTTAATGTGCCGATATAACATTAAATTACAACTTTAATAAATACTAGAGTATAAATGTGACTATGCTAGCATAGATATCCCGCTTGGTACACTTAGGTACCCTTGCCTGTACGGTGTACCATACATTCCGTTTATCTAGTAATGAAAAAAAGAGGTTTGACATGCCACCTTTTCAGCATTGCTATATATCGTACCAAACTTTTAGATGGTGTACATAAATTACTTTTTTCAGGGCAAAAAATTTACACATTGACTTTTTTTTAACATAAAAAAACACATTGACTAAAATTATTTAGCCAATATTTGTAGTCAATGTGTAATTGGTTCTCGTTTCTGACCAATTTTAGTACGTATTAGATATTTTAAAATTAATTATTATTTTTCGACCCTGAAATAGTGAAGGAAAACGAGACATTTTAGTTAGACACTCAAGTGCAAGCCGGTTCATGTTTCCATACGGAATCGTGGATCAATGCTTAATTAATTCACATCTGCAGTGTATCCTTGACCAAAACCGCGTGTTCATGTGTTTTTGAACTGTCACTGAAATAGCGAAGGAAAAAGAACTATATTAGAGACTTAACAATGTAAATAATGGCCAGTGTCTCGTGCGCAGTGAAGGGAAGCAGTCACAGCTTAGTAACTGATAAATATTATTGTCACAGAATAAATTTATTCTGTGGTATTGTGAACCGGAGTTGGTTTGCCTTGCGTGTTGGGATGAAAGAACTAAACGGTGAGATATTTACGTAGCTTACAACTATTATGTCATACGCGATTACTTTGCACGACCGTTTATTTTAAACTCTGTTTTCGATGTTGTTATTATTCTAATGACCACACGCATTCAGAAATTCGTTTTATTTGTGGAATATACAATCGCGAACTGTGCGAAATTTTAGTTACGTTTATGAATTATGATAAAACTGCTAAAGCGTGAACCAGTACTTGTTAACATTTTACATCTATTTCTCATATTATTAGAAATATAAAATAAATACAAAAGACATATTTTAAAATGAGCTATGTTTTGTGTGGATTACTATCGTAAGCATATGACATTGATGACTTAATATATAATTAATTATACTTACTATATATATATGTTACAGTAAATGTGATTACTATGGTTATTATTAATAATAACCAGTAATTATTAATACTTACCTCGTGATTTGGTAAATGTGATAACAACTGTGGTGTGGTGTGGTAGATGCATAAAACACTACACTCCCAAAAACATTGCATTCCGCCTGGTCATAAAAAAATATCCCTAACCTACCCATAACTTAGCCACAGGGTTCGAAAGGATAAATCAATAAAGTTTAATAATTATAATTAGCCTTCAATTTTGGTAATAATTATTAATAATTGTTGGTAATTATTAATAATTTTCAATTAAGTAGGTAACATTATACAATAGTAAATTTTAAAAAATTACTGGGTTTATGAAGATCTTCCTTGTATTTATATGTAGGTAGTTGCAACAACTTCATGAGTTTTTAGAAATATAATTTTCATCGAGACCATAATTATATAATATAGGTACCGAAATATTGTTTATTGTAACAAAAATACATACATACTTATATTAAACTAGCTGACACGGTAAACGTTGTTTTGCCATATTTTTTTTCTTTTTGGGTATGAAATATACTTTAGGAGAATAGCTCATACCTACCAAATACACAAAAAATATTCATAAAAGTCGGCCTTTCGGAAGAGTGCCATCACTAACACCGTGACACGAGATTTTCATTCAATAAATCTATGTACCTACTTACTTGTATGTACATTAAGCGAAGTCAAAACGAGAAATCAATCTTATGGTAATTTTAATTTAATTTATTTGTAATAATTTCATTTCGAAATATTTATTAGTTATGGAACTAAATTGTAATTTAGTAGGAAGATACTGTAATGATATTTCACGAACTATTAGGACCTACCTACTAAAAATAGAGAACTGTGAAAATTAATTAGTGGAACACTGCTAAACCCGTGCGAGCATATTAGTAGAATACCTACAGAAATTCAGATGTAGTTATTGCTAAATTAAAATAGTTTAAGGCAATATTGCCATTACAATGGCGCCTTTATTAACATTAAATTAGTAAGATTAGCTGTTTGTTACTTGTGCCGAGCATTATATTTGGTAGTAATCCTAGACCTCTCCAATTAATACATAGTAGGTATAAGGTGTCGACGAGTGTTAATCCGTCTGGTATGTAAGACTGTTGTATGTTTTCTCTCTTAATGTTAATATATCTAATACAGAAAACATAAAACAAAACATAAGACTGAAAACCGGATAGGTAATCCATTTCTCGGTAATTTTTTATCTAGATAATATCAAAAATCTTGCTTCAAATATAAGCGTTGAGTAACACAATTGAGAAATTTCATAGCTGCTAGTTTGGTAGTGCATTTTACATAGCTATCGAAAACGTTAAACAAACTTAGATTACTGATTGTCCTTCGTTCTTTGGAAGGCCGGTGTTTTCCGAAATTTTACTTATGCTGGTGGATTCATAAGCTGACGGAAAACGCCTTGGAATGTTCACTTTTAAAACTCTGAGTTTAGACTGACCTAATTCAGGGTAAGGTTATTTAAAGCGATTACTTAGCCTAAGACAAGCTGAGCCGTTATTAGTCAGAGAAGATAATAATAACATTTAAAATTTCCCAAAGAGGTTTCAGGCGGACTGCCGTAAATGTCAAAACCAATAGTACTACGACCACGAAAATAGATTCTATAGGTAAAATATAAGCTCCTTGAGTACGACCTAAAATAATTGAAAAGGAGTGGAAATAAAAAAAACGCCTTCAAAAACTAAAAACAGAGAAATAAAAATTCTGTGAGTGAGAAAGTCCCAAATACAAGTGACATCGTTTATTTCAAATATTGAGGTTGATACCGACCTCAAAAAAACATTTGATTTTTTTTTTATTTAAAAATAATTTATTTTTTGCTTTTTAGTGTTTTAAGTGTATAAATTTTCACCATAGTATGTACAAATTTCACACAAGTGATAATATTACGATATCATCGATGACAAATAAATAGGCATAATTGGGGATAACTCAAAAACTACTAGCCAGTTCTGTATCAAATTTAAATGGCACCAAATGACAAGGACCAGCTTCCAAAGATCGAAAGAATCTTTAAAATCGGTGCCCCCAGTACAGTTATGAGGTAACGAACATAAAAAAACATACAGTCGAATTGATAATCTCCTCCTTTGTCAAGACGGTTGAAAATGAGCCTATTTAAAGTACTGGGAACATAGGGCACAACAGTTTAGCCGTTCGAGTATAGAACTGGACCGAGTATATTTAAGCAAACTCCACATTACGAGAAAAATGCACTGAAAAAAATCGACTTGCCTCAGGCGGGACTCGAACCCGCACCTTCCATATTCCGGGTGGACGCGTTGACCAATTTCGCCACCGAGGCACTGCTTTTCGCTGTCGAAATTTGTCAGTGCTTGGTGCTTATGTTTTTATGGTAAACATCGTTTCATCAAATCTTTGAAATTTGCACTTCCAAGACCCGAACGAAATATTTTTGCAAATATTTGACGCCCAGCTAAGATGAAACTACCTTACATTATGGATTTTTTTTTTTTTTTTTGCGTTTACAAACGCGTAAATATAATACTAGAAAAATGCACTGAAAAAAATCGACTTGCCTCAGGCGGGACTCGAACCCGCACCTTCCAAAGTCGATTTTTTTCAGCGGAATTGTGGAAGGTGCGGGTTCGAGTCCCGCCTGAGGCAAGTCGATTTTTTTCAGTGCATTTTTCTAGTATTATATTTACGCGTTTGTAAACGCAAAAAAAAAAAAAAAATTATTCCACATTACGAACCAAGCTCCACAATTTAACTGTTTCTAGTTCACAGTTTTATCCACTGTCTTAAGAAGTACCTACGTAGCTTTCAAAGCTGGTAGTCCGCGACTGAAGCACACTAGATCCAGTGTTGAAAACGTAGTCTATCGTGGCCGCTTATCATCTAACCGGCCGCTTATTTATTCTGATAATTCTTCAGAGTATTTTCTTATGTAGGTACTAATATTGATGCGATGTAAAACAAGGTAATTAAATATCGCTTTATAAGATTGCAATGACCTTTGTAGGTAATTGTCACTTAAGTACTAATTACTTTAATCCCGCAGATGAAAGTGTTCATAGACATAAGGATAATTATTTACTATAACTAGTCGCCGATAAGTAGGCAGAAAGCACTGACTGTTTGTTCCATGATATTTATTTTAACACATACATACACAAATAATCAAACTCATAACCCCAAACGGGTTGAGCAGACCCTTAGGTAAAACTTGGTTACACATAAAGCCACATCTGGTAGTATGAGTTATGTGGTGCCTCATAATAGTGATAGGTTGCCGACCTGTCGTCTACAAAAGGGGACACCAACCTATCTATCAGTCTATCAGTCTTTTTTCATCTCACTTCTGCATTCAAGTTTTCTTACATGCAAAAACATATAACAATTACGTCTAAAGAAACCTCTCATTTACTATGTAAAAGACGCAATTCGCTACAGTCCGTAGCCTCTGTTCTGTAGCAACCGTAGCATATTAATTATTTTTTAAAAAACGCCTTCTAAACTAAAAACGGAGCAATAAACATTTTGTCTAAAAATCTAAATGTTTTTTTGAGGTTGATCCCAAATACAAGCGACAACGTTTAATCCATATACGATTTTTTTACAATAATTTATTTTTTGCTTTTCAGATTTTTACGTATAGATTTTTTCAGGAAACTATCTCAAGATCTTTTAGTGAAACAAACAAGTAATAAAACTATTACGATATCATCGACGTCAATTAAATAGGCATTATTATGGATAACTCAAAAACTGCTCATTAAATGTCGATCAAATTTAACTTTTACTACATGACAAGCACCACCTTCCAAACGTTAAAAGAATCTTCAAAATCGGTGCACTCAGTAAACATACTAAAACAGTCGAATTGAAAACCTCCTCCTTTTTTGAAGTTGGTTTAAAAAGAGGCGTTCCCTTTCCGGGTTGATTAGTATACTACCTTTAAGGGAGCGATAAGTGGTAACATGCAATTTTTACCGATATTTGAACAATCACCACGCGTAAACAATAATTGATTAAATCTCAGTATGAAAACATTTCAAATTCGTACAATTTAGTGCATCTATTAAAAATCTTGAAAATAGGTCTTACTAAACTCCTGGAGCTATTATCAAAAAAAAAATTCGTCTTGTAGATAACTTCATTATGTAAATATTCATATGAGAAAGAGTAGCATCTTATTAAGAAATATCAATAGATTTCTCGTTATCTGTGTGTTTTCGCCAGCACTTTTCGTCCCCTTAACCAATCGCGGGCCCATTATTGGCGGGTGAAATAGGTTGCATTCAGAACTAAGACTAAATTTACTTTCAGAGCTACGGACGGAAGAGCTTGCGATTTAAAAAAAGAATATGGCCCATCCCATCATGTACTATCCAAGGAAAAGTCGCTTTGTGTTCGAAATCAAACCAAATTGCAACATACTTCTTCACCCGAGCTCCTTTTATATGAACAGTTATATAATAATATATTCGACACGATTACGGGGTACCTATTATGCCAAGGTTAATGATTTAATAATTCTTTTGTTTTCTAATGATGTCCTTAATATGTGTGCAGATATCCTGTGATACTTTTTTGATACTACTTATTCTATTCTTAAGCGTCGCGAAACATAAAGATTACGCATTTTGCCAATGTCAGATGAAAATGTATGTGACGTAACAATAAATTGTACGGTAGATTGAGTTAAAAATGTATGTCTCACAACACGTGTTATTACAACCAGAACCCGAGTGAAACTCTTTTTTTTACACCACAGTGATCTGACTCGTCGTCATGGAGCGACAGAAATCCACTGACATTAGCATGGGTCGAGCATTTGTTGACAAATGGAATTTTTAAAATAAAATATTCGAGCGATCTCTTATCCTCCCAAATACATTTAAAAATAATGTTAACATAGCAGTTACTTTACAATCTGAAAGCTTTTTAACTTGAAAATCTAAGACACGATGTAAATTTGAAATTCAAAGTGAAGGTAAATTAAGTGTTTCCGTTTTTTTACATTGGTATTTAATAAAGTGTTTCTGTAAATGGTCGCCATCGTGTTTTCGTAAAATGTAAGCTTTTTTGTGTTTTCTTAGTAATACGTCAGTTTCTGCATTATATTCCTTTCGTTAAACGTTCATAGAATCGATTGGCCAATTGGCTAGGCACCGTGTTGCGGGCGCTGAAATATTAATAATAATCCTCTTTATTATATGACACGAAGCGATGCGAAGATACCTTTTAACCCCCGACGCAAAAAGAGGGGTGTTATAAGTTTGACCTGTCTGTGTATCTGTATGTGGCATCGTAGCTCCTAAACGAATGGACTAATTTTGATGCGGTTTTTTTTGTTTTATAACTAACGTGATCGAGATGGCTCTTAGCTATAAATTTAAGTCGGAGGTTGGATAATTTTTTAAATTTTGTAGTTTATTTCTTCCCAGGTTCATGCGACAGTTTAAGTAAATAAATATAGTACACCTGGATTAGACTGGTGTCAGAATTTTATGAGTTCCCATTTCTGGTCTCTGACAGGACTTGTTTATACGACTTCTATCTTTCGACGGCAGTCGAGACTACCAAGTTAACTTGCCTTCTGATGCACGGAGGAAAAATGGTTCCAGTATTAAAGGGATCAAGTAGTCTTAATATGCTGAAATTGATATGTTTATTTTAAAATTGAAAGTTTGTAAGTCTAAAGGGTTTAAGTGCCAAAAAATCAAATGTCAATTGGATCCATTTGGATCTAAGATTTGGATATTATTAGTTATGGCACCTGAGTATGGCACCTATTTTCGTAAAAATATTGACATCTGATTTTTTGGCACTTAGACCCTTAGACTTACAACTCTTCAATTACAAACTGAATTTCATACCCTACGAGAAATATATGTACACGCTTCTCGCGTCGCGATGCGTCTTATTTATATTTCCAAATTACAACATGAGCTGCTAGAAATCGCGATTTTACAATACAATAAACTATACTATCGGAATTAATTAAAAAATCTACTACCTACATATACTTTTTAAGTTGAACAAAATTTTCAATTGATTTGTACTCGAATTTTAATTGTAAAATTAATTTATTTTTCCATACAATCACGTCAGTGAGCATTTAAAATATTGGCTAGATAAACTTTTGGAGCTCAGTCGCTATAAAAGCAAAGGTAAATCAATTAGACCATATTCTGAGAGCTCACTCTTACAACACTTAGAAATATACGCTTACTTATTCTAATGAGCCATTTGATTGGTACCAATACTTCGGATTTTAAAGTGAGGTAGGTCAGACACGCACTTGATATTGGCAACGATTGGCAACAGTGACGTTGTTAGAGAGTGTAATTTATTTTTAACAGTTCCTACTTACCACGCTTGATCATATAACACGTTTCTCTTCCTTGAACTTGTATTCCACGCGACAACACTATCTGTTACTTCCTATATCAATGCAAAAGTTAAAAGTATTCACGGTTAAATTCATTATGAGTATTAGCGCATGCGTATACTAATTATCTAGCTCAAACTATCATTAAGAACTTGCGCTACATACCGGATAACCATATACCTACTTAATTATACATATTATAAACAAACTGAAATTAATATAATTGCCAAGCTAGGTAGATTCGGTACAATATTGTTATACTTCACACTTACATTTACTTCGACCAATGATTGATTCCAGAACCTCTAGGTGTCTGAAACCTAAACTCCATAAAGAACTTTTTTTAATTAAGTACTTTAACAAACCTACTAAGATAATACTAATATACATAATAAACTACATAACCAATTTTTATAAAATTTGACTTACTGCGTGTAATTTGGTCCAACTTAAAACATAGCCTTACCGAGCTCAATATTTTTTTTTTGCAAATTAAAGTTCAATAATATAATACTATAGAATTATTCCATAAGTTTCGAGTATAATGTTGATACAAAATAGGTACGTGTATAAGACACAGCAGCAAAATAATGATTCGCTAACAATCTATATTCACACGACATTTTCCTGTAATGTCAGCAGTGTAGGTACATACTTGTAGTACCTGAGACCTCTAGTAAATTAGTTTAGCAACAACAATAACCGAAAACACCATTTGCATGTTTGTTTTATATGAAATTACTTGCAAATATATTACGTCAAATGTCTGTTTGCAACGCGGGAACTACGGTATGGGTACCTATCGTATGAGTGTCAGACACGGATTGTAAACAAAGTACCTAATTTTCCTTATCATAGACTATTTTTTTTTCTCTGGCTGTCAATACGAAATTTTGAAAAATAATTTAACCTTACCTATTAACGCTGACTTGACCCTATTTATCATAGGTACTCATGTTATATGAGGCAAATAGCATTAGGTATCCTGTAAAAAACGAGTAATTGTTCTACTAATTACCTGATTCATATAATCATCTTTAAGGACTAAATAATAGTTTGAAAAACAAAAGATTAAAGAAATAAACATGAAAAAACAAAAAATATTGATTTGATTATATTTATTTACCCGGATCTCCACATAAACGGCCAGTCTATCACTATAAAGATAATAGTAATAATTTTATATATAGATATAATACCTACAACTTTATTGTACGTAGGTATTATAAAAACAAAAGTTTGTAAGTACTACATACTCCAATATAAAACATCCTTATTTTTGTTAATATTCATACTCATATTTTGTTGTATAAATTTCCATCCATTTGAGATGCCGCTTCAATTATTTAAGTGATCCAAAGCGCGTTCTCCATTAACTATTCATACATAATCCAAAGTTAATGTATTCTACAAATGAATGGGTTATCACATTATAAATAAATTAAAATGTCTAAAGTTTTAACCGATTTTTATCTTACTTTGAACTATTTTTAGCATGAAACAGCAAAGGAGAATCGGCTAATAGTATTTTTATCTGACGAACGCAGTTGAGGTGGGACTTTCTTTTCTTTTTTATACTACAAGATAGCAAACAAACTTGCGGCCCACCTGGTGTTAAGTGGTTACCGCCTATAGAAACTTGCAATATTGAGGGTGAATCACTTAACACTGCAAGTGCGTTGCCATCCTGGGGACTAGGATGATATGCCCTCCATGCCCAGTAATTACACTGGCTACCTTTCCCTTCAATACGAAACACAGCGAACTGCTTCACGGCAGAAATAAGAAAGGCGGTGGTACCTACCCA
Source organism: Elophila nymphaeata (assembly GCA_955850985.1). Taxonomy (NCBI): domain Eukaryota; kingdom Metazoa; phylum Arthropoda; class Insecta; order Lepidoptera; family Crambidae; genus Elophila; species Elophila nymphaeata. The sequence goes on from OY039065.1 coordinate 25,842,859, forward strand.
GACGACCCTATATACAGGTCTACCACACGGAGTACTAAACCAGTCTTTGGTCCACCACCTAGTGAATGTGGGTAGATATACATTCACATCGCCGCTGTGTGCGTCAGTGCGGAAGCGCTCAATGCTAGCACTGTAGCACTCAGAGACCCGCGTTCGTAAGATAAAATATTGGCTGACAATCACAGATTTAATAATACAAGGAGATAGGCCAAGCCGGCGTTTAACTTGCGACAAGTGTATGCCCTGTGGGCATACATTTCCGCCACTTCGCCTTCCGATAAAGTCAAGTGAATACATAACTCAGAGATTCTCGTTATCCTTAACATTCAGCTTAGTACGTCTTAACAACCTATTGTAAACATGCTAAATTGTATTCACCCATCAATAACTAGATAATAATGTTATCCGAGTGTCAAAGATTTACTAGGCCTCCGACTTGGTTTTTACCCGTCTTAGAAAACGGCACAGGTAAATGCTCTAAAGCGTTTCTGCTAGTAGAAACGTTACCTATTTTGACATTATCATGTATCAACTTATCGGTTGTACTCATGTTTTGTCAGTAAATGCCAGTTTCACTAGGATATTTTATTCGTAAAGCATTAGATGGAATAAATTGACCACTCACTTATCTACCCACTCTGGTGACCTTTTTTCGGTAGGTCTAACACTATTACGCACCATCCCTGCCGATGTAACTGCAGGGATATATGGGACTCGGAGATAGAGACATTCGCCCCTCTACCCACTAAACATCCTTTACGGGAATCCTGCCAAGGCACACTACGACAGCAACCCAGGATCGCGAAGGTTTCGCTTTCACCGGGAAGCCACCTTTGCCCGCCCATTCGAGCCCAACCGGTGCATCGTTTAAATCGCATCCAATGTCGGGCATAAATACTGCGGACCGCCGATCTTGGGGGCAGGTGTCGACCGAGCACAAGGCTCCACTAGCCCTGAAAAGGACCTTTTCACGGGTCCCCCACAGTAGTGCTAATGGTGAGCTATCAGGAAAAAAGGTACAAGACTTATTCTCAAACATCATCTCTACAAATAAACAACATAAGCCCCTGGTACGTCCCTCAAAGTCGCAAGGCGGAATACTATTAAATGAAAATATATCACAATTATTTCCCGCTCGAAATTTTGTTGTAAGTGCCTACTGTTGTTAAGCTTCCAAATACCTAAAGCGACAATTTAAAGATTAACGAAGAACGAAGCTTATCGCTCTAACCTTGAGTTAAATCCTGTTTTCCCCGAGTACAGTCTACCAAGTTTTCTACAATATTAATCACATTTGGCAATTTGTGAGTTTCTTGCGAACAAGATAAGGTTTTAATTAATTCTATTTGATATTGCGCAACTTCGTCTCATTGCATGTGGTATCTTCCTGTGGAAACTCATTATCAGAGGAGATAAATAATAAAAGCCTGCTGACGCTTGCAAAGGCTGGGCAGCAACCTCATTTTGACAATTCACGCCTCATCTCACTCCATGTGACAAAAAGTGGCAGCTAGGTACAGAGTTGACAAGAATTTATTGATCCATCAGTCGTGAATACATCGGCTGATCTTATTCCGATGGAAATCATACTCTACAGAAACACTACACGACGGTGGCTTGCCAACACAGCTTGCCAAGGCAAATTCAAAGCGAGTAGTATGATCTTTTCGAATCCCCAAACGATTCGACGAAAAGTCCATAGTCGGTTTTAAAGATATCTACTTGTTAGAAAAAATACACTGAAAAAAATTTACCTGCCCAAGGCGGGAATCGAACCCAGCATCCTCCGCAATCCGCAAAATAAGCACCAAGCACTGACAAATTTCCACGGCGAAAGCAGTGCCTCGGTAGCGTAGTGGTTAACGCATGGTTAACGCAGCCGCCTGGATTGGTTCTATTGCCGCCTAGAGCAGGTCGATTTTTATCAGTGCATTTTTTGTAGTTTTAAAAATAGCGTTTGTAAACGCTAAAATTATTCCATAATATCTACTTATTATAAGGAATTCACTTCGCTTGGTCATAAAAAAATAACCTGAAATCTACCAACAATATGGTCTGCATTCGATCATTCTAATATTATATTAGAACTTACTTTGAATTTTTTGCAAAAAGTTAATAGGTGAACGGTATCGGACCACATACCGCGCTGAAATTCAAGTCTCTCAAATAAATTACATAGCATAGGTACCTTTGTGAAACTTTTATGTACAAACGGAAGCTACATGCGAGAGACACATTTTCGACCCAATTGATAACGAAAACCTTAGGTCTGGAAAAAAAATTAATTACCACCATTCATGCAGTGTTTGAGGATCCAATGTGAAGCGCATTACCACCTTCGTCGTTATACTCACTTATTATCATCGGTAATGCAGGATCCAAACAAAAGAAAACAAAAAAATTGCAAAATTATAATTTTAACGTGCTAACTCAGACCAATAAAAGCAATTTTACTTTTTTTGTTGGTTTTTGTTTCGCTATGAGATTGGTGTCGATTACGGCTTACAGGCTTAAATACCTATATTAATTGGTGATCATGTTTTGTTCCAGGTGTAAGCAATGGCGAGAAACAGATTGGAAGGCGAAGGGCTGTACCTGTCATCCATGTGCAAGGCTCCCATTACGAAGTAGGCTTCGATGTGGTAAGTAATAAATAGTACATTGTTCACCACGGGACGAAAGTGACGGATTACCAACGAGGGAGCAGTTACAATAGGTTCAAATTACACAATTAGTAATCAGATTGTTCCTTTTAAAGCAATAATTTAGATGGAATGTCGTTAACTCCATATACAATTCTCAATACCTACCTACTAGGTACAAGTAATTCATAATAATTTTAAAATAAAATCAGCGCTTACTTTGAAAAGCATTAGCTAAATTTATAATGTTCAAGGAATTACGCTACACTTATGGCTACTAAGTAATTTTAATTACCTACTGATATAAAATTTGTAGGTATTAAAATAATCAAGTAGATTATTGCTAATCCTTTCTCTAAAGTTAATAACCTCTTACTCGACAGTGTATAATCGTGAAAATTAAAAGGGACTCGCTGAAACAGCTTAACGACATTCTACGGCGGCTTAGTAACGATTCCCTAACATTTTATTCCACCATTACAACAAAACTCTTAATTCATTATTTTATATCGTTACGTTACGATTTACGATAATGGGTAATCAAAGTGACTTCAATTTGGCGATGATAAAATTATACCTACAACCAGTGGCGTAGCGTGGGTATCGGCCGCCCGGGGCGGAAGATAATTTTGCCGCCCTCTTATTTAGGTATTTCAATTTAATGTACTTTATGCATTACACACGTTCAAAAAGTATAGATGCGTTGCACTCGCTCCAAAGTGGCAATGAAAAAGTCGGGCAATTGCCGGATTTACGTTCTGTTTGGAACCAATTAATGAAAAAAGAATCGGGAACGCTCTCGCATTTCAGCTGGTCAACTGCACTTCATTGTAACGCTTTAAGTAGGTAATCGCTCGAAAAAATGCCTTCCATTGTTGTTAAAAAGTGTACAAATTAGGTACATTATCACTGTTAGAGACATGAAAAGGTGTTATTTCATTTGACAAATACATTTTACTTATCAAAACAATTTCATATGTAACAATTTTTTTTTTGGTTTACAAACACGTTAATATTTTTAACACTAGAAACTCCTCCGCCTGCCCGAAAAAAGGGCATGCCGATTTTTTTCAGTGTATTTTTCCAGTCTCAAAAATATTTACGCGTTTGTAAACGCAAAAAATTATTCCACACTATAAGGTAGTTTCATCTTAACTGGACGTCAAATATTTGCAAAAATATTTCGTTCGGATCTTATAAGTGCAAATTTCAATGATTTGATGAAAAAATGTTTACCATAAAAACATAAGCACCAAGCACTGATAAATTACGACGGCTAAAGCAGTGCCCTGGTAGCGTACCTAGTGGTTAACTCAGCCCAGCATCGAACCCAGCATCCTCCGCAATCCGCCCGGGTTGCGGAGGATGCTGGGTTCGATTCCCGCCTGAGGCAGGTCGATTTTATCAGTGTATTTTTTCTTGTCTTAAAATCAATTTTAATTTCATTTTGTTATTAAATTTGACTGTCATTGACAAAAGGTGCGCGTATGTATATTATCCTCTGTTATCGGTATCGGTGCGCGCTCTTACCAATGAGAGCTAAGCATCAATCAATACGTAACTCATGGGGTATATAAATTTATCTCTTTCTATTAACGGGTTTGCCTAATCATTAAGTGATCTATGCATAAAACTTTCTTTGAATAGTCAAAGTCATTATCGCTGATTATTAGTCATAAACAATTAAAGCACAAAATCTAAGCACAAAATATTCCTCGTGAATACAAAATATACTACGGGGAATCGCCGCAAGTCAGAATAGACGGTGTTGCCAGCAGTTGCTACAAAATATCATTCAAAGAAAGGGAATTCGACACAGAATAACTAATCAAAAATTCCATACTCTTTGCAATTCGTTACATACTCTTTTCAATTTGTAGTTGCAAAAAAATTTAAATGGTTTCAATTTTTTTTTAATTATTGTGAAATTTTGCCGCCCCCTCAAATGTGCCGCCCGGGGCGGACCGCCCCCCCCTGCCCCCCCTACGCTACGCCACTGCCTACAACTCGATGCCGTTTTGTTCTCACGCTAACAAATGCTAAATTTGAAATAGGAAATCATTTTGCCAGTCATCTGTTTCGGATCAACATGTAGCCTTGGGACTACGACAAATTTTATACGCACGCAGCAAGCAACAAAATAGCTTAATTTCAGTAAAAACGAAAAGCAAAAGAGGAAGGCACGTGGTTTAACCCAAACCGCTGAACCTAGAGACTTTATAAATTTCCTATTTCCGAAAATTTCCTAGGAAATTTATAAACTTGCGGATATTGTTATCTTCCGGTGACACGTAGATTCCTTATACAGTGTAGGCATCCACTAAGAAAAGATTTTGGAAATTCTACCCCTAAGGGGTAAAATAGGGGATGAATGTCCGTCAATTTTGAAGTTAGGATCTTAAACTTTTGTATTTAGGCTGACAATTGAAAAATAATTCTGTTTTAATTTCATTAAAATCCGATCAGCCGTTTTTACGTGATTAGGCGGGTCCTTAGCCTCACCAAGCGAGCAGCCTCGTGCGAGGCCCGCCGCACGTGGCAAATGGCAAATGTTCAGAACGTGCCTCGCGCGAGGCAGCTAGATAATATTACCGTGGCTATGTTTACGAGATATTTCATAAATAATCTAAATAAATATAACAAGGTAGAAGCATGGCCTTTTGTAACGAAAGTTCAGTCACTTAATCCCGTTTGTACGCCCATCTCCACATGTTTCAGTTACTTATAATTGCTTATCGTTTTCTGTTTAGTTAAAACATTCTCAACCAAGTTACCTTTCAAACAAAACAATACTAAATTAAAATCGGATCTTCCGTTTGAGAGGTACATTGTGCTACGATTGTCGCTTACAGATAAGCCGTATAGATACATTTTGCCTTTTACATACATACAAGATACGATTACGTTATTAATCCTACACGTAAAAAGTTTACAAACTGCAGTAACCCGACTACGGAAATTACGGACGCTAAAAAAAGAATGAAATCGCTTAAATAAAAAAATATTATTATTTCACAGAAATAATAATATTTTTTTATTTCTGTGGTTAAGATCGGGGTTTACGAGGTAATTGACCCTCCTATTGTTAAAGTTGTCAAATGTAGCCCATGTTACCCGAGCTATAAGTAATAATGAATCGATTGACACCTTATTCATATAAATCGGGTGAATAGTTTAGGTGCTACGGAGGAACATATGTAAATACAAACATACATACAAAGACTGCTAAAATCATAACCCTTCCTTTTGGCTTCACCGTAGTCGGTTAAAATATGTTTGAGCAGAGTCTTAGTTAGCATTAGGTTACACACAAAGCCACATCTGGTAATATTGGCCATGTAGTTCCTCAAAATAATGACAGGTTGCCAGTTTGTCCCCTACAGAAACCAAAAAAGTAACAAAATTTTAGTGAACTAATCTACAAAAACCAATTACTTACAAGGACAAATTTTACACTCTAACTCATCGCAGCAGTCCGGTAAAGTTTTCGTTTTGTATAAAATAAAAGAATACCTATCTACGTAATTGATCGGTAAAATTTTTTGACATGGCTTACTGCTTGTTTAAACTGTTATTTACCTCCCTAAAGAGGATATCTAGACGGCGAGCATCTCACGATAGGAGTCTCTACACCGATTAGAATCTCTAGGCGTTCGTGTCGGAAGAGATCTGCCAAATAGAATGCCACACCACACGCTTAAGGAAGCCGTGTGATGCCGGCAGAGTAGAATAGCATCACCCCATATCCTCCAATGGGTGTCATAGAAGTGCGACTAATGGACCAGCAAAGGGGTATTGGTCACCTTATATATACTCTAGCAATCCGCATTGGGCAAGTGTGGTGGACTACTGCCTTAACCTCCGATAACAAGGAGAGGCCCTGTGTCCCCGCAGTGGGTCGAATTATTAAGACTGTTATCATTATGATTGACTGATGTAACGTAGGACAAGATAACGCCGCTTGGTGTAAACAATAGAAAATAGGGGAAGAATGTTTGGCTTGTTCGACAAGAAGAGTTTTTAAAAATATCATGGAGGGAAAAGTAGAAGGACGGAGAGAGAGAGGAAGGCCAAGGTTTAGCTACACCAAACAAATTAAGAAGAAGGTTCGAATCGTACAAGGAGGTCAAAGAGATGGCAATGGAAAGGGATTGGAGGAATACTCATGATCATAGGCTCCACCGACAAGACCACTGTTCTTAAATGAAGACAGGGGTAACGTAGCAAAACGAACCTAGGTATCATTCCACATAAAAATATTTCTGCAGCCACGAATAAAATTGCGAGTGGCAATTGGCGGCAACGAAAACAAAATGTAAAAAACATGTGTTTGTTTATCAAAAGAGGATACGTTGGTGAGCAATCTAACTGGAGTGATGAGTTATTACGATATCAAAGAGACTTCGGTTTTCTGCGAAGCGTATTAGGTTCAGTTATTTCTGAGCCTTCGATTCACTCTTTTCGAAGAGCTTTAGCTTGTCCTTTGAACAATGTCGATGAATATGTATTAGTGTTGACATTGTTTTTGTTGTAATACACTAACATTGCTGAAAAGTACTCAATACCGCAGCGGGTGCTCAATGCATTTTATAGACGTCAATATTCAAATTCAATAACTCTCACATGAATATACCTATCTAGACACTTCAAAAATGTTAACTTTGAAAAACTGAGATTTTGCCTGGATTCTCCCTTGAATGTAATTTTTTTTAATTTGTTTTCTGCATTCTTTTTAATATGTACTTAAACATATATTTAAGAAAACATAAATAACAAATTTATTTTGTGATAATAGCATCGTTGGTAGCACAAAAGCACTCCTTTAAACATTTGTTTTACCGAAATCGCTAAAATTTTCCCAGCAGCACCAACAAATCACGCAATTCGTCGAAAAATCCAAAGATCGAGAGACTTTATAATACATTATAACTAGCTTTTACCCAAAAATTACGAATTTGCATACAAACTTTGCACTCTCTTTTCACCTTAGAGGGTGAATTTCGAAAAATCCTTTCTTATTGCACCCCTAGACTTCATAAGGAACCTACGTGCCAAATTTATATTAGATTAGCTTATGCCCGCTACTTCGTCCGCGTAGAATAGTTACTTCGGGCAGCATTTAAATTTTCTTATTATTTCTTCTAACCCAAGTGCCTTAAACCTACAAATTTTCATAGATTTTAATTAAAAATGACGAATTTCCATACAAACGTTCATCCCCTATTTTACCCCCTTAGGGATTGAATTTCCAAAAATCAGTACTAACTTGTCACTCCCTTAGAGGGTGAATTTCCAAAAATACTTTCTTAGTGCATACCTCGGCCTCATATGATATGTCAGTCAGTCAGTATTCATTTTTATATGTATAGATAATCGTGAGCCTGCGATAATTATCTATCCACGCCATCTTAGTCACATTTACCCCATAACCCATAACCACACTTTCCTAATAAATAGACCATGCTGCACTGAAAATGTCCTTCATATATTAAGAAAATTTAACATTATTATCGTCTCATTCTCAAAGGGTGGTAAACCCACACTATGGTGTGAATGGAAGCTATTCGTCCCTTATGAAAAGGGCCAAGGGGGTTAACACTTAATCGGAAAGTTCTTTATTAAGGGTAGAAAATATAGTACCTAGGTATAGTTATAGTTACAACATCGTTACTATCGTAGGTACTTAGCTGCATAAATTTTTAAATCAACAATTTTCAATAACATTTAAAATACACGTTCCCAACGGTCATGACATAAATAACATCTCTGTCTACTCGCCTACTCAATTACGTTAATGATTATAATTTAAATATAACACCAATTATATTACAACCTCGCAGCGTCCACATGATTTATTTGTTATTAAACATAATAACATTGTTTAAAGGGTGTTAATGCTGCTTCAACGGGTGATCAACTGTCAACGAGGTTACGGTGGATTTTTGCTAAAATATTCTCCCATTATTAAACCAGACTTTATTACATTGAAATAAAGTTGGTAATGCGACTTAGTACGAGACTAAAACGACAATCTCAGTTAATTGTTGCGTGTCAACTGAATAGACATATTAAGTGGAAAGATACACAAGGGAATTTATTATCTGTGTTTTTATTCCACTATTTTTTGTTGCAGGGTCGTGTATTTTCTTCGATAATAAAGGACTTCATCGCTACATATGCCAATCTTCGAGACTTTGAAAGAGAGTACAAGACCACAGAAGGCAGAAAAGCCTATGATACAACCCTAGCAAATATGAAGAGTAGATATCCTTATTATGTAAAGGAAATGCAGGGCATCGCTGAGGGAGCTAACGTCTCATTTTATCAGGTAGTTGCAATGATTTTATAACAGTTTTTAATTAAGCGTAATCGTATTGGAAAGCAAATGAGTAAAAGAAGACCAGAGTGGTGAGTGTAAGTTTTTTAGTATACAACGCACCGATTCTAGTTGCGTTAATAGCTCAATTTGTATAGGAAACGCGAACAGCGCCCCTAGCGGAGAGAAGCGCAAATCATGTTTCCCATACAAATTGAGCTCTTAACGCAACTAGAATCGGTGCGTTTTGTATACTAAAAAACTTACACTAAACACTGAATAGTAAAGAAGATTAGTAGTATCGGAAATTTTGGAAAAATATTCGTTAAATGTTGAAAATGTCTCTCTGATCTGAGATTAAGGCATAACTACGTTCCCTAAAAGTGTATAAGTTGCCAACAGTAGTTGTTATTATCAAAAAAAACTTTAATACGAATTGAGAACTTCCCCCTTTTTTGACGTCATTTGAAAAAGTAGTGGGGGAATTGAAACTATGCAATACCTACTTACTATTTAGTTTATTTCCCATCTGAAGATTCCGTCTCAGAATAAAATTTCTGATCTTAATTTCGTTTTTTAATCAGTTAAAATCTTAAGACTTAATTCTTACACACGGAGTAATTAAAATTTTCCACAGTTATTCTTGCTGCAAATGGATGATCTCATCGGAAACGTTAACGATAACCACATTCCAAGAGACGACACTGGCGGATGCAGTTCCATCGGGATCACAAATCCAGAAAATGTAAGGAATCGCTCAATGGAGATTTCAGGTTTAAGTAAAAATACACTTCCAAAAAACCCAATAGTTACAGACACAAAGCTGTAAAAAAGAACCTCAATTTAAATACATACCTACCTATACCTACTTGAACCCAACTTGAGTAAAATTGGATAAACAATGAATGTAAACAAACCACTGTAATTTTCTTATATGAGTGATGAGTAAGAAATTATTATTTCTGTGGTAAGAAAGGAAGTGAGTGAAAGGAACAAACCTATACATAATGACTTATGCATAATGACATTTGGTTTGTTTAAATTTAATTGAATTCGGCTCAAGGTAGGTAATACAATAATAAAGATAAGTTTAGATTTCTCTTTCTCTCTCTCTCTTTCTGACGACGCTAGACTAGAACACCTAATACCTACATACAACAATTAATCTGTCATTGATTTGACATTGCTGGTGATTATAAATAATGATGTTAGTAGAATAATTAGTCCTATCAAGATCAACGCTGATCAGACATAAAAACTAACAGTTGCAATTATTGTCACTTTCAGCGGGTATTTAACGTAGTTTACTAACATGCAAATAAAAAATAAAACGCATCTTAAGGCATCTAAAGGTGCCCTCGGTTCACCGTGTAAACCCCCCCATAACTTTTGCCCACATATTATAGTAGAGCTCAAAATCACGTTGACCGCCAGTAACTATCTAGCTCGACAAACTGTAAGTAAGTACCAATCCCGTCAACCGTTTTTCTTTAAAATTTTATCGTTTTTTAATGATAGGAGTGTTTATGAAATATTTTAAATACCTACTTAGGTACCTACTCAAGTATTATCGAGAAACTAAAATTTATTTTTAAGAAAACCTATAGCAGATTTTTTGGCGGTAATTAATGTTGATGAAGTGATGTTTAAAAAAACGCTTAAATTACACTACACTTAATGATATCAAACGATCGTGAAGAATTTAACACTACTCGGATTAATAGGTAAAGATATAGCCGGCAGTATATTAGGTATTAAGAATGGACACAACGAAATGCGACGTAAGTAGGTAGTAAGTAAGTAACGCGTGAAAATTCCCATCTCAAAGGTAGGTATTCATATCTATTTATTCATTATTTGATGGGCAATTGAGTGGAATAAGCCAGCGGTAAGATGGGCTCCGAAGGTGTCGGTTGTTATAAATTACATACCGAATAATTCCAAATATTTTACACAATAAAAAGGCATTCATTTCATTCGGAGAATCATTTCTATTCACTAAACGCAACAAGTACCTATACCTACGGTCCAACTGATGGCAAGCGATTATTTACCTAGTAAAATATCAATTGAACTAGCATCCGCCCGCGATTTCGTCCGCGTGGACATTTTAACCCCTTAGGGGTAGAATTTCCAAAAATCCTTCCTTAGCGGATGCCTACGTCATAACATCTACCTGCATGCCAAATTTCAGCCCGATCCGTCCACTGGTTTGGGCTGTGCGTTGATAGATCACTATGTCAGTCAGTCAGTCACCTTTGAGTTTTAAATATTTAGATTATATTGAGAACATAAAGTCCCACTATGATTAAGATTCATCAAACAACTTTAGAATAAGTTCTGGCAACAACAACGATACAGGAGGTGGAAGTAACAGCGGTTACATAGGTATACCTGGTATATGTGTTCGCAGGGTATACCTAAATAAAATAGTTTTGCAATCACTATTATGAACTAAATTTTAACACAAACAAAATCCTCAAAGCCGCTATAGACTGCATACAAGCACTTCTATATAGAATCAATTGCCTAGATGCATTTATATAATTTTATTTTACAGTCGTTGCTGGGACACACTGAAGATGCGTTCAGTGAAACCCTCAATCACTTCTACATTATGTCAGCACATATAATACCAACACCAGAAGATAAAGAACAAGGGGTAAGTTGAGAAAAAAATGATTTGTCTTAAGCCTAATATTAACACTGAAGCGTAAAGGCTCTATCCAGTGACAGAAAAGACTCAAGCCTTTTAGCCTTTTTTAAGACTCGCCGATTTCTATGATGACAATAACCTAAATAGCTCGTAAGCCCTCGAGGCTAGTTAAAATTATGGGTTTTGGCTCGAGAAGCATGATACCTAAATTTTTTTTGTGTTTAAACAAAAAATTTTAAGGTACTAAGCGCTCTTAAAAAAAGGTTTAACTATCATTCAATAGCTCTAAATTTATGGCTAAAAGGCTTGAGCCTTTCCGATCACTACCTATACTTAATTACGGGATTAGTATAGAATTTATCGAGAACATATCTCTATTCTAATCCCGTTCTGAAGTCAGCTAAATATCAAACCTTTAGTAGCGGGAAAAGACTAGACAAACAAAATGTGGGTATTTCAATATCTTGACTCATTTGAGAGCACGATTTATTTACTTCAGAAGCAAGTCCCTGTACTTTCCGGTCACGAATAGTACCTCTTTTCACCCCGTGGGTGTCGTGAAAGTCGACTAAGAGAGTTTCTGAATCCCGTGCAAACCAGATCGCCATGTGCTCTCGGTCATGATTCTTCAAGAAAGTCGTCAGATGATGGATTGGCACTCTCACCACAAAAGAACTTTGTGGCGAGTCTCCAATATCTCGACTCTCAGCTTCCAGGCTATCTTATTTCTGACGTAGTCTACGATCTCCTCCACCTTAGTAGACAAGTCCAAACGTGACAAATACAGCTGCGTCGTTCGAACTTCAGGACGCAGTTGTCCCCAGTCGGTGCGGTTCCGCAATGGTTGCGGATGACACGCTTCTTTTTTCTCCTCTCCACCTCAGTGAAGCAATCCTCATCGCACTTATTCTCCTCCTAATGAAAAAGGGATGGCTCCTTTTTGCTAACAGTATACCTACCTATGTATAATACCAGCTTTATAAAACTATATCAGTATGGTAAGATATAGCGACCCCGAATATATAAGAACCAAAGTAGGAAGTAGAAGATTTACTTCTGAGCCAAATCTAATATCACCCTTTTCTAGGCCGTAGAAGAACGCTTTGCATCCCTATGCTACGCTGGACATCTACCTGGATACACCATGGGCTACAATGAAAATGGACTGGTATTCTCAATCAACACCCTCAGTCCATTGGTCTTGAAGCCTGGTAACACCCGTAAGTAAAGCCCGAAGTATTGTTTATTTACTTATTGCAACAAAAACAGATAGTTACCACAAATAAATTAAATTGAGAGTTCCTTATCTAGGTACTACACTTAAATGGTATTAACAAAAGTTTATAAATAAGTTTTAAATGTTATTGACAGCATGACAAATCATGAAGACATTAAAGCAGAGCGAAGGAAAGAAATATAATTGGATTGTAATGCAACTCGGCATAAATTTTTACTTTGTCGAATTGCGTAGCATACAGAAAGTCTTGTAATCGCCAAAAAATTTGACCTCGAGATTTTGACGGATTTACACGTTATGGACCTCCCTGAGTCCAAAAATACAGTTTTTGGAATTATGTTTGTGTGTGTGTGACTGTGTGTTAGCACGATAACTCGAGTATGCTTTAAAACTTATTGTAACCAAATTTAACATGCCTGTATGTGTATGACATCAAAATATAAGGTTTCTATCAACTTTTGAGTCGTTTCCCGGTATACGAGAAAGTAAAGGGGTGAACACTCCCGATTTTTGAAAATTTATTAGACTTCTTAGAGGTCTCAAAGGCAAGATACGATAAAATGGAGAAAATAAGTATTATTTTGTGGACTAGACGAGTACCTATGTTAGAAACTCTTCCGTACTTTGGATAAAAAAATACTTTAGATTTAGGAGTTTAGACTGTGTTGAAATTGCTATTTATCTACCCGAAGGATGGCTGAAAGATTTTATAAATCGAATACCAAAGAACAGTAGTGCGAATCCTTTATCATCATATTCGACCCACTGCTGGGACACAAGGCCCTCTCCTTGTCATTGAAGGAGGTTTATGCAGTACTTAGTCCACCACGCTTGCCCAATGCGGATTGGTGGACGGAGTATGAGGGTATAAAAGGTGCTCAATACCCCCATGCTCGTATTTAGTAACTACCTATATACTATATTGCAGGTCTATAGTAACTATATTATTAAAATATATTTACTATAGACCTGTACCTATAATGAATTATGACCTAAAGATTGAAATCAATAAGTAAGAGCTTTTACGTTGGAGCATAGTACCCATTACTTTATCTGTGGTTGGAGTAAATGCGTTTGAAATGAATTACCTTAATTTTATGTGTTCCTGTAATAATTAACAAAACATACAAAATGTATCTTTTCCCAGCACGAACATTTATCACTAGAGCTTTACTTGGCGCTAAGAGCTTCTACGACGCTGAGAGAATCCTACTTGACGAAGGTTTGGGTATTGGCAATGGTTTCTCAGTGAACATGATTTGGACTGACTCTTGGGGATCTCGGCAGCTTTACAACGTCGAAGTAGCCCCGGATCTAAGACATAACAAGTCCATCTTGAACATTCATAAATACGACAAGGAGCCATTGGTACATTGCAACAGGTAAATTACTACAAGCTTTTATATGGTAAGTATGTGCACAACTTATGCCTCGTGAATGGATGGCACCTTTGACTACCATAAGTGTACGAGTTGTTACCTAAATAAAATGAATAAAGAAATTTTGTCTAAGTTTATTCTTACCAGATTTTGACAAATGTGATTGAGATAAGGTCGGAAAACCATTTGTTTTTCTTTAGGAATCTTATGAAGGATCATACTGATCCTACCTACTTGATCATACGGATTCTTTTGCTAAAAAAAAGCAAGAAAAAACTCAGACCAATACTTAAAAAGCTTGATTGGTTTGTGGAATAAAATTAGTTGCAATAACGTATTATCGTACTGTATTCATCAGAGACACACTCTCGACCCAGACGATATCAAACCAATCCACGCTGGGAATATCTTATCATTTAGATGTAAGGCATAATGTAAGACCTACATGTAAGGCCTCAATAGGACTTACTTAGAGGCTAGTCACAATAGATCTTTAGGTCGCAGTGACGCAATAAACCCCGAATTAAATAATAAAAATGTTCAATATAGGTACAGCTAGTTCGTATAGTAGCCTAGAATAATCTGTGCTATCATCTATCTAATCATGCGTAAAAAGTCCTTCATTTTCCATTCCAACGAGAATTATTATCTTCACAAGTTATAGGGAGTTGGAGAATGAATAATTTCCACTAGTCTTTGAGACCACCTTTGTAGTTGGATGTAAAGAGATGATTCTCTTATTATTGAACTGGTTTATCATGTCTCGAGGCTTCTTAATATAGATACCTACCTTTACCTACCTCGTCGTTTATCCGTCCGCGGAATATTCAGAAACACTCGGTTGCACCTTAATTGTTAGTAAGTATTCAATGAAGTATATTTCTTCCAGGTATCAGAGAGCCAACGTCACAGAAGTTATAGGACCCATCATAGACAGTAGCGCCGCTCGGTTGGAAGCAATCCACGCGCACCCTCCACCGAAAAATAGGAAGGACATTGAAGATATTCTGTCTGACCAAACCGGCAAGGATTTCACCGTATTCCAGGATAGAGTGGAAATGGTTATCAAAACTATTGCTGCAGGTAATATTTTCCAAGCAATTGTGTAGCACTATTAAAACCTAATAGGTATAGGTATCTATATCGAACCTCGAATAAGAGATTTGTGGTAGATTCATTAACTGTTTTATTTAGGCCAATAATTAATAGGTAATATTGTTGTGCGCTTGGCGCTTTAATCCTAAACAACGGCGGCTGCGTAGATGAAGTGATACGACGTATGGCCATAACCAGAACTGCGATGGAAAAGTTAAGGAAGGTGTGGAGGAATCGCAACATTACCAAAGCCACCAAGGTCAGGCTTGTGCGAACACTTGTATTCCCCATTTTTCTTTACGCAGCGGAGAGGTGGACAATGCGCGAGTTGGAAAAGGGTAAGATAGATGCTCTGGAGATGTGGTGCTGGAGGAAGATGCTCGGGATATCGTGGACGGAATTCCGCACCAACGTGTCAATTCTTCAGGAGCTCGGCATCACGCAGCGTCTGTCGGCCATAGTAAAGTCGCGCATACTGCAGTACTTTGGACACGTCTCTAGGCGAGATGACAACTCCATAGAGCGGTTGGTGATACAAGGGAAGGTGGAGGGAACCAGATCGCGCTGCAGGTCGCCTATGCGCTGGACTGACCAGGTAAAATCCGCAGTGGGTAGCCGCGTGTCTGAGTGCGCCAGACAGTCTGCCAACAGAGAGAGATGGCGGGAGATCGTGCGGAGAGCTGTGTCTGCCTCTACCACCGACGTGAACGCCTCAACGTGACCACGACCGCTCTGCCAAGAGCGAAACGACAGAGAAGAAGAAGAAGAAGAATATTGTTGTATTGTTTATTTGTTCTTTATTTATTAGATATCCATGACACAAGTTCTTGATACTTAATTTGGTGTAGATAATATTGGTGTCAACGTTGAAAAATAAATAGGGCAGTTTCAGATTAGCGTTTTTTCTGCGCGTACATACGGTCGTTTCAACAAACGCGCTTACACGCAGACTCGCGTAGTACACGTGCTTATTCCGACGTAATCGCTCGAACGGGTAGTGTGAGTCAGTAACTATGAAGCTATAGGTAGATTATACCACAGATAATAAATATACTAGTATTATACCGTAGACAGAGAAGTGTATCTCTGTCTACGCATTAAACGAACTTATAAGCGCCCTGTATACTGGGTGTAAAAGACATGAACAGTCAAACGAAAACCACGTATTCTATACATCAAAATAAGACATATTTCAAAAAAAATATTGCTGGGAAATTATTTTTATTTTTTGGTGTTACAAAAAATTGCAAATTGTACCGCGCAATGTAAAGGGCTCAACTCGCACGCAACTCGAAAAACCGCGATAATTTTGCTTGACGGCGGCGGCCCCGTTCGTTAGTGTGCGTGCGCATCGAGTGAGCTACATTGAACGCTAACGTTTTGAAGCCATTTTTTGTTATGAAATACTAAAAAAAATGATAATGTTTCTTTGGACAATAATTAAGAAATAACGTATAGAATACGTTTTCATAAAAAAATGAAAAAAAAAATTATGACTTTGACCTTCAATAAAATCGTAACTATCAATTTCCCAGGTATAGTCTAAAGGAAGAAAAATGTTATGACGGTGAGCAGAATATATGGTTCTCGTTTGATTGCTCATGTCTTTTACACCCTGTATTTAACTCTATTAGCGCGTCAATGCTCGTAAGAGTTGCAAAAACGAGCTTAATCTCGAGTATAAAACGCTAACCTCACGCTAACATCCTATTAATTAAGGTCTTTTCTGTCTTTTTTTTTCACTAATTTTGTTTTTTTTTCAATAAAGTGCGTGAATAGGTAAATACGAACCTAAGTGGGTAGGTAGTTCAAAATGAAATTATAGGTAGGTATGTTTATGTAATGAGATCAATATTTTTTTTTGTAATTTAGATCCTTTGTCTAAGCCGAGACATTCGCCCGTCTCGATGATACACACAGCGCCATCTCTTAGTAACAGGTCTAAGTAAATGAATCTACTAACAAAAATTAAATTCCTCAATAAACCAAAATGGGTGGGAATAGTTTGAAATAAGTAAAGCAAATTCCTTTTATTAATTTTATCATGTGGCAGGCACAGGCAGCACTAATTTTAGCATTTCATAAAAAGTACTAGGTACCTATTAGATAGTTGTCATTTGAAGTAGGTACCTAGCTTGCTAGTACCTATCTACTTACGTGGGTAATTCTTTTAATCAAATTCCACTTTCCTGATATTTTCCTACTTAGCGAAGTTGAATTGAAAATAGATACCTTACCCATTTAGATATAATCTGCGAACACATTATTGTTCGCAGGATATAATGGAGGTACTACCTACCTACGCAATATATTCGCAATATTCGTAATCTATTAGGTTGGGGAAAAAGTCTTTTCGCATTATAGTATGTATAAACTTGTAATAAAATCTCTTTGGCTATACTATTTGTATCTGGCTGGTTTTGGTATCATTGAAAGTTTAAATTTTAAAGAACATAATTCCAAATTCAAATTAGGAAAATGTGTGATTTTCATTTGTTTTTCGTATCGCCAAGATGAGTGAATCTAATGAAGAAATTCGATACATTTTAAAATTTTACTACAAAAAAGGTGAAAATGCAACGCAAGCCGCGAAAAAAATTTGCGATGTTTATGGACCTAGTGTAGTGTCTGTGAGAGTAGCACAAATTTGGTTTAAGCGTTTTCAATCCGGAAATTTTGATGTCAAAGATGCACGTCGCTCTGGTCGACCTATTACAGATAAAATGGATGCCATTTTTGAAAAAGTGGAGCAAGATCGGCATGTCAGTAGTTACGACGTAGCTGAAGAACTGGGAATTGACCACAAAACAGTTTTGGCGCATTTGAAAAAAACTGCGTACACAAAAAAGCTCGACATTGGTACCTCACGAGTTCACTGAAAGAAACCTAATGAACCGTGTACTCATTTGTGATTCTTTATTACGACGTAATGAAACCGAACCATTTTTGAAGAAGCTGATAACTGGTGATGAAAAGTGGATCACGTACGACAAGAACGTGCGAAAAAAGTCGTAGTCAAAGGCCGGTCAGGCTTCACAGACTGTGGCGAAACCCGGGTTAACTCGCAACAAGGTGATGCTGTGTGTGTGGTGGGATTGGAAGGGCATTATTCATTATGAGCTGTTACCACCAGGCAGGACCATCGATTCTGAACTCTACTGCGAACAACTGATAAGATTAAAGCAAGAAGTTAAGAGAAAGCGGCCGGAATTAATCAACAGAAGGGGTGTGGTTTTTCATCATGATAACGCTAGACCTCACACATCTTTAGCCACTCAGCAAAAATTAAGAGAGTTTGGCTGAGAGGTGTTAATGCATCCGCCGTATAGTCCTGACCTTGCACCTTCAGATTCCCACCTGTTTCGGTCTCTTCAGAATTCTTTAGGCGGTGTCAGGTTAACATCACGAGAGGACTGCCAAAACCACTTGTCGCGGTATTTTGACCAGAAGTCCCAAAATTTCTACAGCAATGGGATCATGTCCCTACCTACAAGATGGCAAAAAGTTATCGAACAAAATGGTACCTTCATACTTTAGTTAAATGTAAATAAACTATATTAAAAAATGTTTTAAATTTTCTTAAAAAATGCGAAGAAACTTTTTCCCCAACCTATTATATAAGCGGGTCGACCCATTTAGATATAATCTGCGAACACATTATTGTTCGCAGGATATAATGGAGGTACTACCTACCTACGCAATATATTCGCAATATTCGTAATCTATATAAGCGGGTCGCCTGGGTAGGTAGGTAGGTAGGCATTTGTCTTGAGTATAAAATATTAGTCCATCATCTTAACCAATATCTAGATTATTCTAGATGGAAATAGGTCACGCTCGCGTTTATTTTAGATCAATAAATGGAAATGTAATTCGAAAGCTCTCAGGAGAATTATTCAATTTATTAGAAATGAATAAGTAATGTAGATTTACCTGCTGCGCTTGAAAATCTTGCAATAATCGGTTTGACGTAGATTAGTGCGCATTAAAATTATCCTACTAATATGAACATGAAAATTTGTATGGGTTTATATTTGTCTGACGCGAGGGTCTTGGTGGTCCTCTAGCATGCAGGGCGGACTTCCAGTTTCAATTGACGTAATAAATGAATGGCGCCAATGTTGCTAGGAGACGGTGTCTCCAAAGGTGTGCCACTGATCGTCTAGAAAGGTTACCTCTAAGGGCTCGAAAGCACAAATACCTGATTTTAAAAGTATATTTCATTTGTTACAGGCGTTTTCGACCTTGACAAACGAACATGGAGTATCTACATCAACAAACCGAACATATCGGAGCCCGTGGCCGTCCTGCCCATCAGATTCTCAATGATTGACAATGTACACTGAAAATTTAAAGAATTAAATAGGTAGTTTTATTAGTTGCTTAAGTTCTCCATATCCATAAAGGAATGATCTATAGGTACCTAAGTGTGTGACGTGAAAAACAATTAAAATCTATGTAAATCTAATAAAAATAATTAATGTTTCAAATGTTGATTATGTTATTGCACCAGATTCCTCATTCACTTAGTATCAGTTAGGTAAGGAAACGTGGAAATTAAATTCTTCCTATTACGAGAAGACAAAGGGATCTAGGGCATCCAGCCATATCTTCAGTTTTTATTTAGGTTTTTATCTTCTTTTTTGATTTTTAAATAGGGAGTGTCACACATTTTAGTGCATCTGCGGGGTGTTTGGCAAGAAATGCATGGTAACAGACCTCATGATGGCGACTTACCCTAAAGATCGAAATTAGAGGTTACTTACATTATTATGACACTGTCGTGGTGGAGAGGTGAATATAGCTGCCTACACGTCTGACGGTCCGGGTTCAAATCCCAGGTAGCGGCAAATAAATGTGTGATGAACGCGAATATTTGTTGTCATGGTTGTTTATATATTTATTAAAGTTTATAAAAGTATCTAGCAAGATGCACGCGGCACTACTGGTTTGACTTTCTGTAAATCCACCAGTCGTATTGTAAGCAGCAAAAGTTAAGTAATTAATGTTATTGCTGGTCACTCTTTACGATTATTCCAATCCGTAGTCCAACATTCTGTCTCGTGCAGGCTGCACTGCGGTCGCCTGCAGCGGCTAACCGCGGTGTCGGTCTGCGGCCCATCTCGGACTTGTACCTCTACCTACCTTAAGGGGTAATCCTATTCGTAACCAGCAGTACCTATGTGCTTTTGTGTGGTCGACAATGCACTTAATTAGAGTTTGAAGTGATAATTATCATTGATAATTATCTGGATAATTATCAAGATAACCATAGGTTGATAATTATCTTAATAAGTAGGTATAATCGAAAATATTTGCCACTTGTTATTTGTCGCATTCAACGACTGCGTGTATCGGAACGCGCGACTTAACGTCAATATCAGGGATTCCCCGCGTTGTCGGGTTTACGTATTTAAACTGTCCCTTAATCATTATTTTCATTCATTTGTTTTGTGTGTGGCCGAAACAAAGAAATTGAGTTTTTTTTTTCATTCTTAGCGTAACTTGAGTTGTGTACAAAAATATCGAATAGATTGTTTCCTCAACATTACGTAATGCCATTATCGGATAATTACCACGATAATTATCAAAGGGCATATTTATCTTGATAATTTCAAACCCCGCACTTAATTATGACATGACATCAACAGACTGAAGTTTCAATAAACTTTACAATAATATATACATAAATACATACATACAATCATACTCATAATCTCAAAACGTGTTGAGCAGCAGAGCTATAGATAAAGCCAAATCTGGTAGTACCTACCTATTTTATTTTATTTATGGGCCATACATTACCCCAAAATAGTGACAGGTGGCAAACCTGTAGGCCACCTCTCGTGAAAAAATTTAAGACAGTAAAAGTTGACCTTGAAACTTCTTATTTTCTATTTGTCTCATTTTATCCACTAGAGCACGTGTCACGTGACCTTCTAATACGTCATACGTACTATCATTTACTTGCAATGACGTAGGAATTCTTTTACTTGTGGCGAGGCGTGAGTTAGAAAGAGATAGGTAGGAAACGGTAACATTGAACCGTTACTAAGATAAAGGTAATCAAAAAAAATCTTTACTTTTCTATTGGTAGTTTCGCTTCCAGTTTTACCTATAAATTTCTTGGAACTACTTAACGGCTACACAGAACTTAAGCGTATCGGTCACGTCCCCTTTCAGAACTTGTTCAGAGTAGATAACTCAGCAGCCCGAATAACCAACAACGTGTTACAACAATAATAGAAACATAAAATTGGTTTATAATATTTTGCTAGTTCTAAGGTGGATTGGAATTAGTTAACTAAAGAGACTAAAAACAGTTTTACGTCTAAATACATTATATTTACTTGAAGGAATATACTTTCATACAGTTAATACAATATTAACTTATCATTATCACTGATAAAAATTTGTAAAAATCTAAATATCTATTATAGGTACCTATTTAATTTAAACACTCAATACATATCTATGCAGTGGATATACTATACACTTAGGACCTATAGATATACTATCAGACACAGGTAGTATTGTTTAAAACAATGTATTACAAGTGCCTACATAAGCCGAAATACGAGCTATCAAGCTAATAGAATACTAAACCCAGATAAAATCACAGTAAAGCCAATGACATATTTGCTATCTTTTCTCTGGTGAATGAAAGTCAGTTTAATAAAAACTAAGTTGTACCTCGGGTTAGAATTCCATTCACTCGATCTTAGATAGAATCTGAAATTTTAATTTATTTTCAATAGGTACTATATTACAATTTTATAAAACAATTTAAGGACCACTTTTTTGCATACCACCTATAAATAGGCAATAATATGGCATATACCTACAGTCGATTAAACACCAAAGTATATGTTCCAAAGGATATGTTCGGGTTTATCACACCAACATTTGTTCCAGGATTCCAACCCCGAACCACTTGTTGCATAGGCAGCATTACTAACCACTTCACCAAGACGGTGGGCCTTCTTCTGTACAATTTTCTTTTGTTTATACAAATAAAAAATGCAAATAAGATCGTGTTTAGTAATATTTTATTTTTAAATAATAATTATTTACATAAATAGGTACAACTCGCGTACTATTTTTAATAGTTTTAAAATTAAGCAATGGCTAAGAGAAAGGTAATCAAATAAACCCAATATATTGATAGTTAATTCGATAGACGCAGATTACAACTATAGGTACATACATTAGAATTAGATGTGATATATATACAATATGTGAAAACATAACCTATACCATAACATCAGATCATAAAGAATTTAAGTTTGTTTAATAAATCTCACATAAATGCGTGCTTGCTTGAGAGCGGAAAGAAGTAGACAGATACGGTTTCGGTCATAGATATAGGAAACTGTAGATCGGCAATGTGAATGAGAAAGAGCATACTAACGCGTATATTAGAGAGAGATAGATAGACGAGACCATTTCACGTAGACTCAGGAGGCCTAAGTCGACCTGTCAGTGTCACGTTGAAAAGACAGCAACTGTCAGACTGCAGTACTATTTTTTGTGCACACATGCGCATTACTCTCACTCATTGCCAATCTATAAACGCCAGTAATTGTAAATCTATGGTTTCGGAGCACATAGCAATATAATGTCTGTCTTACTATCAAAAAAGGGAGTTTCTTCATTGGCTAGCCCGGCCCGACGCCGACATCAATTAACGCATTTTAATTCTATGAAATCATACGCTGTCTCATGGGCACATAGAATAAGGGCCTGCGTTTACCGACGGCCCAGCACGGTACGGAATGGCAAGGGATTTTTTAGTGGACAAATGGTTTTCAACCTTATTTATATGAAATAAGCATTCATATTATTTTATTTTACACGAAAAGGTTGAAATATCCCGAAGTCCCGGCGTCCTTCGGCACGTGAGACGCACACTTTACTTCCGTGTTGTTACAGGAAAGTTAGTGCTAAGTACATAATAAAATAAGATTCAATCTAGCCCCACAGTCTACATAGTTCTTACATTCTACAAGTAACAACATGGCACATCAAAGGAATTTTTCGTTGACAAATGATTTTGGACCTTATTTAAGTGAATTTTGTGTATTTTTAGCACTGACATTCTTTTATGTTAACAAGAATAGGTTATTTAATTAATGGCAATTAGTCGTTTTATTACAGTAACAACCATTCTGCCAATCTCAATCTCAAGTTTGAAAAAACCTCTTTATTTGCTAATGTTGTTTGCATTAAAATATGGGCGTATCACATTTTAATGCATCTAGGGAGTTGTTGGAAAGTAATGCATGGCAGTTACACCATAAAACCTTTATTTCAATGATTCCTCATAGTGAGCTTATGCAACGAAGCGACACCACTTTCACTGCACAAAATCCACTCCGGAGCAATTATGAATTATCAAAATAAAGATCGACGTCTAGACGCCATAGTTTCCCACCAAACACTCTGTCGGTGACGATGCCGATTCCGATTCGGGCCGGCCAATGAAGAAACGCACATTAGCCCCCCATCCACTTACCACCACACATAACCACACACGCGTTAATTCAGTCGGAATGTCCAATCTATATGGAATAAATTCTGGTGAATGGGCAAAGCGGGAAAGAATGACGGTATTAAAATCTTTTGGTACATTCCGTCGCGCCTGCACGATGTGACAACGTTGACTTGGGTATAAAGTCCCAGAAAAGTATGTAGAAATGATATTAGTTAGTGGCCGTTGATTTTTTACATATTTATCTCTATGATGATTCCTTACAGTTTATCGATGAGGATTGAGGACAAGTCATACGAAATAAACACTAGTTGATGGGGGGGCTTTTGTCTCGACACAGCGCGTGATTTGAGTGAGGTTTATTCAATACGTACAGTACAGTCACGAGCAATAATAATAAAATTAAAACCCCTGTTAAACCTTCACCTAGGTCTGAAGTCCTAGGCACAGCTCCTGACCCCCCTCCCTATAATACTATGGACCCGGCACCCCGGACAATCCGTCAAATGCAAAGAGTATTGTCTCTATCCACTTTTGACATTCCACCATCTTTGTTTCCACTATCAATAATAGGCCCTACAGACTCACGCGAGAAGTCTCGCCGAGACTTGACCCGAGAAACGAGATGGTATCTACACTCACGCGAACTTCTCACTTGCGCTATCATTATGCGAAATGGACGACTTTGACAGTGCAGCAGCTTTGGTATTGTGTGCATTAGAGCACTACAATCTTGTGAATGTTAGAATCAAAAATAATATTATGAAAAAGGTAATGGCGGATGACACAAATTCATGGAAATAGAACAAGGTTTGTGAATCTTATTTCAAACCAATCAACACGTCGCGTCGCACTGAAACTGAATGAGAATGTGATACGCTTCTCTTTTCTCGCCTGAGAAACCCTTTGAAGCGGGCCAAAAAAACCGACACCGAGCGGAGAACAGGCGAGCGCGAAAACGAGAAGGCGAGAAACTAATCAGATTCACGCTTCGCGGGGGTTCTCGGCGTGAGTCTGGAGGGCGCATAAGAATTACTGTCACGTTAGTATTTAATATTGCTCGTACTTTACATTTGGTTAATTAAAATATAATATTGCTCAACAGTTTAGACACTTCGATTGCTTGTAAGTCTCTATAATAGAAATATTAAATTAAATTACAGTGGCTTGAGTGTGAATTATCTAACAAAAACTACAATACAAGCTGCACACTTAAACACTACTTAATTCAATCACACCAATATTGGAAGTTTCATAAACAACAGTTCTATGGAGCTTCACCTCAAACCAAACATTTATAGCCAGTGAAAACAATGAGCAATGATACTAGAACTGGCTTGTTGCTACAATACCAAATGGTTGTATGGTTGTTTGATATGATGAATATCGTAAGTTACTTTAATTATTTTTAATCAATATGCTTAGGCAAGTGGAAATGTGGCAATTGTGGCAAATTATGATGTTTGACATGTCGTTTTGTGGATTTTTGACAGTGACAGTTTATGCCCACCTACTGTATCAAATCAGTTACCAGTTTCATACATTTTATTCTAATGGAAAAGCGTTAGATGGAATATATTGATCACTTGTCTACACATTCTGTTTACAATGCAACTTGCACACAATGATGGTCCAATAGAATGACTTTGCAAGCAATCATATATTACTTCCACACCTGACCAGAAAGTGGCATTTTCCGCATGCTACGCGTATGGAAAAACTCACTTCTTGGTGAGGGGGTGACATAAAATTTTGTCTTCTGGCAAACTCGGTAAACTTTGGGCAATAAAAAAGAAAGTCTGGAATGTGTCATAATAAGACTGTGATCTACTGATATATTTTTTTTAACAATAAATTGTATAGTAGTCTCGCAACATAAGTTATTACAATTTACATTCTCTAATCAAGGTTGTTTGTTATGTCAACTATGCAGTAGTATTATTTCAATACAAAACTCACACTCAAGACACAGGTTTCTTTCAGTTAACCACAGGAACTGCAGCCGCCCATTGGGGGTGGGGGGGGTCCAGAACTTGATGGGCCAAAGCCACCAAATTTCCTCGATGGTGGTTTAGGAGGTCTGAAATGTGAAAATTTAATAATATATTAATACTGCATTTTTACATTTACGATGTTTAATGCTAGAGAAATCTTGAATTTAGTGGAGTGATTTTATCTCTCTGAGTGCACAAGTCATCGTAGGAGCTCAGTATCAGCACTAAGGCAGACAGGAACACTGTGCAGGCGTTAGTAGAGATGAAACGGTTATCCGGTAACTATCCGGTATCCGGATACCGGATATTAAAAATCTACGACAATTTCCTATAATAAAATGCAATACATTCATCTTTGTGAGGTAAATATCTATAAAATGGCTTATAATAATGACGACTTTTATTTAAAGTCGAAAAAGTTACAAAAAAGCTGTTTAAGAAACCAATATTTTCGTCTCACATATTCCCTCTAATGATAAATACATAAAAAGTAAATATGTAAACTAAAAAAATTTGTAAAAACAGCGAAACCGCCCGAATTGATCTGATTGCGTTTGCGGCGTTAAACTCGTCACGACATGCAACAACACAATGGGTCAAATATCCGGCCTTCCGGCCTCGCAGCTCGCCGGTTATCCGGTATTTGGCTTAACAACTATCAGTTTCATCTCTAATAAGTAGACATCCCTCATTAATAAATTTTTAAGAAATTTGGAAAGCGAAACTCTACACTAATAGATTCAAAAACAAACATTATTATAAAATTAACTACAGATTATTAATAAAAATGTCCAGTAACATATTCTAAGCAAGGAGATCTTAACAAGATAGGCAGGTACTTACCCACTGCCAGGTGGCCGGTAATCTGTCACATATTTATCACCATGCTTTGAATAATTTGGGTTTATTAATGTCTGAAATCTGCAGAAGAAATGTAATATTACTTATATATTACTAAAATGCAATATTATAAATTACTAAAGTTAACAAAATTTTACAAATTATAATGATTGTTAGTTTGTTACTGATTTCTATCTGCATTGAATATTTACTGGTGTGCAATAAAGAATATTCTATCTATCAATCTATTATTTCAATAAACAACAGTGCTTTCATGGAAAATAAATTTACTAGCTATAGAGTAAAGCTACATATTTAAACTCTGAACTACCCAATAATTAGCAAAAACACTAAAATAAGTAAAGTAAAATGACACTAAGACTTAGTTTTGGTATTTAATTATTGATTGAATAAGAAAAGCACTAATGGACATTATTTACGAAATTATACATTAGTACAACTGTACTAGACAATATTTGCATTTGCAATGACTAGGAAATAATATTTGAATCACCACAATATGTATGTATGTGTAATAAGTATACCTGCTATATTACCATGATGGTTACATTCAATGTAGTTACCTATATGGTAGAAAAACTGTCCTAAGTTAGCAGTGGCATAGCGTGCCCTGTATCAAAATTAGTTGGGGGGGCCCAAATGAAGGGTAAAGATTTCTCAGAAACGAAACAAAAATGGTTATAAGTTGTCACTTATAATCAATAATGGCCGTGTGATGACAGCAGAATGGAATAGCATCACCCCATATTCTCCAGTGGGGTTGTAGAAGGCAACAAATAGATAAAGAAAAAGGTATTGATCACTAATACTCTCTCCACAAATCCGCATTGGGAAAGCATATTGGACTACTGCCACAACCTCCTTCGATATCAAGGAGAGGCCTTGGGTCCCAGCAGTGGGATTTTTCCGGGAAGGAAAAAATCAAGTGACACTGTGGATCACATTTTACTATTTTTTGCTAAACATGTAAGGGGCCTCTGTGCCAGCCCGAGGGCCTCATATCATTGATACGGATGATACAGAGGTAGCTAAGCACCTGTAAGTTAGTAACAAGACAATGTCGTATGGAAAGAAAAACTGATTACAACAACATTTCAGGGGCTACTTAAATACCCCAGACTGTTACTGTGCACACTGCTTTATAGCTAATAATTTCTACTTTGGGGCCATTCATTTATCACATGAGACGATTTTTGGAGGTTTCTCATGCTTATGAATAAATTATGAAATTGTGTAAATTTGTTTATGTGTTATTCTGTGCTAACATTTATCGTTCAAATGATTATGGAGATGCTTTACCCCAGTCAATACTTACAAGAGATATACAAAATTAAAAATTCCCCATAGCCACTTCAATGGTCTGAATGGTGCACTCTTCGAAACTGTCCCATCTGTAAACGTTATGATGCAAAATTTTAGATAGGTACTGACCTTAGATTAGAGCAAAAATACTGACCGTAGTACAATATCAACATAGAATAATTATTTTCAAGTTGCAAAAAAGTGAGATTTTTTTTTAATATTAACCTAAGGTAGGATAAAAAAAAATTGGTACAAATAATTAGACTGAGGTCATAACGCATTGATAACTATTTCCTGTAATCATTTCAAGATTCTAAACACTGACGTGGCCTCTGGGCTAAATACTGGTAAAATTAAAAAGAAATAGTACCTCCTGTTACGTATACCATCTTTTCAGATATAAATAAACTATGTACAGTTAAATTTCTCCTATATTAAATATAGGACACTATTTATTATATTCACTACCTAACAGAAAATTTAAATCTACACACGAAAGCAGCAAAAAAAGTTACAAACAGAGCGCACAGACTAAAGTCGAATTTTTAATAAGGGTGCGTTCAAAAACAATCTCAATTTACTCGGGGTAGAGTAAATGGTAGCTCACTATTGGTCGTTATGAAAAAGCGCTTTCACCATTGGTTAGTTTTGTTAAACTATAGTTAATTTACACCAATTAGAAAGCTTTCTTACGCTGTCTACTTGGCTTCACCTGGTTTTGGAACGCACTCTAAGACGAAGTAAACTGACAGCAGCTAATGTCACTTTGTGAAATAATGTTGCCATCTTCTATGTAATAGTGATGGGTTCAGTTTTCGTTCACTCTCAGGAATGAATGATGATATGAATGAGTACATTGTTAATCTTATCTTACTATACGAAAAAAAGAAACTATTTCTATTTTACTGTATAAAAGTAGGTCGATATCTGCTGGTATTTAATTATAATCACTTTTTTTACTACCTTCTTAAAAATAAGACAAATTCGGACGCGTCGGTCGCCATTTTGTCTGTGTCATGCGTCTTCTAAACTCTGGTCTGACTGCTCGAATATTTTCTCTGCGCATACGTGTTTACTTGTTGTTTTTGTTAAGTTTTTTTGGCTATAAATGCACCAGCGTGTAAACACGTCGCAAGCGCTTACCGCACGCTTCCTTTGATCTGTGTTAAGAAACCGACACTAGTCCAGAACGGCGCAAGCCAAGCCAACCACAGCCAAACACCCCTGGCACTTGTGGAGGCTTGCGAAGCCTCGGCAAGTGTGTAAATGTAGCATTAGAGCACTCGGTAATGGTAAATGTAGGTACCTACTGTACGCAGTCGTCGAAAAGTACGAAAACTCTTTCGTACCTACTTACATGGCACGACTAGGATTCGAACCCGGTACCCGATATCGGCAGCGCGGCGTTCTAACCACTCACTAGGCTACTTTGTACATTAATAATGTTCTCTTAGATTTGCGCGAGCACTACACATTATAAATAAAATTATTGCCCGACGTTTCGTAACACTTCAGCGTCCGTGGTCACGGGTTGACCGTCATCCCGTGACCACGAACGCTGAAAAGTTACGAAACGTTGGGCAATAATAACTGTTGAAAATAGTAGCAACACTTAATTTTTTTGTTATAATTTTTTTTAAACTATGGCAACCCTCCTTCTCTTCTGTCAAGGCTATCATTCCATTAAAGTGTATTTTTGTATCGTCTTTTTATAATAAAATCCTAAAATAGGAAATCAACACTCTTTTATTAAAATAACCCAAAAGGTTATGGGCCCAGGCTCGTTTGCGGAAAATAAAAGAGTTGTTGAAAAAGAAAAGTGCGTACTGGCGGAGATATTTCTCGATAAAAGTTTGAAGAAGCCATGGAGATTACAAATGCCGGCGCATGTGGCCTCGTCTTACTGGAAGGCGAAGGAAATTGGAGAAATTGGAAGTTTCAATTGAGAGTGATATTGAAATCTCAGAACCTATATGAAATAGTGGATGGATCTTACAAATGCCCGAAAGAGGAGCAATTAAAAAAGGAATGGTGGCAAAAAGACGCAAAAGCACAAAGCATAATTGTTACGAGACTAAGTAACAACGTGATAATCCACGTGAGAAATTGCGAAACAGCCTACGAAATATGGGATAATTTAAATAATATTTATGAAAAAACATCGGATGTGAATATACATGTTTTACAAACAAAGTTTTTCGAAATGGAAGAAAATGGCGATGGAATCGCGTTATTTATATCCAAAACATCTGATATCGTTTCGCAACTAGCCCAGACAGGGGTAATCATACCAGAAAACATGGTGATAACCAAAATAATTAGTGCTCTTCCGAGTAATTATAAACATTTCATATCAGCTTGGGAAAGTGTACAAATTGAGAAAAGGACACTGAAAGAATTAACTGCTAGACTGTTATTAGAAGAACAAAGAGTAAAGAAAGAAGATAGTGCATTCACTGCATATCAAAATAAAAAAAAATGTTCTAACTGTGGCAAAGAGGGACATTACAAGAATCAGTGCAAAATAAACAGCAATAAAACAAATAGTGATAAAACCTGCAAAATATGTAAGAAATTTGGACATTTAGCTGTAAACTGTTGGTTTAATAAGAACAATAAGAATAAAAGTGCCATAAACTACTGCAAAGTGTGTAAGAAACCTGGACATTTAACAGAAAGTTGTTGGTCAAAAAATAATGTTAATGCATTTCATATGAACATTAAACATTCTAATAATGAAAAAGATGTATGGTACTTGGACAGTGGTGCATCGGAACACATGAGTTTTGATTTGGACAGTTTCATCTCTTATAAGAAACTACTAGTACCGAGAAATATAACAATAGGTGATGGTTCAATAATACAAGCTATTGGGTGCGGTGACATGTACCTAGAAGCATGGGACGGACAACACTGGATCCCAAGCACACTGAGCAATGTTCTACATGTTCCAGAAATTAATGTGAACCTATTTTCGGTGAGTGCAGCTTTAGATAAAGGCTATGAATTAAGATGCAATAAACAATGTGAGTTTATAAAAGACAAATCTGTGCGTGCTATTGCCAAGAGGTCAGGAAAAATGTATGTCATGATTTTTAGAAAATCTAATAGTAAGGTGTTCATTGGAAAATCCAACACTGTCTTGAAAGAGTGGCACATGAAACTTGGTCACCAAAACATAGAACATGTTAAGTCTGTTTTAAAGAAATATGACATACAATTAAAAAATGGAGAAGCAGAAACTTGTATACCCTGTTTGAAAGAAAATATTAAAAACGCAGAACAGCAAGAAGAAATCATACCGGAGGAGAATATAGAACAAGTAAATAATATAACAGAACAACCGATAATTCCAGAAGTTGAAGACCTGATAGATAATCTACAACCAGATAATTTATCTTCAGACACAGAAATAGAATTGCAGGAAGATGATGAAGATAACAATACAGTGACAGCTCCGCTACAACAAGAAACAAGGTCAAAAAGAATAAGACAGAAAACTAAAAGATATTATGATTATGTTACCGGAACTGACATTGATGAATTATTCTTCTCGCACTGCAGCGAAGAATCCTTGACATATACTGAAGCGATGACCAGTCCAGACAAAATTAAATGGGAGGAAGCCATAAGAAAAG
This sequence comes from Elophila nymphaeata, assembly GCA_955850985.1. Classification (NCBI taxonomy): domain Eukaryota; kingdom Metazoa; phylum Arthropoda; class Insecta; order Lepidoptera; family Crambidae; genus Elophila; species Elophila nymphaeata. The sequence goes on from OY039065.1 coordinate 25,874,470, forward strand.
AGCTAGAAGTTCTTGAACAAAACAATACCAGGGAAGAAGTAGAAGAAATACCTAAGGGACAGAAAATAGTAAGTAGTAAGTGGGTTTTCAGGTTAAAGGACAATAATGAGGGACCAATCTACAAAGCCAGACTAGTTGCTCGAGGGTTTGAGCAAACAAACTGTGATGTCCAAACCTATTCTCCCGTGGCAAAGATGACAACATTTCGAACACTGATGGCAGTGGCCTGCCAACACAAAATTCCAGTATACCAGATGGATGTAACAGGTGCGTTCCTCTATGGTAATATTAATGAAACAGTATATATGAAATTGCCAGATGGTAAAATATGTAAGCTAAAAAAGTCTATTTATGGTCTTAAAAAATCCCCAAAATATTGGAATAGTAAATTTAATGACTTTATGTTAAACGAAAATTTTGAAAGGTCTAAAAATGATCCCTGTTTATATTTTAAAAATGAAAATAGTAATTATATTTACTTATTGCTTTTCGTAGACGACTTATTATTTTTTGGAAATTGTAGTAATCAGATAAAACAGTTTAAAATTAATTTGTGTGAAAATTTTCAAATGAAAGATCTTGGAATAGCCTCTAACTATTTGGGTATTAATATAAAACAAGATCTTCTAAAAAATGTTACAACTATAAGTCAGAAAAGATATCTTGAAAATTTACTTGTAAAGTATAAAATGTCAGAATGTAAACCTGTAACTACACCAATAGAACAAAACTTTAATTTTGATTTATTATTAAAAGAAAAACCTAAAAATGCAGACATTGAAAAGAAATGTAGAAGCATTATAGGTAGCTTACTTTATGCATGTTCTACAAGGCCTGATTTGTCTGTAGCAGTAAGTTTTTTGAGTAGGTATTTGCATTGTGCCAGTAACTTGTTATACAAATGTATTAAAAGAATATTGCGTTACATTAAGGGAACAATAAATAAGTCTTTGGTGTATAGAGTTGAGAATTGCAATGTAAAAGTTTTACAAGGATATAGTGATGCAGACTGGGGTGGCGATAAACATGACAGAAAGTCAACTTCAGGATATTTTTATAAAATATTTAATTGTCCAATTTCTTGGAGTACTAAAAAACAGTCATGTGTATCGCTTTCCTCATGTGAAGCCGAATATATGGCATTATGTTATTGTATAACTGAAGGTTGTTGGTTACAAAAGTTGTTAACAGATTTTGGATATAGTGTGAACATAAACATATTTGAAGATAATCAAAGTGTAATAAAAATTGCAGAAAATAATTGTAATAATAAAATGTTAAAACATATAGCTATAAAGTATCAGTATATAATAGACAAAGTGTCTTCAGAAATTGTTAAGTTAGAATACATAAATACTAATTGTAATTTAGCAGACTTATTTACAAAAACTTTAGGTAGAAATATTTTTGAAAAACTTAGAGATGAGATTGTTTTTTAAAGTGTTAAAATTCAACAAATTATGTATTGTTTGTTTATAGAAAATAGAAATTTTACAACTTCTAATTTATATAAACAAAAGTAAAGGTTGCTTAATTTGAAATGTTTGCAAACATGTGTTAAGGGGATGTCTAGATGATTTGTCTTAAGGGGGTGTTCTCACTTAGTAAAAACAATAAGTTTGTAACTACATAATAGATTGTAACTAATAAATTGACAAATATTTTTTTTTGTTGTTTGAGAAAATGTATAAAGGTTGCCATATGCATAATAACGATGTCACATAAAGTATTGTTAAAAAATTGATTGTTGAGGGGGTGTGTTGAAAATAGTAGCAACACTTAATTTTTTTGTTATAATTTTTTTTAAACTATGGCAACCCTCCTTCTCTTCTGTCAAGGCTATCATTCCATTAAAGTGTATTTTTGTATCGTCTTTTTATAATAAAATCCTAAAATAGGAAATCAACACTCTTTTATTAAAATAACCCAAAAATAACAAAATGTAAAATCTAATTACACGCGAATTAAATCCGTAAAAGTTGTTTTATTTATAATTGTACATACATACATGTTATTATTTCTTTATTTGCATAATGCATAATTGCATACATATGTCTTAATGCTATGTTTTAGAAAACATTACCTATACATGTACCCTGTTAGGGCATAGCAAAGGATAAAATATAGAATTATAATTAAAATCGTTAATAGTTATAAATATTAGTCATTATGAGAACAATTTTATACCAAGTTGCGATTTTTTCATTCATTCACTTTGTCACAACACTATTTTTGTTTTATCAAAACCTGACAACCCAGTAAACGTCACTTGACTTCGTCTAATTAAAAATACCAATGACGTAGGAATTAGGAATTCTAAAAATACAATGTTTACCACCATTGCTTTGGTGGCAGACGTAGACAGAGAAGTTTTCTCTGTCTACGGTGGCAGACAAGTCGTTTTGACACATGTCAAAATATCGTCAGTGGTTGTCAGTGGTGTGCATGAGTGGTGTGTGACTTAAACACGTAGCTTAAACAAGAAGCTTTTAATCTATCTTCGTGGACTTAAATAATCGGTTACTTAATCGAAAATCGAATCTTAGCTATATGAGCTTTGCAAAGCTCATATAGCTCAACGACAAAGCTCGATCGAAAAAGCTTTGTAATCGTAATTATTTAATAACAAAACCTGAGTAAAAGTGGTAAAAATAAAACAATCGACCAGTGGCAAGTAAAAGACGAAAATAAAGTGGGATTGGGGGCTAACCTGGTTCACGTTGCTCCCGCATGCTGAGGCTTTAGACAACATGCATTTCGACAATCGCTCTCGCTATCGCTAAGTAAAAAAATGTATGGGATTGACATAAGCAATCGAAAAGTGATCGATTGACTTAAGCAATCGAAAAGTGATCGATTGCTTATGTCAATCCCATACATTTTTTTACTTAGCGATAGCGAGAGCGATTGTCGAAATGCATGTTGTCTAAAGCCTCTGCATGTTATAGACGCGATTCACCTTCACTTTACTCCGAACTTGTCACCACAATAGTTTTTGTTATGCACGATACACGTATTTAAAGATTCCGTGTAGATCGCATTTTATCGAATTTTATTGGGAGCGATGTTGTGCACGACCTGTCGACGTATCGGAAGAGATGATTTTCGAGGTAGTATATACTCTCAAGTGGGAAAGGAAAAATATGCGGGTAGGATTTGGATAGGATGTTAAATCTATTATCGAAACGTTCAGTAATTTGAAATATTGTAATAATTGTAATAAGATAAAATATTCTTCAATAGAAGAATTTGAACTTGAAGATCAACAACTGTCCGTCAGTAGGTACGTACTTTTCTTTTATTGGTCTGTACAAGGAGCTTATATTTTACCTGTGGTGACATATACTCTCCAATCTGTGTATCTCTAATTAGTCTGTGGGTGATGTGATCTAAGCTGAACGTGAGCTGAACGTACGAAATTGATAAGCTGAAACTTTCCAGTTTAAATAATGTACTCTTTGGCTGAAACCAACTGAAACTTTATAGTGTATCTCCATATTTACATTACATTCTTTCGATATGAAAATGAGTTTGAAAGGTATAAAATTAGTGACATTCGATGTAACTAATACATTATTAAAATACAGAGTGCCGGTATGGCGTTACTACGCGCTTGTAGCGCAAAATTATGGATTTACAGGTGATGAAGAGTTAGTAAAAAGTCGCTTGGAAGACACTATTAAAATTACGTGGAGTAAATATCCTAACTTTGGAAAGTCCAGTATTACGTGGCAAAAATGGTGGCAGGAAGTGGTAAAGAAAACTTTTGAAGGTCACCTACCAGCCAATAACAATGTTGATGTCATTGCAAATAAACTCATTGATGATTATAAAACGTCCAAGTGTTGGTGTGTAGCTCCTGCTGGACACAAATTATTAAATTTGGTTAGAAATCAAGTATTAAATATAGCTGTGATATCTAATTTTGATCCACGATTGAATGAAATATTACAAAATGTAAATATTTTTGAAGAGTTTGATTTCATTTTGACTTCTTATGATGTTGGTTATAGTAAACCTGACAAAAAAATATTTACTCATGCTTTAGAAAGGTGTAAGACTCTAGTTAAACCATCAGAGGCTCTACATATAGGAGACAACTACTATAAAGACTATGAAGCAGCTAAAGCTTCTGGCTGGCATGCTATACTAATTTGTGATAATTTAGGATCAGAGATACCACTAGCAACAGAAAATGTGTTCAAAGATTTAGAAGAATTAAGATTAGCAATAGAATGTAACAAACTGCAGTTCTAATTTATTTCACCTCTTCGTAAAGTAATTTACTAATAATACATAGCTAGATAAGGTTATTTATATAATCAAACCTAAATAATGTGTCTTAATTAATAATTTTTACAGTCTGCATTTCATAATATTGTTGTATAAAATAAAGAATGATTAAATTTTGTCTCCCACTTTTTATTTGCCAGACATAGGCAACATAAATGGTTGGCATTATTTGGCATAAAAATAACCTACCAATACTATTAAAATGGATGTCGCCGCGTTGGGGACTGAGGGGTATAATCCTTCAAACCTTAGACCTTTATTGTTCTGAGGTACAAACCGTGCAAGCCATAATAAAAAAAAGATGAAGTGGTTATAATGTTGTGGGCCGGGTTTCCCTTCCGACACGGACGCCCTAGGGATGCTAGGCGGTTGAGAGGTCAAGGTCTTCGCCTTCTTAAAAACCCGATGACGCAGAAAATGTCATCAGAGACAATCTGCAGTAGACAATAAATATATATATAAGTAATTGGCCAGATCATGAAATGCTTGGGCATATCGATCATACAGATACCTACATAGATTAGACTCTCCTACAAACAGTCCACTCCGCTTGGTCATAAAAACCTTGAACCTACTGATCACTCCTGACCACTACCATTTTTAGATAATGGGCTACTCGACCAGTGTTCGACATTTTTAAGGTAGTAGTATTACCAGTAGCATTTCATGATATGCCGCACATTTCATGATCTGGCCAATTTTACGATCAAGCCACGACATATATACGTAGTATCTCTACCATACCCTTAGTATGAGTTTTTATAGTTTTCAAGCTCGATCAAACGTATTGTCTCTTTTCATACATTGCTTGCCCACTGTTTCTGATAGTTTACGCTAGAGGCGCTAGTGAGCAATGTATGAAAAGAGACGATACGTTTGATCCAGCTCGAAAACTAACAAACTCATACTAGGGGTACAGATTTTTTCATTATTCAACAATTATTCACTTAATACTGTAAAAACTAAGTAATTGTGAGATGAGTAATGTATTAAAATATCATTGGAGATACGAGTCAAAATTTAGTAATTAACAACAATGATATTATATTTAAAAAGAGGTTTTTTTTACATTTATTATCTCTTTCTAATAATTTTTAATTAAGACATCATTGACTAACCTAAAAGCAAATATAGCAATTAGTATTTCCCACGAATCTATACTACAACTGGATTGCGTACTTCAATATGACACTTTTAAAAGTTTAAACCTTAGGTAGTTACAATAAAGTAGATTTTCCTGTATCCTACGCAAAGTAGAAAATCCGAGCTCAGTGAGATAGCACAAAAGTAGTAGTCTGTCCTTGTCTAGCCTACCTGCCAGTATTAAATAAATTATTCTTTGGTAATTATTGGTATGTGGAAATGGAAGAAATACTTGTTATTTTGCTTAGGACCTTACTTGGAAGTAGTTCATAAGCAATGATAATTATTTCGCTACCATAAAATTACAAAACAATATAACTGATTTGAAATGACATGATTTTATATTTTAAAATTTTAGTAGTTTTTTGTAATTTACGTAGGTGGTACTGTTGTTGTGGTAGGATTGAAATTTCAATATGGTTGCTGTTGTTTTCGTCTTCACTTCCATATTATCTTATTTTCAGTTTTGTTGTAATAAGCTTACGAAAGTGTTAGTGAAAATGGTTTATTTTTGTTGTATAAACGGCTGTAAAACCGAATGGTATCCCGGTTGCGGCTTATCTTTCCACAGGTAAGCTAATATAGTATTTTTTTAAGTGTAGCGATGTAGGGTGACCTAATTAACATTATTTACTAACCCGGACTGCTGCGTTGATTTTGAGTGTAGGTAGTATGTACCTAAAATCTGACCTGGGCCCTTTAAAACAAATCTATACATGTGTACAATTTAAGAAAATTTGTAAAACTGTAAACAAAATAATGTATGTATCTACCTACTACAATAATTACAAAATAGACATTGTTACAAGTTTATAGTCTTCAGATACCTATCATTGAGCTAATATTACTGGCTCGTTATGACCAGAATTAATTTTCATATCATGTTAATGAAATAAGTTTAATTTTAACTTGTACTAATGATCATACCCGCAGTTATAATTCTCACAACAATGTGCTCTGTTGGGCAAACAGTCTGTATAGTCTGATTGTATGTAAAGTACAAACGTAATGTAATGGTTATAACTGTATAATATAATAATATTTTATAGGATTCCTAAGGACGAAGTAATGGCCGCAAGATGGAAGCAAAGTATTCACGGAAAAGTGAACAAGACATCGGTCATTTGTGGTTTACATTTTAAGGATTTAGACTTTATGAACAAATCAAGAAAACGGTTAAAATCCACAGCTGTCCCCTCAATATTTCCAAAGGTATGAAGATATTTCAGTTGTTATTTCTATGGTTGAAAACCATTATTTATTTGTATGCCCTTATGAAAGTAACATATTAAATAATGCTTACAGATTGTTATACCTGACAAGAAAATTCAAGTGCTCAATAGTTTAACTTTGGTTGAACCGCTTCAAGGACCATCAACTAAACTGGAAAACAAATCAGAGAAATATATTCAAACTGAAGACCTATGTGCAAATACACCCCGTAAAAGAAAATTAAAGCGGGAAATAAAAGTACTGTCTCAGCGTCTGAAAAGACGTAACATTACAGTACTTAATTTGAAATCATTACTAGCTATTATAAAGAAAAAATGCGATAGTTACAGCGAAGTAGAAGAAATGATACAAATTAATTTTAAAAACATTCATGACCAAATAAATTCAAATAAATCTATTCATGGAGCTAGATATAGCAATGACGTAAAATCTTTTGCTCTAACATTGTATTATTATTCGGGAAAAGCTTATCGTTTCTTAAGAAACCATATTGCACTGCCACACCCTGCTACACTCCGGAGAATGTTGGCCACTCACCACTGCAATGTCGGATTTATGTCTGAAGTTTTTGAATTTTTGAAACAAAAAGCTAGCCAATGCAAAGATATCACTAATGTGGCTCTCATATTTGATTCCATGGCAATCAGAACAGCAACTAATTATGAAGCAAAAAGTGATAAATGGTGGGGAACAATTGATTTAGGCGGCGTTGCTCCAATTGATCCAGAGAAATTAGCTTCAGAGGTACTGGTATTTCAAATTGTATCTCTTAAAGAGAAATTCAAATTACTATCTACGGCGATAAGAATGTTAGCGGATATAAATATACTTGTTCGCTGTTTGACTTCTGATGGTGCTGCGAGTAATGTCAAAACATATAGAATATTAGGATGTAATGTAAATTATCCTAACATTCAGCCGTTTTTTAAGCATCCAACCAAAGACAATATTAATGTGCATTGTATACTGGATCCTGTACATATGTTAAAATTAGCCAGAAATGTTTTTGCTGAGACTTCTTTAAGCTCTGAAAAAGGTGAAATAAAATTTGATTATATAAAGAAACTGCAAAAACTGCAAGAAGAAGAAGGACTGAAACTTGCTAACAAAATTTCAAGGGCACACATTAATTTTTTTGGAAAGAAAATGAATGTTAGGTTGGCAGCGCAAGTTCTCAGTAGTTCAGTGGCTGATGCACTTGATTTCCTGAGATGTAGTGGACATATTGATTTTGCAGGTAGTGAGGCAACTATTGAATATTTAAGATACTTGGACAGGATTTTTGATTTACTGGACTCAAAAAATCCTTTTGGAACCGGATTTAAATCTCCGCTGCGCCCAAATAACAAAGACGTTTGGGTTAATGTCTTCCAGGACACAAGGGAATACTTGTCAAAATTAAAAGTAAATGGCCAGAATATTTTAATGCATAGACGACATATCCCTGTTCTTGGTATCATAATGGATACATATAGTTTCACAAATCTAGCTACAGATCTTTTTGATGAAAACGTTCAAAGTTATCTTTTAACACACAAAGCTTCTCAAGACCATTTGGAGTTATTTTTTTCATGTGTAAGAGCTTGTGGGCGAACAAATGATAATCCAGATGCGCTACAATTCATGTACATTATGCGTAAATTACTTTTTCGTAATAGTGTAAAACCAAGTATTAACGCTAACTGTACTGAAGAGGATTATGAATCTTCTCCTATACTTGAGTTTAGAAGTGAGAAAAGATCATCAATTTCACAAGATCCTAATCATGAAAGTACCGAAGCAGATAAAATTTATTCATTAATACAGTTAATTGAAAGAACAAATGTTTCCGATTTTAAAAGAAACATTTTGTATTATATATCGGGATATATCGTGGGAAAAATGTTACAAAAAATTACTTGTGAATATTGCAAATCTGCCTTGTTAACTAAACGGGAGCATGTAGATCATGCCTATTTTGTTGACATTTGTAACTTTTCATCCTTCACAGCTTTCGTCGACAGAGGCGGTCTTAAGCATGCTTCTAAAATAGTTTTCGATATTGTGAAGTACACGGAAAATTTGTTCTTAACGCTATCATTGCAATCAAAACAAGATTTTAAGAGAAAATATATGATGAATATAATCACACAACATTTTTACACCCAACTAAAAAATATTCCCCACCCAGTACAGTCACGAACCATCGAATCAAAACATGAAATAGAAGTAATTAAATGTGTAGCAAACAATTATCTTAACATGAGACTCAAAACGTACGCGAAAGAAGAGACCCTCAAAATTATGGGTAATCGCATGACAATGCGTCAAAGACTACATAAGACTATTTTATTTAGCAATGTATAACATGATTTGCGAATTATGAACATAGAAAGCAATTATTGTCTTACATATTTTATGGATATTATAATAAGGTTACAGAAGTAGAATCAATAAATATAAATACCTGATACAACCCTTCTTTTATTTCAAACTAGCTTACCGGTCAAACTAGATTTCATGCCATAACGTGCACATAAACATAGGTACCTAGTACCTAAGGCCACGGCCGCAACAAGGTAGCCGAAATTTACTTTGTTAATGTGCGCGTTCTAATCCGAAATAATTACCTTTTCCAATGTTAAACGGTTCAGTGTACGGACCATTTAAGGTAACAGAAGCATTGGAGCCTACTATAGAGAGATTTCAATAATCACATCAGAAGCTGCTCACCCCAGAACAAGGCCTCCTGGTAGACTTTTGAACAGATTGCATCAAAATTGACTTTCTTAAGTGTACAAATTGTACCTAAATGAATAAAGAAACTTTGACTTTGACCATATCGATCGGTTATCATGATCACAGATTAGAAAGAATATGTCTAAATCACGATTATACGCCCAGTCACAAGCCTTTTGCAAATCTATGAAAGCGCAGCATACGCGTTGGATTTTTTTATACCAGAAAATAAATCATCTAATTATATTAATTTTTTTTCTGTGTCCGTAGTAATTATTAAGAAACAGACACTCTTTAGAAAGAGACGCACTACTACTTTTATGGCTCTCTTTCGGCTCGTTTTCAAGTTCATAGTGCGCAATCCAGTTGTAGTATAGATTCGTGGTATTTCCTCCCTGATGCACAGATTAGAGAGTATATGCTAATGAGTCTGCGCCACAGACTACTAAGGGGATACTACGTGTCTGCGCAATGCAATAGGCCCGATTTGACACATAGGTACGTCAGTAGAATGTAACTGGGACGCAATCAAAACAGACGCAAGCAAAAAATAAAAATATATTATTGCATTTTTCAGTAAGACAAATGCAATCATATTTTAGCGAAATAAATAATATGTCATAATAAAAATAAAAACTATTTTTTCTCGCATAATATTTAAAGTTAAATGTAATTTTCTAAACTTCATAAAAACAGTTACATTCTTAATCTTTTTTTTCTTTAGTGATAGTGCAGTGACTTAAATTGATCGTTAATTTCACGAATATATTCGATGCAGTATACGAATATATTGTATCGAAATTGAAAAACAAGATTTCTAGGTTTCTAAATTAAATTAGAGTTAAATTATAAATTGAAATTTTCAAAAATAGCGAATTGCATGTTTTTAATGCGTGTATATGATGAAAACAAGGAATTGATCAAATCCCAAGTGATTTGATCAAACCACTGAGGATGTTAAAATAACAACATGATTTTATCATTTTACTAAATCAATGTCTGCACGTAGGTATGCAAGTTTTTTGTTACGTATGACCACGTGAGGTGGAGTATTTGTAAAAGAGTCTCGGACCTAAAATCAGAAAAAATAATTGACGACCGAGCATGATTTTTGTAGGCAAGGCATTCTTTCATTATAATTATGTGTGTGCGTGTAACCGTGTAAGTAACTCAGTACTAGGGGCTGTATACGAGCGACGGTCTAGGCGTAGTTTTAATTTATTGGGCTTAGTTTCAGCTCCTTTTTATCAGAACTCCGTCTTCACTTTTTATTTGGTCTGAGGGGAGAGCCTATTGTCTAAATACCTACCTACATATTATCAGTGTAATACATATAAATTATGTAGTACAAAAAAATCGTTTTTTTTTTTTGAAGTAATTGTGAATAATTTTCTTCAAAAATTGGTTGTCTGTAAAGTCGGTTTACTGACGATAGTTGAACGTGACAACGTCTTAAGAAAATACTGATGGAATGGTAGCATTTTTCAAAAGAAAAATTTAATTTCATTTGTTTAATAGATTTCGCATTATAGTATGAATAAACTTGTAATAAAATCTCTTTGGCTATACTATTTGTATCTGGCTGGTTTTGGTATCATTGAAAGTTTAAATTTTAAAGAACATAATTCCAAATTCAAATTAGAGAATTAGATTCAGAGCTAGGTAACGCCGCATGACGTCATGTTTTTTCGTGCGTGCAGCCGGCTCTATCGAATTATAAGACGTTGTCACATCAAAAATATTCTAAGTCCTGGTTCTATACTAAATCCCTTGAATTTTTTTAAGTTCTGTACCCCTTTGGTTTAGCAATTAAGGTGAAAAAAAGAGAAAAGTATTATAAGTTAAAATTTCATGCAATATCTTTCTCTATACTAAATCACTTGAATTTCTTTTTTTGTCAATTCTTTTAAGTATCTCATAGGTAATAACTACCTATTATATTTTGGCGCAAATTTGAGAAGAAAAAGTTAGAGCACATTTATGATGAGCACTCCCTTTTGCGTGATCCAAGTACCCTAAAGTGAATAAAAAAAAATGTGTGAAATTCACACACGGCAGAAGTGACACGTCAGAAAAGTAGCAAAAATTTTTTCAGTAGCAATAGATGTTTATGTTGATGTCAAAATATTGAGCTACAAACCGTCACAATTCATCTTTTTCGTTTCATATAATTTTCGAGTCATGACTTCCAACGGTGCTAAAGAAGTTTCACTCCAAAATATTTAGAAGTGTATTCGTAAATGATTTTTTTTATTCACACATCATTTCTTTATTGCTATTTTTACCCGAGTTTTATTGTGTTCTCATTATTATATTACATTCTCAAATTATCAACATTAAATAATTACGATTACAAAGCTCATATAATTGTGACTCTATTTCTAATGTTAATCGTGTAAGTAAGTAATCGATTATTTTGGTTACATCACCACTTACGATATTTTGACATGTTTTTGACCTTTCTGACCTTTCTGCTCTGCCATGTAGGTTGCATAAAACACTAGAATCTCCCAAAAACAGTGCACTCCACCTAGTCATAAAAAACATAACCCTAACCTACCCAGTGGTCGACCTGACCACTACCATTTTTAGGCAACTCGGCCGGAGGTCGAGATTTTTATGGTCCAGTAGCCACCTAACCCACATGTTCATTCTATTTTGGACTCTAATTATATATTTTGTATTTTCTTTATTATGGACAATAAACAGTTATCACAATATGTATTACCTAAAAAAAAACTTATAAGTAACAATAAATAATCATTGTGAAACCCACTACATTATTCACAAGTTGTATAAGGAAGTGTTACAAAAATTTACAAACGTCCAAAATTATTTAAAAATAAAAACATTTACAATATAATCCACATCAGAAACAAACAATGTGATTATGAAATTGTAGTACATAAGTACATACATATCAGGTCAAGGTGAACCTTTTATCCATCTTTTATCAACGTCGATCTTCCCTGGACACCAGAAAAAAAAGTAAAATAAGTAAGAGAGCACATAATAAGCACATTATGAGGTTACTTATTATTATAAAAGATTATTTAACCCATTATTATGTATTATAATAATGATTTAATAGTATGCTAAACATCTCCTGTATAGTCATGGTAGCCTGGTACTTCAGGTTGGTAACATACAGACTGAAAAGTTCACAATCCCACATTGATGGGGAAAGTCGATGGGGATAAGTGGCCTGGAAACAGTATACATATCTGTTTATCTTAAATAAAAATCATTTGAAGTGAGAATTCGTATTTCGTATTTATTATATTTACAAATATTTTTTTTTAAATGCCGAGGTTTTTTGGTACAAGTATTTTGAGATAACTGTACTTGGACATATTTTTGGCTAAGGGGCGAACAGATCTGCTTTAACTTTCAAGGGGGTAAAAGATTCGGTTTAAGTATATGGGGCCTAACTTACGGTGCGAGACCAACGATTCCCAGTGTGCCTGGTTGGCAATAATTTCGAAAAGTTCTCCCAACGTGTCACAGTGTGACTGGTTGGAAATTATTTTAAGAAAGGTCTCCCAACGTGTCACATTAGGTCACATGGGTGACTGGTTGGGAATTATTTTACAAAGTTCTCCCAACGAGTCACAGCGGAACAAGCGCAGGTATAATTATAATATGATGCAGGTAGGTCATAGAGCATTTATCCTATTATGCTCTAAGTCTTAGAGCTTATCATATATACATATATATATCATATATATATATATATATATATATATATATATATATATATATATATATATATATATATATATATATATATATATATATATATATAATATCATATACCTACCTCTTAAGCAGCGTCCCCACTAGGGCCGCGGGGCCAAGCCTGTGCCAAGTGTGTACGTGAGCGAGGCCTAAAACTACATAACAAATAAGCCTCGCGAGGCCGGGCCGCGCGGCCACAAAAAGCCGCGCGGCTCTAGTGGGGACACGGCTTTAGAGTCGAGGTAGGTATATGATACGAATGCGATGCGTTGATCAGGTAGGTACCTATAGGTTGCACATCTAACCTTTCATAGACAAGTAAGTATTGCCATATACATATCTTTCTCCTAGAAGTCTTTCTCAGACCAAATTATAAAAGATTTAATATTATTGTTTGAATTCGTAACAGATATTATAACGTTAAATTATCCTCGAATTAAGTCTTACAGATACGATGGATGCATACATAATTTGCAGCAAATAGATAGAGATATATATAAAAAAAATTACTTATCATGTGTGTGCCCTTGCCTTGGCCCAAGGATTACAAGGATAAGTGCCTCTCCGGTTTGTTAGATTATTCATTAATTCCCGTTATAATCGTGGACTCCCTGTTCATTACGTTGGAAATGTATTTTTATTTACAGCAATCGACAACGTACTTACGAATTTCAAAATGTTTTACTCTCAGACGTTTTACTTGCCGATCATGAAGCTTTAAAGCTCAGATCAATTACTAAAGCAATTGAGCTAAAGCTTCATGTTGCCTATGGTTTCAACATAACTTAATACCTACTTGCAAGACCTCGAGTTTTGTTATTTGTATTTTTTTTGGTATAGCAACACTGTACGTTGCAGCGCGTCCATGTCAAGAGAGTTTCATCTGTAAAATACGGGATCAATCAATATAAATGCGGAATCTTCACATAGAATTGCGATAAATTGTTTTCGTTAACCTTTATAAATCAAATTGGGGTCTATACATGTGCTTAATACAGAAAATAATCTACATAATTTAACGTGAATCCGTCGACCATAAGTTACATTGCATTGATGTGAAATGACGGGGCTGCCCTTTATTCGTAACAAAGTGAAGTGGTAACTTGTGATACTGAGAATGCAAACTAAAATAATGTAGTGAGACTGTGTTATTTTTGCGTTGTTTAATTCATTTTGATCGTCGTGTTTGGGAGATTTCGTATTATATTATGTGGACGAGATGATGTGGTTGTTTGCGGTGGCAGTTGCCGCGGTCCTGGCGGTGCTGACTGTAAGTGGAGAACAGGTGCTGCTACTGGATACTACCACAGAAAATACTCTTGGCTGGACTAGATTCCCTTATGGTCCGCAGGCGAGTACACCAGGTTGGTTAGAGGAATCGTACACAAATTTCGAAAAGCAAATCAATTGGCGTTCTTATGTGGTATGTGATGTCGCTCACCATAACGTTAACAACTGGCTTTGGACGCCTTTTATTGAAAGACGAAATGCCAATCGTATTTATATCGAAATTAAATTCACGATTCGAGATTGTTCATTATTTCCTGGTAATGCCCTGAGTTGTAAGGAAACATTCAGCCTTCTGTATTATGAATTTGATGTCGCTACGCGTGAACAGCCGCCTTGGGAACCTGAGAGCTATAAGCTAGTGGGCCGTATAGCTGCTGGTGAAGGCAGATTTAATACTAACTCAGAGGTTGACATAAACACCGAAGTAAAAAGCATAGCAGTTACTAAAAGGGGTGTATATTTTGCTTTTAGAGATCAAGGAGCATGTATATCCATACTGGCTGTGAAAGTGTATTATATCACATGTCCTGAAGTGACAGTTAACTTTGCTAGATTCCTAGCAACACCAACAGGTAGAGAAGTTACAGTTATTGAGCAGGCTAATGGTACCTGTGTGGAGAATGCAGAGATTGCATCAGGCGAGCCCGCTCCTATCTATCTTTGCAAAGGTGATGGTAAGTGGACTCTACCTAGTGGATCATGCAAGTGTCGTGCTGGTTTTGAGCCTGATCATCACAATCAAATATGTAATAAATGTCAACCTGGTAAATTCAAATCACACACTGGAGATGACCCTTGTATTCCTTGTCCTGATTATTCAGAGTCTACAGCATTTGCTGCACCTGAGTGCAAATGTGTTCCGGGGTTTTTCAGAGCTAAAAAAGATCCAAAAAATGTACCTTGCACACAACCTCCATCAGCACCTGATAACTTAACAGTAACATTTGCAGATCAGTTTTCAATTTCTCTTGCCTGGCAGCCACCCCATAAGAATGGTGGTCGTAGTGATGTTACATATCGTGTGTTTTGTTCTAATTGTGGCCCTAATGTTGAGTACAGACCTGCTACCACTGGCTTGAATACAACTAGAGTTACTGTTATGGGTTTGGATCCAGTAACAGAGTATAAATTTCAAATATTTGCTGAAAATGGTGTTACAGAGCTTACTGGGGAACCACCAAAGAAAGTTGAGATAACAGCTGTAACTGAGGCTTCTGTTATCAGTGTGGTATCAAAGTTAAGAGTACTTAGTGTTGAAAGTGATAAAATGTCACTTGCATGGAACCCACCACCTATTGATTTAACAGACCCAGATGATACCATAGAAAGTTATGAAGTCAAATGTTTTCCAAAAGACAATTTGGAGAAAAGTTCAAATGCAACATTGAAGATAACAAAAGAGCCTCATGTTATCATAACAGGTTTGAAAAGGGATACTGAGTATGGTATTAGAGTGAGAGCAAAAATGAAGAGAGGTTGGGGAGAATTCAGTGGAATAGTGTATGCTCGTACAGCATCAGTTTTAGAAACCACTTTAGTTGGTGACGAAGAAGGAGCTCAAGTAAGACTTGTTGCTGGTGTTATGGTGGCGGTTGTAGTCCTTTCAGTTGTTGCAATTATTGCAACTGTCCTATTTTTAAGATCTCGTGCAGATGATGAATGTGACAAAAAACAGCCTAATGATTGTAATGCGTTAAACTATCGAAATGGTGAAGTATACACTGGCCCAGAAAGACCAGCAAAGACAAGCAGTAATGCCACAACTCCCCTATTTGCTGGTACAGGCTCTAGAACATATATTGACCCACATACATATGAAGATCCAAATCAAGCAGTTAGAGAATTTGCACGAGAGATTGATGCATCTTGCATAACAATTGAGGCAATCATTGGTGGTGGTGAGTTTGGTGATGTGTGCCGTGGAAAACTTAAACTTCCTGCTAGCTGTGGACAAGAAATAGATGTTGCAATAAAAACTCTCAAACCAGGTTCAACTGAAAGAGCAAGGCGCGACTTCTTAGCAGAGGCTTCCATTATGGGTCAATTTGAGCATCCAAATGTCATATTTTTGCAAGGTGTTGTAACCAAATGCAATCCAATCATGATTATTACTGAGTTTATGGAAAATGGGTCTTTGGATACATTCCTGCGTGCAAATGATGGGAAATTTAGGGTTTTACAACTTGTGGGTATGTTACGTGGCATTGCAACTGGAATGCAATACCTTTCTGAAATGAATTATATACACAGAGATCTTGCAGCGCGTAATGTTCTTGTAAATTCACAACTTGTATGTAAAATAGCGGACTTTGGCTTATCGCGCGAAATAGAATCTACTGCAGATGGGGCATACACAACACGTGGTGGAAAAATACCTGTGAGATGGACAGCTCCTGAAGCCATTGCATTTAGAAAGTTTACATCAGCAAGTGATGTTTGGTCTATGGGTATTGTTTGTTGGGAGGTGATGAGCTTTGGAGAACGCCCATATTGGAATTGGAGTAATCAAGATGTTATTAAATCAATAGAAAAGGGTTATCGTCTCCCTGCTCCAATGGATTGCCCTGAAGCTGTATATCAACTCATGCTTGATTGTTGGCAGAAAGAACGCACACATAGACCAACTTTTGCCAGCATTGTAAAAACTTTAGACAAACTCATTCGTTGTCCTGATACATTGAGAAAAATAGCTCAAAATCGGTCAGCTGATCCACTAGCCGGCGATACACCTGACTTGAACCAATTTTCTTCAGTTGAAGAGTGGTTGGAGTGCATAAAAATGTCACGGTATATTGAAAAGTTTCGAGCTGCTGGTATAACTGATATGGAGGCAGTTGTGGATCTGACTGTACATCAGTTGGCATCATTGGGTGTAACACTTGTCGGTCATCAAAAGAAAATAATGAACAGTGTTCAGAGTATGCGGGCCCAGATTCGGGTCAGTGGACCTTATGGATTTCTTGTGTGAATGATGGTGAAGTGTAGTGGCCTGTGAAATATTAAGAATAACAACATAACATCACATTTATCACAACTAAACATTTTATAAAGCAGCTAAAGAGAGCAGCTATATTTGAACAATGATCTCATGTTGTGTCACTTGATTATGAAAGCAATGCATTTTGTATATTTTTCTAAAAAAAACGGACTGTCATAGTGTAAGGATTAAGGAATAATAGATGTCTTTTTTATAAAATGCAAAAATATCAATTACAATATATTGTGCTGTTTATATTTTTTTTCTATTTTATTATATTGACTGTTGTATTTGTTTAGTTATAAAGCTTTTGCAATTTGCTATACAAATATTTAAAATTTACGAAATTGGCCTAATTTTGTTAGTAATGGTTAATTTTTTGACTTAAAGCTTTATTAAACTACCGTCTTGTAACTTTTATACAACGAAAGATCAGAGCCATGATTTATTTTACTGTATAAATAAAAAATTTCACTGCCTTCCGAAATTTTTAAAATATACCTATAATTCTATTTAGGGACAAAGTTAACACTCCAAATTAATGTGAGCAATAAATTTAATTCTTTACTAGCCAGTTATCCACCTAGACTGATGTTTGTAATAGAGACATCACAATGATGTATTTTATAATGTATTACTTAATTTTTTAAATCACGAAACTTATACTTTCAATGTAGTTATAGATAAGTGAGATTCAGTGTAATATTTTTTTTTAACTTTATACATTAACAATGACACCATTTATAATAGAGTAAAGTACAAGGAGTAATAAAGTCGACATGTATGTGAAAGCTTGTCGTGGTTAAGAAATAAATTTATTTACATATTGTATAAAATTAGAGTATGAAATGTAGTTAGAAAATTTTGATGGATAATTATGTGTATATTCATGAGAGTTTGATTCCAAAAGTTTATATTGTGGTACCTAAATAAGTGTCAAATACTCATATCTTTTGCCATTTTTTCCTATCTTTTTTATTAATTATAACTATAACTATGTAACTTATACTGCCAATGTGATCATACTGAGGTATATGTACTTAATTAACTTTAATACTACAACAATGTATTTAGTTGTATTGTACCCATTTTACACTGCATGTAAATAAGGCTGAAATTGTTAAGTTTAGTGTAAATCTTTGCTTTCATGTATGAACATTTCATTGTAATATATTCTCAATTTACACACACACACACACACACACACACAATGCTTTCATCATGTTACTTAATAGTCAGATTAGCTCATGTACAAAATTGACTGCATTTTTACCATTTCAGTTGTATGTTTAATTTTTTTTACTTAACCATCTAAGTTTTCTCTGAACAAAATTATAATATTAAGTTTCATATTCATTGGATTGGGCATTGTGTGACATTTTAAAACCTATTTAGACATAGGTTATTTCTTTATTTTAATCTCAAGTCGACTTAGTGATAGTTGATATATAAATATTGCCAATATAATAAATGTAAGAGCTTTGCCTATTGTTTGGTTTTGTAATTTTTCATGTTGATTTTAATGCAATTAGACATTATGGCTATGCTGGGCGACAGAGTAAACTTTATAAATTATTAATTAGTGCCGAGCGACTTTCTTTATGTTCTAGTTTATTGCTGGCGGCGAATTGTCTGGTATTTTTCTTTTGTGTGAGTTTTCAGCATATTCGTCACATACATATGTAATACTTAGATGGTATGGTGTGTATCTTTGAAGGACCTTAAAGAGTCTATTTTTATGTATGAATGTGACATTTAAGCTGTCTTCTATTTATATCAATTTTGTAACTGAAGTCTCATGATTTATATTTAAGATAGATCATTGATTAATTCAATTACTTATTAATTCAGGATGTATATTTGTTCTGTTTAATATGGCCGATTATTATTCTCGAATATTCTTATAGATTTTTGGCTCTAATATTAAAAGTACAAAGTATTTAATTATTTTTAACAGATAGATGCAAAATGGAGATTCAATTCCCTTAAAACATTCCATTTGAAATCAATAGTAGACTAGTAGCAAGGCAATCAAAGCATCGTGCAGTTCCGTGTTAGTTCCCTTTGTATAACAAATGAATTATTAATTGAGTACGCTCAATTAGGGCTAAATGCGAATGCTGCAACTAAATGTTTGTAGTTTCGGTATCAGGTCTTTGAAAAGTTTATTTAAAAAATAATATAATATTTTAACATTAGTTAACGCGTTTATAATATGTAATATCAAATGAATATCTACACCTTGAGGAAATGAACGACTTAATCCGTGCAGTGCTTTTAAATATTTACCCAAATGCCACCTGTACGTAAATAATGATTTTAATTGAACAGTTTAAATTAGCAAGTCGATTTATATTGGATTTCCTTACAAATGAAAATTAATTTATATTTACTGTTGTGCAAACTAGGCGTATTCCGTAAAAATATCGCAACATTATAGGGCCGGTTATCAAAACCAGTAATTGTTAAAATCCGTCAAGAAATGTGATAACTTTATTTCCTAAGTAGTTAAACTAATTTAAATGCAACAGCCCAGTTTTGTTTCAGGAGTTGCTCTTATTACCTACCTACAAGATTTAACCCACGGATTCGCTCTCGTTGATCTCTATTTAAAAAGCCTATGTTACTTGCTGATAATGTAGTTTTCTATTGGTGAAAGAATTTTTAAAATCGGTTTTGTGGTTTAGACCTTAAAGCGTAACAAACAAACATACTCACTTTCGCATTTATAATATTTAAGTTAGGATTCATAGCTACAGATAAAACGGCATTTATTTTTAAAAATAATTTCTGAAAGATGTACGGTTCAACTGAATTTTAAATGTCAATTCCAGCTACATTAAATTGCATTCTAATGGTGAAAGAATTCTTTAGAAACATTTTAATATTAAAATATTGAGAGCAGCTCCACATAATCCGATCCGATATCAGGATCGATATCGGCATCAATTAAAATGTATTAAATATGTACCCGCGTTTCGAATTGCCCGATATCGCACTGTCTAATTTCTTACATGTGTCTTGACAATAGAAATAACAAAATTGCAGCGCACGTCAAATACAATGTCAAAGCGATCTGCATAGTAACCTAAATTGTCTAACAAATAACAAAATAGGCTGGCATTTTTTATTTACGTCAAATAATAACTACATTATTGAATTTTCTTAGGGATAAAAATTAAAAATAAATAAATATAGTCTATTTTACTCCCTGATAAAATAGCTTTCTTTTGGTGAAGAATTTTAAGAATCGGTTTAGTGGTTTAGGCGTGAAGGCGTAACAAACAAAGCTAGAAATCTCGTCTAAGGAGGGCGCTCGGGTAATGATTGTACACGGGAGCTACATTGGCTAGAAGAGACGCCTCCGTCTGCCGCCCCTTTATTAAAATGTAGATCCGGAGCTGATAAATAATAATTCAATCTGATAGTAAAGTCTGACAAGTCACAATTATGCTTACAAGAAAGTTTCATGTATATGTTACAGGCCAAACCCGATTTTAGGATAAACTAGTTTTCCCTAGGTCAAACCAGTTCACTAACCTACCCACCACTCAGCCATGTAGGTGCATAAAACACAAGACTCTCCCAAAAAAACTGTGCACTCCGCCTGGTCATAAAAAAATAACCCTAACCTACCCATCACTCAGCCATGGTAGGTGCTAAATCGCATAAAGGACTAATTGGTTTGGCCTAGGAAAAACTAGTTCGTCCTAAATTCGGGATTGGCCAGTAACATATATAAGTTATTTCAAAATGAAGAATATCTATTATTATTTTAAAGAAGTATTGTAGGATACTAAATGTATCTAATTTAGTAACTTTAATTAGATCTGCTAACCTTAACAAATGCCTTGCCGATCATCATTTATGTTTCGCACTATATCATAGCTATAAAAATACTGAGCTCCTAAATAAGTATTTTAATGTTTGTGAATACTGTTATATGTAATTTATAATTCAATAGATACTATACCTTGGGTGTCAATTAGTTCTGCTAACCACGGAAATTATAATAAATAGATATTATTTACTTACATAATTACTATTTGAAATTAAGATTAAAGATACGTAATTGGATATAGGTACGTAATTATGTTAGTTTTAAATGTACGTAATTCATTGTTGGCAATATAAAATATCAGTTTTGTCATCCCCGGTACTGCTATTGAGTTCTTAAATTATCAATCAGTCTTATAATTATACATTATATTCGCAAAATATATTTTGTAAGATTGTATTCATAATACCACAAAGACTTATCTTTAAAGTTAACTCTGTTATATTAATCTTTAATTGAAAATATTGCTGCGAAATCTTAACGTATGCCCAACATCATGTCGCGGTGAAATTTGATTTCAACAAGTTTATTACTCAGAAGCGTCTCCCTATCGAATAAACAATGTTCATTTGCATTCAAGTACTGCGTCGGTTTTACATTGCTACTCGATTGTAAATTATTTTGCAATTTGTGATGAAGAAATGAATTCGATATTAATCTTGAATAAGTAATTTAACAAGAGAAAGATATGATATTCTGCGAAACTGTAGTTGTTAAGCACAAAACGGCTCGTTTCGATTTGAATATTTTTTATTGCCTACCCCCGGGCCTTGTCGCTAAGTTACGATCGTAGGAACACCAAATCGTTAGCGTTCTCAAATGTTTTGGCAACTAAGTGGTTAGTGTAAGTTTTTTAGTATACAAAACGCACCGATTCTAGTTGCGTTAAGAGCTCAATTTGTATGGGAAACGTGATTTGCGCTTCTCTCCGCTAGGGGCGCTGTTCGCGTTTCCTATACAAATTGAGCTCTTAACGCAACTAGAATCGGTGCGTTTTGTATACTAAATAACTTACACTAACCACTCTTATAGATTTTTAGTTGCTAAAATGTAGGAAAATGGAAGGGTTTTAGATTTGGCTGTTAAGCGATAAATATCGCGATAACGTCCAAGGTCCCCGATAATAATTAAACGTGCCAGATGAACTATAAAATTAATTTATTATGGAATTGTAAATGAAAAAGGTGTGTGTCACCAACATAGATTTTAAAAGGAAGTATCCTTCATTTTCATAATAGTTCCTTAGTTTTAATTTTCATTAGTCCTTTTTGTATGAATGGCCCTTTGTTAGCTTTATAAGATCTGGTATGTGCCCTTGATAATGTAGGTGCAAAACTTCACGATTATTGGTTGCTCAGTTTAGTTGTGTAAGCAAAGCAAACTCACATTCACATTTATAATATTAGGTTTAGGTAGGGTACAATTCGACTCATCTGGCTCAAGCGTATGAATACAGGTGTTGAGAACAAGGTGTATTAAGGGAGCACATACCAATGCTAATAATAATATAATAATAAATCCTATATTTGCATAAAACATGGTAGGTACACAACACAGATGTCACAATAATGTATAAAATCAACATGTTTTACCACTGTTAATAATGCAAAAAATTAAAAACATTCGTAACTACAGATGCAACTACTTAGTACAATTGTACTCATTATTATATTTAGTTCTTGTTAATTGGAGAAAAATGTAATATATAATAACAATAATATTGGTCAAACAATTTAAATATTATATTCATACAAAAACATTAATTCATCGCAATATCTAATATGTTCATAAACAGTAAATTTAAACATTATTTTTATTCAATTTTAAATTAATGTTTTAAATTGAAACTTCATTATAATTATCGGTCACATTATGATTGGGGATTATTAATGATATGTCATCAGCAAAGAGAGCTGTTTCATAGTTGGTTGATTTTGGCAAGTCGTTAATATTATATATCAAAAACAATAAAGGTCCCAAAAGGCTTCCTTGAGGTACACCACACATGTTTTGTAAGATAGGAGACCTATAAGGAACCAGGTTTTTTATTGGTTCTTTGTAATTTCAACGCATTTTGTAGGGTCAGAAAGATAAGTAACTAGCCACTAAGGCTGGACCTCTAATACCACACCTCTCTCATTTACATAAAAGTATTTTAGGATTGACATACGTCGTCAAATGCTTTTTTCATATCGAAAAATATGGTTACTATAGATTTTCTTCTGTCCACATTCTCTGTGACACGTTTTATTAATGAGTAAGCCGCGAGTAAACTTGTAGTAGGTACTAATGGTCAAATATACTCGTAATAACTAACAGTACGTTTATGTGACCGTATGTATCATAACAACACTTAAATATTTTAATGACGCTTCATATTTATGTGTACGTAAATGTATATCGCCTATTTATGTAGGATGTAGGTATATCTGACTAAAATAATTCGATATTGAATGCAACTTTTCTAGAAATCTTACACAATCTATCACGATTTTCTTACTTAATAAATGTGAATGTGATATGTTTCTTACGCTTTAACAACTAAACTACTCAAACGATTAGAATTAAATTTTGAACACACGTTCAGTGGAACATACGGTGCACACAACGACATCGGCTATCAAAATTTGTGAAATATCCTTTGAACTCTATGGAGGAATGAGTTTGAAAATTTATCTTAGAAATTTGACTGTTTTGGGTAACTTGATCTGCCGTCTCGTGCATCGAGAAAAAGGACCATGGTCAAGGAATATCAAAATATATTATTAGTAAAATCTAAATTTCCGCGAGCGAAATCGCAAAAAAAAATATTTGAAATACCTACATCGGTTACATCGACTTAGAAAAAAAAATGATAATAAATATTGAAAGATATTTCAGAATTTCAATATTAATTAGCATTCGTTTTCTTAAGTGTTTTATAAAATTAGTTTCGTTGAACAATAATTTTGAACTAAATATTAGAGCCAAAAGTCTGTCCTGTAAAATCTGACGATTACAATGATTTAGCAATCTTAATGAATGTGACAATTTTATATGCTTAATCATCTTGTTTTGTATCAAAAATGTAATCTGCTTATTTAAACTTAAAGTTGACAACTACTCAAAGTTTTTATTCGAGTTAGAAACAGTTGTCAAGTTTGAGTTTAATACCTGGGTCCATCCTAAAACTAACACGAGAAAATATACAGTGATTACATTAAAGAATGTATAAATTTGAAGACATCGTTTAATTCTTTTGCAATATCTTGAAGTAATCATTGTACTTTTATACTGCACTCCATGTGTTCAAACTACAAGCGAATGCAATAAATGTATAAATAGCGTGAGGTATTTTAGTGTCTAATGATTATTTAGGGAAGTCTTCCAATTATTTGTATTAGTTGAAAATATTGTGTCATAATAATCAATAGAAAACTGCGTTTATATTATGAATACAACAAGTTACACGTATTGCATTTGCTTGTAATCTAGAGTAATGCGGCATGCTAAATATCTACTCGGGCGGATTAACAATAATTATGATTTCTTTATTTTTATTACTATTAGGCCTATTTAGGGTTATTTTACGATTACTTATATAGATCAAACTATAAATGGTCATCATTTAATTGCAAAGCATCTTACACGGATATCTTGAAAATATTCGATCGGTACAAATAAATTGAGCACCCCACGCTTTTCTCTAAATAATAATTATACCTTTCGTTCATCGTTAGTCCGATTTAATATAAAACCGTGTTTTTTAGTTTTCTTTTAAACTATTATTTTATTATCCACTTTTTAGTGCGAATTATAGCCGCCGATGAAAATCTTAGCACCGCCAACTTAACAATTGCAACGCCATCTAGTGACATATAACTGAACTAACATTCCAAACGTTTAATTTATTAGTCCTGGCGATTCTAATCAGGATAATGGGATATTCTTATCGAATTATTGTAATGTTATCGGTCTTTGATAAGTCTATAAAGTTTAGATGAAATCTGACCGTTCAAAGTGGGTCAAAATCGAGCCCAAACGAGTCAGTTACAAACATATAGGTGAAACTAATATAAGTTAATCTTCGCGATGCGACAAACATGCTGTTTTTAACACACAGCATGTTTGTCGCATCGCGAAGATTAATTCAATGAAAAATTGTCTTTTACTGTTTTGCAATAATTCTGAAAACGCTTTCCCTTCACGGCTCGAGGAACTGCTTTATATATTTATATTTATTTTCTAGTTAATCTCCAATTAGGAGTTGGGATATCACATAAACAAGAAGCTTTACTGCATTGAGTACAAAATTAGCATGCCGCTAAAATATTCTACCAAATAAGTATGTCACAGTAAACACCATATTGTACCTTTTATCATTGACCGAAACACCAACACAACAGCTCTATTTACATTAAGATAAAATAGATTACTTACACAATATAATTCATATTATAATGCATAGACATTGTTTCGCATTAATTGTTCACTTGATTGGGTAATGTAAGCACTGAAGAGATGCCCTGTTTTAAGTAAGGAGGTGTTGATATTTATAAATGCATTGTGTACGCAATAAAACGTGTTTAAAGGGAAATAAAATTCCTCGTGGTCGCATTGATGGAAACCTCAATGGGACAACTGGGAATTTAATTTCCCCGAGTTCTCATTACACCAGGGATTACTTTCTGATATACATTTTTTTTCTTTACAATCAAGAACCAGGCTGTAATAACTATGCAGACGTTTGTTTTAATATACTCGCAATAGATTTCATCTTGGATGGAACGCCTATTAATGAAATCCAGTCTTCTGTGAATCTTGGACGGCATAAAGACTTGAAATAATACAATATACACTTCACGAAAGTACGAATAGAATAGTTAATTAAAAGTTAATCCCTTAAAATGTAAAGGAGGATGGATTCCACAGTAACATCCGTCTCCAATTAGCACCTTTTTAATTACGTACACAAAGCGCCTATATTTTCATACAAGATAGTATATCTATACCTATGCTTGTATATTGAAATCTGAAATCTCTTTATATGTTACTCTGAAATCGGACTGCTATTCTTATGATATTTATCGATTGGTTGTAGTATATTAGTAAGTTTTCCAAGTAATATCAAAGATTCAAAATAATTACTTGTCGAAGCAATGTCTATGCAATTCGTTTATAAGTACGAGGTACTAAAAAGTTATTTATAATCCCTCTATTCTAAAGTATTAGCTAGAGTAAAATATTTAATATTATAAAAAGATTTTTGATACGTTGGACGGTGAAGAAAGTGTAACATAATAATTATGAAATTTTAATGTCCAGTATTTCGGAAAATAATTAATTTTGTAGTTGACTTTTTTTACAAAAGCGAAGTACGAGACAAGCAAATTGAACACGGCTATATGTTTAGTAGGAGTCATTCCATCCGTAAAGACAGCTCGAATATGTTTGCCTTTGACTTCGCATGAATGGCTGTAATTGTAAGTAAATGTATCTATATCCCGATAATAATCAGTACGCCTAAAGCAATAAGTACGCCTCACTTAGACATTTTTAAGAATTCGCAACACAACATTTTTAATAATACGAATCAATAGTACCAGTCACAATATATTTATAATAAGCTGCGTCTTTTCGTTGTTGCACTGACAGTACCTACAGTAGAAATAAATGGTAGTTTCCGGTGCTAACCAATTAAATATGTAATTTTTTTTAAAGTTACATTTTCGGTACATAGCCGCTGTAATGTAGCGTAGTTCTTTTGATACAGTAGTACCTAATATAATGCGATTTTCTTATTGGATAGGTATGTAATTACTTTCATAAAATCTCATTTGATATTTACTAATAATTATTATTATACGATATTAATTCTTGTTCTGGGGCCTTATTGTGCTTATGCGAACGTAAAAACCAATTCATTAACGTTCTCATGTTTTGACATTCAAAAAACGCTGTCATATTGACAAAATTTATCTTATGCCGAAATTACATTGTTAAATATCGGTGCAATATTGCTTTCAATTACATTGCTTGTATGGCATTGAGATGTGTAAATACAGTTTGGTAAATTTAACCTTTCAATGAGATTTGGCAATCGCATTGAAAGGTTAAATTTACCAAACGCTTTCAATGAAATTGAATCAATATTGGTCATTGACGTCATTTTTCAATGCGATTTGAAGCGTGTAAACATGAAGATTGAGGGACAACTCATCCCGTGCACGGTAGCGATACGTTCGCGAGCACGAGTTGGCGCGACATCGCATTGCGATAGTGAATATTAAACGTCATTTAATATGATACCTAATACGTGTAAATATGGAAACGTCGTTCAATGGGTAACGTTCAATGCTATTCAATGGTTTTGCTTCAATTGAAGCAATGCATTGATTGAATGATCCGTGTAATATCGGCATATTGGAATGAAACTTTAGAGCTATAGCGTGATAAAAGGCCCCTGGTAAAATACCTACTTGAAATAGCAATTTGGGAAGCACCGTAGTTTGTAGAGCTTCGTCACGTTTTGTCCCGTGGCAAACAAGTCCGTTAAAGCAATAATTAACATAGTGACTTTACAAAACACAGAGTCCGAGTAAATTAGTAATCTGTCCAGTGCACCACGAAAAGATTTAATTTTAAGTATCAAAACATTTGTGATATATCGAAATAATTGCCGTACTCGAGTCGAAACGAATGTAGTTTACCGTCGCTTGTGCAGTTTGACGATATAGGTCTAAATATCTTTTATATTGAGAAATGGAATAGTTGAACAGTAGAAACACCAAGTATAGCCTAATTAATGGTATAACTTAGGGTGATGTTAGATG
Organism: Elophila nymphaeata; assembly: GCA_955850985.1. NCBI lineage: Eukaryota > Metazoa > Arthropoda > Insecta > Lepidoptera > Crambidae > Elophila > Elophila nymphaeata. The sequence goes on from OY039065.1 coordinate 25,902,512, forward strand.
TATAAGTTTTTTTTATATAGAGCTCGCAGGGGTGTCGACCGCACTCTGTGGTGTAGCCGCACAGTAGCTGCGCACCCCTGCCACGTATACTGATGGTTATAGAATAAACCTTAGGCAGTTTTAAATCTTTGATATGAGTCGGTTTAGAAAAACAAAAGTGTAAGCTTGGCTATAATTAATTTATGTAATAAACTATTGATACTTACAATGGTGTTCTTTATTTGAAATTCTTTTCTATTGTATTATTAACCTATGTGTGGTTAGTAAGCTCTGTAATCTACGGTAACCTCTGCTGGTTACCGTCCATAATTCCTACTACATGGTACCTACGTAATTTTTACCATGTAGGAAAGCATGAGTAGGGTTGGACTGGCTAAGCTGCCAGCTTTGTGGAGGCACTAAAAGTTGTGTAAGTCACGTGACCGGGTGAATTATAAGGCCGTGCGCTGCGTTAGCGTGGCGCCACACTAGCCGGTCGTTCTTTGCTACCTAGAAAATACCATAAAACGGGTTCATTGTAACACACTCACCGGTGACCGGTCTTTCTTAATCGGCGGTCAGTCGTAGCCTAGCGCTTGCTGAGAGAGGTACTCGTGTACCGGTTTTATGGTCTTTTCTAGGCAGCAAAGAACGACCGGCTAGTATGGGGCTACGCATAGTGCAGCGCTGCGTCTCCCGTCGCACGCGGCGCGGGCATCTCTATGGAGACGACATAAATCAGCAAGCCGCGCGGGTGTCCGCGCCGTGCACCCGCTTAACGCACCGCACGGCCTAACGGTACAAAAATTTAGTTAAGTTTTCCTAACGCCTCAATAACGATATTCAGGGTTAAGAAGAGAGTGTACCTACCTTGGCCTGTGGAGCTCCTTGGTCAATAGAAACCTCTACGCTACGTCGACTTCTCTCCTCGCCGGCCAGCTTTCTTCTGGTGTCTCCTGGTTATGGGTGGTTTACACGGGATACAATGTCACTTGGAGCACGTATGTGGTAATCACGTACGGGTGAATTACAAGCACAATGGACGAGAAGCTTTTACAATCCCCATGGGAGCAAGGTCACACGCGACGCGATGCGTTCAGCCCGATCTCGGACTGGTGCGGGCGCGCTGTAGTCGCTAAGGCCGTGCACTACGTTAAGCGGGTGTCCGCGACGGACACCCGCGCGGCGGGCTGATTTATGTCATCTCTATAGAGATGCCCGCGTCGCGTGCGACGGGTCACGCAGCGCTGCTCTATGGAAATGGCACTACACCCGCTTAACGCAGCGCACGGCCTAAAAGGTTGTAATTAAACATGGTGCACTTAAACGACCGTGGAAGCGGGAAAGGATGAGGCGTTAGTTCGCTTATCCTACAGTAGATGGCGTTAACAGGGTTATTGCAAAAAAGGCAAATTTAAATATACCTAGATTTGCAGTGAATACCTACCTATATATTTTGAAAACTGGCAGCAAGTTCAGATTTCAAGAACACAGACTTATATGGTTCAATGAACCACATAAGTCTGTAAATTTGGTACGAGATCGAACAGTTTGCAAAGAAACACAACATTTATGTGAACCTGTCCGAGTATCAAAAAGGAGGCGTCAGGAAAAGGATTTCCATATTGAGATAACAGTTCGAATAAGTACTTAATATCTTAGATTTGCCGACGGACACTCAGCCTGGGAATACTGGAAAATAAATATTTATAACCAGCCCCCGATCGCGCTATTAACATCGTTTGTGGTTTTTACCAAAACCAAATCGTTATAGTTTTCATACTATATATATTTGGGCAGTAAACCTTAGAATACTGCCCAAATTATTATAAACCGTATTACGCTCCCTGTAAGCTCCGCCAGATTTTTTTTTCTTATTTTAAGTTCGTGGAGTGGAGCGATTTATATATTTTTGGTTTCTTTTCCCCTTAATATCTTAGATTTGCCGACGGACACTCAGCCTGGGAATACTGGAAAATAAATATTTATAACCAGCCCCCGATCGCGCTATTAACATCGTTTGTGGTTTTTACCAAAACCAAATCGTTATAGTTTTCATACTATATATACTGGGTGTAAAAGACATGAGCAGTCAAACGAAAACCACGTATTCTATACATCAAAATAAGACATATTTCAAAAAAAATATTGCTGGGAAATGATTTTTATTTTTTGGTGTTACTTACAAAAAATTGCAAATTGTACCGCGCAATGTAAAGGGCTCAATTCGCACGCAACTCGCAAAACCGCGATAATTTTGTTTGACGGCGGCCCCGTTCTTTAGTGTCCGTGCGCATCGAGTGAGCTACATTGAACGCTAACGTTTTGAAACCATTTTTTGTTATGAAATACTAAAAAAATGATAATGTTTCTTTGGACAATAATTAAAAAATAACGTATAGAATACGTTTTCATAAAAAAATGAAAAAAACTTTGACCTTCAATAAAATCGTAACTATCAATTTCCCAGGTATAGTCTAAAGGAAGAAAAATGTTATGATGGTGAGCAGAATACGTGGTTCTCGTTTGACTGCTCATGTCTTTTACACCCTGTATTTGGGCAGTAAACCTTAGAATACTGCCCAAATTATTATAAACCGTATTACGCTCCCTGTAAGCTCCGCCAGATTTTTTTTTCATATTTCAAGTTCGTGGAGTGGAGCAATTTATATATTTTTGGTTTCTTTTTCCCTTACTTCAATATCGTGGAGTAGGCTTACCTATATTATATTTTTGGGTGCTCTGCTTTTTTGATTTGTAACAAATAAATAACATTATACGTAATAATAATATACCATCTATTTGATTTACCTTGGTAATTTAAGAGAGGAGTAATTTAAAGAAGAGAGGAATAGTATAATAGGAAAGGATAACTGAAATCCATACTTGATACCTACAAAGTTGCGCATTCGCTTAGTCAGCGACCACCTTGCCGTGGCCGGCCGATTCATGGCTAGTAAAAATTAGCAAAAATCACTAGCTACGCCAATGTGTGCCTTTATGCCTCAACAAATTATACTTGATAATAGATAAAGGTCAAACCCATTAAATTCCATAGTAAATTATTGCAATTCAAAACTTTTTATATACTTTCATTAATTATTTATTGAACATAAGATACAAAAATAATTATGGCATGTCTACAAACGTTAGGAATAAAATTAAAATAACATTAAATGCGTTTTAAAAAATACGTGATTTGGAATTTAGTTGCAAATGACAGTAATACTTAACTAAGTAGGTAATATTAGTTAAAAAACTTGAATGCTATTGTATTGTATGAACTTGAAGCAGTGAACTGGGGCCGTGTTGCACAGAGAAGCAACTGATACTTAGAACATAAGTGGTTTATGTCCAACACCTCAGACCAAATAGGTAGTACCTACTTTTTATTTAGTTTGAGTGCAACACTACCTACATATTACAATCTTGGGTCCTCATCGCGTTATTTACGATCGTAGAAATAAAAACCAAACCGATGTGGTTCGCACTTCGCGTACGTTTGACAGCTGTCAAGCTGTTGTCAAAAGGCGTTTTGAATTTCGTTATTACAATAATACACGACCTTTAGATATATACTCTCTAATATGTGTACACGACAAACAGCGCGATAAGGAAGGACCCTGATCAAAAATACATTTTTAGACTACCTATATTTGTAATATGTAGGTAGGTACCTAATTAGGCACAATAAATGGTTCGCAATTTCATACGCACTCAGTTACATGCAATGCAATTTGCAACACAGGCATTTCAAATTATTTTTACCCACACTTTTATTACAAAAATCAAAATACACTCCAAATATATTCTTTTGCACAGCCATTTGATGTCATAATTATTGAAATAATTATTAAATAGGTCTCTGTGTACACTAAGTTTTACGACTGGATTCCTCCTCTGCGGTCACTACAGAGGCCTTAGTATGAGTTTTGATAGTTTTCGAGCTCGATCAAACGTATCGTCTTTCTTCATACATTGGCCACTGTTTCTGATAGTTTACGCTAGGGGCGCTAGTGGGCAATGTATGAAAAGAGACGATAGGTACGTTTGATCGAGCTCGAAAACTAACAAACTCGTACTAAGGCCTCTGATACACATGTGCTTCAACGGGATGTGGATTTAAAGTAGGTACGTATGTTCAATTACATAATTGCAATAAAAAGGAATTTCATCATTTTGGCATTCTGCAGATTACAGATCATGATATGATGATGCCAGAGCTGACAACGGAATTAGTGTAGCTAAATATCAAATGTGTGAAGTAATAGATATCTGCATAGAAGGAATTCAGCCATTAGGATTATACGAGGTGGGTCCTGTATATAAAAAGGTTAGATTGGACGATACAATAGCCGTTATATTAAGTACATAGAAAAAATATGCATTTGCAGGCGTGGAATTCACTGCAACGTACGAGTGATTTTTAAATACGTCCGGTCACCTCGACCGCGAGTAGCGATCTAGCAAAGTGGTGCGAGCAGTAAATGTATTCTATGGGTGCGAGTTTTTAGGCGTGGTGGGTAGAGGTACCCCTAAAGGCCCCTCTTCACAATGGGCCATGATGGCCGATTGTGTAGAGGAGGCTTAAAAACTCGTCCACTTGCGTCGGGACGGTCTCGATACATTTTTATTTATACTGTACTGTAACGATTATAGTATCATCAAGTTGTTGAAATTGATTGAGCTTATATCAGGCCCAACAACGTATGTAGGATTAGGTATATTACTAAACGATGAATACAACTTGTAAATACCTTAGCTATTTGTTCTTAGGTTACTTAATTAAATTCACAAGAATGCTAAAACACCGCTTTCGCTACAAATAAATTACCTACATACCTACAATAGATATTATTATGACGCCGTCGTGGTGGAGTGGTCAGTATAGCTGGCTACACATCAAGCGGTCCGGGTTCGAATCCTGGTAGCGGCAAATGTTTGTGTGACGAACACGAATGTTTGTTTGCGAGTCATGGTTGTTTATATATTTATTTAAGTTTATTTTATAAAAATATCTATAATTATTATGTATATTAAAAAAAAAATGTCCGTTATCTAGTATCCGTAACACAAGTTCTTAATGATACTTACCTCGGGCTAGATAATTGGTGTGAGCGTGAAAATATATTATTATTATTATTATTTATTATACTTACTTGTATTATTGCTGTATATTTACATAATATAGAATGTATCAAATGAATGATGTGCCATGAATGTAAAGGAAAAAAAAGTGCAATTTATCGTGTAGTGAAAGAAAAGCACTTTTTCTGTTGAGTCCTTCAGCAGTCAGTCAACCCCTTTACAAATATCACTCTCATTCAAAACTGAATACAGCGTAAGTAAATGAAGTGATTTTGAATTCATCAAAATATTACGCACTTTTGACTCTAGCCTTATTAGAAATGAATAGCACCAATTCCTGTTATAATAATTTTTGTAATGCCCCATACTGAATTTGACGGTGAGGTAATTACATAAACATATAAAAGTCGGATCAATTCCATGCATTTATCTCCGTAGGTAAGTTATTTCTAAGCTTATACATTCTATTGATAAGCTCAAGACTATCTAAGGTAAATTTGTCCTTAATTAAATTACTTAAATGTATTTTACATAGCCACCTTAAATCTAATATGTATTTTAGTTTACAATAAAAATCGTTTCGTTTCTCGATGTCAGCTGATAGGGATGAGTAGCTGTGTTTTATATTAAGAATGATAATTACTATACAATCATAACCCTTTTTGATTCGAACTAACCATGGGCAAATAATACATGTCAATAATAACTAAAAAGTCCGTACCTCCATACATAGTTGTATTAGTATACCTACTGTCAAAATATAGCCTCAAAGCTAGGGTTACCATTTAGAAATTCGAAAAGACCTGACAAAATGCCTTTCACTTCAACAAAGTCCGGACATTTTAATCGCAAAATGCAAACATCAGCACTCCAGTACGCACGTCGTACAAGTAGTATGGACATGTTAGCTTACAGTCGCTTTTAGATGAGTGGGACATTAATAAAGATTAAATAAGTTACTTATGTAAGTTTTAGTACTCGTCTTCCATCTATAACAAAAAGTCCGGGCAAACTAGAAGGCCGGACAAAGTCCGGACAGAACCCTAGAAGTCCAGACATGTCCGGACTAATCCGGACGGATGGTAACCCTACTCAAAGCAAGTTATGCCACGGTAATATTAATATAACCGTGGTTATGCACTTTAATAATTTTAGTTAGCAAATTTTTGATACCTACACTATTTGCGGTTTGCATACAAACTGATAAGTGTACCTACCTATAAACCGATAAGTAGAATGGCACTTGCACGATGATCTATAATTGTTGTTAAGGCGTATATTTTTGGATCATCGGTCGGGTGGCGGTAGAAAAGGACATCACTGACAAACTGACAAGGCACAACGATGGCGCAACGATAGAATGCTTATAAAAAAAGAGGTGAAATCATAACTTTGGACACATTTTACGAATAGAAAACTATGCATCAGATAGTTTGTTTTTGTAAAATGTGTTACCGATGACTAAAAGGTCAAATTTAAGTACGTAAGTAAACGTACGTAGTTAAATAAAATTAAGGTCACATTTATAACATGCATATCATACACATGTCATTGTCTGGACTCCGAAAAAAAGAAATGTTTTGCTTACTTACTTTCCTCAAAAACGCATCAAGACAAGTTTTTGCTCATCATCTTAATACTCAGAGACCTTATTTAATGGCATTTTTTTCGTAAACGGTCCTATTACCTATTATAAGGTACCTATTTTTGATTGTGTTCTTTCTTTCAGTTTGAAAATAACACTATAGCACTAAGGGAGAAAGCTCTTATTTGGAATCAGTTTACAAAAGCCCAGTTTTAAATAAAAAACAAAAAGGTTTAGTTGGAATGAAATGTAAAATAAAAACTAAGGCGTCGTCCCATCAAAAGTTATTGACTTTCACCGATAATACTTATTTAGTGCGAACAGGCCCTAAATTATATCTACGGATATCTGAATTAGGTAAGGAAGATTTAGATAAGAACGTAATACCCGCATTAGAAATAAGGTCACATCCAAAGACTATCGCATCGTCCTAGAATCAATTTATCTAATAACGATATTCAGTTGACTATCTTGTTTTGAATGCAACTATGGTTTAAATTTTTTAAATTACATATTAAACTAAAATCCGAATTACCAAGCAGGTTTGTTTGTTAGGCGTGTAAAATTTATTTAATAATATTGGTAAAATTATTTAATAATTTTGTTCAAGTTATGGGCGGCGCCGGCGCCAATCTCGAGGAATCGCCACTGCATACAAACGCTATAAAGTTTTCAAAATGTATGTGGATGAAAGTAGTTTGCATATGGTTAATAATATAGCTTTGTAGGTATATCATGAATGAGCAGATATGGATCAACATTAGTGCAGTTTTCCACGCACGTCAAATTAATAAGTCCATTAGTGCACAATGAAACTTGCACGCGTGTAATGAGTTGCTAGGTAAATCCATTCAGTGCAAGACCTTCAAATTTAGCGTCAGCTCCGGAGTGCATTCGTCCATCGTAGCCGACGGCGGGCGGCGGCGCGTCAACTTAAATAAATCATGTTTGTATAGATACACCATCGAAGGCTTTGTCGATAATAGATAGATGCTACTAGAGGTACGCCCTGATCATAAATAAGAGTTCAATCCATTCTTTTTATTGCTGCACATAGATAGCTTAGTGTGTGAAGAAAGAGAGATTTAGATAACAAAATGAAAAAGTAACAAGTTGGGTTGTTATTAGAGATTAGACTTTACATTCGTCAAGATGGGCAATTTCTCATATTTTCACTACAACTGAGATCAGTAGGTTCGATGGAATAGCCAAGAGTAAAAGGCGGAACAGGTGATGAATTCAATTTTTCAGTCAACAATGGAACTTGATAATATTGAAATTATAAAAAGAATTTGCTGAAATTAGAAAAAATTACGTAATCGATTGGCGAGCAAATGTTTTCCTTTCCGGTAATGATGTCTATTTCATTCTAAACGATGTACCATTCTATCGTATCGGCAAAGTGCTTTTCTGTGTGGTTACATCGAATGTAGCGATGTATTGATGTGAATGGACACTATCTTAAAAAGATAGAATATAATAAAACTAATAATTTGCTGCTTTGCTCAGTTTTTGATTTTCAAAGAACTTTCAGTTAGCCCCTCGTATATTTAATTTATACATATAGAAATGTAATTGGATTTACATAATTGATTTAATATTAATTATAAATATATTATAAAAAATAGTAAGACACAAGTAAATTATTACTACCTAAAATTATAGAATACATTTATGCTTTATTCTAATTTATAAATTACTAAGGTATGGTAGTTGGCCGCTGTTATGTAACACGAACATCGAACAGCAAGTCTCGTACAAATAAAACTGTTATATAAGTACTCTGGTAATTATAGAGCAAAAACCGCAATAGTGAAATGTTATCAATAAAAAGGCACATTGTGTTCTTGTCTTGGTGAAATTGAATATTTCCGACTTAACGACATTAGAGTCAGGGCCCGATCTAGGGACAAGCCGGAAATTTGTCCAGAGCGGCAAAAAGGAAGGGCGGCAATAATGAGTAATTAAATTTTTTCTCATACTAATTTGTTGCGTTCGTAGTCTAGTTTCGAATCTCCGGACTTTTTTGTCCAGAGCGGCGAAATCGCTAGATCGGGTCCAGATTAGAGTGGCTAAGCAAGTGACCAGTCTATTCCATAATTCCTCTTTATTATTATTTCTGTACATCTAACACTTTACGAATAGAGTATAATATATGAAACTGCTATTTACTGACAAAACATCAGTGCCACCTATCGTGTTAATGTTCAAGTTTTTAACCTCAGGAAACGCTTTAACCTTTTTACTGGTACAGAAAAAAAATATTTTTCATTGTTGTTCAACCTTATCCATGGTTATAAAGTTCTAAATATGGTGGCAATATATCTGCCACCACCAGACAGAGGGTTAAAACGTTTGCCACTTGTCTAAGCATACTGAAGCGCACTGTTAACTTTTCTTTATTTTGACACAGGTATATTTCGTTAATACTTAAAGTAGTTCAATATTATTTACAAATTGATGTCCTAATATAACATTTCAGCAATATGAATCAGACATTGTTGAAATACTATAGCTTGGCAATCTACCAGCATCAAGATTGCATCATATAAAGAAATCTATAAATTTTAATATACCTAACTATATACAAATTACTCCTTTCCTTGAACGCAAAAATGCAAACAGAATCATTTGCTTCTTTTAGTCTAACAACTTAAAAACTGGAATTCGTTACAACTCAAAACCTATTTTTATATTGTAATAATATATCAATGATAAAATTAAGTAGGAAGGTACTTCACAAAAAAAAATTACAAATACTTTTGATCGCAAGGCATCTCAGCATACACAACTTAATTTTTTGATATCTTTAGAATTGTCCATTGAGGTCTATAAACTAAAAAATAAGCAAATAACTGTTACTTACAACTTTTTTTTTAACTATAATTATACAGATTTGACACATAACCGGAGACTATTTAGAACATACTTTGCTATAAAGTCTGATAAAAATGGTTATAAACCCTTATCAATTAATTAACTTAAATACTTGGTTGACCTCATCGGTTATATTAGGTACGAGCGTTTATGGATTTCAAGTGACTGATTATTTCAATGATCTAAATTTTTTTTTTATGTTACGAGACGGCAAACAAGCGCGGCCCACCTGATGTTAAGTGGTCACCGCCGCCTATACACACTTGCAATATTAAGTGTAAATCACTTAACACCGCAAGTGCGTTTGCCATCCTGGGGACTAAGATGATATGCCCTCCATGCCCAGTAATTATTATGTAGGTACTTTTAATATGAGACCACTAATCATAATACAATTATAGATTTAAAGAAAGATAGCAGCCATATTAAGAGAGTAGCTACAAACGGTACAATTTAAAACCTCAGAGATTCTTTTCATCAGGGAGGGAGAGAGAGAGAGAGAGAGAGAGAGAGAGACAAATGAAAATGTCAAATGAGAAAACTATAGTTTACAATCTTGAACATATTATGTTCCACTATCGCGCTATTTACGTTTTTACCAAAACCGAATCGTTATCGTTTTCGTACGTTTTGACAGCTGACAAACTGTTGTAAAAATTATGAAAACTAAGAAATTTATAGGTGAAATTGGAAGCCACAACTCAACAAAAAGTGAAGACAAAATTTGTCTCATTATAAACACTAGAGCATGAGTCGAGTGACCGTCTACGTCATACGTACGTAGGTACCTCATCATATTACTTGTGCGGAGGGTTACAAAGGCCCTGCGGTCCATAATGCGCAAACATTACGAACGTTACCAACAGTGCAAACGCCTTGGACCGAATTGAATACGGTGCTATGTGCACTATTTGCGTGCAATCAATTTGATCCACGCTTTGTGTGTAAATGCCAAAACATCTAAGAAGAGTTTATGTAAAAACCATTTAAACACTAAAATAGCACTCAAGGATTATTAATAGAGTAAAATAAAATTATTGTAGCAAATAAAGTAGCTATAACGAGTCTTTATTAATTCTAAACTCAAATGTTTACTCTAATAATTCATACACATAGACGTCAAATTCGAGTTTGACATTTGCGCACACACTGCTCTACCTCTTTTTCATGTGCATCGTTAGCACTGCTTAATGACGTCACATATTTTCGTTGGTGCAAATACGTTCAATTTGATTCACTCCGTGTGCGCGCTATCGGTGCCGATAGCGCACATAATGAGGATCAGTCACATAACGGGAGAACCCAATTTTGACTATTACATTGCATGCGTTATGATTTTCTAAGAACACTACTTTTTGATTTTTTGAAATCCATCCATAAATGGCAAAGTTATTTAATATTTTATCGAGCCTTATTAAAAAACGCGCGCCTCCCGGCCCTGGATACTGATGACGTCATTCGACACAATCCGCGCGCGATCGCATTCGTCCAGTACGCATATTCGTGGTTAGTAATGAACACTGTCGGTTTTTTGAAGTTTTTTGCATTGTCGGGTTATTGTTTCTGTGTTATGTAATAATGAACAACAAATTGAAAGATGGATTTGAAAAAGGACAGTCCGATAATCTACCTAAAGTGGATTCTTTCATGGTTTTTACTTTCTCGTGTACGTAGTAAGTACAGAGGAAGTCTTGTAGTCGTTAAAAAAATCGACCTCGAGATTTTGACGGATTTACACTTTTTGGATCTCCCTGAGTCCAAAAATACAAGAAAAATACCTTTTAGAAATTAAGCATGTGTGTGTGTGTGTGTCAATGGGTGTCTGTGAGTTAGCACCATAACTCCAGTATGCTTTGACTTATGGCAACCAAATTTAACATGCGTGTATGACATCAAAAAAGGTTTCTATCAACTTTTGAGTCGTCGATCACGAAAGTTAAGCAACCAATTGCGCGGTCGGTACTCAGATGGGTGACCAAAAATTAACATGCATGTATGACATCAAAATATAAGGTTTTTATCGCCATTTGAGTCGTTTCTGATGTACGAGAATGTCAAGGGGACACCACTCCCGATTTTTGAATATTTAAATAATCATGTGAAGTATACCGAAATCCGCGGTTGGAAGCTTCAAAGGTAAGTATACCTAATTTAATGTCTTAGTTAGTTCAAGCATAGGTACTTCTTTACATGGGGGTCGACATCCGGAAGCCTCCTCGTGGTGGACCCTGGTAACGTGGTGGGGAAACTTTCTAGGCGGGTGTGTGGCTTTTGATGTCAAGTGTCCCTTGGCATTCGAAGTCACATGCCATCGTCGAGTTGTTTTTGTTTTCCCACCACGGCAAGTTCCAGACGGCCCTTTTCAGGGCCACGACCGCGCCAGTCCCGAGGGTGCGATCCGATGGCTGCTCCCGGTGTCCTCGTCAGTAGGACGCGCCAGGTCGAGCAGCCGTCGGTGAGGAGGCGGCCTATAAAGCCAGCGTCAGCCAGCGGCTCACAGGGGCTGGCGTCAGTCGGTAGCCCCTGTGGGCTGCTGGCCAACAATTGGTGCACAAGGAGTGCCTAGACGGGCAGCGTTAGGAAGGTCTCGGTGTAGTTGCGCTCACGTGCAGATCCCGAGCCGTCCTGCAATAGCGCACTGGAGGTCAGGCCAGTAGCAGGGAGGCACGCATTTACCTCGAGTCCCACATATCCCTTGCGGTTAGCACCACCCCGCAGGGACGATGCGTAAATGCATTTGACCTCCCCGTCAATAAAATAAAATAGGTACTTCTTTACATGGCAGGTGCGAATATTATAAATGTGAAACTTTGGATGTTTGTTACTCAATCACGCCTAAATCGCTTAACCCATTTTAATGAAATTTGGTAGGGAGATAGTTTGAACCCTGGGGATGGACATAGGCTACATTTTATCCCACTGCTGAGCATAGGCGCGATAAAACGTGCAATCCACGCGGGCGATGTAACGTGTAGTTCACGCGGGCGATATAACGTGTAGTCCACGCGGGCGATATAACGTGTTGTCCACTACTTATATCACTACTTTGATGATTGTTAATTGTTATTAACCCACACGTTTATTTTAGGGCTGAGACAAAATGATATAAAAGGATTAAGTTTCAGGTCTTTCTTCTATCTATCAATAAAATAGGTAAAATTTCATAATACGAGGATAAGTATATTAAAACTTACGTCGAAATGATCTTCGCAACAGTAATGAGTACTTTTGATTGTTAAAGGATCTCTCTTCATAACACTACACCACTTTATTCTAGCTTTTGGGTCCGTTGGAACAGGAAAAATAAGTTTGTCCGGCGTACCTACTACTGGTTGTACTCTAGCACTTTAGCACGATACAATATTTGTAAGACATTTTTATAGGCTATTGATGTCACCCCTATTGGTCTGAGATGTCACCAATGTCACCATACACAACAATAAATTTAGAACAAAACGACCGGGACAAGCACAACTCAAAAAGTGTACGGGATACGGAGTATAACTACAAAACTGTAGAGCGCGCGTGGCGGCGGCGCGGGAGTTGTGTCGGATGACGTCACGCGCTCGCGGCTCGTACTCTCGGCCGTTTTTTGAACTGCTGCAGTAAAATCGCTGTATCTTCGTCATTTCTTATCAGATTTGAATATTTTTTTCACAGTTTGTCATGGTTTTCTTACTGTTATAAAACTGCATACTTAATAAAAAACGTGACTGATCCTCATTATGCGCAATTTGGACCGCGGTGAGAAACAGGTAGGAAACGGAAACATTCAAAGGTTACTTGGGGTAAAAAGTAATCTTCACTTTTTTATTAGTAATGTTGCTCTTCCAGTACTACCTACTAATTTCTCGATGAAAACGATAACGATTTGGTTTGGGTAACTTTAACTTGTTTAACTTGTAATTAAACTTAACATGACTTGGTTACAGATCTCTGCAACTGGCCAGGAACACTCTTAATAAATAAACTTAAAACTAATTCATTATACCCAGAGTAGACCAGCCACGCTTTGAAACTTTTAAGCACAAAACTTCGATTATATCTAAATACCATTACGTCACGTGGCAGATACGCACGGCACATAACAGTACTGTAACAGCATAAACAGGCACCATCAGGCCAACTAGAAGTGTACGTTTATACCATCTTCCGATTTTTCTATTGAAGAACTAGTCTTGATGCATGTCCAGACAACGAATTCTTCTTTTAAACGACTCAATTATTCTTATTCCAGTAAAAGTAAAGTATAGAACAAGAAAAATCGAGTCTATTATAAAATATTTTTAGCAAAAAAATAGGAAAATCGACTTCAATGCGTACAAATTTAAACTAAAAAGTAAGAAATAAATAATATTTTTATGAAGTAAGTAGTTGAAAAGAGCGTCATAGAAAACCAAGGAAAGTACCTATTAATACACATTTATAATTCTTTATTTATACTTCATACTCTGATATATTTGGAGCCGGTGCCAGCTAGCCAAGGAGGATAGTGTTTGCAATTTTCGAACTTCACGGAGCGGCGGATTATGTCTCATCTTTAATAAGCAATTATTATGTATAGTTAATGGATTAATCAAGTTCGTATCTATTAGGTAAGTTTATTTTGCTTAGGCTGGCACCGACTCCAAATATATCAGAGTATGAATTATAAATAAAGAAATATAAATGTGTATCAATACTTTCCTTGGTTTTCTATGACGCTCTTTTCAACTACTTCATAAAAATATTATTTATTTCTTACTTTTGAAGTGACAACGTCTTATAATTCGATAGAGCCGGCTGCATGCACGAAAAAACATGACGTCATGCGGCGTTACCTCGCTCTGAAACTAATTCTCTAATTTGAATTTGGAATTATGGAAATATGTTTTTTAAAATTTAAACTTTCAATGATACCAAAACCAGCCAGATACAAATAGTATAGCCAAAGAGATTTTATTACAAGTTTATTCATACTATAATGCGAAATCTATTAAACAAATGAAATTAAATTTTTCTTTTGAAAAAATGCTACCATTCCATCAGTATTTTCTTAAGACGTTGTCACGTTCAACTATCGTCAGTAAACCGACTTTTTTAGTTTAAATTTGTACGCATTTAAGTCGGTTTTCCTATTTTTTTGCTAAAAATATTTTATTTTATTATTTTTAGTGGAAATTAAGTATATTTTATTGAAAATGGATAGGCCTACTGGATAAATGGATAGGCGCTCATTAAAACTAAACGGAAACTTAAATAATGATTTGTTCATAAAGGGTCGAATTTATATCGATACAATTTATACGGGCCATCTCTGATCTTGACGGACCTAAAAAAATAATCAATAAAATCGAGTCGACATACTCATATTTGACAGAGTAATCAGGTAATAAACACAAAAAAAAAACAGTTGAATAGAGGACTTCCTCTTTTTTTAAAGTCGGTTAACAAATAATATCACGTCTCAGACCTATAGCTCATTACAAATGCCCACTATTCATTTAGAATGAATGGTATAGTTTAAATGGTAAGTTAATGAACTATGAAACTTGAAGAGAAACTACTTAGTTATTTAACTTAAGTTCATAAAATAATTTGTCATAGTTTATGTGTTGACTATTGGACCTACTAACCAAAATTTCATTATTGCATATTAGGTAAAAGCAAGTTAAAAAAAATTGTCATTATTTTTGTGTTCGTGGACGATATCATTATTTCATCCCCAATGAAATTATCATTTCAACAAAAAAGTACTGAACCAATTTCGGTATAATTTATACTTCAAAGGGAACACCTTTGAAGTATGACTTTCCTAACGAAAAAAGAATCATCAAAATCGATTCATAATTGACGGAGAAATCGCGGAACATACATACAAAAAAAAAAACATACAATCGAATAGAGAACCTCCTCCTTTTTTTGTTTGAAGTCGGTTAAAAATAACAAATCTTTGTCTGTGAATATGAACGATGCTTATAAACGTTACAAATTTACTTGCATGAAGAGATATATATCAATTGATCGCAAGAACATAAAGGTTTACAATATAGTTATAATTTAAAATTGCATATTTGAATATTTTCTTTAATTATTATAATAAGGAAAAATGAAAAACTGTGCTCTCCTTGTTAACTTATGAGTTGTAAGGGAATTAACGTTTTAAGTCTCAGCTTAAAAAAAAGTTTTAACTTTTATATAGGTGTTGCCTTTGTTTTCTGAGAAAGTCTATAAAATATAAAATATGGCTAGGTGCTGTTTCTATAGCTTATAATAGGTAATCCTAGACTACTCATTTTATATAAACCTAATCGCGTGATTAGAATTAATCCGCCGATGTTGCTGTTGATAAACATGACCGTATAGCTTTAAAATATACTGTGTACTATCACTGATATCAGTATGAAGGTAAAAAAATACTAAGTTTACTAATAAATCGTAAATTAACTTGTCAAAATAATGAATAGCTACTAAAAGTTTTTAAGATTTACTGTTTATAGGCAGATAACGCAAATATTATTTCATTGTAGTAATTTAAAGCAGCAAATACACTGGTACAGTCAGCTTCATAATGATAATATCATTATGTATTTTAATACATGTTAGGAGCAAAGTTTCAATAATATCTTTGAATTTAAAGTTATCATATTGTACACAAACAACCAGTCTTATATTTCTTCATACCATAATCTCTAATTACATATACACGATTAAAATGATCTTTTATATGCACCTATAGTAACTGTTCATTGGTATCTAAGCGTTCAGAGTACTCATATCTTCACTTACATAGATTATTCCATTTTCAATAGATTGAAAGTTAGACATTAAGGGATTTCACAGATTTTTCATTAAATTGGTATTTTTGCGATTTGTTATAATTTAGTTACAATTTTCAGACGGAAAATTTGCCATGGGAACTCGCCCACGGTAACAACTAACAACGAATTTTTATGGCAACTTCTGTCAGCTGCAAATAAACAAATGCAATAACAAATTCTGTAGCTGGGAGAGTACAATTTCACTTGACAGATAAATTACATTCAAAAGCAATGAATGGCAGGGGTCAATACATGTTTTTCTAAAATTAATAGTTTAATTATGAATGACGCAATATGACACGGTACTAAAGTATGAATTAACTTTTGTTGCTGACCCTGTCTAAATGACGTAGCTAACTGGGATGAGTTTACAATCGTTATTATTTAAGACAGCTAACCACATCGCTTAAACATTTGAACAACGTAATATCCTTGTAACATGAATTGTTGCATCGATGTTAAACAATCAACACCATTGTAGCGAATAAAGATAAATTATCTAACTATAAATGTTACTCAGCTTTTCTAGTCCGCATAGTATTCACTCTAAAGGCTCGTGGACCTAATAGAGTGAGTGGTGACAATGATATAAAGTCAGAAGAGTAACAAGAGCAGACCATGATGCAGATTGCAGACTATTCCCTTTAAATGAGTTCATTCATTTAACATTTTGATAACACTTACATAAAATACGTCGATAGGCATCAATGTAAGCGTTTAATATTTTCTACTCCCGTTATCAAGTTCTAGGATCCTACTCTCTTGACTCATCCTCATACAGTCGCTGTAAGCTGCCTCAGAATTCCTTTGCTAATAATTTAGCTGTTTAAAAACAATTGAGGACATGAAACGTCCTCGCGTAGATAAGAATGAATAGACGAGTATTGCATCTTAGAGGCGCCTTCAGGTCTGCTCTCTTTTGACACGAACCCAGTAAAGACTACACGACATTGAGCAACCCTCCCGGGCCATACTTGACGACTAGGAAACCTCTATAGGAAGATCGCCCTATAGGCTAGAGGACCCACAAAGATCCGGCAATATTCGTTAAAAATATTGTCTTGATATCCGGAGTCATGTCATGACACTTACTCGTAAAGGCCTTCATTAAGAGTTGCTTCGCTTGCTCTTATGCTCGTTGGCGAGAAGAACCGCTCCTACGTCCATGTTTTATTGCATGCATACCTATTGTCAAAAGTGCCGGTGTCCCGTAACAAAATTGTGCTTAGCACGAGAGTAAGTAGTGGTGGGGAGATTAGTTCTGCGCTGTTCTGGCTATTGATATTGATATTTTAAAATAAAAAGAGGGTGTAAGTAAGCTATCTATTAATTACGTATGTATTTATTTGCGTAATTTAGCCATAAGGATACATATCAAATAAATAAAAAATACTTTAAAAAATCATGTAGTCGTAATGTTTACGCAATTCGGATGTTACAAGCTCGCGTAGCTTACCACAAATTCAAGGTTGGATCATAAAAACGTGATGCAGTTGACTGCTATTAATGTTCACTAACAATATTATTGAATTAGACCTTAATAATGAATGAGGAAACTCACGAATACCCATTTTTATACAAGTACGTGTTTTAGGAATACAAATTGGGCACGAAGATGGATTAAATGCTAATTTTCTATATCTTGCATGTTTTCTATGTTGAGGATTAGGATATAATTCATAACATAAATAACATTTTTATGAAATTATTGATGGAATTGCTAAGCATTAACAAATGAGTATATTTAGTCCAGTCAACAAGTTCAAAAACGTGAAAAATAGAGATAAAGCTCCTAAAAATATGAGCAATAGCTCATTGGATTCGGAACGACCAATTGATACGAAGTCTTTACTAGTCTGAATATGGAACAGTGACGATAGGAAATGTAACTTCAAAAAACTTTGCTTTCTGGAAAGGCGTACGGCATTGATGCATCCTCTCTCCCATTCTTTTTATTGGGGAGCATATAATGCGGCATATGCTTGAAGATCGGGAAGGTAGCGTTAAAGTAGGAGTGCTAATATCGAACCTTCGCTACGCGGATAACACCACCCTTCTTGCATCAACTGGGGCTGAAATGGCTGAACTTCTGGAACGTCTCAAAATCACTAGCTTTGAAATGGGCCATCGAAATTAGCAAAAAAAGACCAAGTTGATGATAGTCGACCGTTTGTATGCTACACAGCGTACCAATCTGCTCCAAGAATTTGACACGTTTGACCATTTCCAGTACCTTGGATCGGTAATTACAAATTAAGGCACGTGCGAAGCAGAAATATGCAGACGAATCGGCGTGACCAAGACAGTGATGACCCAACATGAAAGATAGAAGCATCTCGAACCGGACCAAGATGCACCTCGCACCTCCGCACACTCATCTTTTACATATTTCTATATGGGGCTGAGACCTGGCCCATCAAAGCCGCCGACAGACAGCGGATCGACAATTTTGAAATGTGGTGTGGGCGCCGCATGCTAAGGATTCCTTGGACATCTCACCGCACTAACTTCTCGATTCTTAAAGAACTGAAAATGGAAAATACCCGACGTCTGTCTACCTGTTTATACCGTGTTTTTAATTATTTTGGCCATATTGCACGTAGAGAGGCCACCGACTTGGAAAGAATGGTGGTGACGGGAAGGGTAGGGGCAATAGACCCAGAGGTGCAAATCGAAAGAGATGGTTGGACCAGATCTCCGAACGGCTGGAGATAGGTGTCAGCGCCGCTATCCACCAGGCGACGGACCGGATCAGTTGGAAACGAACTATTCATCGCCTCAGAAGGAGTCACGATCCTCAGTAATGGGGGACCCAAAACTATTAATAAGAAAGAAGCATTCATAAATGAAAATTTTACAGGTTGGTAATTTAATGCATTTCATATTGTTTAGGTCAGAGCTATACAAATAATTATGTTGCTAATCTATACGGTTTTATAACCCAGATTGAAATGCATACTTTATTTCTGTGATGATGTATGCTATGTATAGCACAGTCAATGGACGGTGGTGGTGTAACATTGAGCTATGATTAGAATAGTATAGTTCAGTATAGTTTTTGGTTTTTAACAATTAATTTATACTACAGATACTATACAAACTACTAGTGGTCGCCTGCGGCTTCGCCCGCGTCAATATCGGTTAAATTATAGCCTATATGTTATTCTGATATATGAGCTATATTATAGTAGTTTCATTAAAATCCGTTCAGTGGTTTTTGCGTGAAAGAGTAACAAACACACATACATACAAACTTTCACGTTTATAATATTAGTAGGGTAGATCTTCATTTTACGACATATTAATTAAGAGTTATGCAAGACTTGCAATGTAATTTGCACATCTGCCACTGCTATGGTAGCAGATGTGTTAAATAACTATCCATAATAATAATTAACACTTGATCAAATAAATTTATACCACATGGTTCAAGCTAAATTTTGGTATTAGGTAGTTATTTTTAATTGCTGTGGTAAATTAAATTGTTGAAAATAAATATTACTTTAGATGAAATATTGCCTTCTCAACTTATTAAGAGAGTGACTATAGATAGCTTACAAGATTTACTAATAGCAAGCAAATAGCACATTAAAGTAGTAAAAAAAAAGAGTACTTAATTAATAAAATATGTACCTGATCATCCAACAAAGAGAGCGTAAACAATATTATCACCTATATAAAGTTTGTACACATACCATTTTATACAAGAGGTATAACCTAAACTAACACGAAACTTTAATCTGTAAGTGGTAAATTCAGTACAAATTACAATAAGAGTAAAGCAATTATTAATTTTAGGTATGGTTAGGACATTCTAGAGCAGTGTTCAACAAAATGTATGCTGCAGCAACCTGTACCGTGTTAATTAATTGGATTATGTGAACATTTATATTTAATTTATAGTGTACCTCCAACATTTTCTAATTTCTTAGATGTACCTTGAACACAAAAAGCTTGCGGAACAGTTCTAGAACATAGATTCTCAAAGTGGGCGATAATGCACCTTGTGGTCATTGGAGACATTCAGGGGCAGTACTAGAGCTAGAGAAAAGTAAGGGGCATTGAGATAGCATATAATCATGATAATAGCCGTTTTAAATTTGCGACAGATGGTAAGTAAAATTAAGCTAGAGCTCTAGAATAAAACATATTCTATAAGTGGGCACCGCTCAGTTACGCACTGCTGGGGCTAGTGTGCGGCTGAGCTAAGTGGGCACAGCTCACTAGCACATTGCCAAATGATCGAATCCATAATGACAACTACTGATGCCTTGTTTAAAATAAATAAGAATAGTATATTTGTACTTCCCATTCACTCAATTATTCATGATACATATTTTCAAGATCAATAAAACTTATAACTATTACCAATAAACACAGCAAAACTTACAGCTACCTTTTGAATACAATTTAATGTTGTTCAATAAGTAAATGAAATGCACATTATAAATAGAGCATTAAATAATAAGTTTTTTATACAACTACTTCACATACTTTAACTTTTAGTCAGTTACTGTAAACAGCATTAGCTATGTGATTATTAATTACTTATAACAAATAGTTATACCTTAACTATGACTACAATATACTTAATAATTAATACAAAAGTCTTCTTTGGTTCTATGTCAATACTACACAATATATGTATAGTGTTTCTTCCTCACAGTAGGCTATACAGTATCCACTTTAGGATTATTGACAAGAACATAACTGCGTGTAGGTTTACGCTTGAAGGTAACATATGTGTATAGGAGACTAGCAAATACACTGATATTCAAACCAACAAAATTCAACCAGGAGAAGACATAATCACCACCAATTACCATACCCAAATATGTCACTAATATATTTTTAAGGCATCCAATAATAGTTGTTGTTAAGGCACTGTTATACTGAGTACACAACATCACACTGTAAGAGAGCACAAAACCCATCACACATGACATTAGAAACTGTGTTAAGAACAACATGTCATCCCAATGTGGGTATGCCGCTGACCTCTTCAGATCACCTGTCTGCCACGCCACTAATGCAGCTGGGATGATCATGAATAAGGCATTGTAGTACATTAAACCATATTTTCCAAGTTCCTTCGAATCTAGTTTCTTTTTCATAAACACACCATTAGCTGCAGTGAATGCATCATTTAGTAATACAAGTGTGTATCCTGTCACTGAGAAAGTAACATCATCTGCTGCCGCCAGTAAAGCACCACCAACCATAGCATATACACTGGCTTGCACAGGCCAAGACGCTTTCACACCAAGAACAAATCTCTCACCCAACATTGTCATAAGAATGCTAAATCTTCGAAGTGCTGTGAACATTGGCAAGCTCAGTTCCTTTGTACCACCAAGACCAGTAGCCATGTTGCCCAAATATATCAGTGGTAGCGGCCATATACGACGAGCAACTCCAGCATCTAATGGAGGGAATTGCACCATCTGCATGTAACGGCCGCTCCAAAGCACCAAAATTGTCGCCATCATCTGTCCCAGTCCCAAAACTTGGTATGAGGGAAAAGCATAAGTAGTCAAAACTGTTTTGTTCACTACAGTTATCATAAACGACGCCAGCGCGTAGAATACCGCACTGAGGATCTTCTTTATCATCTGGGCTCTATCCGCCTCCGCCTCATCTTGAGCGGTATGTCCCGACATTATACGATAGTACACGTAATTTGTAAAAAAAATCACTGACTTAGAAGAACATTGTCATTGAAATATACAATAGTTTTTAACACTTACTAATGATCACGATACCGCCATAATTATACCCGTACTGATTGTTATTTGCATCCATGGTCAAAAATGAAAGCCTATCTTAGGCAAATAAAAAATTACACTTAATATGCCGCTACAGGTTCAAGTTTTATGCAATAAACTGTGTTAAAATACATCACATCAATCGATTCATTTCGGAACAGAATGAGACCGTGAGACGTTTGACATGACAGACCTTTGACAGACAGACCACTGATGACAGCTTTGACATTTACGGAAATGCAAAAGACGTATCAAATTAATGCTGCCATTTATGAAAATCCGTATAAATATTTTTGTCTATGGTTGCATTCAAAATTTATTGATTTTATTTAGAATTACCTACATTATAGATATATTTGTATACAAATACAATCTGCTCTGAGGACGCCCCGTGATCAGGTAATCTAAGATTTATTAATTTATACAGAATTATTTATCATGCATAATTATTAGTTGACACTTGTAGAGACAACGGTGCATTGTGTTTTGAGAACGAACAAGCCACCTATCAAGCGACATTTTGATATTTTTTCCTTGTATTGCCATCATACACGATCGACAGTATTTGTTTCACCTCATAGTTATTCGCGGGTGTCGTGGCCGAAATCGCTTGTAGTGCTACAAAAATGTATATTTAGGGCACCAGACATTCCTGCATTTCAATATAATCGTTTACGTGGGCAATTTATTCTTTGGTTTGAGTTGGGTTTTCAGTAGTCGCGATGGTTCATTGTGTGGACGCGTAGTACCTACCTACGACTGAAAGTTGTGTACAGTTAGTCGTGAATAGGGCGTCGGCGTATCTGACAGAGTAGTGTTTTCAGGCAGTTATGGCGATGCCTGAGCAGTTTTCCCTGCGATGGAATGATTTCCATTCGAACCTGTCGCAGTCATTTCAAGCTCTGTTAGAAGGCGAGGATCTGGTTGACGTGACGCTGGCCGCTGAAGGACAGTATGTGCACGCACACAAACTAATTCTCTCCGTTTGCAGCCCATATTTCAAAGAACTTTTCAAGGTATGACTCATTGTTCATGAATTTTCCTCATCTGAACTTGTTTTAAAATAAGTGGTTGTGTGACAAATTTATTATAAAAATCCGATATATTTACATAGAACGAAATCAGAGCATTGGTAGATAGTGTTTGTTTACATTATAGATAATGCATTGTGTTTACTTGGACTGTACACTGAAATGTTGTCTTTTGTTGCTTGTATTGATTGGGGTAGTAACAAGACTTATAACGAAATGTAATTATTTATACATTACTTAGTTGTGCCTACTTTGATAATAGATATTGCAGTTATAACTAAAGTGAAAAACACTTTCTAAAGTTTATGCTAAATATTCAGGCCTAATAAGTATACAAAGAATTTGATGGTTATTTGTATAAATGTCCAAGTAATAACTAGGCATTATTTTTTAAGTTCACATTTAGTAAAATGCTTCATCATTAATGTGGTAAAAGTGGTTTATTCTAAATTGATGTATTTAAAATTTAATGGCATGCAATTAGTCTTTTAACAATATGATAAAAATGGTTGTAATGTGAAATCATTTGTGCTTGTTAATTTCTTTTGTATAATGGGTTTATCATAATTGACACATAATGATTTTCAGTAGGACAACACATTTTCGTTTAATTTGTATTTGAATGCTAATAATAAGTTATAACCTTTGTTAGTTTAAAGTAGATCAATGTTACGATAACTGAAATGATGATTTTTTATCATGATGAGATTTAAGTGACATGTAATTTATACTATGTATATTAAGATTAATTATTATCCCATCGCCTGGCGGCGCTTCAAAGGCTGTAAAGTACAATTGTGAGCGATTACGTCATCAGCCCGCCGAGGGGTAGCATGTCGGCTTTTTGCTTTGTGTAACTTCCTTTGTTTATAAATACCACGCATGTGGTATATCTTTAGATTCCTAGATAAACTAACTAAAATTTAAGACTACTTTGAATAAAGAGCATTGTATAATGATTAATTTACAAGCATTTGAAACCAGGCATAAGGGTATTTCCGACTTTAATACGTCCTAAATTTGTTAAATACCAGCCAATACTTTACAAACTACACTTTAAATTTAACAAATTAACTAAACATACCTAGAATCTGATAAATATAGCACATTGACAAACTAAATTTGAACTATCGTTTGATTAACTCGACGTTCGGCAGCCGCCATATTATGACACAACTCGACGTTCGGCAGCCGTCATATTATGGCACGTCACATTTTTAATTTTTCTTAAATGGAGTTATTTTTTATTGAGGCAAAGGTAACTTAAACTTCCATCCTAATTGTAAAATCACACGGTACAAACAACAATCGTAGAGTTGAGACATAACAAATTAAAAAAAAAAATGGTTTTTAAATGTATGACAGCATGCCATATTATGGCACGCGCCCGAATAGTGTATTACAAACGATGTCATAATATGGCACGCGCCGGCTAAGGGGTTATCCAATTGGAAGGATTAAGATAACAAATACATAACACTGTTTATTATCTTAAAATATATATAAATTATGTGCCATGTTGTTTATCCGCGATGGACTACCTACTTACTAAACTACTTAAACAATTTTAATCAAATTTGTAAACTGAAATAGATTTGTACTTGAAATTGTTTTATCTTGATGAGTAGTCCTCATTTTTTAAACTGCAATTTGAATGTTATAGAACAGTAGTATGAAATTACCACAGCAACACTTGGGCTGGGACAGCTAGTACCTTTATAAAACCTTGCATTAAGATATATAAAACATTTTACAAACAAAATTTCAATATAATGAGCAATGTAAAAGTTTCCATTGCATAGTCTGCTGCCTTCTGTCATCGGGAATTGCTACCTTTTAAATAAAACATAATATTGAAAGTTCAGCTGAAATTCGAAATCGGCTGAAAATGAAAGCAATGAATGTTTTAAATGAATGAATGTTTCCACAGATGAACCCATGTGACCATCCAATTGTAATACTTAAAGATGTGGCTCATCAAGAACTCCGTCAGCTCTTGCAGTTCATGTACAGAGGGGAGGTTCATGTTCGCCAGCAAGAACTTTCAGGATTTCTTCATAGTGCTGAACTGCTGCAAGTAAAAGGCCTCACATGCGGCAGAGAGGTGATTGAAACAATGTTGCCTACCACTATAATATTGTCCTTAGTAAAAATGTAATCTTAATTTACATATTTCATGCATAGTGAGTGATAAACAAGAAAAATACAACTATATGAATAGAATATTATTGCACCATAATGTAATTACACAAACCCGCCAGCTAGCCATAGCAAGTCACTCTATTCTTTTGAAAAATACTAGTGCTCCATCTGCAACTTGTTTTGTCTGCATATATATTTTTTACAGAGAAAAATTAGCATTCTAACTGTGAAAGAATTTTTAATATTGGTCCAGTAGACTTGAGCCTATACATTACAATCATACAAACAAATCTTTCCTCTTTATAATAGTAGTATAGATTATAGCAAGAACTGGAAGGCACATATGGATAGGATTCAGGTAAAAACTATAATGGAAAATGTTAAATGATGATTAATCATAGTTTTATCCATAAGTTAGACACAATACAATTTTTTTGTGTGAGCTATGCGAGTCTTGGGTGAATAATTTTTTTATATAACTTCCTTCAAGTTTTTGCATAGTTACCAATTATACTGTTATGTTTAGTCTGAAAATTATTTGGTCTCTTTTTTAGAGTTATATAAATTTTAACGATTTACTTCATTGTATTTACTACAGCGAAGTGAATCACCCCCACCTGTACCTGAAGAAATAAAACCCAAAGTAAAACCAGTCATAGTTGAAACACCCAGCGAGAGCCAGCAGGAATGGGTGCCTGGCGGAGAAGATACCATTGCTACCGAAGCACCATCTGAACCAAACAATGTCTGCGTCAAGGAAGAAGCTGCCAGAAGCCCACTTAAACGGTGGGTGTTATGCTTTACTCTACTTTTTGTAACACTATGTCTAATATGGGGTCCAAACACCTTAAGTGTGGGTCCAAGAAATGACGCACCAATTATATCACTATATTCTTTATTGGTAAATAAAAGATGATCATAACAGGCACTCTCGGAAAGGAATATAAAACACACTGTAACACTAAGTACTTAAACTAGATATACACAAATATAAAAAGGCTATAAAAAGTAACTTACTATTTCATTAGTGCCTTGATATAATTATAGTTATTTTTATTACTATGTATTATTTAAAGCCCAAGCTATAGGCGCGTGTTCAGAGCGACACCCTAGTAATTTGACAATTGTGCGCAGAGTCACATGTACAGCATTAGAATGATTCATTAGCGGGAAACCAAACTAATCGCCAAGGATAATTTTGACATATTTACTTTTTAAAATATTGCCAGTAAAATTGGAAATGGGAAAAGAGGTGCTTAACATGATAATGTTCTAGTACCACGTTACACTCTCTTTTCTGATCCACATAATTCAGTATTTTTTATTTCACAAATGCGGGTGAGCTATGATTGTGTAGATATACAGCCACATTGTCTCTGTGGGTTTATAACCTATGATATTCTGATTCAATCAGCAGGCACTATAGTACTTATATTTTATTTGTATTTAAATTAAAAGCAGATAATTATATGCTATTGAAAATGTAGTACCACAGAACATAGACTTGTTTATGGGAGATCACCACTGATTTTTATAATTAAAATAAACCAACTGGATTTAACACCAATTTTTTTTTTTCAATTAACAGATTATTGAAGAACACTCCGAATAAGAACAGCTACAACGTAAAGAAAAAGTCACGACAGTCCAACAACAGCCCCACTTACCCAGAGAACTCTGAATATGCCTATGATGGGTGGGTATTTCGTAAAATATACTCCATTCAATTCATATTTCGCTTACCTTATATAGATAATAATGCAAAAACAATATAGAAATATTAACAAACTAGCAAATTGCGGATATATAACATGTTCAATGTAGCAGCATTAGTGTAGTTGTAGTATTTTAGTATTTGTGGTGTTTAGAATTTATTACACTTTCAATGTTTTCTGTGATCACTTTATTTTTATGACTGTGAAGTTATGTTTTATTTTTCTGTTTATTTTGGTTTTATGTACATATTTTACAGTGAACCACTAATTGACTTCGACAACGAACTATTTCATAGTATGGTGGTATTGCCAGAGTCACCCAAGGATTCCGGTAAGTGCATTTTGTTTGATGCAGTTCAGCTGCTATTTCTATGATTTCGATTATTCCTTAAAATTTATTTTCGGAAGCTTAAGTTTATTTGAAACGCAGCAATAATTTTTTTATACTTACAATTCTTCTTTGTTAATATACTATTGGTTTCTTTAAATATATTTTAAAGCATTTTATTTTTTACACTTTATTTTTGTGTCTTGGTGAGTCGGGAGCTATGAGGCGATTTTAAGTAAGAAATCCCATCAGGTTGGAACATAAAGAAGTGTGTCAAGTGCCCGTCGTGTCATCGGTTCTTCGCCAATCGTTACAACCTTAAAGTACATATTAGAGACAAGCACGACACGACGGAAGGAACACTTCAATGCGACATATGCCAGAAACGTATGAGGAATCCTTCGTGCTTGCGCGTGCATATGTACCATCACCGCAAGCAGGCGGCTTATATCGCGCAGCTGAGCACCCAGCACGCGTACGTATATAATTTTACAAGTGCTAACTTATCTGTATTTAACGACAAACAATAAAGGTCGACGCCACTCATTCGACACTACTCCAGTACAGCACCAGAACAGAAATATTATGTCGGTACTCTTTAGCGCTGACGCCCACCGATGGCACGGGACGGCACGGTGCGGCATAGCACGTCTCGACTATTTTGTAAATAAAAGAATGTCAGTGCTGAATTCACTTGAATAAAGTCCAAAATAATTTGTATAAGAAAAATTCCTTTGACGTACCATATATGCCGTCACTTGTAGAATGTATGAAATATGTAGACTGTGGGGCTAGATTAAACCTAATTTTATTTAGTTAGCACTCACTTTCCTTCTAAAATATTTTTTCCACGAAATAATCCCATGTCATGCCGTGCCGTGGATCGCAGTCGGTGGGTGCAGGCCCTTAAGGAGCGTTCACACGTATCATAACAACACTACATCCCAGCGACAAAAGGTAGTCAAACAGTGGTGTGAATAGCATTTTGCAGTTACGTTGTGGTTACTGAAAATGTGGTTGCATTGTCGTTGGGTTATGCGACATGGCCAACTGCTAGTGCGCGGTGGTTCCTTCCTTCCTTCGTGGTTACTATGTGGACGGTACAGATCACACGGTTGCTTTCGACGGCAAACTGTTTTCCAAAAACTATCTTATCCTGTTATGTTAAACTATTATGCTGAGATGACGGATGATCGACGAGCATGGAAGAAGAAAACATTACTTACCTACCTACCGGGTCCTCACCCGGGCGCCGGGTGTTAGGGACGCCGAGAGCCGCTAGTGACACATAGAGCCTCCACTGTAACGCTCCGCAAGCAGCAAATGCCTAACCATTTATATACGTAGTGGATGCATAGCGAGGTTCTAAGAAAATAAAACATCTTCGCGCACGGGCGCCCCTCACGTGTAGCAGCTTGCTTACATACAGCGTAGGTTAAGCCAATCCCAAATAAAATTGGGAGAAGGCCAATGATCATGATGAAGTTAAACTATTATTTTTTCATACAAATTAGCTCCTGCCTACGTGTAATCGTGGTGTGTTTTTGGTTGATGTGTAGTTGTGGTACGGTCAGCAACAGAAGTAAATTAAATTACTTTAAATCATTCAACAATAAAATGGTGGCAACTATTACTGCACAAGCGCTGCCGTTAATGTGACATGTTCTAAAGTATTAATCAACTGATGCTGACTGTACGTGTGAATACTCCCTTACAGTACCTAACCTAATTAATTACTGACTACATGGCGCACGCCGTCTGCGTGGTAAAATGTATTGTTATGGTTAAATATCTACATTTCAATAATAATTCTGTTCTTGGACTGTAGTGGTGCTGTCTAAATGAGTTAGGGGCGAGCTTAATTTTTCGCGTGTGGATTGAGTGTTCAAGCTCTGGAATAAAAATATTTAATAATTACTTACTAAACGATTATACCTACAAAATAACTGTAAAATAAATTTTACTATTTATACAAAATAGTTATGTATAATTATATTCTCACTAATTTCTCAGAAAGGAGGATTCTAAAGTAATAAGATGAAGTGCTTTGTGAGAAATAAGTATGGGGACACAATATTAAATTATGCCTATACGTTATATTAAAAAAAATATTTTTAGAAATATTGGTCTTTGAAAGATTTGCACATCTTAATCATTTATATTTTTATTCTGTAACTAAAGTACACCAATCGTTCTATCAATTTAACGAAATAATGAATATTGATGTCATACTTCTGTTTTTAAGTAGTGATTCTATGCTTATAATCGTAGTAATTATAGTAGTGGCTTCTAACGAAAACGAAGAAAAGTACAGAATCATGAAACGGTATAGCAATATTTAGAGTTGCTTATAGATAAGTTAGTATGACTTACATGATTACTTATACATTATTCTTCATAGTCTTCAAATTAAGGTAAGTACTGTGCTGTATATTGATATATCTTGTAGAATTGAATGTGCTTGTTGATAATGCCTTATGTTATTATGTCTTCAAACAGAATAGTTGAGACATTTAAATATATAACCATTAGGTACATTATCATATTCATTCATTCGGGAATGTTGACTTTACATAGTGATTTCTGAATAATAGGAGTTTTAAATTGGACTCCTTTAGAGTGTTCAATAATATTTGGTCATGCTTTCCATTTCTAATACATAAATACTTACTGACATTTATTTAATTTAACACGAGGCACGTGAAAAGAAGGCTATGAATACGAGTACCGTAAGAGGATTTATTCCCAACTATAGACAAGTCCGTGTATCGAACGGATAAAACGGAGCGGAGTGGAGATGTGTGGAGACGAGCGCCGAACAAATTACCTAATTTTCAAAGATTAAGATCGCAGGGTAAAGAACTGTCCACACATAATTGAGTTCCCGTCACTGACGGAACACTGCAGGACGGTTACATATGATTTGTACGAACTCGTTCACACATCTTCGTATCGGGGGGATCCGAGTCGTCCGTGGCTCGGATGCACGGACGCTCTGTCAGTGCTATCCGATTTTTATCTACAGTCGCGGTCCGTTTTTATGATAATTTTGACACATCTGCGAAGATATAACTTTGAAGATGCGTGTAAATTGCGAAGTTTTTAGTCTACTAATATGCATTAATAAAATTATTTTTCGAATGAAGGCGATTACTTAGGAAGCAGATGACACTTACGCCGATTTCCCGGATGTGTGTGAACACGGGTGTCAGATGGCACGTCCCTGACGGACCCTGACACGGAGATGTGTGGACAGCGCCTTGGTGTTAACAAAATACCTATAACGCTTGTAACGATATTGTTTCAAATACTTTATACTAAAGTCTTAAAGAATCATTTGTATACAGGTTCATTTGCGTACCATCTTGAGTGCGGAAAAAGCAAGACAGATACTGTTTCTTTAAGCATGGAAAATAGTATGTCTCGCTCCCAAATCATTCGTTACATCAAGAGAATGTTCTCTTGATGTAACGAATGATTTGAGTGAAGTTTAATAATGTGGATGGACCTTAGTCTACATGTGGAGTTTTTTAAAATAATTATTTACTTATCCATATTTTGGTCAATTTGTCCTTTGAAATGCATCTTCAAAATTTGTATTAATGTTTTTTATTTATTTACGTTATAGGATCGATACCATGGTGAAGTGGCCTAATGATCAAGTGATTGGCTGCGGCGACGTTGATAGGTTAGTTATATCTGTATTTACTATTAGTATTATAAATTGATATTAATAATATTTTAGTTGTTTAATTAGATAGCAAGACAAAATTTTTCCCAAAGATATCTATTATGCTAGTGTAATAAAATTAAGACTTATTATAACCCGTGGAGATTTGTAACTCCTAGTTACCTCCTTGAAAATTATTTTAAATACAATAATATTATTCTACGTAAACTGCGAGCTCTCCAAATAAAATAAAATAATAAAATAACTAGTATAGAAGAAAGTTGGACTTACCCAGTTGGACTGTTTGTCCCAGGTAAACATAATGTTCGACAACTTCCAGTGAAGAGCTTCCAACCTTTACAGAAGTGGGTGCGACATGGAAATCAGACATGATTTTCGTCTTATCCATGTTCATTTTAAGACCCACTTGTCCGGAGCCTACAGAGATCGTCGAGCATTGTGCTCAGGTCTTCCAAGGTCTCAGCCATAACTACGATATCATCGGCAAAGCGAAGGTGAGTCATGTACTCGCCATTTATGTTGATGCCAAGTTCTCTCCAGTCCAGAAGCTTAAACGCGTCCTCCAACGCAGCTGTGAACAGTTTTGGCGATATAACATCACCCTGTCTCACGCCTCGCTGGAGCTGTATGGGTTTTGAGTTCTGGTCCTGAAAGCGGCCTGACATAGTGGGTGTTTTCGTACAGTGACCGCAACACTTGGATGTATCGATAGTCTATGTGGCACCTCTGGAGTGACTGGAGCACGGCCTATGTCTCGACAGAATCGAAGGCTTTCTCATAGTCCACAAACGCTAAGCATAATGGCAGATTATACTCTTCGGTCTTCTGTATAACCGCCCCCGCAGCGTATGTATGTGATCTATGGTACTGAAGCCGGATTTGTCAAACCTGCGCTCGAGACGATTCGTTATAACCCGACACTATACCGAAGACATCCCGGCATTTGGCTCTTGTATGTCGCGTATGTCGCGATGTAGGCACTTGGAGATCTGTTTAGTGAGCTGCCGACGCCGACGAGCGAGTACTGCAGAACCATTTCACGTCTTTCCTTCATCAGAACTTAACGTAGTCGCATTACATAACGGCGGTGTTTTATAAATCCGGCGCGCCTTTTTGTAATACGTCGTGTTATACGATATGGCTGCGACATATCTACACTAACATTCATGGCGCAAAATACTAAAGTTATGAAGCTATACGCATTCTCGTATTCCCCGTCCCTGTCTGAGTTTTATGAACAACTATTATTTTATGTATAAGAATATAAAAAAATATAAACTACTATATACTAATGATTTTCAATCTGTTTACTTATAGGATAGACTCCATGGTGAAATGGCACAATGATCAGGTGATTGGTGGCGGTGAAGTGGATGGCGTTAGGTAAGTAATTTCTTACCCTTGCTATTAGTTAGGTATTACAAAATCTAGTAGTAGACAGTTTTTAAGTCAATTTATTCATAGAACTCCATGGAGTATTTCGTCCGGTTGGAATTTAAAAACATTCTTTGAAATGCAAGTTTGTATAAAAGTTTCAAGTTGATCTATTAACTTTTTTCCAAGATTTAGAAACAATAAATGCAAGAGATGAATTTTAACATTCAAAGAATTTGTATATTTTATAAGTGGAATACAAGCTGTGCCAAGTTTTCCGTACTTACTCGCTCACATAAAGGGATGCGAACTTGATTGTAACGCATTTTACACGTTTCTTCGTATTCTGCGCGTAGACGGTCGTTTCGCCATACGCGCTTACATTCGCGCTTCAAAAAACCGAACTCACGTACACATGCTTATTTTGGTTTGTTGACTTGAGCCGGTAGTGGTGAGTCAGTATTGACGTGGATTATACGAGCTCATAAGCACGTCTACGCTCGTGCGATTTGCGCTTGTGGCACAAGGCGCTCCTATAGTTACATGCTACACGCGCTTACGAAAATAAGCTTATAAAATGCTGGTCTGCCTTTACTAAACTAAAATACTGTATTGTAATGAAGGTCTACGACACTGCCCTGAGGCTAGGACCGAGCCTTTAGAGGCACCCTCAGGCGCACCGCTCCTTTCAGACTCGAACGCTCTAGAGACTATCGGTGTACTGTATATGTTACAGTCAAAACTCATAACCGGTCAAAACCAGTTATGACTGCAAAAATCAGTAGAAAGTGGTCGTAGTGGTAGTCACCGATTTAGAATTCAGACTATTGGTCAAAATTCATAAGTTAAGGTGGTCAGTGAAAATTACCAGGAAAGTCGTCAATAAAGGGTCACCAAATGTAACGTTTATTATGCTTTGTGCATACCAAAATTCAATCGGCATTGTAAAAGACACGTGAACTGCAGACACGCAGAAATACGAGATCGCAATTTCTTTCCGAGGTAGAAATTAAGATATATAGTTAGTTTATGGGCTGTTCGCGTCCATCATCTGTTGCTCAAATACAAACGTCACCATCACATTAAGAACTGCTGCAAGGAAAGCTGCTATTGAAACTGGACAGTGCTACCCACGATGTGTATGTTATAGGTAAGGGCTGTAACAATAGTGCAAGAAAAAATGTTTGTTGTGTAATTCCAAGTCATAACAGTTTAGGTTGTGCAAACTAATACTCGGAATACTCTGTTGGATTTATATGATTACCATTCTAATAATTGTAATATTATTAGAATGGAAATCATATATAATTATTTATCTACACTCATGTCATAATATTCGAATTACGATATCAAAGGTGAACATAAAATTACATACTTTTTAATACAGATAATCAAAATTAAAATAAAAAAAAACAACCTGTAACATAATGACCATTATAACACCGGTTCGACTCATTATGATACAGTTATTTTTCTTAAATACTCGGGAAGGCAAAGGGATCTAACCCATACAAAAAAATTGACTCCTAATAATTTGCAAAAAGCCACAACAAATAGTTTGTTGCCAGAAAAATAAAAAAATAATAATTTTACAGAAAGGGAACAAACAAACAAAGGTTAATTAGGATTTAAAATAATTAAATGGAAAATTGACGAGCCCCCTCATGTTATTGTTTTTAGTGTGTAATTATTCTATGGCTCGATTGGTCGCGTTAAGAAATCCCTCTTATTGGTTCGCTGCATAACGCGTCACGGCGGCGGGCGGGCGGGGCGCTTCTGATTAGACAGTTCTGGCGGAGCGCTTGGTGATTAGTAAAAAATAAACAAATCTGTGTTTCCAATACGGTGCGAACAAGCATATTCAAATAGAAAATGAGAAAAAAGCACTTGTTTTGGAAAACGTAATATTTGTCTTTTCTGTTGTTTTATTTGAATTTATGTATGAGTGTAGATAAAGTAGTGTATGCAACTGCATATAACACGGGTACTGCATATAACTCGCTGCGCTCGTTTCATAAACTCACACTCGTGTTTTAATACCCTTCATTATATGACAGTTGCATAAACTACTATTATTTGACTAACTTTCTTAGTCAAAACCACTTTTAACCGATACAAATTGGTCCCAAACAATATTACCCAACAGTTAGTGTGGATTTGACCAACGTCCTTAGTTAAAACCACTTCCGACTGCGAAAATCAGTCAAAACTAATGGCATCGGTCTAAACCACTTTTGTCTGAATTTTGCAGTTAAGAGTTTTGACTGTAACATCCTTTGTATTGTACTTATATATGTATATATAAGTACAAGTACAGGATGGAAAGATTCAATAGGCCCTGAAGGGAAACCACTTTAAATCCATAAGATATAGTTAAAGAAAACAATATTCCTTTATTTT
The DNA here is from genome assembly GCA_955850985.1 of Elophila nymphaeata. Classification (NCBI taxonomy): domain Eukaryota; kingdom Metazoa; phylum Arthropoda; class Insecta; order Lepidoptera; family Crambidae; genus Elophila; species Elophila nymphaeata. The sequence goes on from OY039065.1 coordinate 25,937,287, forward strand.
TAAACAGAAAAGAAATACATTCACAGATTTTCAAAATTACGTTTGCCTAACCCGAGAATCGAACCACCTAAAAATTTACACTTGGTATTTTGTTCTTCTAATAGAGGATCAATGTTCAGGATAAAATCTCTCTTAAACTTTTATTTTATCATCAATGTCATTATGGAGCTCATATTGACTTATGTGCTTTATTCTTGTTACGCCTGTTATACACCATTATTACTGAAATTAGGTTGATCAGGCCATACAATTTGGATTGCAGGATATTTCTATTGGAATACATATTCTGACAGACCACTAATCTTCTTTGACGATCTCCGGGATGTAGTTTTTGCATCAATCGTCAATCATAAAATCATTTGTACTTGTACTATTTCAAAGTACTGAGTACAGAGGTATGGCTGGTGCCCAGAGGCCTCTCTAGCCCATGTACGATCATTACGCGAGCGCCCTCCTTAGGAGAGATTTCTAGCACTCGACCCAGATTTCAAAAATTATAGAAAGGTAAAAAGTGGCCCCTGTGACGCGCCCTTTGTATCCTGTAGCGCCCCTTTGTATGGGCGGCGCCCGAGTGCAACGCACACCCTTTTTTCCGTTGAAAAACCCTTTATACCTGCGGGCCAGTGGGGCTCCCGTAGGTTATGTGGGAGTCTACAACATTAGCCACTAAAAACCAACGTGTTCCGCTGTAGTCGAGGCTTCAGCGCACGGCAGGGTACTTTTCGCAATCATTCAGTCAAAGACTAGACGACGTATAGCGCCCATGTCTGGGCCCATCGGGGGTAGGGAACACCCGCGGAACAGCAAGGTGTTCCCCCACGCAGGGTAGATTGCTGCAGGTGACAGGGCCCCAACCTGTCGCCCGCCGCCCCCACTATGGCGGAACGCACACCCTGCACTAAAGGTAAAGACGCCCCTGGGTACCTACGCTGTATGTTAGCAAGCGGGTACAGGTGACGGGCGCCCGCGCGCGAATATATTTTATTTTCCTAGAACCCCGCTACACACGTTTATAAATCATTAGGCACTCGCTGCGTGCGGTGCGGTTACAGTGGAGGCTCTATGTGTCGCTAGCGGCTCTCGGCGCCCCCTAACACCTGGCGCCCGGGTGCACCGCACCTTCTGCACTATAGGTAAAACCGCCCCTGCTGCTGCCCATCTCTTGAGCAGCTTTCTTATTTCTGCCGTGAAGCAGTTCGCTGTGTTTCGGATTGAAGGGAAAGGTAGCCAGTGTAATTACTGGGCATGGAGGGCATATCATCTTAGTCCCCAGGATGGCAAACGCACTTGCGTTGTTAAGTAATTTACACTTAATATTGCAAGTGTCTATAGGCGGCGGTAACCACTTAACATCAGGTGGGCCGCAAGCTTTTTTAAAAATAAAGGAATTTTTCCTTTGTATATTATTAATCTATCTCAAGGATTTAAAGTAGTTTCCCTTCAGTGCCCATTGAAAATTTTCATAATGTATAGTGACTCCCCTGCGGGAGCTGCTCGCTTGTTAGAAATCATCTCTTGGGTGTTTAGAATTACAGGCTAGACGACTTACCAAGGTCCTTCGCATCTGTAAAAATCTTTCGGCGATAAGTCTTGGAATGTAACCCTGATGTTGAGGTCTAGTAAATAAAGCTAACTACAACCGGTAAACTCGGTTCTTATGTCCTACATGACAATAATTCTATTAAAATGTATTATATATTTTTTATGTTTATGAAGCTTATTAGGTTATTTTTTTTATACCTAATTAAGGGCGTGGTTGTTTTATGCGGGAAGCCCTGCAGAAGACGCGCTCGACAAGGGCTATTCTTTTTACCAAAAAAACAATCAACGGTTATTGCTTTATAATATGTATTATGCTACGGCCGCATACACATTGCGGTAAAATTCGGGCGATAAACTTCGTCTACGGCCAACGGCAAATGTGCATGGCCACACATTGCGCGTTGTACAACCTATCGCGAAGTACACACGCAAAAACAAAATGGATGCCGCAGTCGGTCTTTATTTTATGGCAGTTAGGTTTCGGTGTCAGGATTATTGCAGGAATTATTATATAAGAAAAACTAGGCTAAATAATATAGACTCACACTCCTAAATTGCTAATAATTTCTTAAATCTTGTCGTTATTCCAATCCATGATCAAAAACTAATTTACACGTCCGCTGGGCACGATGTCGACTGAAGACCACGAAGTGTGGCCACGCAAGTGAAGGTCGTCGCGACAAAAACGCTTTGATTTGTGCCAGTATACCGACAACGGTGGGACGTTCTGAGATTTCGCACGAAGTGCCGAAGTATTCGCGAATACTTGGCCACACACATCGCGATAAGCGAATATACGCAACATCGCGATGTGTGCGGCCGTAGCATTGAAATAAGTGTGTGTCAATTGCAATGAGTTTGTAAAACAACCGCACGCTTTAGATTCATTCGTTTATATTTTTTTTATTGTTTTTTTTTATTTTTCAATTTGCTTTATAGGATAGACTCCATGGAGAAATGGCATAATGATCAAGTTGGTGGCGGCGATATTGATAACGTGAGGTAAGTAATTTACTAATAAAAAAAACATGTATAAATTATTTCATTACGTAATTTAGGTTATTGGGTACTTACCCAGCTTTTTACACAACCATCACTTTACAAATTAGGGTGCGTTCCAAAACGATTTCAATTTACTCGAGGTAGAGTAAATTATAGCTCACTTTTAGTCGTTATGAAGAAGCGCTTTCACCATTGGTTAGTTTTGTTAAACTATAGTGATTTTATACCAATTAGGAAAAAAAACTTGCTTTCTAAAGCTGTCTACTTGGCTTCACCTGTTTTTGGAACGCACCCCTAATCGATTTTTGTCGATTATGTTGAATTTGATTTATGAAGTCTTGCTCACCCAAGCAAGACTATCTCGGTCTTGCTTGAATGAGCAAGACTTAAGGCGAAAATATCGACGGTAAAGGGTGTATTTTGTTCCATAATAATAAAGAAAATAATTCGTGTTTGCAGAAAAAAATACAATTCCCTTTTGTAATATCTTTACTTACTTATATAAAAACCTTCTTCTGACTTCTCGTATAGCGTAAACGATTCAAAGGTTGATATAAACCTTATATTTTGATGTCATACATGCATCTTAAATTTTGGTCACCCATCCGAGTACCGACCGCGCACTTGGTTGCCTAACTTTCATGATCGACGGTTCAAAATTTGATAGAAACCTTATTTTTTTGGACTCAAGAAGGTCCAAAACGTGTAAATCCGTCAAAATCTCGAGGTCGAATTTTTTGACGATTACAAGACTTCCTATAATACTAAAGTCGAATTTTTAATTAGACGAAGTAAATTGACAGCAGCTAATGTCACATTGTGAAATAATGTTGCCATCTTCTATGTAATAGTGATGGGTTCAGTTTTCGTTCACTCTCAGGAATGAATGATGATATGAATGAGTACATTGTTAATCTTATCTTACTATACGAAAAAAAGAAACTATTTCTATTTTACCGTATAAAAGTAGGTCGATATCTGCTGGTATTTAATTATAATAACTTTTTTTACTACCTTCTTAAAAATAAGACAAATTCGGACGCGTCGGTCGCCATTTTGTCTGTGTCATGCGTCTTCTAACCTCTGGTCTGACTGTGGCCCAATTCACGTAAATACATTCGATCTAAAAATCGTTGTAGTTTAGAAATCGTTCGATCGTAGTCCTATCCAATTTTGGTATTCACATGTTACTCAGCTACATCTCGATAGGACGACAACTCAATAAGATCGGAACTAAAGCACATCTGAACGACTTGTCAAGGAAACAAAAAAGATGCCCGTAAAACGATTTGATTTTCTACTAAAAGGTTCAAATATACTTTATACTTCAAATACAGTGATTTACGATAAGTTAATCAAATTAAATCAATCAATATCGATAATATTTAACATAGAACATGATACGAAAATATTTTAGCTGAATACCTCTCAGTTGACATTTCGGTGCGGTTTAAAACGATTTATTAGCAGAATACGGGTAGACGATGCTTCAACGACATTGCGATCGAGCTACTTCAAAATCGGTTCATTTGACGTACGTGAATACGAAAAAGTGTTTAAACGACTAAATCGCTGCGATATCCCAACGGTTTTAATACGTGAATTGGGCTACTGCTCGAATATTTTCTCTGCGCATACGGTGTTTACTTGTTGTTTTTGTTAAGTTTTTTTGGCTATAAATGCACCAGCGTGTAAATCAGCGCAAGCCGAGCCAATCACAGCCAAACACCCCTGGCACTTGTGGAGGCTTGCGAAGCTTCGGCAAGCGTGTAAATGAAGCATTAGAGCACTCGGTAATGGTAAACGTAGGTACCTACTATACGCAGTCGTCGAAAAGTACGAACACTCTTTCGTACCTACTTACATGGCACGAATAGGATTGGAACCCGGTACCCGATATCGGCAGCGCGGCGTTCCAACCACTCACTAGGCTACTTTGTACATACATAATATTCTCTTAGATTTGCGCGAGCACTACACATTACAAATAAAATTATAGCCCGACGTTTCATAACACTTTTCAGCGTTCGTGGTCACGGGATGACCGTCATCCCGTGACCACGAACGCTGAAAAGTGTTACGAACAGGGTTGCCAGGTCTTTTCCAAAAAAAAAAGCTCCTCACTTGCCGTATTGCCGATTCTTTGAGTCGCGCTTATGACTTCACTATGTCGAAATCTCCGGATTTTATTACTAGGGGGGGGGGGGGGGTTCCTTCGCCCAGAGAGCGGTGAAATGGCTAGATGGGCCCCGTTGATGAGGCCACGATTCGCTTATCAGGGAGAAAAATTAATCAGAAAAAAAATACCGAACCTCCCATACTTCGGTATTTTTGTCATACCGAACACCGAACACAGTGCTAAAATACCGAACACCTGGCAACCCTGGTTACGAAACGTCGGGCAATAATAACAAAATGTAAAATCTAATTACACGCGAGTTAATTCCATAAAAGTTGTTTTACTTATAAATGTACCATACATGTTATTTATTCTTTATTTGCATAATGCAGAATTGCATACATATGTCTTAATGCTATGTATTTAACAAAACATTACCTACAATGTACCCTGTTAGGGCATAGCAAAGAATAAAATATAGAATTATAATTTAAATCGTTAATAGTTATAAATATTAGTTATTATGAGAACAATTTTATACCGAGTTGCGATTTTTTCATTCATTCACTTTGTCTCAACACTATTTTTGTTTTATCAAAACCTGACAACCCAGTAAACGTCACTTGACTTCGTCTAATTAAAAATACGACTTTACGTAGGTACGAGAAAGTAAAAAGCTGAGAGTTTATTTGTTTGATTAGTTGAATGCTAATCTCAGGAACTACTGATTCAAATTGAAAAGTTCTTATTATGTTGGATAGTCTATTTATCGAGGAAAGCTATAAGCTATTATTTGTTTTTTTAAACTGTTTTTTTTTTAAATATTTTTATTGATTTTATTTTAGTTAATACTCGAACTGCAGAGATGAATTTGAGTGTAACATCTGTCCTGGTTGTTGACTTTTGCGTTATATTGTTTACTGAAGGATTGTTACTTTTTGGGGCCTATACTGCCAGATGTGGCTTTATGTTCAGCCAAATGTTACCTATGGCTCTGCTCAACCCCTCATGGTATTACGGTCGTGATCGTATGTATTATATGACTTTATTTAAATTTTTGTAGAGTTCCAACTATTGCGGTAAGGCGTGCAGAAGGCTCTGGTGGAAACTCTGAACCCAAGGATAAGTAAGTATTTTATAAAGTATTTTAATACACATAGTAACGAAGTTAAACAGATTATTTTATAAAGCATTTTATTTATTCATTGTTATTTTATAAATGTGTACTGTTCTTAATACACATAATATCGAAGTTAAAACAGATAATTATAAATGGTGATTGGTCGTCAGTTTAGATGTCACCGAATATCTGTGAAACACACAGCAAAATTAGAGAAACAAAATCAAAATTACTTATGTCATAACAAAGGAATCTGTGCAAGATTGTAAATGCTTTATTTGACAATCAATTGAGAATATCGATAAGTGCACTAGAGACAATTTTAATACTTATTATTGTAAACAATCTCTTTGTCAATTTAGAATTACTGATTTTGACAATCGACTTCTGGTGTTGAGTGTACCTTTTTACATTTTAGAAATTGGGCAATATCACGCCGTGCGAAAATTTTTACTTATAGCTCAAGGCTTTTGATGTTTTCTTGGCTGGATAAGTTGATTTTGATTGTAATGTGAATATACCACTTCAGAACCAGGAATAATTCATTTTGAGTCAACTTACGAAAGTAACAACGCAACTTCCAATGTATTTTGTAATTGATTATTATTTATTGCACAAAAAAGTGGCCTCCAAATCTAATTATTTTTGGGATATACCATGCAGTCTATACTATTGAAACGCTTCAAATTATTAACAAATAAAAAAAAAGCAACTTTTTTAAAGATGCAAACATTTTAACAGTACCCAGTCAGACCAGTTTTAGCTCATTAAAAATTCAAATGTATTCGGATATTTTCGGTTTGCTTATTTTTTTTATTATACCTCTGATGATATGCTGAGCGAATTAAGTGTACAGCAGACGCGATTGGCCATAGCTTATGCAGTTGTTGGACGATAGCGTGTTTGAAATAGATTCGTTTTGAACATATACACGAGTTACCGAAATATACCGTAAGTTAATAAGCAAAAAGTTTAAAAAACTGTAACCCGACTACGGATAAAAGAAAGGAATGAAACCGGTTAAAATCAGGGTTTATAAGGTAAAATAGACTCCTATTGTTAAAGTCGGTTGAAATGTAGCCTAGGTGGACCTTAATAAGGAATCGATTGACACTTTATCAAAATCGAACGAATAGTTTAGGCGCTTCGGCGGACTTTACGTAAATATAAACATACTCGTACATACATAAACTGCTAAAATAATGACTCTTCCTTTTGGTTTCGCCGTAGTCGGGTAAAAAGTTGTATTTGCCGCATCAGTTCACTTACTGCAACGCTGCTTACGCAACACTTCTCTGTCACAACTAGATTTATCTGCATGCGAGTTTAAGGGTCTGACACACAGGTTCCAGGTAGTTTCCCATTAGTCTTTATTTGACAGAGTCCATATAAATCTGCCAATTTAGTTGCCAGATATCCCCTAATGAGAACCTGTATAACCGGCCCAAAGAAAATTTTATTTTTGGTACATTTTAGAATGGCAAGAGCAAGCAGCCGATGGCAAGTCTTTAGATCACCATTCAGTCTGTTTTTAGCGAAAGTGCTGTGTGAAAATTATACGATATAATTACCTATACTTACATATAATAGCCCTAAGCGAATTCCATCTTTGCATTGCAGGCTGTTATCTTATTAATGCAGTGCTATAGTACTTTTATTAAATGTATTTTTATTAAATTATGCCCAACCTCCCCTTTCAGTGTTGCGGCTGCTGCCGAGCCGAAGACTAAGGTTTCTGCCAACGCTCAAGCTAAAATGTCTGGTAGCGCTCAGCCTAAAGTGTCTGGCAATGCTCAAGCTAAAGCGTCTGGCAAAGCCCAGGCTAACGTGTCCGGCAATGCTCAAGGTAACGTGCCTGGCAACGATCACGCTGTTTCCGGCAATGTTCAGGCTGCGGAATCCGCGGCATCTATGCCGGAATCCGATACAGAGACCGTATGATTAACAACCAACATCGTGTACGCCCGCCGTCGCAGGCGTTCCGATCTCGCGAGTCCCGACCAACTCTTCAGAATGTTCACGCAGCAGTGCTATTGGAAGGAGGGAGTTTTCAAAACCAAATACCATTACTAGGCGGCTTACCACACGAAACCGCCTCACAGACATTTATAGAGTGTAGCCTTTCAACGTATTTAATCGATAGTTTTAGCGGCTTAAGTGACACTCGCCTGTAAATCTTGGTCCCACTTGTAAATATGTTTTCGAGTTTAGCCCGACTGTATTTAATACATCGGTATTTCCACTTGTTCATCTGTTTCACACGCAATTTTTCATATTAGGCCTTGATGGTACATTTAAATGTGCGAGTTGTCGCTTAAGCCTCAGCCATGGGCTCAACCCCGTATTGTTCTAATAACCTTTTGTGAGTAGTTCTGAGCGATGTTTTTGACGTGCTCTTTGAATTTAATCGTATAACATGTATGTGCATGCATGTGCACCAATCGTAGTTTTCTAGTGTAGTGGATAAATGATTAAATGTAATATTGATAAACGGATGGAAATCAAGGTTATTGTCAGTATTTCGGTGCTCTCGAAAAATTATTAAATGTTATTTTTGAGAACGTATATTGCGGTTTTGAAACGCAGGGTCGGAAGCGTCCCGTTATTTATCAGTAAAGATGGGGGAAGGAAACGTAATTTAAAATTTCTAAATTTAACTTCGAATTATAATGAGATTATCGGAGCTTACTCCGAAACTTAGAGTAGTTTTAAAGATAATTTTGATAAATTTGGAGGACAATCCTCACTAAGCACTGTTGCGTCGAAGAGACGTTTGCACATGCCACCACAAAAGTTCCAAAGACTGAGCATCCGTAGAAAAGTATAGGAATAAATACGTACGCAATATTAACTTTTACATGATAATATACACAGGAGTGTGTCGAAACATTTTGTTGGGAGGTACTTAGGGTTGATCAGAATCTTATCTCATTTTCTCTTTGACCTCTGCGTTTATTGATTAAAATCGTCTAAAATATTTTAGGTGATATTTTGCTGAAGTATAAAGAAGGACAGTCAGTAACGAAGCAATAGACGAGATAAGTTATATAATCCTTCTTTAGTTAGAATGAAAATATGGGTTAATTGAAAAACAAAATTGAAACTATGTTACTTCTAAATACATAATTTATATAACAAATTAATAAACTAATAGGGATTAAAATAATTTTACTCTTATTCAATTAAATTAAAGTCAATTACAAGTTTCGCAATATGAAAATAATAAGCAACTTGTGCGACCTTTTTGCCATTACTCGTAACATTCCAAAGTCAGTATTCGCTGAATCTTAATTTTAAGTTATAGTAATAAATACTCAATTTTGAATCACCTCAAGAGATGTATTATTTAAAGTATTATACATGATATCACCTAGAATATTTTCAACATATGTCTATTTTCTATTTAGTGTGCACTTCAGTGTGTATAAACCGCCTTAATTTTATTTTTTCAATTATACATGTACCCATTAGGATCGAAAGCTTCGTCTCATGTGACACTATAAGTACAACCATAAAGTAATGTGTTTAGTAATGTTTTCGTCTGAATATTCTGTCCACCATTCGCCTATGTCACAGATGTGGGTATTTACAAATTGAAACAATAGTACAACTATTTTATTTAGGCAGCTAGATGGAACAAGGGGTAGTTATTATAATTTTAATTGTGTTGCCATTCATCTAGGAAGAGTACGAAAGTAAAATTGTGTAGTACAATTTCTTTTGAGCCAAATTAAGACAGCCGTAAGCTCGACGCACCATCGACAAACATAACCTTACAGTACAAAATACGATATTTGTGTAGAATTAAAATAAACATTTATATTAATGTATGCTTTACTTAGATTTAAGTTTTTTTATGTTAATTAAGGTCACATTTTAATTAAGAACAGAACAATTTTATACGTACAATATTAGTTTTGTAGGTATGTATACATTTTTCTTATAATGACATTTATCATTATACAAGGGTTGTTTAGGTTTTATAAGAAAATTATTTACCTCATCGTTCAAAATGATTTCTTTGTAAGATATCGTCTTTGGTTCACCGTGTGTAACAAAATAACTATCTTATAAGCCGAACCTAAGCAATAACGATTATTACATTATTCTGATAGTGCAATGATTTGCCAAGACACTAGGGTGGATGTTGTGATACATTCGAATTTATAAGTAAGTGTCGACCAAGTTGTGACTTTCGAGCTTGGAAATTAAGCTTTAATATATGAGAGACACATCCCATCGTAATGAAGTCGAAAATAATTGTAGTCATTAGCTCTCTTCAAGGTGAACCTATGGACGTTGGCAAAGTGAAGGTGGTTCCCGGGTTTGCGTTGAATTTTTTGTAAATTTTTGATACTTTGATGTCTTAGTTCAACAATGTTTGTGAGGAAGCAAGGCGTCAACAATATGTATGTATATTTTGCATAGTAACCTGGTCACTTTAGCCGATAATACGTATTTGTTTGAGATTAGAATTTATGATTTTAACAAAAAAAACGTCCGATATTTTGATGTATTTACGGTTTGGGTATTTCTAACCTTTAATGATAAGGGGTAATAGAACTAACAACTTTTCTAAAAAGTAAGAATATTTCTTATAATCTACATTCCACTAGGTTTAAGCGTACATAATCAATCTGATATTGTTTTAGATTTGTTTTGTCTATAAGTCGTCTTTAATAACTTCTTCATACCGAAGAATACTTTTTTAAAAAGAGATTATTGTGAACTCTAAGTAACATTCCAAACTTTGGTAGCTGTATAATAGGAATAGCATTTATAATATTTTTACCAAATTTTTTTTATACCAATGCTCTTTACATTATAGTATATTATGTGGCCAAGGTGCAGCGGAATCGCGAACTATAATCGCCAAGTCCATTCATACTCCGAGCAAGGATTTGCTCACTATACGGATTGTGCTCTAGTATCTAGTATTTCTTAATGATATTCTGTTTTAATACTCAGATCACGTGCATATACGTAAGTAATCTTATCGGTAAGCAGCTATATTGCCTTTGTGCAACTCTGTAGTAGATATTAGGTACGTGGCGTATTTACGATTACATAACATCACAGTGCCACGGTACTTATTCACTCAAGGAACGCGTATTTTTATATATATGATACAGGGTGATTTTAATTCGTGTATACTTTATATATAACATTCCAATATCTGTGTCTCTTTACATTCCATACGTATCTAAAATGATATTCGCATAAGTTTGTGCTCAAATATAAATGTCTATTTATACAATAACGTAAGGATCTGTATGTCCATGACATTTTAGGGTTAATCGTTTATAGTATGTAAGTAACTCAGCCCGCCTTTTCAACATTCGATTGTGTTGTGGCCGTCAACTTCACACGAACGTTTCGGAGTGATTGGTCATTGTGTGCATTTCCTTCGCGCGTGTTTAGTTGACGGCGACAACAATAACAGGCAGTGGTTGTCTATATATATTCTTCGCCATGATGTATCGTCTAGTTTATATACCACGATTTATTATATACTCTCCAAGGGATATTATTCTATCTATGTCTATAGTGTAAGTTTCTTAATAGTACGTACAACGCTAATGTCTTGTCACATTTGACTGTAATTCCGTTTTTATATGTTAAAGGTTTTTAACAATTTGTGATTACAAAATTAATTTCTTTATGCAATGTTGGATAACGCAACGCGTTTTATTAAATTTAATGCGGACAATAAATTGTCATATAATTGGCCAGTATTGAACAAGACTATGTCCAACATGCAGTGATATTGTTCGTCCTTCACGAGATTGAATCTCAGGAAAAGGCTGCTTTTTATAAATTGTGTAGTAATTAAAAGTTTTAAACGATAATAACTTTGTACACGTCATAATGATGACAGTATCTCTGGTTGTGTATATCTTAAAGGTTGTCAGGTTGGGGCGCACCGTGAGGAAAATTGCAAAAATGTAGGTGACATTTTTGATAATTGAATCACTAAATATAAGACCTATAAATATTACAAAAATAATCATGTAGAGTACATAGATTTGTAGAAAATTGTATTTTGTCAATTTACAAAGAAGCCTGATGCGACCTACAGAGGCAGTCAAATTTCTTGCATAAAGGTTTACATAATTATAAATATACGCTTTGGAATTCTAGATCTGTACAATTTTAAATTGTATTAAATGTATTAAAATCGTGTTCAATAATATTACGAAATTTTAATTAATACATTTAAAGCCATTTCATTCATATTGGCGTCATTATAAACAGCCTTGCAAGCATTTGCTCTTGAAGCAATATTTTACTATTGATTGACTGATTTTTGTCACGGTGCTTCGTGGCCTTCTATCAGCATGTGAAAATAAGTAATAAATTAATTTAAATGTCGTAAGATTTAGAGCGATTACTGTAATAATTCAAAGTGCTAATCTGATGAAAAGCATTAAAATACATCAAAATTGTCTTAATTTCAGCAGTTGTACAATTTTAAGTTCACAGACATCACAACGAAATTAATTTAAACAGGAATAAAATTATAATGCTCTCTATAATGTGATTTTTATACGATTTCTACTAAGCATGTGAATTTTGTATACTCTTTAATATTAATCATTCTACGTCACAGGAATATCTGATGCGCAACAAGGAAATAAGCAATTGATGGGCTCAAATTGTGTAATTTGTGAATGCAATAAATGTGCTGGACGTTGTCTTTTACATTTCTTGTTGCATCATATTCAGATTTTTCTGTATATAATATTCATTCTTGTCATATATTGTATACATCTTTAAGTCTGTCTGAGTAACCATTACTATTGTTAATAAATTCTGTTACCTACTAAGGTCCCCGCGTATATAATGTTTTGAACAGACTCCCATTGTCCCAAGCTGAACAAGTAACTGTATATCGTTTATTGTAGTGTTTTCGACTATTGCTGACATGTCTTATTCGACGATCTTTTTTAACACTGTGAAACAGTTAAATTATTTATTACTATATACCTGTACGGTGGAGTTTTATGCTCATTTCACTTGACAGGGCTAGAATTATGTCTTGTATTCGGCCTACATTGATTCATAAGTAATAAAATTATAAGTACTAAACGGATAATGGTTACACGAGGGGACTAAGGCAGATGTACCATGTAGTAATAAATTATTGTATTCCAAACACACTTTTTTTATTTGTATAAATTTCGTAGTAGTGGAATGACTGCATCTTGTTTATTTTTTATTTTATTTTTAGTATTGGTACGTTAAGAGTATTTATTTTACTGCTGAGGTTCATTATCTTACATAATTTATAGTTATACAATTTATTTATGTATTCATATCTATTCAAATAAATTATAATTTTATGTACCTATCGAAGATTAAATGTCGTGAAATCTCAATGTGCTCTCCATTTATACTCAAATACTTCTTTATATTTTTATATTAGCTTTACATAAAAAATAAATTATAATTTTATATAGGTGTCGTTTTATTTATTCCTCTATGTATTTATAAACGAACATTTATATTGGACGTTTAGCTTTGCGATTTTCTTCTATTCTATTAGCTGCTTGCTTAGCAATCAATAGCATTTAGAGAAGTAGCATTATTTGCATTTTGCGATTGTTTGATTACTATTGTTTTTGTAGTATTATAATTTAATTGTTTAAAAAGCATTGCAGCGAACTTGATGTGTATACTCTTTTGCATATTGTGGTAATTTTCGTGTCATTTTGTCATAGTTTTAATTGGTGCAGTAGCTAGTTTTGTATGTATCTAAGTTGGTCTACCCATACCCATAGTTACCCTAACACTTGTAAGTTGGAGACTTATTAGTTCCTACATTAAAATAGTAAAATTTCAACTGGCAGCTGCATTTTAATATATCTGACATGCGACTTAAAACTCTGACAGTTCCTAAAAAAATGGTCGCGAGATCAAGTTCAGCCTGCACCGTGCGTGATTGGGTTTGAATTGATGATCATCACTAAATTATCAACTCTATTTAGCGCCATAAAAAACGGGGCGCTTACGTGAAATATTGATTTTGACACTGCGACACCAGCATGCCTAGTACAAGACGCGGGACTAGCACTGATGTACTCCAAAATGACTCCATAGCTTTATCACTTAGTACTCATAATATTTTTTACAGGAATCTGACTTTAACAGATTGCTCCACTACTGCGAGTGTAAATTAGTCTCGGAGCGTGACAGACCTGAGACTTTCCGCGCGCTAGTCCTAGTCCATTATAGGAACTTGGATACTAAATTTAATTTCAATTTTATTTAATATATAATATGATGTGTCTGTCTGATATAACTGTGGAAACTAATGATTTATGTGTTAATTTTATATTGTGTTTTAAGTGTTATAATAATTGTATTTTTCCCAAAAATAAATAAAATTAAATTCATTTGAAATCTTAGAGCAGGCGCCAAAGGAAGTTGAGTGTGAAAAATCTGAGGCCGCACTCTGTAGATAGGTATAAACTCTGAAAAGCTTGCAAATTATGATTGTGGATGTTGCCAGGATAGCCCGTGGATGATTGTGGATGTTGCCAGGATAAGCTTATAGACATGTATTTGAGTAGGCAGATACTTGAGGCGAGCTGGAAACTGTCGAATAACTCCCCCTCCTGTAATAACCTAACACAGAGCTGCAGACCTGGCTGGGAAGTGGTGAGTCTAAATCAACCCCATAGATTTATAATTACTGACACTGGTCAACCCTTATAGCTCCAAAGTTGCATTTTTTTTTGCAAAGAAAGTCCTTGAGGCAATCTGAACCTTTTATAGCATAAAATTGAATATTAAAAAGGTAAAAAAATTTGGTTCACATAGTTCGGTTCTTTGGCTTTGCCAGATGCTTGCAAAACTGTTTTTTGCAACGCCTACTATATTTGCAACAGCAATGTGCAATATTCAATAAGCAAAGCGCTTCATACGCAAAGCTGCAAGCTAGCAACATTGCTACAACAATTTAGTAGGTGTTGAAAAAAAAATGTAATTTAATAAATTTAGCTCTCATTTACGGAGATCTTGGCCGATTCGCTACTTATCAAGATAAAAATTATCCCCTCTCTGAGTTGGAACAGAACAAACCTCAGAGGAAGGACTAAGAACAAACATTAAAAAAGAAGTTAAAATCGGATTGTTAGTTTCAGAGTTCATCCGACAAAGCATAGATTTATTATTACCTACTTGTTTCCTATATCCTATATCTATGGTGACAAGGGAATAGAAAATAGATGGTGCTAAACAGGCTTAGACAAAGATTCTTTGTCTAAGTAAACAGGTATATAATCTAAGGTGCTAAATGACATTTGAAAAAGTGCTTATGAATTTCCAAAATTAGCTCTAAAGTGGCGTAACTATAGCACAAGAAGCGTAGCTATTATATACAGGCTTGCCATAATATTTTAAAGTGAAGTCCGGACGTATAAAAGGAAGACGCGAAAAAATTTATGATTGGGCGAAATTTCTAGCACCCCCCCCATTTCAAAAATTATGGGAAGGTAAAAAGAGGCGGCTATTTGTATCCTGTAGCGCCCCTTTGTATGCCGGTGCTCCCTGCTACTAGGACCCGTATGCTGCGATCTGGTGTTCACAAATATTTTATGAGAGCGACAAAAACACATAAATAGGTAGGTATATTAAAAATCCGGACGTAACAGCAAGTTCGGACGAAAGTGCGGACATGGTTGTCAAATTCGGACAGTCCGGACATGGTTGTCAAATTCGGACAGTCCGGACATGGTTGTCAAATCCGCACAGTCCGGACATGGTTGTCAAATCCGGACAGTCCGGACTAAATCCGGACGTATGGCAAGCCTCCTGCTGTCAAAAAAAAGAAAAAGAAAAATATTTACACTATAGGTATCTTCCGTATGTATCAATCACCCCATTTCACCCTTTTAGGATAAGAACTCACGCGCGGTTTGTGGCCACCGCTGCAGCGGCAGACAATTTGTAGAATCACGCGGGTCGCGATGAACCGCATCCTCTGCGGGTTGCGCCCGCGAGCTCTGCGATCAAGTAGCGGGCGACCGCAGTGGCCATCAGGGATACCTACAGATTCGACTAATAATAATCTGGGATCATAAATAACCGTCCATTGCGGTATTCGCCCGCTAAGCATGCAGGCGGTAGGCAATCGCTACCGCGGCGGCTGTGTTATCGCACAGAATTGCGGTCTCGTGAGTTTAGAAAAAAAACAGCGCTCCCGTAACCGCTGCGGGCGCGGGTATAATTCGCTCCATGAGTTCTTAACCTTAGAGGTTGAATTTAAAAAAATATTGTAACTCGTAGGCGTGTAGATAAATACTCGTTTATACATATTATGTCGATCTCTGGAGACCGAAGTTAGCGTGAAAATAATTTTATGCCACACCTGACATATTACCTCGCCTTCAGCTTGGGCGTCATGTACCTGCGATCTTATTTGTTTTTACCGCCCTAGTTAATAAATGTACTATTCCTTTCTCGACCTCGAACGAAGTTCAACGAGCTCAACAAGTTTTGCAGTCTGGAGGTCCGATATTCAACACTCCATCACCGGGAGAGTCCGATACTGGCCACTACCGGGACGCGTCTTAAGGAAGCCTACGCATTAGCAGTCCGGGTTGGTAAAATTTTTGTGTGCTGAACATGCGCAACATTTGTTCACAAGCATAGATATTATCACAATATAGAGAACACAGTGATATTATCACAATATAGAGAACACAGTACTTTGATTGACTCCATATAGAATCGGCGCACGCACACATACAACGTCGTTTACACGACCGCTAAAGCCGGGTCCATATATGTATCATTTGCAGATCCGATCAGCGTATCCGTATCGCCGACGCGTATCATGATCGCATATGTGGACGGGTGATCTTGATACGCCGTTATGATACGGCTCGTCCTATGTCATGACGGTTTCATACGATTGTCATAAGAAGCAAATCGAGGCGTCCAACACTTGATATGGGGCTTGATACATGATACGCTGATCCGATCGGGCAAATGATCATATCTGGACCCGCCTTAAGCATGGTCTGAACGGCAAAGCCGGCAAAACAGCAAAAACGGCCGTGTAAATGACGTTTGTATGTGTGCGTGTGCACTTGGTGCGCACCGATAGTACCGTACTTATTTTACACTTGCTTGTTGTATCTATTCCATGTACGCACATTTGAGTCTTGTAAAGACTCATGCGTCACGGAAGACCCCGTTACTCAAAGCCTTTTTCTGTGATAAAATAATTATACCGAAAACTCCATGCGTCGTATAGGAACGCAATGTAAACGCCACCAGGAAGAAAAAAAAATGCAAATCTGGCTGTCTTTAGGCATTATTGATACGAAACCTTGCAGCTAGTTATGATTGGCAATGAAAAGGGATCCGTGGGTGGTAGAAATAAATCTTGGCGCAGAAACATTTGGACAGGAATTGCATGCGCAGTCTAGCTGCTTTGCCTTGCAAGGAATAGTGAGGATATGTGAAGCTGACTGACCTAAGCGGAGAGGCATTAGAAGAAAAAGAGGTAGAATGAAAACGCAAAATAAAAAATACCTATATAATGTTGTATTTCATTTCCGAAGTTTACGTTGTCAGCTATAAGCTATACAGAAAAAAATATCAATGGAACTGCGCAAAGAATATGACATTTAAGCTAATATAGCAATTTAAAGTCTCAACCAGTACATGCCCGAACGGATCCTTGTATATTCAGGTAGTCCTTCCGTTTGTCCAACCGCCGCGACAGCTGGACACCTATCGTATATGTATCTGTTGCAGACTTCCTTTATGTCCTTTGCAAATAATGTTTCTACCGTCTGAATACGTTCACTTAGAGATGGACTGAAGCCGTTTAGCAATACCCAAAGACCTATTTCGTGGCACGTTTCCCGGCAACTCTCACTTTTAGATAATATTTTAAGTTTTAAATCTCTTTTAGCTCTCTCCACTTCTGCATCTGTTATCTCAGTACATAGCCTCATCCATTCGTTTTGTATTGTATATAACATGTCTTCCAGATTCAGACCCCGTGACATAAATTGTACACCCCACAGACCAGTATCTTTATAATTTATATTGAAAGACTTGTATGCCTCACATAAATTCTCTGTAGAAGCTGCACAGGCTACAGGTGTAGAATGTTTTGCGCCACCCGGTTGAGATTTATCCCAACCACCAACAATATGTGCAGCTAAATTCATTACAACGTTGTCCGGATCACAGAAACTAGGACCTTCCACAGCGCATGCTACATTAGCTACGGGCATTGAATCGTCTCTATATCTTACTTCTGATCCGGTATATCTATATTCCCCTACGTCGATGCATTTACTTGGTTCAAGTTTACTCATATAGGCATTGGCTAAGCATAACATTTGCTCGTGCTTTACACCACCAACACCGACTAGAACAGCTCTAGTTGGATCAAACATTCTTTTAACGTAACGACTAATTGTATCGCTGCTGAAATTGTACAAGTTACTGCTTGGGCCCATTACAGTTTGTCCTAAGGGCGTGCCTTGAAAAGCTGTGCCATGAAGGTAATCAAATAAGTACTCATTATGATTTTTGTCATGCTCAGTCATCTCGAGATATACCACACACTTTTGTGCTTCTATATCAGCAGGAGAGTAACAGTTGTTGAATATGCAATCTGACAGTATATCAACTACAAGAGGCAAGTTTTCGCACAAACAATCTGCGTAATAAGCTATTACCTCACGAGAGGTGTAGCAGTGAAACTGAGCACCCGAACAAGACATCTGTTCCTCGAGAGCTGTTTTAGATCTTGCATTTGTGCCCTTGAATGCTATGTGTTCGAAGAAATGAGCTATACCATTTTCAAAGACGCTTTCGTATCTAGAACCCGCGTTCAAGTAAATCCCCACACAAACGTTGTAGCACTCTCTCTCCTCAGTTGCAACTGTGAGACCATTGCCAAGGACGGATGTTTGAGTTTCTGGCATGTTTTTTAGATATTGATGAAACGGTGTTGGATACGGTTTATTGCGCACATTGTATTTCAGAGGACACCATAATGCTTTCAGAATTTTAGATCCCTTAAACATGATTTACGAAAAAAAAATGGATATTTTTGAAACATACACAACAAAGAGACATCAACTTGACACCAGTGATAATATTATGTCATGTTCTAGTTCGTGACAAGGACAAGCTATTGTTGGTTTTTAGTTTTTATCGCTACATTTAGCCCACAAGCTCCAAGCCTTCACAAACGCTTGCATGCCATTTGTTTACACGCTTGCGAGTTCTCTCAGGCTCTTAGTTTTTAATTGATTTGCTAAATTTTTATAAATCTATGCTTTGTTTTTAAATGTCGAGAGCAACGAGTTACCTAATTCGTTGGTCGAGAGCAAGTCGAGAGTCTATCGAGAGTTCAGCGATGGTTGACTGTCGATAGACAACATTGTAGGTACACATAATTGCTCTTAGAGGTAGGTACACCAAAGAGTACATTATTTCAATGACTTAGGAATATTCAGCGACTTAGGAGGCTTAGGAGCTAAGCTTAATAGGAAGAATACTACATATGTTTTAGACATTATTATTACCGGAAAGTGCAAACTATTTCGATAGTCCCTGCCTCTGAGGTCCCCGTAGTAGGTATTTGATTTATGTTAAGTCAAATTTATGACAATTACTTCTAAACAAAATTTTGTTTATCTTTATTGAAATTATTTAATGATCCAATTCATGTTATTTGTATGAAAAAAAAATGATCATACGCAAATTAGTTTTGTCATTTCCAAATCTTTTTAAAATACCCCGAAGACTTTGTTCTTGTCCGTGTGTTCCATCGGGGACTCCAAAGGATACACGACTTACTATATTGGATAATGGTGTGAGAATAGCAACAGAGACTACAAGTTCTCCAATGGTGTGTATTTCTCTTTTTATCGAAGCGGGGCCTCGATTTGAAACATCATGTAATAATGGTATCACACACTTTGTGGAGCACATGGCTTTTAAAGGATTTAACAGCATGTCGAAATGTGAACTAGAGCAGTTGGTTTTGAGTACGGGTTCTAAATTATCTGCACATACATCCAGAGAACTTCAAGTATTTTCAGCTAGATGTTTAGCTGAAACTGCCCCCGTTATAATTGGCATTTTGGCGAATGTTATTACTGACTTAGCACTGTCTGAATGCGAAATTGAATATACTAAACAAAATATCGAACATGAAATAATTGACGTTGAAAAAGATCCAAAAGCAGTACTCTTTGATTATCTACACCAAACAGCATTCCAAGGAACTCCATTAGCCAATCGTGTAATAGGATCTTTAGAAAACGTACAGCGATTTGATAAATATTTTACATCTACGTTTATGTGTGACCATTATCAGCCCTATAAACTAGCATTGATCGGAGTCGGCAATATTGCACACGAGGACATGGTCTCTTGTGCACATACAAAATTTGGGCACATGGTGGGAGATCCTTGTTGTGAATCTGAAGAAGGTCCATGTCGATTCACAGGCTCTCAAGTAATTTTTAGAGATGATTCCATGCCTTTTGCACATATAGCATTAGCTGTAGAAGTGCCGGGATATAACAGTCCTGATTATTTTCCTCTGTTAGCAGCAAAAGCTATGATTGGTTCTTGGAAAAAAGGTATGGGCGGAGGAATAAATAATGCATCTCCGCTAGCACGAGCCGCTTCAGCTGGCAATCTTTGTGATTATTTCGAATCCTTCTACACTGCTTATAGAGACATTGGTCTTTGGGGCATTTATTATGTTTCTAATAAAATTGACGTTGACGACATGCTGTATAATGTGCAGAAAAGTTGGATGGATATGTGTGTTACTATTCAGTACTCCGATGCCGAACGAGCGGTGAACGCCCTAAAATTGGATTATGCGCGAAATTTTGATGGTGCCATCCGTTCATGTAATGATCTCGGTTTACAAACTATGTACTCCTGTGGCAGACAGAGCTTGCATGATATACTATTTGAGTTGAAAGGAGTAAACTATTTGAACATAAGAAGTACACTTGAAAAATGGGTTTATGACAGATGTCCAGCTGTGGCTGCGGTTGGTCCAACTGAAGGGTTACCTGAATACACTAGAATAAGAGCCGGTCATTATTGGCTACGACTGTAACAGTTTTAACATGTTCTTTCCTAATAATAAATTTTGATTTATTATACCTAGATATCGTTTCTTATTCGTTAATGACAGGATAGCACTTTGCACTCACGCCGTTTATGTAGCAAATATTCAACTAGGTACTTCATAGATAGAGGTAGTCTCCAAAATGTAAAAAAATGCGAAATAAAAGTTGCGTCTTTAATAGTTGCAGTTAGTAACACAGTCTTTATATGGGTTAGGGAAACACTAAATCTAATCAACGGGTGGTGTAAATGGCGCATCGTAATGCACGAGGCTGCTTGCCAGTTAACTTCACGATATACGACATCGTATAGGGTTGCCAGCTATACAATCTGCTTAACTTACCGTCTCGTTACCGTCACACTGTAGATATTCATGGTTTGTTTTGCTACCACAGAGCACAGAGAGACTGTGTTCTGTGTTTGCTACAATGATCTATATTATCAAGGTTATTCGATAGTTTTCTAGTGAATGAAACTTATACAAAAGTGGTAATACGATTTTCTTCACCGATCTCTCTAATACCTACATAAAGACAGGCCTTTTCTTTTTTTTTGACGACGGGGAATCCGTTTAAGGGCCATACCGCACGCTGGCTAGACGTACGGCGTGTGTGGGATTCACCGACGCGGACTGCGTCGATACTACCCACTAAAACCCACCGATACCCTCCTAAGCCCTTATGGGGGTGCTTTGGGATCGGCGCACTTTACGTGCGCCTTTTCACCAAGGCGCCTCCTTGCTGGCCCGGCCCAACGGGTGAGCCGGCCATTTGGGGATTGCGCTAGGGTAAGGCAATCCCCAGACGGGGTGACCTGTTCTAGAACACCAGGGGCACACGGGAGCCATCCCGTGTCCAGATCACCTTAGGGCCGGACAAGACCGGCGGTCATAGGCGGTCATAGCCGCCTGCCTTCTCCGACCCACCCGTCTACGCCGGAGGGGAGCAGCTAAAGCATCCTCCTCCTGCTCCCTCTCTGCGGCCTTCTTCTGCGCCATCACTGATTCGCAGAAGGAGGCGGCAGCCTTCCAGGCCCTTTCATTACCAAGCAACATAAAGACAGGCCTCCCTCAACTCCCACTCCCGCGACCTTTACTAGATCGTCACTTCAGTCCCCTTGTGGGGGCCTACCAACGCTGCGTTTCCTGTACGTGGTCGCCATTCGAGGACCTTTCCGCCACAACGGCCGTTGGTTCTGCTCGCTATGTCCAGTGCCACTTAAGGTTCTTTGGGCTATGTCGGTGACCTTGGTTCTCCTGCGGATTTCAAATATGACCACGTAGAGAAACTCTGAACATAGCCCTCTCCATTGCCCTTTGGGTCACTTTGAGTTTTCTTATGAGGCCCATTGTAGGCGGTCACGTTTTGGTTCCATGCGTCATCACAAAATACACGAATTAAAGACTTGCGTTTTGAGACTGCGGTAAATGGGCCGAGAATCTGCCGCGTAATTTTCCGATCGCTATTTCGCCGAGTTGGATTCGGCGATTGTCCTCTTTCTGGAACAGTTTCGGCGATATGACCCTATCTGATACCTCGCTGGAGCAGTATGGGTTTCGAGTTCTGGTCGTGAAGGCGGACTGACATAGTGGCGTTTTCTCACAGTGAGCGCGACACTTGGATGTATCGATAGTCTATTTGGCACCTCTGGAGAGACTGGAGCACGGCTCGACAGAATCGAAGGTTTTCTCATAGTCCACAAACGCTAAGAGTATTGGCAGATTATACTCTTCGGTCTTCTGTACGAAGACAAAACTGTCTTCAGTTAAAATAATCTTTATGTACGGCCGGCTGGCTGCAGGCCAGGCTAACTAAAGCTGTCAGTATTCTTTACAATAAAAGTGGCGTCATATGAGTTGCTACTCATATGTATCAGTCATTAATACTAGTATGATCAGCTCCATTATATTAAAATTGAAAATATGAATAAATAAAATATTTTTTGCAAAAAAATAGGAAAACCGACTTCAATGCGTACAAATTTAAACTAAAAAGTAAGAAATAAATAATATTTTTATGAAGTAAGTAGTTGAGAAGAGAGTCATAGAAAACCAAGGAAAGTATTAATACATATTTATAATTCTTTATTTATAATTCTTACTCCGATATATTTGGAGCCGGTGCCATCTAGCCAAGGAGGATAGTGTTTGCAATTTTTGAACTTCACGGAGCGGCGGATTATTTCTCATCTTTATTATGCATTCATTATTATGTATAGTTAATGGATTAATCAAGTTCGTATCTATTAGGTAAGTTTATTTTGCTTAGGCTGGCACCGACTCCAAATATATCGGAGTATGAATTATAAATAAAGAATTATAAATGTGTATTAATACTTTCCTTGGTTTTCTATGACTCTCTTTTCAACTACTTCATAAAAATATTATTTATTTCTTACTTTTTAGTTTAAATTTGTACGCATTGAAGTCGGTTTTCCTATTTTTTTGCAAAAAATATTTTATTTTATTATTTTTAGTGGAAATTAAGTATATTTTATTGAAAATGGATAGGCCTACTGGATAAATGGATAGGCGCTCATTATAACATACCGGAAACTTGTACAAAATATTTTTGTTGTTATAATGATTTGTTCATAAAGGGTCGAATTTATATCGATACAATTTATACGGGCCATCTCTGATCTTGACGTACCTAAAAAAGGAATCACTAAAATCGTGTCGTAATACTATTAATTATAATATAATTGTCAGAGTAATCAGGTAACAAACAAAAAAACAGTCGAATAGAGAACTTCCTCTTTTTTTAAGTCGGTTAACAAATAATATCACGTCTCAGACCTATAGCTCATTACAAATGCCTACTGTTCATTCAGAATGAATGGTATAGTTTTAATGGTAAGTTAATGAACTATGAAGCATTAAAACTTGAAGAGAAACGAGTTAGTATTTAACTTAAGTTCATAAAATAATTTGTCATAGTTTATGTGATGACTATTGGACCTACTAACCAAAATTTCACTATTGCATATTAGGTAATGGCAAGTTCATAAAAATAATTGTCATTATTTTTGTGTTCGTGGACGATATCATTATTTCATCCCCAATGAAATTATCACTTTAACAAAAAAATACTGAACCAATTTCGGTATAATTTATACGGGACCACCTTTGAAGTATGTCCTTCCTAACGAAAAAAGAATCATCAAAATCGATTCATAATTGACGGAGTAATCGCGGAACATACATACAAAAAAAAAACATACAGTCGAATAGAGAACCTCCTCCTTTTTTTGTTTGAAGTCGGTTAAAAAGCATATCTTTGCAAAAGCGCGCCTTTTGAACATTGGAATGGAAGAATAAAGGTAACGCAATTTGCGTTTAGTAATTGAACAAAAGAAGCTTTCGTCTATTCATACCTTCCTAAAGTTCGCAGTAGTTTTTTTTATTTAGCAATTCATTTCAAGGACAACCCTCAAACACACAGACTTGGCATAGCGTCGGCAATTACCGGGTGAAATAAAATACATAACTTTTGAGGCTTAAACAATAACGTGGTTTTCCAAGTGCACTCAACTCGTCCGATGCTGCACATCATTTCAGCACTTTACGAACGTGTTATAGTTTTTATAGGTTCTTATAGAATTTTTTATTCAGATTGTAGACATAAGTTTGATGCCTCATTTTCTCTCATTGGGGTTGATGATAAGGTAGGGGTGCTATGTTCCGAGACTTCCCCGCGGTGGAGCCTTGTGTTCAGTGGGGTATGACTTTCAGGGGAACGCCTGTGCCTCGAGTTCCACATATAATGTATGCGTAAATGTATTTGACCTCTCCGATAAAAAGAAGCTGACGATAAAACCGAAGAAAGAATCGAGCTACACTCGAAACCCTCAATCTCTTCGGGACTAATTACGAGTATTACACTACTTGACACTTGCTGCGTTTTTAAACAGTTTTATTTAGCTTGCTTGCAATATTTCTTTAGTTTTTTTTTTACCGTCAACACAAACCTAAAACTTGCTAAATTCGCTTTTTTTGTCCGATTATAATAATACTTGCTGTTGGCAGGTGGTCTTAATCTTGGAGCACCGCACACCGCACGCGCCGCGTCCGATGTGTGGTGCTCTATACTGGGTGTAAAAGACATGAACAGTCACATGAGAACCATGTATTCTATACATCAAAATAACACATATTTCAAAAAAAAAATTGCTGGGAAATGATTTTTATTTTTTGGTGTTAAAAAAAATTGCAAATTGTGCTGCGCAATGTAAAGGGCTCAACTCGCACGCAACACGCAAAACCGCGATAATTTTGCCAAACGGCGGGCGGCCCCGTTCGTTACGCATCCGTGCGCATCGAGTGAGCTACATTGAACGCTAACGTTTTGAAGCCATTTTTTGTTATGAAATACTAAAAAAAATGATAATGTTTCTTTGGACAATAATTAATAAATAACGTATAGAATAAGTTTTCATAAAAAAATGAAAAAAAAAAAATTTATGACTTTGACCTTCAATAAAATCGTAACTATCAATTTCCCAGGTATAGTCTAAAGGAAGAAAAATGTTATGATGGTGAGCAGAATACATGGTTCTCGTTTGACTGTTCATGTCTTTTACACCCTGTATACACGCATACAAAATTCACCAGTCG
This sequence comes from Elophila nymphaeata, assembly GCA_955850985.1. Classification (NCBI taxonomy): domain Eukaryota; kingdom Metazoa; phylum Arthropoda; class Insecta; order Lepidoptera; family Crambidae; genus Elophila; species Elophila nymphaeata. The sequence continues at coordinate 25,962,817 of OY039065.1, forward strand.
CGGTCTCCACGTCGCGCCGCGCCACGATCACCTGGGTTTTTAAGAAGGCGAGTTAATGGCTCCTCTAGCCTGTAAAACGAACTTCCCTAGAGGATTTCCAGAGGGGTCTTCCTACCGATTAGACGTCAACCTAATTGGCATCGAACGTAAGATGAAACGATGCGTTTTCATCCCGCGATGAAAGTAATGTTTCTGTGATCGCGCAATGACTTGCAAACTCAATCAGGACACTCTATAAAAATCTTTTATGTTGAAGTCATCGTGCGATGAGAAAGCATCGTACGTTCGTTTGCCAATTAGGATGACGCCTAGGAGTCCCTAGGGTGTACGAGCTGGAAGTATGCCCAAATTTGCATTGAATCAGCGCAGCTGTTTTACGGCATTCATCGGGTTGTATGAGTTAGAGAGCTCACGATTTATATTCCTAAATCATTGCGATTTATAGATGCATTTACAACCAATATGTTCATTATGTTTTGCCTAATACCTTTTCAGTAATTGATTGAAAGTACAGGTAAAGTTGTAAAAAAGGATATTAAAATCTTTCGTGGTGTAAGTACTGTGTTAAATGTGAAATATAATTATATACATAATAATTATATTTCATATTTAATACACGTCGGTTTGCAAACTTAGCTACCAACCGATCCTTCGCTGTTTAGTTAATTGGTCATGTCCTCAGACAATGCCATTTCACCTTAAAACAACAAGAGCAACAAAACACAAGTTAAACAGTTTTAGTCATATTTGCATGCATTTTGATCACCAAGCCAGAGGTCAATCGCTTTCTTTAATAGTAATTACATAAAAGTAACGAATTGTACTGGGTATTCGTGATTGCACATACTAATTGCTCTTTACGTTGAAGTAGGTACGTGAAAATAAAGTGGAACCGTTTTAAAGTTCTCAAGCAGCGCAACTATAAATATTTTCTGGGCACGTTGCGAGAAAAGTATTTCTCGAGCTTTGAAAGTATACCTTATTGTCGGTCTGGTCTGTGCAAGACTGGCGATTGTTGTGGAACCTTTCAAGGAACCTGCTCCATCGATCGCAATAGACGAGAATTTTTGAACACCTATTCCGCAAAGCTGTCGAATACAGAAATAGTGTTGCCGTCAACAATTCTATAATTCAAAACAGCTAGCAGAGCCGAGGTTTACCGCATTCTCTTGTTGCGGTTTAGCTCGGAAACTGTTGAAATGCGTCAAATTATTTTGTGTAAAATAAACGTGACTTTGATTTTGAGTCTTGTTAGGTACGCAAATTAAGAGTGTACAGTTTTTGAAAGATCATTATAGTAGAAGCATGGTGAGAGGTAGGGCACAAAACACAAATTTTGAGCGTTGCAGTTTGAAGAAGTATTTCAAGGCAAACTTCAACCAAATAACACTACTTACCCGTTTCTAGTGTTGTGTTTTTATAGTAAAAAGGATTCAAAGGTTTGTAGCAGAAAGGTTACACAAAGAAGAGCGAGAAGGCTTTAAGCAGCTACTTCAGAAGATAGTACAGCGAGCACGTCTCCATTCAAACGGATTACAGTTTTACTACCTTTATTTCTCACCCGATCTTTACGATATTTGAGAATACTTATTTTTAACTAGTAAAAATCTATGTGTGAACATTTTCAACATTCAACATACATTCAAAGTTATGAATGAATGAATGTATCGCTGGACTATCCTCTTAAGAGATACGGCCGTTAGCAATTTATCGCAGAATCTTTAAAATTATTATAAGTAGTTTATAGAATAGTTACTTTACCTAATCTAACAATCTAGGGTCCGAAACGGCGAGTACAGATGGTTTCCCGTTGAAAGCGAAAGCTTCGCTGTGCTTGCAGGATGCCCCGGTAGTGAGGGTAGCGCCTCTACCTCTGAGTCCAACATCAGTTGCATAATACTGCAGGGATGATGTGTAAACGAGTTTGACCTCCACGTAAAAAAAATAACAATTTAAACTAATGAAATATTTGCTGAAATGTATTTTGTAGAAATTAGTAAATTATCGTAATTTGTTCGCTTCGTAAGATTTTAAAACGTTATTGTAAATTAGCCTTTAATTTTTTAATAACGAATTCCTATTCTCAGCGTTACGGTTTTTAAGTCGGTGAATACTTAAAATGTAGTACGTGGGAACTTCAGTATATGTTAAATCATGGAGCTAATACGTTAAAATACAGCAAATATAACCCTTAAACCCTCAAGCTGAAAAAACAGAGGATCAGGAATCACGTAAATTAATTCTATCTTGCTAATGGGTACCTGGGTTCTAATTCAAGCAGTAGGTGTGCTATTTCGTTTATTCTTACAATTAATACCTTTGCGAGAGATATACAACATGTAAATTAAATAACCAACATCCTGAATACAGGTGGTTTGGGATCGGCTGCAGAGTTGATTTCAATAATTTAAAAAAAAAAACAAAAAGTACCTAGAAAATATTGTACAACATTTTCTGGGTACTTTTGTTTTTTTTTTTTTTTTTTTTAAAAATCGTGTTTTTTTAAATATATTGACATATTTACATGTTGTATATTAGAAGACGCATAGATGAGGAAAATTATTTTCACGTTATGAATAACACGGTTTCGTTATTTTCTTTTATTTTTTATTGAAGATGTCCAGGCCGTATACCAGTCCACCTTACCCATTAGGGACTGAGTTTTAAATTCTCTGATCTCGGTACTTTTATTTAATTAATGTTGTTATTAGGCCTTAAATTAAATGATTTTATGGTTATTTTGAAATATATTTTTTTAGTTACTGAGTTTTTGACTGTGATCTTATAGTCACGCTAGGACAAAGTGAAGTAAAAAAAAATGTACTTACACGTTTTCTAACATGAATTTAGGTACCTATACCTAATTATTTTTATCGTAGAAATACGTGACCGCGGGTGTCCGTGTAATAAGATCATATTAAAAGTAGATATCTCGTTTACCTACCTTGTACCTTAGTGGATTTGGAGATAAGCTTTGCATTTGTAACGATATGGGAATCTCACTTTGAAATCACCTAATTATAGAAAGGATTTTTCCTAAAAAACTTGCTTATTTATAGGAACGGTATCGACATATCACAGCTTAAGTTTTTTACCAAAGTAAGTTTATGGTATGATACGCACTGAGCTACATAGGTACACAGAGACATGCACGTTTTGTAGGCAAAATCCTTTTTATCTAACGAGCGCGGGTAAGACATGACTGTATGTATTTGTATATTTAAACAATCATGTATTATCTACCCGGGCTCGTCAGATAAAAAAACTGTACTGTACAAGTTGTTATCTTAGTTAATTGGTTTCGTTCGGCAATTAATAAATGGAGCAGACAGTTGTAATTAGCTATATGGACTGCAAATGTAAACTCTGCTTCACTTATTAAAAACTTATTTTTTTATCTTTGAATAGATATGGAGAAGAATCTATTTAATCTGAAATATAGGCACTATTGCAATTAGTCTTTGTATCTATGTATTTAATGTTATTATTTAAGAAAAGGAAGCGTCGGTGTCGTATTGTGTAAGAGCGACGTCTTCCACCCGGGAGGCACCGGATCGAACCCCGCCACGTGTGTTTTTAAATTTTGAATTCATGTACGTTTAATCGACGCTTTTAGGGCGAAAGAAAACATCGTGAGGAAACCTGAGTGGTTAGTGTAAGTTTTTTAGTATACAAAACGCACCGATTCTAGTTGCGTTAAGAGCTCAATTTGTATAGGAAACACGAACAGCGCCCCTAGCGGAGAGAAGCGCAAATCATGTTTCCCATACAAATTGAGCTCTTAACGCAACTAGAATCGGTGCGTTTTGTATACTAAAAAACTTACACTAACCACTCTGCACACACCTGTGAACAGTGAACGTATTGTTTTATACGCGTTCACTGCCTAAGAAGAAATTCTTAGGTTGTGTGTGAAGTCGACCAACCCGCACTTGGGCAGCGTGGTTGAATAAGGCCTAATCGCCCCTAATATGGGGTATGCTCGAGCCCCTCGGTGGGGACATTATATGAGCCGTTGTTGATGATGATGATGATTTAAGAAAAATCATGAACAATGATCGCGTACTAAAATATTATATTTATTTTGGTTTCGAAGTGAATTGATATAGGTTATTATTTGGTTGAACTGCTTTTTTCCAGCAAAAAAAGAGTTTCGAAATGAAATAATGAACGGTATACAGACCTTAAATTTAATATACAAGTACAATACATTCTTATTGGAAATTGGTTCATTTTGCCCATTGTTCTATCGAATCCTTATGGGATAGAACTATGAAAACATTGTTTTAATTAAGACCGGATATTATCCGAAGTACTTATTTACTAAACTGCCTCCTCTTTCGTTTTAGCAGTAGAAGATAAATATAGTAGTCTTGCGCGGCTTTCATCTACATTCGTTGCCGATTTTACAGTCCTTTTTTGCTTTTAATGACAACATAAATAAAACACAATTATAATTTATTTCCTTTATAAAATCCCCTTGGAGTGCAATTAGGCTTGGCTGAGCTACAAATGACCTACGTAAAAACATATTTTTATTGTGTATCGAAATATAATGAGTTTCTTTGTTGTACACCACTCATTTCACAAAACATAGAACCTTTGAATCGTTGGTAAGTACTGTAGGTAAACTGGTTTTTATATAATAAAAGGATTATGAAATGTAAAACGAAACCATTACATTGAAATGTCAAAACGACATTTCAATTATTTAAAGAGGAATCTCCGCAGTATCAGTACCTATAGCATATTATGTTATTATGATGAGCTATATTATTGTACAGTTTCAATAAAATCCATTCAGTAGTTTTTGCGTGAAAGAGTTACAAACACACATCAAGACATCCATTAATACATCTGTACATCCATAAATTTTTCGCGTTTATAATGTTAGTAGGATTATGTTGCAGAGTGCAGGTGGAAATACTCGGAACGGAGAATAAATAAAATACTTATTAATTATGGAGTCGAATTATTGCAGCTGCTTTGTTTCAATAAGTATAGCAATATTATAACACTGATTACTTTGGATTTATGACATAGCAGTTTGTGACCTATAGGTACATATCCTCCTTACACAAAGCAAATAGAGGTAACAAGTATACAAATAATATGTATCTACTAGCAACTTGAAGCACGTCCGCTATCGTCGTCAATAACTTAGTTATAATCTGTGCACATTTACAATCACATTTGTCTAATTTGGCATTGGTTACCAAGTGTAGAGGTGCAGTTTGTGATATTTGCCTATGTGTCAAAGCTTCGTCAAACTAGACAAATGCGCTAAGGCAAATGCCTACCGCCATGTGAAGTGCCAGCATAACATACAGCCAAAACTTAACAGATTAATATTCAATAGGCAGTACCTATTATTTTACGTTTACTGCCCGCCTAGCATGGCCACCGAAACACGATATGATATAGCCATTTATCGCGTTGAACTGTCAAAAATTATTGGATATAACTTTTAATCGAAATTTATCGAAACTGCGAACATGTATAACCCTTATACATGTTTGCAGTTTCGATAAATTTTCAAGATTGTGGTTATATCCAATAATTATTAACAGTTCAACGCGATAAATCGCTATATCATATCATATCATATCGTGTTTCGGTGGTCATGCTAGGCGGCCAGGAATAGGTACAGACCGCTGATAATGATTTGGTGAAGGTTTCTTTAATATGTTGTCACCGAGTAGTCACTGTTGTTTACAGTAGGTAGATACCAACCTATATGGAATAAGAATATAATAATAAATTGCTTGTAGATTCTGGTACTTACCTATCTTTCCCTTCAACTTAACTTATCCAAAAATTACCTTAAACATACGTTTCTACTATTTTTTTAACCCAAGAGTTGATTTGGTTTGCAATTAAAAATAAAATACTTAGGTAGGTATCTTAGATTGGTTGTGAAAAACTTGCCAAACCTTTAATATTAATTCCCTTGTATTGTACCTATATTTAAGTTTATTTATTTATTTATTTAGTTTTGGAAAACCAACAGCTAAGAGATAACAACATATAAAATTGTATAAATACATAAAGCCAATAATAGGTTCTCACGTTTGTGTTACATATTTTGTTGTTATGTAATTCTAAGTGAAGGCAAAACTTATAGTAAAAATTATAATTATTTAGTGCCACATTTAAATATTGCTAATAAACCTATGTACAATCCATCACAAAAAGAATCTGTTGCCCATCAGTCGCCTTGCAGATGTTACACTACAGTGGAATATATCAAAATTATCAGATTTAGTTAAATGATTGATGCTCTCACTCGCTCGCAACATGAATGAATTTTGGCGGTATTTGGACGAAACTAGTGGTGTATAAATGGGAGCTAGGTATCTCGCTGATCTAGTGGGGATATTGAACTTAATTTTGGAAAGGAGCTCAGGACAGTCAATTTTATTAGATAAAATTTTTAGTAAGTAAACAATGTCCGCTATCTCACGTCGCGTATTCAGAGGAAGAAGATGGAACCGCTTGCACAGCTGTAAGTATCTATCAGAACTATACTCAATATTAGCACGATAACACAAGTATTTAATAAATCTCTTTTGTAATCCTTCAATACGATCGATGTATTTATTATATCGCGGGTTCCAGATTTCTGATCCGTATTCTAAAATACTCCTAACAAAAGTGCAATACAGGATTTTTAATGTTTTTATCTCCCGAAAACTAGAGGCGGTTCGTATGACAAACCCAAGTGCTTTAGAAGCTTTCTTCACCATAGTTTCAATGTGATTATCGAAGAGTAGTTTTGAGTCGTGGACAACTCCAAGGTCCCGAATAACGTAATTCCTTTGTAGCAACTGGCCCTCAAGTTTGTATTGGGAAGGAACATTATTTGCTTTTCTACTGAATGTTACAACTGAACATTTAGATGGATTAAGATCAAGCTTATTCTGTCTACAGTATACATCTAAACGAAATAGGTCAGATTGTAAATCCAACACATCTGTTGGAGATGATATAGGTTTAAAAATTTTCATGTCGTCAGCAAAACAGAGTAATTGTGAGTGATGAAAACAAGAGCCTATATCATTGACAAATATTAAAAACAACACAGGACCCAAAAGAGAGCCTTGCGGAACACCACTAGGCACAATCACCCAGCTCGAAATATAATTATTTACAACTACCGCCTGCGACCTGTTGTATATATATGAAGCAAACCATCTTAAGAGATCTCCGTTAATACCAATGTTTTCCAGTTTTTTTATTAGTAAATTGTGATCTATTCTGTCAAAACATTTGCTGTAATCCGTATATATTACGTCAATCTGTTTGCCCCTGTCCATATAATCAGTAATAAAGTCGTTTAAAATAACAAGATTAGATGTTGTAGACCTACCCCGTAAAAACCCGTGCTGGCAGTCTGAAAAAAGTGTTTTCAAAGACTCACAGAGATGTCTATGGATGATTTTTTCTAATAGTTTTGCTAAAATTTGGCTAAAATACAAAGTTTAGAAACAGGTCTATAATTGACTACTTCCTTTCTTGTGGATTGGAGTTATAAAAGCCGATTTCCATAGTAATGGTACATGACATTCGGAAATAGATTTAATGAACAACATGTATACAGGAACTGCGAGACTTTTAGCGCAATTTTTAAGAAATATCGGAGGTAGTTTATCAGGTCCGGCAGATTTGGAAGTATCGAGAGATAAAAGCAATTTAGTTACATCCTCAATATTAATATTTATACTAATAGTTTGAGTGTTTTGTGTGGTAGGAAGCGAATCTTCGGGCATTAAGTTAGAATTTAAAAAAGTGGAGTGGAAAAAATCTGAGAACAAGTTGTTTAAACAATGTGTATAGAACTCAAAAAAATGTAGTTACTCAAGTAAGTTTTAAATTTTGATGAATCAAAATCGCGACCTTTTGCTATGCTAGCGACTGGTGGTCCAACTGTGCTACATACGACTTTGAGAATACGATCAATTTGCCCTAGTCTATAGTATAGAAAAAAAATACAACCTAATATTCTCCGGCCAAATGAACTTCTCTCAGAGGGTTCTTATAAAAATTGTTTATAAATAAACTTGAAAGTTCGACACTTCGCTAAGTGAAGAAATCGTTGGTTTTTAGTAATTTTTCAGAGCGATAGCTCAACTGGGAGTATCCACTTTAAATGTTGGAAGTTTCACCTGAGTTTGAGGCACCGACACTTTTACGATTCTTGTGTAAAAAGTAACCCACTTCGGGTTGCTCTTTAAAGTTGCGGAATACACAAGTCATTTTCGAAATAAGTGGATGAAATTTTTTTTTACACCCGCAAAATTTAGCTAAGTATTGTTTGACTTCTCAGTTTGTTGAAGATGATTAGAGTTTCGTTTAAATTATTTTGTAAAATAAATAGAGGATTTACATTCACTCACCCACTCACACGTCGAAACGTCGGTGGCGTAGTGCGTAAGAGCATTGCCCTCCACCCGGGAGGCACCTATCGAACCCCGCCACGTACCAATGTGTTTTCAAATTTTGAATTCATATGTACGTTTAATCGTCGCTTTTATGGTGAAGGAAAACATCGTGAGGAAACCTGCACACACCTGTGAAGAAATTTTTTGGTTGTGTGTGAAGTCGACCCGCACTTGGCCAGCGTGGTTAACTAAGACCTAAACGCCCCTAATATGAGGTCGCCCCTAAATTGATGTTGATGCACCGACGATGACCCACCGAAACTATACACACAACAAACATTCACACATCAGTACTTTTTAATTTTATTTATGTTAATATTGTAAATTAATATTTGACAGTTTATTTTTATATACTGGGTGTAAAAGACATGAGCACTCAAACGAAAACCACGTATTCTATACATCAAAATAAGACATATTTCAAAAAAAATATTGCTGGGAAATGATTTTTATTTTTTGGTGTTACAAAAAATTGCAAATTGTACCGCGCAATGTAAAGGGCTCAACTTGCACGCAACTCGCAAAACTGCGATAATTTTGCTTGACGGCGGCCCCGTTCGTTAGTGTCCGTGCGCATCGAGTGAGCTACATTGACCACTAACGTTTTGAAGCCATTTTTTGTTATGAAATACTAAAAAAAATGATAATGCTTCTTTGGACAATAATTAAGAAATAACGTATAGAATACGTTTTCATAAAAAAATGAAAAAAAAAAATATGACTTTGACCTTCAATAAAATCGTAACTATCAATTTCCCAGGTATAGTCTAAAGGAAGAAAAATGTTATGACGGTAAGCAGAATACATGGTTCTCGTTTGACAGCTCATGTCTTTTACACCCAGTATGGTTGTATACGTATCATGTAGAATATCTCCACACCCATTAGGTTAATCCTAATCCTTCACCTAGAAGGAACTCCCACTGCAAATGCACAATACAAACCTACCCTATTATTGAGACCACGAAGAAATGTTTGAAAGAAATAAAAAGTTCTGATATTCGGGAAACGTAGCGAGAATCTTTTTATAGGTATTTTACGAGAAAGATCTTGGCCTCCATATCACCAGGTAGTAAGAGATGATGAGGCTCAAGATCGAAGCGAGGTTCACCCAGAATTCAAAACAAGTGAGGCAGTGGTTATTTTGCCAGTAACCGCCGCAAAATAATGCGACAATTATGGCGGCAGATTTTGATAAGATGATGTCAGAATAGAACAGAAATATGTGTAGGTACTAGTAACTACAGTATAAAAGCCTCAATGATGCATTTGACGCGACAAAAGCTCATTAGAGTACGAAACAAATAACCCCAAAGGAGGATGGTGGAAGAGAATTTAATTATGGTAAACAAAATATTTACCCAAGGGAGAAATAAACCGACGTCAATTGCGGGATTAGGCCAGGGTAGGTGTAATGGCGACGTGGTCTCTTATTCCCATAACAATAAAGGCGGAAATTTATAAGACAATTATTAAGCTTACTATATTTCTCATGTGTTGTCTGAGCTTTTAAAAGGATGGATGAAATTTTGCATGCAGCTGAAATTTTAAGGCAAGTTGGGACATCATACATGCACTTAGATTATGCATATACAACATGTAAACTTAATAACCAACACCCTGAATACAGGTGGTTTGGGATCGGCTTCAGAGTTGATTTCAATAATTTTTTTTTTTAAAAAAAACAAAAAGTACCCAGAAAATATTGTATTTCTGGGTACTTTTGTTTTTTTTGTTTTTTTTTATAAAAAAAAAATCGTTTTTTTTTAATTTTTTTTTATTGAAATCAACTCGGAAGCCGATCCCAAACCACCTGTATTCAGGGTGTTGGTTATTTAGTTTACATGTTGTACATATAAGATTCCACTTCGAAGAATCGGAACATTTTAGTAGACATTAAAGTGTGACTAAGTTCTTTATGAGAAATAGCGTTATTTAAATCTCAAAAGAACGCTTTTTAATAAATAATCTTAAATTTTTTTGCTATACAGTTTAAGTAATTAAATTCCAATAAGGTGTTGTATTACAAGCAAATCAAAATAAAACAGCCCTCAAAAGTTATTTAGGTAACGAAACAATAGCAGGTACACCAGAAAAATAACAAATAGAGTCAATACTACAGAAACTACTGTTACACAAATATGTAAACTCGATATAAGCGCATACCAGACTATAACCACTAACATTTCCTAAAGAAAGTATCAGGAAAAATCTTCATTATTAACTTACAGAGAAATATCTCAGAACTTGTTCAGAACTCTATTTGTGAAAGGAAAGCAAAGCTCGGAGTTTAAATACTTGTTTCAAAACAAAAGAATAACGAGATATTTGAAAACTCGACAGTGTAATGTCATTTCTAGTAAAAGCTGTTGCGTTAAATTTATGTGTAGGGTTGTTGTTGTTATGGTTAAACTTCAGCATAGTATAATCACAGTCTGAAGAAGTCTCTGTGGTATAATACTATGGTTGAAGGCATCACATGTATTCCATTTTGATTCTATTTATAGGTAATATTTAATTATATCAATCTTTAATCTAATTAAAAAAATGACCACTAGCTAATCTCTTAATATGCTTAAAGTAATAATTTTTTTTAAATAATTATTTAAAATAATCATTTAATTATGCTTACTAGCCTTTGCCCGCTACTCGTACCACGCGGTTGACATTTCAACTCCCGCGGATGCGCTAACTATTGTTCTATGGCCGCATCAGAAGACAAACATCTCTTCTCTTCTAAACGCTGTTTCGTCATCCGCCGCGCAATAATTAGTCACTTGATACACACAGTCGGGACGGAACGTGACCACATGCCTCTGGGCATGGCTTACCCGCGTTTTTCAACCGCTATATATCACGGTAATATTATAATCCAGTATTATATCTTCATACAAACGGTCGGAACGCGAGTTATGCCCACGTGTGTGCCGAACTCCCTGGTTTGGCACACAGCGTGGGACCCCACGCTAGCCGGTCGTTTTTTGCTACCTAGAAAAGACCATAAAACCGGAAGCAATACAAAATGTACTACCCATCACACACCACCTGGTGTGAAACGGAAAGAACGCCCGGTAAGCAAGCAACGGGACCACGCCCCTCTGCGATTTTGCTTCATTCAGTACGCCAGCCAGTAGCTGTGCTTCTGCGTGGACTCGTTGCAGAGTTGCGAAAAATTGCGGGATCGACAGAATCTCATAATTTACATATTCAAAAATCCCCGTGTTTATGGGATATGCAGTATGTCCTGTTTTACAGACTTTAAAAAAAAGGGGCATGAGTTCATCATCGTCCATTACGATTTTTTACGTATTATTACAAAGGTACACGAGCCTACCTCGATAACTCTCTCGGTAAGCGCTAGACTACGACTGAGCGCCGATTATGAAAGACCGGCCACCGGTGAGTGTGTGACGATGAACCCGGTTTTTTCTAGGTAGCAAAGAACGACCGGATAGTATGTGGCCACCCACACTCGGTAATATTGGCGACCGGTCGTAGTAATGAGTGTGGTGTGTATTGTGTACCAGATGTGTACCGAACTCAGGTCACGTGGCGTGGGCATGACACAATACTGGAATATTACCGTGATATAGCGGTTGAAAAACGCGGGTAAAGCCAAGACCAGGGCCTCATTTACCCACAAGCTAATTAAAGAAGCCTGTGGGTAAATCAGCCCCTGATCAGAGGTCATGGCTCACACGCGATTTAGATAAAAATATTATGTAAATTTGTATCCTAATGGGAATTTCGAATCCCGAATCCATCAGATTATGTTCTGGAATGTATATTGTTTATATTAAACAATGGAATACTGTAATTGGTAAAATCTCGATCCATTAATTAATTTAAGGAAGTAATTACAGAGAAATACAACTGTTTAGACGGGACTTATTCATTGTCGGCAATCGATTGCTGGCCTGGGATATAATTTGTCACTCAACTCCCTCGTTAATCACCATCAAAGTTACAGTGTATGTTATGTTCAGTGTTACACTTTTACATTGAACATGATTAATACCTATAAGTTCTACGACGCTGTCTTGGTGGAGTGGTCAGTAAGGCTGCCTACACAATAAGCGGTCCGGGTTCGAGTCTTGGTAGGAGCAAATGTTTGTATGAGGAATACAAACATTTCACGCGTCATGGTTTTTTTTTAAATTGGTGGTTGTTTATGTATTTATTTAAGTTTGTTTACAAACATATCTATACTATTGTGTATATTAAATTTGTCCATTATCTAGTATCCATAACACAAGTTCTTATTGATTTGGCCTAGATAACTGGTGTGATATTAAAAAAAGTTCTATCAAGTAGTTAAGAATTAGTAGTAGGTACGTTGGTGATAAGTAAACTAATTGTGTAGATAAGTATTTTTTATTGATCAAATAAAAAATACTACCAAACTATAAAGTCTTGTTTGTAAAAAAGTTAACAAATTATTTCTAACGTTACTTTCTTTGAATCTTCTTGTAAAATTGTAATTTTGTTTTTCTTTTTTAATTGTAATTTACTACTTACTACTTTTTTCTAAATGTCTCTTGCTATTATTAATCAAGAACAGATTAACAGCAAGTTCCGTAACATTTACTGTTGGATTTTCAGGGAAAGTGAAAAAAATGTGAATATGGAAAACCAGGAAAACTCCTTATCTTTAAGAACCTTTATAAAATGCGCCCATTTTATAAATTTTTAAACGTTTTTTTTTAAATGGTTAAATAAATTATTTAACCACCAGTTCCTATTTTTTCATAAGTCTACAAATATTACCTAAGTAAATAGTGTATGAAGAAATTTTGAGTTTAAGTTATTAACATACATAATTTATATCCAAACTAAGCAAACAGAATCCTAACCCATTGTGGGACCGTGTCTTACGCTCCGCGCAAATGGCGGGCCACTTGTGGCCGCCACCGGTGACGGTCACGTTCCACGTCCTTTCGTACCGCGCAAACGACGGCGGTCAATGGCGGCTACACGCCATCGGCGGCGGGCACCGCAGACACTGCTGAAGCGCGCGAAGCCTCTACAGAATGTATGAAAACACATGTACATTGCTTGTGGCAATGTACATGGGTACGGAGTCTTCGTCAAACTTTTATTCACTTGTAAGAAGAGAAAGCAACTACGTCATTTCCTTTACTTTATAATTTATTTGTTTTAGGTTATACAGATTATACATAAATTAATGGGAACTTCTCGGAACATGTGAAACAGGCCCTAAAGGTAACATACGCCCCAGACGTTAACTGTGCCAGCGAATTTTCGAAAGATACGTATCGAAGAGAATTTATCATCTGACGCTCTCAGTAACAAGTTTCCATGGAATTACGTGCAATGTGACCTGCAATCGAGATTTTCCGCAGTGGTATTGGTTATTTGACACTTGATATACAGAACCATGTTACGATATTGGTATTGATACCACTGATTTTTGCTGCGAGAACTAGCGAATATGATTCCTCGTAAATTCATATATTTGGTTTTGTATGAATAGATTTATTCATATCTTCGAGTGATTTCTTATCCAGATTCTTTGAGGTGTAATTTCGAAGTAGTTTGTGACAAGAAAGTAATATTAACGAAATACACGACTAAGGGAGATGTAAACTAATTATTACTAGTCGCCGATTAGTCTACAAAAAGCAAAATCTCACACTCTACCATGCGTACAATTTACTTAAAGATCGTAGCCTGTGATCGTAGCACACCCAATGACTGAATATACGATATTAAAACAACATTGAGCATACTTATCAACTCAGAAAATGATCGTAGCCGTATTGCCTTTCGCCTCGCTGTCCACCAGGCGCAAACGTAACGTAAGCTTACGAAATCGGATCAGTAGCTCGGTCGTAGCCATAGCCGTCGACTCGGCTATGGCTAGGCGTCGCCGCGCTTACGGCTCGCCGACATCTAGTTGACGGTACAGTTTCAGACCTATAAATTCAAGAAAACTAGCGCGCAACATGACTGCAAGTTGCCTTGTGAATGAAAGCACGTTCGGTAATAGTTAAGCCGCCACTAGACCTTCCGATCTATCGCACACCCTAAAATGACGCGTTCTGTCCACACTTTCCGACAAAATGATTCCTAAAATCCGAAAAGACTTGTATCGTTTTTGTATGGCTCCTACGTTGTATGGTTTATAAAAACACTAGCTCACCAGTAACAGTATCGAGTACTTGTGTTTGTACGCTTTTGCGTTAATAAATGTGAAGTTGTGTGTCCTACAATTCTACACATCGTCAGATTTAGGATCCTAATTTAGGAAAGGACTGTTGGACTTCCGATTTAGTAAAAGGTCCTAACTTTTTTCAGTCAAACACATTATCCGATTTCATCCTAAATTAGGATAGAATAGGAATGTCTAGCGACGGCCGGCTTTAGTGCGCTGTAGGCAGGCTGTGGTAGAGGTGAGAGGGGCAGGGGTCCACGTCCGGAATACTACTCTTGGCGGGCGTAACGTGGCGCGGAAGCTTTGCGGCGGGTGTGTGGCTTTTGATGTCAAGTGTGTCCCTTTGGCATTCGAAGTCACAGTCATGCCATCGTCGAGTTGTTTTTGTTTTCCCACCACGGCTAGTTTCGGACGGCCCTTTTCAGGGTCACGATCGCGCTCGAAGTCCCCCGGGTGCGGTCCGATAGCTGCTCCCTGTGTCCTCGTCAGGAGGACGCGCCAGGTCGAGCAGCCGTCGATGGAGGAGTGGCTTCTGGCCACCAATTGGTGGAAGGAGTGCCTAGACGGGCAGCGTTGGGATGGTCTCGGTGCAGTTGCGCTCACTTGCCGTCCCGTCCCGAGCCGTCCCGTAATAGCGTACTGAAGGTTAGGCCGGGGAGGATGTTTAGTGGGTATGGAGGAGATCCACATATACCCTGCGGTTGGCACCACCCCGCACGGACGATGCGTAAATGCAGTTGACCTCCCCGTTAACAAAAAAAGGGGTGAGAGGGGTAAGTGTGGACGAGGAGACTTAAGCGCGGGAACTGCAAGTTGACCTCGCCGCACCTCCTGTGGTTTGTGAGCTTGTCCCGAGGTGAGGCAATGTCGTTACGCTGCTGAGTGTGCGTTACAGTAATGGAGTTACATACTAAGAATACTAAACGCCTCGACTTGAGGCGATGCTGATCCCTTTCTGAGATTGTGTTATTTTAGAAGAGAGTATAAAGTTTTGTCTTATTTATAGATTATTATTTTAATTTTCATTGACGGTGAAGGTTTTGGTATTCATTTCCCCTGATGATGTGATGATAACGCCTGAGGTAGAAGCGAGCTTCACTCGGAACCCTCCACTCAAGGAACTGGCTATTTTATTTATTCCTAACACAATAATGATGTTGTTTTGTCGAATATCGTGTAAACTCTGCTTCATTTAATTGAGAGATGATTGAGAGCTCGAATGTGCTGCAATCTCGGCTTTTATCATAGCTATAGGAAACTGTAGATCGGCAATGTAAAAGAGAAAGAGCATACTAACGCGTATATTAGAGGGAGATAGATAGACGAGATAATTTCACGTACACACAAGCGGCCCAAGTTGCCCTGTCAGTCACGTAGAAAAGACAGCAATTGTCAGATTGCAGTACTATTTTTCAAGCACATATGCGCATTACTCACACATTGGTGCATTTTTTGGTTTATCTAATTTATTATTAATACGTACCTATTTAGTTCCTAATTGGTGGCACCAATAGTCCAGTCAACAAGTTCAAAAACGTGAAAAATAGAGATAAAGCTCCTAAAAATATGAGCAATAGCTCATTGGATTCGGAACGACCTCTAGAAAAATGAGTTTTGAGGATTTTACTGCACGTAAAAAATTGCAATTGTTATTAACAAAATAAGATGAAAAAAAAGAGGTATTTACGTTTTTGTTAATAACTCATAAACTATTAATATTTAAGATATTTTAAAAAAAAATTTAATATAAAAGCGTTATAAAAAATAGAAAAATATTTTTTTTAGTATTTTGATATATATGGCTGTTTTTGTTTTTTTTTTTAGCTCTAGAAAAAAAATATAACGGTAGTTAGAATTTGTTTATAACAAATTGTTAAGTTAACAAACAATGAAATTATTGATAAAAATTTTTTTTTTTTCTATTTACCTATGAAGAAATGTCAATTATGATTTTTAAGGAGAAAATCATTCCTTAACTAATTATTTAAACAATCGAAATATAAAAAAAACGATTATAAACAATAAAAAAAAATATTTAAGAAAAATTTTTTTTTTAAAAAATCATTATTTTGCCAAGACAACATAATGGTAAAAAAAAAATTTCTTTAAATATTAAACTTGTCTATTTGTTTATAAACAATTTCTTAACAAATGATGTAAAAATTTTTTTCTGATGTTACTTAATGCCATTGTTGGATAAGAAAGCAGCAATAATATAACATTTGTTTAAAAATTTTTTTTTAATAACATTTCTTAGACTTTTCATTTTTTGTTAACTTTAAAAAATTGTAATAAACAAAATAATTAACTTTAATAAACTTTTATCGCGGGATCTTGTTAAGTATATATATAAGAAGAGCTCCACAGAGCCAAAAATTTATAGGTTTATTATTTAAATTTTTATGTCGTCATTTATGAAAACGGAGATAGGAAAAAAATTCGTTAATTAACAATTGCATAACTTTTTGAAAAATTAATTTAAAAAAAATTTTTTAACGGGAATATATTCTTTCAAGTATCTGGATGACACCATAAATTATTTAAATTTTTAAATTCATATTTGTTACTATAAAAAAATAATTTTATGTAAGAAACTGTCTTTAACGGCAGTGCGCCCATGCCGTAATGGCTGCGCGGAGCCCTATTTTCAGCGTTAAATTAAAATTATAAATAATAGAGGTAGAGTTCCGAGAGCTGGGACTTTTTTTTCGGAAATTTCCTCCTCTTAAAGGACCTTTTTTCCAAATATCTTAAATATTAATAGTTTATGAGTTATTAACAAAAACGTAAATACCTCTTTTTTTTCATCTTATTTTGTTAATAACAATTGCAATTTTTTACGTGCAGTAAAATCCTCAAAACTCATTTTTCTAGAGGTCGTTCCGAATCCAATGAGCTATTGCTCATATTTTTAGGAGCTTTATCTCTATTTTTCACGTTTTTGAACTTGTTGACTGGACTACAAGCTAAACAGCAAGCATCATCCGTTAAAGCTAGCTATTATTGCTAAACTGTAACAGATGGCGCTGTTTAACAACTGTTGTCGTTGTCCACTAACTAACCCGGGATCAATTGATTAAATTCCAGTTGGCGAACTAATAGATTACAGTGGTGATTGTATTATTTTAGGTTTTTTTTTCTTCGTATGTTGTTTGGTTGACAGGCAAGCATACAGCCTTGGGGCCGGACGGCCCCCAGGCTGTATTTTTTTTGCATTTTTAGCCCCTTTAGTGATACGTGTTGAGGTTTAAGGCTAACCCCCAAATCACGTATATTTTACGACCCCCTGTTGGATGGTAATCAGTAGGGACCTGATCACATGCAACATAAAAATTATATTGTTTATATATGCATGCAAATATGCATAAAAAATCCTTGAAATATGCACGAAAATTGGCAGAATATGCGAAATTAATTAATAATATAACACTTTCCAAACTACCATCTACAGCAAATTATACAATTGAACTATTTTGAAGAAACTGTAAATGTACAAAATTCTATTTAAATTGTTTTTGAAAATGTTAAAAAAAATCAGGGTCAGTTATCAACAATAAGTTAATATTTAAGGAAGAATTTATGATCAAAAACAAGAAAACTTCGATCCTAAGTACCTACGAGTAATAATTTCAAACTCGAGATACCTAATTATGCCTCGATGATAATCGAAACTAAATTAGTTTTTGCAAATCTTGTTTGAATGAATTCAGTTCCATTATTCAGTTGGTTCGTATAGAATTATTGAACTTGTAGGACAACATCCTTCCATTTATTTTTGTACGAAAATTATTACCGACACCTTTTAAGTAGGTGTAATTAAACGGTTGTCATATTTACTCGCGTCATACCTCATTACTTATGGGTTGATTGTTGCTTATTTAGGAAGCAAACAAAACCCTTAAGGTACTTTTCCATCGGCGGGCGAGGTTACGCGAGACGAGGAGAGACGAGAATTTAAATTAAACCGGTCTAATTCCACCAAAAGTTGCCATTAAAAGATATCGCGAGCCCGCGCGTGCTCACCATTGATATTAATTTCCATCGCGAGCTCGCGGGATATCGCTATGAGCATGTAGGCCCGTATAGTATAAGGCTCGTTTTGACGCCGCCGTGGTGGAGTGGTCAGTAACGCTGCCTACACATCGGGTGGTCCGGGGCGAGTCCTGGTAGTGGCAAATGTTAGTGTGATGAACACGATCATTTGTTCATGAGTCATGGTTGTTCATATAAATTTATTTATAAAAATATCTAGATTATTAAGTAGGTATGTAGTACTAGAAATATGCACTGAAAAAAATCGACTTGCCTCATGCCTTGCAGGTATGTAGTATCCATAACGCAAGATCTTCAAGATACTTAATTTGGGCTAGATAATTGGTGTGAGCGTAGAAATAATATATTATTGTATAGTGAAGATTCAGTGCTATTCAGTCTGATAGCGAACGCTGGTGGACTGTATAATTATGAAATGAAATAGTCTATTAAGTAATAAAAGTTTATTATATCTGTAATATGTAAAAACAATGGATGCTATGTTTGCCAGTTGATAATTCTATATATGTATATCTATTCTTAATTAATGTCATTCGCGACACTTATAACATTACGCACTTTGCCAATGTTAAGTTAAAATATATATCTAAGTAACAATAAATTGTATGGTATATTGAGCTAAAAATAGAGTCTCTTAACACGTGTTATTACAACAACAACCCGGGAGAAACCCCGTTGACAATTCAAAACTAAATCTGCCTCATACATCTTATGTCAAACACACACTTCTTAAATATTTATAGGCTAGAACCAGTCAGTTGCCAACACAGTCCGTCTTACAATAAACACTCAGCTGTGGTAACATGCTCGTAAGGTAATAAAAGAGAAAAAAATAATTAATTTATTTTACAGTAAACAATCAAAAGTTCGCACATGCCATGGAGAGCTAGCGCGTGCCATCGATAGTTTGCGCGACTCATGTGCGACCACTCGCTCGACCCATTGCGAGAATAATGTTTTCGTTGCAAAAATTAATAAGCACTCTATATACACAATGCGGTTCATTGTTACAACAAAAAACATTTAAATTCTTGTGTCGCACCCATAAAACCCATTTCCATCGATGATATCCTAGGAGAGAATTGAAATATTCCATACTAATTTCTCGTCTCTTCTCGCCACCCCTCCGGTGGAAAAGTAGCTTTAGACATAATGTAGGTCGTCGCCCACGACTCTGCTTGTGAACGACAACAGTTTGAATGTAGTCGTAAAGTGATAGGCGGTAGATACACTTTCCAGTGACTCGAGTCAGCTAGTGCTGCGCGCCGACCTGTCGGTACTTCATCTAGTTATAGTAAAATGTATCAAATGCGCACTCAATTAGACACATATTTAAATAATCATTCTGTCGTGGTGCCGTGGTGCCGATGTTGTGACGACCAAGAAATTTATAGGTAAAACTGGAAGCCACAACTTGAGCAAAAAGTGAAGGCAAAAGTTTGACCTTGAAACTTCTTACTATCCATTTATCTCTTTCTAAACACTAGAGTACGTATCACGTGACCATCTAATACGTCATACGTACGCACGTTATCATATAATTTGTGTGGGGAGTTAAAAAGAGACAGGTAGGAAATGGAAACATTCAAAGGTTACTTATGGTCAAAAAAGTTGTCTTCACTTGTTTATTGATATTGTGGCTTCAAGTTTTACCTATAAATTTCTGGGTGACGACCTATAAATCGTATTATTAATAAAGAAAACCAAAAGCTTAGTGGGGTAGTATTTCTCAATTCGGTTTTGTGGTTAACAGGTTATATTATATTTAAAGTCAGTACAGAAGCTGCGAGTTTCTTAAGTGTTTGAAAGGTGTGGGTCGAATTTAAAATTAAAATGTCGAGAAAAAAGTTACAATGGCTGATTTTTTGCTCGTTTCACATTAGAATACTGAAAAGTATCAGCCTGTCGATTCTATAAAATTCAAACAAAAACTCGCATCTCACTTCGATATTCACTGTCACTTCGCTTAAGGAAAGGAGATTTCTAAAGTGACAATAATTATATAAGTACTAGGTACTAATAAGTATTATAAATACGAAATACAACATGGGTTTTTGTTATTCAAATATACCAAAACAAAGATTTGGCTGCATAGAGGTGTGACATTTCTGAAATTGTGCAGACAAGTTGCAAATACCTTTAGGTTCTTACCTTTAATTTGTTTTGGTATATTTTAAAAAGCAATTTTATGAAAGACGAAACATTCATTTAATATTTTTTTACTAGAGCTCCGCCCGCGTATTCATCCGCGTGGAATTATTTTTAAATGAAATATAGCCTATGTCACTCAAGAATAATGTAGCATTTTAATGGCGAAACAATTTTTAAAATCGCTACACCCAGTAGAGAATTATGACGTAACAACCATTAAAAAAAAATACAGTTGAATTGAGAACCTCGTTTGAGTTTATGCGTTACAAACATACAAATCTTTCCTCTGTATAATATTGTGATAGATAGGGTAGGAAAACATTCTGCCCTAACAAACTGGGTTAAAAAACATTGGATTAAAAAAGGTTGAAACATTTTACGGTTTATCGTCCATAGCATCGAGATTGGTTAAGCGAGTGATACCGTAAATATAAAAAAATACCGTAGGTACATCTGTCTACTAATGGGCATTGTTATTTGAGATCTAAGTATTGTATTTTATGCGTAAACACAAATTTTAAAAGAAGGTAATTTGCTTCAACCGTCCCCATGCCAGGGTGGGTTGAAAAAGGGTCTGGGGTCAATTAAAACACATGGAAATAATACAAAATATAATAAATGAACTTGTTTTATTAAACATCTAATATACTAATTTTAAAACTCTTAATGACATAGTTTAATATCACCAAATGTTTTATTAATATTAAAGTCTTTTACCAAACTTATAATCAAACAAGTACCTACATTATTCATAATCAGCCTTCAAAGGTATAAATTATTATTAGGTATAATCACAGATAATATATTTATTATTCATTATTGTTTATTTAACATTTCATGTACACACAAAATAAGACATTACATAACACAGAAAATTGTACAAAGGTACTGCTTATTTCTAAAAGAAATCTCTTCCAGCAGCCCCATATATGGGAGAGAGATTTTGATAGGTAGACGTGTGTGTACATATACTGGTTGTAAATAATCTATATTAGTTGTGTAATATCTACCTACCTATAGTTTATAAAAAAAAGTTGATTTAAAATAGAACTAGGTACATATTAATGTGACAAAATAATAAAATTTAACTTAGGGCTGATTCTTCAATGGCGAGATAAAAGTTAACAGACAGTTAAATTACTATCCGAACTGAAGCAAATGTCGTCAATACAAGACACGAAATGACAACTGAAAATGTAATTTTAATTTGTCCATGTAGTACAGTATCAGAGGAGCAAAAAACATCCAAGGCTTGAAAAATCAGCCCTTTAGTCTTTAATGAAATTAAATGTCATATAAGTAATAACTAGTCGTGCCATAAATTCTGTCCCTCATAACATGTCTAATGTTAGAAAATTAAGTGAAACTTGAAAAGCATGTATAATGTAGTGAAACGTATAAAGTTTGACTATGTATCACAAATGTTAAAATTATTTTTAAAGAAAAAAAAAACCGCCTTCAAAAGTAAAAACGGCGAAAAAATAATTTTGTTTATAAAATCTAAATGTTTATTTGAGGTTGGTCACAAATACAAGTGACAACGTGACAACGTTTATTCCAAATATTGAGGTTGGTACCGACCTGAAAAAACATTTAGATTTTTATAAAAAAAAAAAAATATTTCTTCATTTTTAATTTTGAAGGCGGTTTGTTCAATTTTTTTTTTCTTTTTGTGTTTTAAGTATATGAAGTATTAAGTAGAGTTGGATAGTTATAAAAATCGGTTTTCAACTCAATGTTATGATAAATTAAAGTTAAGGCAGGCTTATCGCCGTTATTTTTCAGAATAAGAAAAAACCTCAAGGTCTAACGCTATAAAATTTTGAGGAAACTATTTCTAGACTTTGATCATTAAGACAAAAAAAGAATCATTGAAATTGGTTAACAACTTTCGAATATATCGACGCATAAAGTTTTCCACGATTCTAAAAAAACTACTAAACCGATTGATGAAAAAATGTTATGGGACCAAATGGCAACTCTCCGCATCGAACAAAAAAAATCACTTAAATCGGATTAGAAATCTCTGCGTAATCGGTATACCTACATACACAAAAAAAAACATAGGTACCAACCGAATTGAGAACCTCCTCCTTTTTGAAGTCGGTTAATAAGAACTATACAAAAGTACCACCTTTAGCTTTACAAACATACCACATCCAATGGCATCAAGGCCGAATTGAGAACCTCCTCCTTTTTGAAGTCGGTTAATAAGAACTATACAAAAGTACCACCTTTAGCTTTGCAAACATACCACATCCAATGGCATCAAGGCGGCTGTTTTCACTAAGTTTTTAGCGACTCTATATTTCGTGGAGGTTTTGAGCAGGCCTTCTCCTCTAAAATTTGCCATAAGCAATAATCCAAAGCAATTAATGTCTGCGTTATTTTTGGTTTAAGCAGGTTGAAAATCCCGACTGGTGTTTTCTTACGGTAAAAACGTTCTTCGTGCTCTGCTGGTTTTTTTAATGCTACCAATGTGCCACCGATGCAACCAATTACACCAGGAATGCCAAACTTTCTGTAGAATCTGTAATTTAAAGTAAACACTGTTATAATTATTTATTTATTTATTTCTACATAACAATAACAGAATAAAAAATACAAGATAATAAGATCAGGGATCTTACACAAAAAAATTAAAAATGGTTCAGATCATGATTTATAATAGAATAGAATAATACTAGAAAATTGCACTGAAAAAAATCGACTTGCCTCAGGCGGGAATCGAACCCGCCTCTTCCGCACTGGCAAATTTCGACAGCGTAAAGCAGTGTCTCGGTGGCGTAATGGTCAACGCAGCCGCCCGGATTGCGAAAGATGCGGATTCGATTCCCGCCTGAGGCAAGTCGATTTTTTACAGTGCATTTTTCTAGTATTAAAAATATTGACGCGTTTGTAAACGCAAAAATAAAATTATTCCAGAATAGAATAAGATAAGATAATTATAAGCATATTGTTTCAACAGTGTATAAATATTTATTTAGCACACAAATATATATACTTTATTAGAATAGACATTTTTAGCATACCTTTCCTTTACATTTGCCTCTATTGTATAGTTTGAGGAAACCTTATATATTTTTTACTACATCTGGATTATTAGCTTCCATCATTTCATTTATGCAGCGAGATGGGTGCGCTTTGTTAAATATGTTCTTATTTTTTTCTTTTATAATTTTCTGGTAACTGCCACTAGCCTAGAATGACGATGTGCACAATATCTGTAAAACGTGTGAAAAAATCATTACATAATCTATATTACTCAAATCTAAATAACAACCATATATATCTAAACTAATAATATTATAAAGCTGAAGATTGTGTTTGTTTAAACGCGCTAATCTCAGGAACTACTGGTTCGAATTGAAAAAACTTTTTGTGTTAGATAGTCCCTTTATCGAGGAAAGTTATAGGTTACATAATAATAGACATTACCGCGAGCGAAGGCGCGGGCGACAACTAGTAATAAAATACAAACACCCCCTCTACTATACTTAATATTACCTAATAGGTATAGACTACATAAACTAACACGAAAAAAGGCTGAAGAAAAGCTCTGGAGGTAATATGTAGATAGGTATGTAGATAGATATGAATTTATTTAGTAAATTTATTTAGTATGGCCCATAATTTAGGTAGTATGGGCCATGCAGTGCCTCCAAATAGGAACAGGTTGTCAGCCTGTCGCCTAATAATAATTTTGTAATAATGACTTTACTAAATTAAAGTGAAACACTTACCTTTACAAGTATTTGAAATCCCTTTATCTCGTAGTTTTTTATTCTTTAAGAGAGCTAGTAACTCACGCTCCAGTTGGTCAATAAGGTCTTTGTATACCCTGACATAGTCCTTATCTTGAGTTATCCGAATTCGGGAAGCTTGTCGACGCATTTCTAAGTTATCCAAAGAATGGGGCTCTTCTAATAAAGATTTTAATAAAATATTTGTGCCATCGTTTATCAGACTTAATTAACTTTATACTAATACCACAAAACAAATTTTAACACCTTTAGAAGCTATTTCAAATGTATTTTAGCACATTTTGTAACACTTCGTCCGAGATTTCACTCACAAAATACTAACTTTTTATTTGACACTTCGATTCGGGTTCGAGTGCGAAGTGAGCTTCGAAGTGATGGGGGAATTCCTTTACAGAATGCCACGCCTTACGTCATCCCATACATTATTTGTCACAATCTCACGGTCACGTTAGTTCAACTCGCTGCCGCGCCCGCAAGTGTAGCGCTAGAGTAAATTAGAATAAACAATCGTGTTTTGAGAATGCCGATCTTAGAACTCACTGCGGAATCAGATTCGAAGTTTAAAGTGAGGTTTTACAGAATCACACTGCAGTAGTTAACAATTCCAAAGTTTGATTACGTTTGTAAGTATATTTTAAAAGGATGACGCCTTTGGTCGTATGATCTTCCAAATTGCCTCAAAATTAATGATATAAGTGAGCCAAGGGCTCATACACACATATGAGGCTGAGGGTAGCTGCCTTAGGCGAGGTTACGACATTTTATTACTAATTATTACGTATTGCTATTACTAACTATTGATATGATTTTAACAAAATCTTTAGGTTTATTTTTCCGACAATAGGAACTTATCAATCTCGTGATGCGTTAAATTGTGCAATGGTATTTTTATAGAAACTCCAAAAAAGAAGAAAACTGAAGACATTTAGGTGTATGGGATCTACTCTTTGCCGTCACTTAACATAGAGTACACTTTAAAAAATCTGTCAAGTAATAGGCACTAGTGCCGTCAGTATTGTACTAGTGCGCAATGGACGCCATTACGTAAATGAAAACTGTGCAGTAAAGGCTAGTTTATGAGCCAGTGTGTTGAAATAGTACATTACGATGCAAGTGACCTGCTCATGAGTTCTAGCACGAGCCGAGTATGTAATAAGCAGAATTCACAAGTGTCATATGACTGTTTTCAACACACTTGGAGATAGTAAATTAAACTTATTTTTGATTTCGGTATTCTCACTATAGTACCTTTGGTCTCACAGAGTAGACTCTCATTAGCAAGTTTGGCCTCGCAGCGGATGTGGGGCGATGTCAAAATTTTATGTTGTTTGTCTGCTCTCCTAGAAGTCATCATTTCTTTATCAAATCCAACGAATTAGGAATTTAATTTAAAATTCAGACCTAAGGGGCAAGATTATAATTAGCTGCTGTAACCTTGCGAGTGGTGAGTAGTATTATGTGAGTATAAACGCATCCTTCATGTACAGTCAACAGCACGTCGGGCTATACAAAACTGTCAAATTTCTCCAAACGATTTTCAACCTAAGACTATTCAATATAAATGCATAATCCATTGGGAAAATTTGACAGTTTGTGGTAACCCAACGTGCTGTTGTCTGTACAAGGCAATGGAAGAAGATCAAAGTCTCTGTGGAGTCTACCTTCCGCTGATAGTGGAGTGACACCATTTGGCCAAAAGTTTTGTAAATTTCAAACAAGAACTTACTACGATGACGGATAGTTAAAGCAACGGTAACTTACATAACTAAATAATTTAACTAATAATTCTTGTTTACTTGTCACAAAGACATATTCCGTGTGTTGGTAACTCATAGTTCAAAGGCCATCCATTTTGAAGCGGTAACGAAATGAAGCTCAGGGGCTTTCCTTGGTATGCTGCGTAGATTTATATCTAGTCTAGAATGTCATACACGGGCACCCGAGTAACGAACACATTTCATAGGGAACAAATATCTTAGAGAACTTAGGTACTTGATGACTTTCGATTACATTTCCCAGAAATTTTTGGCGGTCCAGCCAACCGTTAAATGAAATGGAAATTTAATCCTGCGGGCTCTCCAATTTGGCGGAATATTTGAACGTGGAGTCAGCCAAACACTCAAGTGACACTCGAAAAGTTTTTCACGATTTCGGATAAAGTG
The DNA here is from genome assembly GCA_955850985.1 of Elophila nymphaeata. Lineage (NCBI taxonomy): Eukaryota > Metazoa > Arthropoda > Insecta > Lepidoptera > Crambidae > Elophila > Elophila nymphaeata. Next base: position 25,989,562 of record OY039065.1, read on the forward strand.
TAGGCGGTGAATTCGCGCCCGCTTAGTGCGTTATCTACTCTACGGACACTCAGGAATGTGACATTCTAGCCTGACGTAATTTGTTAAAAGGCTCATTAGGCATGTAGGCACTCTGATAATAATTTTACAAAATACATACATGAATATTTGGTATAGAGAAGAAGTGAAAAAAATATCTACTATTGTTATAATAAAAAAAAAAACACGAAAATCTTTATTTCTAAACTAGGGATTTTAACAAAATATATATTTGGAGGCCTTCTTTTAGATATAATAATATTTGTGCCAGAAGACCTCGCTCTTCCATAGCTATTCCATTATTATTTTCTAGTTAAGTTTAGGGTTTACATTAACGTACCTAAGTTAGTTTACATTAGTATAATGAGTTAAAATAGCTTAATTAACAATAGTATTGTTACAATAAACATAAATGCATTTTGTCGGCTAATCAGTGGTTCTAAATAAAGCCTTTAATGAACACCTAAAATAATATTAGAAATACATTAAGAATGTCATCTACAACGGTGAGATAATCAGAAATTGATATCTCTTCCAGATAACCTTAGCTTAAGTGAGATCAATTAAAAAGCAGAAACAATTTGTTACTTGTTGTTTTTTTACACAATAATTAGATTAAAAAAAACTATTGCGCTCTATTTTTATTGAATTTATTTGAGAAGCTAACTTAAGCTTCGTCGTTTGAGTGCCCTATCTAAACCCCAACCTTACGAGTTGAGATAAAAACGACAAGTAATCAGAAGTCCATTACTATAAATTTTTATCACGGTGCCCTAAGTATTTTGTAAGTGATTCTTTTGAGCGATTTGACTGAGTCATTTGCAAGCTATTAATGTAATGTTTATTCTTATTTTCTACGATATGTGCCGTGAGCTTATCGTATAGTTGGGCCGATGACATAAATGTATAGTTACTTACTTGCTTTAGTTTCCGGTGGTCAATTTGATAAGTACCCGGGTTTAATCCATAGGTAGGGTTGTCAACTTTTCTTACAAGAAATAAAGTCTATTTAGATCCGAGAAGGAAAATAAATAGTATTTTAGAAAAATGAGCAGTATTTTCTTTTTTAATGTCTGAAAGTATTATTGGTATTGCTTTAAAAGTCATAGGGCTCGCCAATATCAATGCTAAAATAGAGTTTTGTATACTTTTTTTTGTTCCGCAGTAAAAAGTATAATGTAGTGAACAACAGTATAATTCTGTTTTTAACAGTATAGGTGCCAACCCTATCCACAGGAAAATAAATTTGTGTACAGCTAGGTTGGTGGTAGAGCTTGTTTTAAGTCAAAGAGTCTTGTTTTAAGTTCCTAAATCATCTTTCTAAAGATTCTCGCTGTAATATCCCGTTCCAGTATGGCTGGTCGAGTTTTAACTTCTTTTATTTTAAAGCTTAACATGAATAGTAATTGTGAGATACATTTAGAGATTTGTAAAAATTATCAGAGGGCACATTTAATTTCTAAAAACGAAAAAACTCAATTATGTTCCAATTTGAAATAGTAGAAAATGGTATGGAATGTGATAGTAAATATAAACATTAGTTGTTTTAAATTAAATGTGTAAACATTTATAAGTTCTGCATATTGTCCATATTAAATTAGTCAAGGAACAGACATATACAGTCACTGGAATATACCATTATTGTAATAAATTATTAACGGCTTTATTTGTTTTTCTCTTCGCGAACACTTGTGAGCACAGACTAGTTAGAGATACTATGCTTGTGAGTGCTCGTGCGCCAGTAGTATTTCCACAATGAGGGGAAGTTCCCCTTTTGAGGCCAAATTAGGGTCCAGGGGGAAGAAAAAGGGGAAAGACATGAAAAGGGGAAATTGCGGAATGAGAAATTGAAATAATTGAGGCGTGGGGAAATGAAATCATTAAAGTGGAAACACTGTGCGCCACGTGATTGCGATTTCATAGACGCACTAGTTTCATTGAAGCGTTCGCTCCGGGCGCCCCCATCCTACGCGCCCGTGGCTCACCTCAGCTTAGTTTTAGCACAGACAATATAATACTATACTAGAATTATTACACTTAGTAGGCAGATACGCGGTTGGTCTGCGTTTGAAAAACAGTGATGATTGAAATCGACGATTATACTTAATGTATAAATAATTTTTAATTTAAACTTAATTCATATTTCAATTTTAAAAGTTAATTTCTGTCAATTTTAGTTTTTAGTTGAAAAAAAGGAGGTAATTTAGCCTGGCGCCAACCTAACACTACACAGCAGAAATCGCCACTGATTCAGCCATGCAATGCTGCGCTACGAACCCAACAGTTTATGAGTCATTCGAGATTCCGTTAACCTCCAACAACAATCCAGTTTATAACCTATAATATAGCAGAGTAGAGTTGAGAGGAGATGATCTTGAATAAAAATCTGTCCTGGGTATTGGCTTTTGCGTTTGATTGTTTACTGAAGTTTGCAACTTTTTAGTAGGCGATAAGCTGGCAACCTGTCACTCTTTGGAGCCACTGCTCGGCTCATAATAGCAGATATGGCTTCATGTGTAACAAGATGTTACCTAAGGCTCTGCTCAACCTCTCATGGGATTATAGGCGTGATCCTGTGTATTATCTGTGCTAGAGATGAAACGGATAGTTGTTTGGCCGGATACCGAATACCGGATATCTGGCGTGCTGCGAGGCCGGATGGCCCGATATCCGGCAGCCGGATATTTGGCCCATTGTTTTGTTGCATGTCGTGACGAGTTTAGAGCCGTACAGGGTGCGGTGACCGCGATCAGGTCAATCCGAGCTTTTTCGTTAAGTTTTTACTAAAAGTTTGTATTATGATTGAAATTGATACCAAATTAAATAGAAACGAAAAACATGGAAAAAAATCCTGTCATGGATAAGTGCTGAGACGGGACTTGAACCCGCGACCTTTCGCTATCCGGGCGACTGCTCTTCCAACTGAGCTACACAGGACTAAATAATATTTCATAAAAGTTTGTAGTTTAGATATTTACTATTTATGTATTTATCATTACAGTGGATGTCTCAGAAGAAAATTTTTGTTACTTGGAAGGCTTTATAGCTTTTTTGTAACTTTTTCGACTTTAACTAATGCCCGTCATAAATTATAAGCCATGTTTGTTATGCTCACAAAGAATAATGTATTACATTTTATTATGGGAAATTGTAGTAGCTTTCAAATATCCGGTATCCGGCCGGATATTAACTTACTATCCAGTATCCGACCGGATAGTAAATTTAGGCCGGATAGGCTGGATACCGGATATCCGTTTTATCTCTAATCTGTGCCTATACCAAAGCTGTCAATCGCCCATTGTAGTGTAATGTAGGTAACTTATGGGAGCATACTATTATCATTATGTTACTGTCTCCGGTCATTATTATTAGTTTTTCTTTCAGAGCTTTTTCATTGGATTCGTTAAATGTATATGATTTTGAACATCAACAACCCGCTGGTAAAGTATTTTTCATTTTCATTTCATAATGCGTTTGAATGTATCAAAAATATAACAAAGGAATTTTCCCCAATTAAGTAGGCATATTCCAATATTTCGTGGAAAATTGGACAGATATTAAACAGAAACATGTTTCAAAGTTATTAACTTAAGCATTTAACTCAAATGTTTGATAATGTTATTAATTTAATTGTATGTGAGTTACGAATACGGCATACGAGTATTAATATCATTCTCATTTTGATACAGAAAATGTTGCATAATGGTTGGTTTTATCGTGTTATGGTTAATTAAACTTATGGTTACTTGTGTTTGGTATTGAAAGGACAAATAATTTACATGCACATACAAATTATATCCATAAATCCCAAATGGTTGGGTAGAGCTTTCGGTAACAATTGGTTATACACAAATCCACGTCTGGCAGTATGAACCCAATAGTGCCCAAAATAATGATAAGTTGTCTCCTGACAAAATCAACCTTCACTCCGATCTTGGGCACGATAAGAAAGATTGAATTGTCTTTTGTTTGTAAGGAAAGTATTCGGCGAGTATACGGAAAGTATTAATCCCAAGTTGGAGTAAAATGGCCGCCGTAAGATCAAATGTTAAAACTTTTGGGACGGATCTGCACGTTATCAGTTGGATGCACTGGATTCGGTGGAGCACCGAGCGAGGCGACTCATCGGCAGTGAGGCACTCGCTGAGGCTAATCTCCAGAGCCTTGACCACCGAAGGCGTGTAGCTAGCCTCACGGTCTTTTATCGGTTGCATTTCGGAGAGTGTGCGGAGATTCTTCATAATTTGATCCCCGCAGCCCCTTTTCACCACCGGACGACCAGACGCGGCGAAGGTTTTCACCCTTACGCTGTAGATATACCTCCCATCCGCACGAAGCGCCTTGCTTCCTCTTTCATTATGCGCACAGCTAAGGAGTGGAACTCGTTGCCAAGGTCTGTTTTCCCGGATCAATATAATCTGGATATCTTTAAGGCCAGAGTGAACAAGCATCTTTTAGGCGAGCGTGTACCATCTTAGGCCACATCTTCGCTTCACATCAGGTGAGATTGTGGCCAAACGCTTAGCCTATCAAACATAGAAAAAAAACATGCTGCACTGACCTTAAGTAATTTGTGAGTAGGGTAGGCGAAAGAAAGAAGGAGAGTTTTTAGCGATTTTAAGATTAAATTTCTCCCTTTGAACTTGTGACAAACTTGCTTATATTATAAAATATCTCTTGACCGATCATTAGCATAATCATAAACCAAAACTTCGTAAAGTGCCTAAATGTTAAATCCTTAAGGGCTTAACAAAATCCCAGGGGCCATCGACGATAAATGTGAGTTGAAAGGATAATTTCGGCTCCCATTTAGTAAACATAATTATAAATCGGGAGTTTGGGCTTAGAATTATGGAAAATCAAATTATATTTGTTGCGAATATTATTATAAATTACTAAAAGTTCTCTTTAACTTGAAATTGGATATTAATTTTGTGGGTATTAAAATTGTACCTAAATGGTGATTTTTGCTTGTAAATTTTATACGTAAGAGTTGTAGGCAAAGAATCGTTACGAGATGGTAGGCCTGTATTTATGTAGTCTTTGGCCTGTATGTAGGGTCGTCTCCGTAGGTACCACCGAATTTCCTATTTCAGCCGTGAAAAAGTTTGCTGTGTTTCGAATTAAGAAGGGAAAGGTAGCCAGCAGTAGCGAGTGTAATTACTGGGCATGGATGGCATTTCATCTTAAGCTTCAGGATGACAACGCACCTGCAATACCTTGTTAATACAGGTGTTTTAGGCGACGGTATCCACTTACCAATAGGTGGGCCGTCAGCTTGTTCGTCATCTAGTTGTATAAAAAAACCTTCTCCCACAAATATAGACGTTATAACATTAAGATAAAGCGCACAGCGTAGCGATTCAAATTACGCAACATTTTCAATTTAATAATTCCACTTCCTTAAAGAACGGCAACCAATCAAACATTTATTATAAAATGTATTTTGGATTAGTAAAAAATTTAAACCGTATTTATAGAAGCCACTCTTATTGGATATAAATGATTGACTCATTTGTAATAAACTTAGGACTTATGAAGTCATTATAAAGGAATCCAAAACAAGCGACAGTAACTTAATTCCTGTCAATCCTCCCTTCACAATGACACGAACATTGTAACAATAAGTTCGCAGAAATTTTTTAGTATTCTGGGTTAAGTGCATATTTTCAATTAAAACAAATGAGGATAGTACAGTCTTCATACAAACGGAGAAAACGTTTTATCACGTCACGTGATACTTCTTCGAATGATATGGTTTTCAAAATTTACAAATTATATGTGAGTGCTTATATTTTTATCAGCTAATGAATATTTTTATACCAAGAACTGAGGACAATATTATTTGCAGAAAATTATTTGTTTAAGAACTAAGAAATGTTCTGTAAATAATATTGTCGAACAATATTTACCGACTAAGTCTTCATAGCTAACAAGCTAGCTATGTAGACTAAGTCGGTGTTGAGCGTGAGTTCCCAATGGTGGCGTCATAATGTATAACTTATGTTACTCGAGTCATTGGCGTCAACTGGCATTAATTGCGGAGGGTTCTCGTTTTTGAGGATTGAAAAGCTAATTCGCAAAGTCTGTGTTCGTGAATTAAACCTAAAATATGAAGAAGAGAATTTCCTAAATTATAAAAAATTAAGACATTAAGACATCTGGATTTCTATTATTATGAATTAACAATTTTGAAATTTACTAGCTTTTATACTTAATGTTGTTAATTTCACCCGAGTTCCTGTAATAACACGTGTTGTGACGTGAGACTACATTTTTAACTCAATTTACCGTACAATTTATTAAACCATAATTAGACTTTTTAACACTTTACATTGGCACAATGCGTAATCTTTATTGTGTCGCGAAGCCATTAATTACACAAATAGAAATAGAATTTAAGTTTTATTATGGTGGTTATGATAAGAGGGCAGTTCATGAGCACAGTAACTGCGCTTATGCAACAGGCCCTTAAAAGGGTGGAACAATGGTGCAACAGCCACCACCTTTCTATCAACCCAAAAAGGTAGTAGCGATACCATTCACCAGGAAGAGGAAAGTAGAACAGACCAAGTCACTTACACTCTATGGAACGCAACTGCCATGGTCCATGGAAGGTAAATATCTAGAAATAATAATATAATACTGCATTAGGAACTAAAGTGGAAAACTTATGTAGACAACACAATAAAGAAATGTCAAAGGGTATTCGGTTTGTTTGAAAAAACATGGGGACTAAAGCCCATAGTAATGCACTGGCACTATGTTATCATTCTCAGACCGATTGTTTTAACTTTTTAATTATATTACGTTTTTATTCTTGACAGGGAAGATCTTGGCCTTGATAATAAGTGAGGATAAGGTAGAATATGCAATCTAGCTTCAACTAACATATGAAGTCATTTAAATAGGTACTAATAGTCATATAAGTTATGATGATGAGTCTTATAAATACTAAATAAGTAAGAGATATCAACTTGTAGCCTGACTGGCTGTCTGTGTGATGTGAGCGAGTCGAGCGAAAATAAATGTAGAGAAAGAGATGATTCTCATTTTTCACTTTTAAATAAATAAATACCTATTTTCATTTTTATTTTTGTTTTGTTTTTGTAGGCACTATTAAAATTTTAAATGTTATTTGGAGTTTTACGATAACTTGGCTCGAACCATAACTTGTGTCACAAAATATTGACAAAATTCCTAAAGCAGGCCATCCACGCTCAGGTTTACCTGACAGTTTTAACTGTTCAGAGGCCTTAGTACGAGTTTGTTAGTTTTCGAGCTCGATCAAACGTATCGTCTCTTTTCATACATTGTCCACTAGCGCCCCTAGCGTAAACTATCAGAAACAGTGGCCAATGTATGAAGTAAGACGATACGTTTGATCGAGCTCGAAAACTATCAAAACTCATACTAAGGCCTCAGGTGAACTGTTTAGGTAAACATGAACGTGTATGGTATGGAAACCTGCGCAGTTTTGCGGCATACACGCTCATGTCAACGTACCTTAAGGGCGTCACCGTAAAAATATGTTGGGAACCACTGGGCTATCTTATCAATAACTGTCGGAACAAAATACAAAACACACAATGCTGTTATAACTATTTATTAAGGCGACAGGTTTAAAAAGATTGTGGTATGTGGTGTGATAGCCAGGCATAAATCAGTGGCGATTCCTGATGTATAGTCTTAAGTTGGAGTCAGGCAGGGGCGGAACAAGAAAATGGAATCAGGTGGAATGCCGTCATATGCTTGACCTATATAAAAAAAAACTTTGAAATATCTTATATTAATTATTTCTGTCTTTGTAAATTGATTTTAAATTAGATAATTTTCGACAAGAACATAAATTTTCCACTACCAACAAGTTTTTGAGCAAACAATCTCGTCTAAAAATTCAAAAAGTTAAACACAAAATCTAAAAGATTCGGAATTTCTGAGAGAAATGCGCCTTTCTAACCGCCAACTAGTCGTCTAATATCTGCATGTACTCAAATAAAGAGCGGCAAATTCAAGTTACCTACGAAAGACAATGAAAAACCTGAGAATCTCAAACAACAAAAAGTGGTTTAGTAATTATCACAGAACCGCCGCCGTAGTCGAGTCGTTCGTCCACCGGCATTACATTCAGAACTCCCGGTTTCGAACTCCAGGGGTAGTACAAATTTGTACTTGGTTTGGTCGGTGGTATGACTTTTTTCAAGTCCGCCTGACCATCTTTTCAAAATCTGTCGCCATTTTAATAAAGTTAACAACAACTGTGTTCCGACCTTTCGACAATAACTTCTTTTTTCTTTCGTTTCAAATGTTAAACTGCCATTTTTTTTAATAAAAGGATTCGTAGTGTTCTTATTTTAAAATTTCATTGTTTTGTTGTTTGTTTGTATCCTCTGAAATAGGATCACGTAAAATATTTGTCTATTGCTTCTAAGGTGCAATCAACATTTGTGATACAATAATAACAGTGGCTACGGGATCTGACAATAGAACCAATTAGCCTCCAGCAGTGCTATTCTGTAATAGATTAATGCATGACCCTGTCTTGGGCGTCGAGATAGCTTTGTAATCGATTAAGACCCGTACTGTGATTGAACCAGATCAGGACGGGGCAGGTGGGTCGAAGGCTGATATGCAAAGCAATTAAATTATCATACATTTCTGTTATCCAAAGCGAACCTACATTCGATAAATAGCAAGGTAACAGCAAGGCTTTCAGCAGAAACGTCGATATAGTCTGCGATTCCACTTGAGCTAAGCAAAAGTCAAGATATTTTTTATGTTTGACAGGGAAGCTTTTGGACTTGATCCCACTTGATGGTAAGTTTGAAAAGAAGCGAGCTTTTCCCGGAATCATAGAGGCGGAACAAAATAATGCTGGTCCTAACACCAACCCAACTGAGCATACTTTCTTAGGGAAAGAACATGGGAACTTTGGATCTAATTCCGATGGATATATCTGTCACAGAGGATTATGTAGCTAATTTACAGTATTAACGGAGTTTCTCCCGAGTTCTTGTTGTAAAAACTCCATTTTAAACTAAATCTACTATACAATTGACGGTTACTATGAGTACATTTTCACTTGATATTGGCGCAATGCGTAATCTTTATTGTCGCCATTAATTTATAAAAGAATAATATACTAGCGATGTATATATAATATATGTCTATGGTAATAACTATAGATTTATAATTACTGACGTTTATAACATGGTTTATTTTCATAGCGTACTCAGAGCATCTCACCTCAGCTCCTACTGCTATCTTTCTAGCTGTCGTACTATAAAAAAAAAGTATAGTAAAAAAAATCTCCGGGTTTCCATCAATATTAAGACTAGGTATATTAAATTAATTATTCTCAGCTTATTTGTAAATGCAAAAATGCTCTCCAAAATTTCACAAATCTCAATAAGTGTGTACTCGTATTTCAAGGAAATATCTTTTTCAGTTGTTCGTTTGATTTTAAAGCTTTCGTCTGATAGATATACCAATATAAATTTGCCCAGTTAACGTTTATAGTTACATATGCTATTTAGGTCCTTTAATGTAACAGTGGTCGAAAAACGGATTGTCGCTTTTAACAAAATTGTGTAAACTGTCTGCAATTTTTTGAGTCAGTTGACTAGGACACAGCTAAGCTGACCTCTACCTTACAGAAGGTTACAATCAAATAACACTACATTATCAACTAAATTGACTCCAAATTCGTCGGCGACGGGACTTACACGTTCTTACGCTTCTTTATTCCGTACTATTCTTACTTACCTCTCTTCTGTATCTCCGATCTCTTTTTTCTTTTCGCTCTTCTTTAGTAAATCGCACGTTGCGATCAAATTTCAATCTCACTCTCGATATACCATCCCATAGGTCTGACTTCCTTACCTTTTCCTTTTCCGTTCCTGCTGTTCGGTTGTGGAATGCTCTGCCCGAGAGTCTTTTTTAAATTATTTTTATTGATTTAATTACTTGTTTAAGTAAAATATCTATTCATGCACCCATTCTCTGTATTCTTGTCTTATATTGTCCTTTAGTCCAAGATTGCCTGGAAGAAATTGCTTTTTAGCAATAAGGCTGCCTAGTTTGTACATTTCTTTTGCTATCTATATTGTATTTTATTTCATTTCTTTTGTGCAATAAAGAGTTTTGTTATTATTATTGTGGTGTTGTGTTTCTTTTGGAGAGTAAGGTTGCCAGAGCTTCACTGAGTAGGGAAGGGGACAAGCGTCTATAGGCTATGGTAACTATTTACCACCAGGCAGGCCGCATGCTTGATTATTAACCAAATTACATAGAAAAAGTCGAAACTAAGATTTATATTACGTCAGATAGCTGGTAAGTTTTCTTTCACTGGAAATAAACGACGAGCATTGCGCAGTACAAATATTCTTGGAATTGATTTCGTAACTCGAATAATGTGTAATATTTGGTATGTGCCAATCATTTACCTAAATATTCAAACCATTTCACAGATTAGAAATTCTGGTTATATAGGTGAGTTTAGCAAAGCTTGGTGCTAGACGGATGCCCTGCTTGTTATTCATTGTTGACGATCTATTTATATTGCTTTTAGGTACCTAATTCATAAGGGCATTGCTAAGAATATTAGCAAAATGATCCCATCTCGGAAGTAGTACTTTGTAATTTAATAACAGAATCATAGAAATGTTTTTGAAAAATTGTCTAATGAGATAAGCTAATTTCAGGTGATAATTAAGATGTTTTTTTAAATATTTTTTTTAACTCACGATGTAGCAAGTAAGTAGATACTTTAACCACTCGACACGACGGCGTCGAACTATACTAAACGTTCCTATAACAATGGGACTAAACTCTACACTTAATGGTTCTCATAATGCCGTCCCATGGCATACAAAAATAAAACATATTTTTATTATTTAAATAAAGAACACGAAATATAAATTAATGGACAGACAATGGAGTTTTTTGATGTATAAGCAGAATAAATTTCTAACTAACCTAATATTATAAGGCTATAATTTATTATCATGCGCAGACGAAGTCGCGGGCAGAATCTAGTGCTAATACTATTTCTTAATTAATTTTATTTTTCTTTGTTTTCATAATTATCAGTTAACCCTTAGCTGGTATGCCAAAAAAGGCAACATATCTGGTATTGAGGGTCAATAATGACCCCTCATAGAATATGCATTATAATAAAACAAACGAATATAATCTTCTAAATTTCTTATTATATTTAGGAAAATATAACTCATCATTGAAACGTTAATGGAGTTATTTGGAAAATTTTAATCATAAATCACTGTTTATTTATCAAAATTACTATAATTTGGTATAATAACTGTTATGGCAGCATATTATGGCAGTATGTTGTCTTCTCCTTCGCAACTGCTTGAAGTCTAACTCAGTAGCCATGTCTACAAAATAGGTTTTTTTCAGTGTCAGATTATTGATTTTCATCTTCCAAATAATAGTGTAGTTTCAGCGTTACGAATAATCCCGCCATGATGACGATTTATAAAAAATATAATAAAATTAACAAAATAGCTCTTATTGTAAAATGCAGACTTCTGATATAGCAGGTCATCTTTGACCTGTTGTTACTAAATTTCATCATTCGTCGTATAAGGCGACGCAATGACAATACCGAGACGCGAGAAAGTATAATTGATTAAACCAAAAAGTTATGATAAACAATATGAGCCGCTGAGGTCAATTTTGACCCCAATACCAGTTAAATAGATTTTGAAATATGTAGTTATTTTTGGCCAAACTCAGCCTACAAGGTTTTATTTAATAGAAAGAAAAAACGTTAATTCTGGCTAAGAGTTAAAACTACGCTAGTTGCGTATCGTATATCGCATTTCACCCTACATTTTATCTCTTGTATTTTCAAATTGCTTTTTGTCAAAAGTTGATGCTATTTCAAACAGGTTTTAGCGTTCCTATTGGACACAGAAAAGATTTTGTAGGTATCTACACTAGTGATAACTATGTAGGTACTTTAAATTTTACTGTAGGTAGGTATGCACAAGAAAACATTTGAAAGTTTTAGAATTCAGGCAACTACCTCAAAAAATAGCTTTCATATTGAGGTTTAGATCGTTAAAATCATAAAAGTTTGATTTCCCCCCTATGATCAGTTTTGAAATCTACTCCTTCCTTGAATTAGGTTAATAATTATTATGACGGTTCCTTATAAATACAATAACCAAATAAATATAACAAAAATTAAGACTTCAAAGGAGCTTGAAACTTGAAAGGACCCTACTAACCAAAATTCCGCTGTCACATATTAAAAATATGTGACGATAAATTTGACAGATTTTAAATTGACAGGAAGCTTTTTTTGTATTATTGGTCATACTAACCAAAACTGCTGCAATTGTAAGTTCAAAAAATAATTTGTCATTATTGAATACTTTTTGCGTTTACAAACACGTAAATATTTTTTAAAGTAGTAAAAATACACTGAAAAAAATCGACATGCCCCAGGCGGCAATCAAACCGAGCATTCTCCGCAATCCGGGCGGCTGCGTTAACCACTACGCTACCGGGGCACTGCTTTCAGCGTCGAAATTCAGCCGCCCGGATTGCGGAAATATTATATGAACCCTTTTATTCTGAATTGATTGGAGTTGTAGTATGTCTCTTTCAAGTGAAAATATATTTGGTAATAAACAATTGTAAGGTAGATTGAGTAAAAAATTTAGTCTCTCAACATATGTTTTTACAACAAGAAGACGAGTTGGTAGCCCATGAGTAGGCACTTCAGTGTTGAAGTCGTCTATATGCTATTCTGACTGTTTACCATTAGGCACCTCGTACGCTTCTTTGACAATCCTATGGCATTATAAAAAAGGTTATGAAAATGGGATGAACCTTGGTTCCACGTACTTAAAGCCTTCATCTAAGGAACACGCGTGCTTTTCTGTATTGACACAGATTCACTGTGATTACCGTTATAACGTGAATAATTTGTTTGACGAGTTATTATTGTTGTAGATAGTGCCGCGATGGAGTGCAGGAAAGAGAGTAAAGGAAAAAAAGGTAGCGTAAAATAGGAAAATAAAAATTATATTATTGAAATAAATACGTTACCATGACAATCAAAAAACAATTTATTAATCACAAACAAATCTTTTCTTTTTTTTATAACTCAACTGACAAACGTAAATTATACCTCTGAAGGAGGTCCAACTATCCCCAACATCCTCCCCCGGCAAAGAAAAGGAACATAAAATTAAACAAATTAATACATCAACCTGTTTGGTACTTTAACGCAACGGCCACTGCGTGTGACAACAACTGGTGGCGTCTCTGAAGTAGAAGGGATGGGATTGGTGTGTGTGGTTTTAACTAATTTGTCTGCACAAGAAACTTCTAGGCGGTAAAGTCGCTGCAAGGCTCTTACACGCTCCCCACTCACAGTTTTAATTTTGGCCACTCTCGATGCGCCATCAACTCCCTGGTAAATCTCTAAGATGATACCTAATGGCCAGTTAATACGTTTAATGTCATCCGAACCAATAAGAACCACATCTCCGACTTTAAAAGGCTCGTCTGGTTTACCCTTCTTACACTCGACTAGCAGGGATAAGTACTCGCTCCTAAAACGTTGCTTTAAGTCTAAACTTAGCTTATTTAAATAACGCCATCGAGATGTTAACACATGACCATCGACATGATCCATAAAACCAACATTGTGCTCATAACCACTAACGTTTAAAAACATTGACGGTGACAATGGAACCAAGTTCTCCGTACTATCAACTATGTAAGTTAAAGGCCTTGAATTGATAACCGCTTCAGCTTCACATATGACAGTTTCCAATTCACAAAAATGTAAACAAGCTTTACCTAATACACGTCGTAAAATTCCTTTCAGTGTCCTTACCATCCTTTCCCAGAATCCTCCCCACCAAGGCGCTGAAGGTGGAATAAAATGCCAAGCAATCTTCTGAACTGAAATCTTTCTTGCAACCTCTTCCCAATTAACGCTATCAAGAACATTACTAGCCCCGCGTAGATTAGTGCCGTTATCGCTATAAATAGCTCTGACTTTTCCTCTTCTGGCTAAAAATCTTCTTGGTGATAACATAAAATCTTCAGTAGACAAAGACGTGCAAAGTTCTAAATGTACAGCTCGAAATGTCGCACAGGTAAATAAAACAATCCAACATTTCGTACCGTTTTTCAAGAATAAGGGGCCCGCCAGATCTATCCCAGTGGCTTCGAAAGGAGAACTGCAGCTAATGCGATCATCGGGTAATGGTGCTACTGGAACACTACATGCTTTAGCTGTGAATCTCCTACAAATAATACACTCTCTAACAATTCTTTTGACTAATCTTCTTATCCCAATAATCCAGTAAGTTTCACGAAGATTACTGATTAATGTTTGGGAACCGGCATGTAGAAGATCTATATGTCTTTGACGGACGAGTCGTTCAACAATTATATTCTTTGCTGAAAGAAGAATAGGACTAATAAAATCTTCTGCATTACGGCTAACTGTAAGCCGAGTCTTCACACGAAGAAGATCATCTTTATCCTTAAAAGTATGCATATTAAAATTCAGTATAGATGTGTCTTCTTTCTGAAGAGCAAGCAATAACCGCTTCTCTGCTCCTATGTATTCTTCCGCTGTCAGATCGTGCCCTCGAGATTTCAAATTTCTATTAGCCAACCTCAGACACCAACCAATCATACGTACTATTTTTGAAAATTTGCTGAAGTAAGTCAGACGTTGTGAAAAAGGTGCCCCTGTCACGGTAATAGTCAAACAGCTCTTTTTCACCTCTCTTTCTACTTCAGCTTGATCTGGAACTTCAACTGACAGCGGCCATTCAGCAGGAGTTTTCCTAAGCCAATCAGGTCCATTCCACCATCTGTTCTGGCGAAGCTTCTCCGGATTACACCCTCGCGATGGTAGATCAGCGGGGTTCATGTTACCAGGTATGTGATGCCAATCCTCAGCATTAGTACGCAGTAGTATCTCAGATATACGATTATGAACGAACACATTCAAACCGCTCTTCCTCTTTATCCAAGCAAGTACAATACTTGAATCTGTCCAGTAAAACTCTTTACAGTTGAGCTGTAACCCTTCCTTAGCCTCTGAAGCTAATCTAGTACCCATTAAAGCCGCTAAGAGTTCAAGTCTTGGCATAGTGACTGACTTGGTAGGGGCTAGCCTTGATTTGGCTAATACTAGCTGAAGACACACACTGTCGTGACTTTCAGAGCGAAGAAATATGCAACACGCATACGCAGACTGACTAGCGTCACAGAAAATATGTAAGGAATTCACACAAGTATCTAAATCGAAGCTGCTAAACCTTCTTGTGATTCGACACAGCTCAATTGCTTCTACCTCACGTAACCATGAAACCATAACTCGTCTTAAAGTATCTGGAATCTGTTGATCCCAGTCTATATTCAAAATCCAACACTGTTGTACAACGAGCTTAAGAATTAAAATTGTTGGTGCCATAAAGCCAATTGGGTCAAAAATAGCCTGGGCTAACGATAAAACAGTTCTTTTGGTTAGATTATCCTCTAAATCATTTTTAAAATATGGTCTTTTACAGTAGATTTCATCTAGTCGCGGATTCCACATAAGTCCTAATACTGAAGTGGTTTCTATTTCTTCGTCAACCATCACAGGACCAGAAACCCAACAACGTAACTCAAACATACCCTCTTGCATAATGGCTTTAGCTTCAGATATAAATTTATTCATTTCGATTTCATTTTTTACACTGACGACAGAATTGTCGACGTAAAAGGATTTTGACAAAAATGTAGCCGTGTCCGAATCAAATTTGTTAAGATGGTGAAGGATAGCTGCAGAAAGTAGGAAGGGGCTAGCAGTAATACCAAAAACCACCCGTCGATGTCTGAAAACCTTCAACACCTTATTTTTGTCCTTGACGTCGTGCCACCATAAAAATTTTAAATATTCACGATCATCAGGATGTAATGATATTTGCAGAAATGCTTTTTTAATATCTGAGGTTATACCTATTGCGTTCTTCCTAAAACCTATTAACAGACGTGGTATGAGCTCAATGAGATTTTTACCTTTCTCTAAACAAACATTAAGGGATAAGCCGTTTCGGTCCTTGGACGAAGCGTCGAAAACTGGCCTAATTTTGGTGGTAAGACTGCTTTCTTTTACCACTGCGTGGTGTGGAAGGTAAAAACCACTATCCGGGTCATCACATACTACTTCCTCGATGACACCGGTACTCAACCACTCTACAAAAACATCGTTATATTCATTAAGAATACCCTAAGTGAGTATAACCTAAGTGAGTTAAACGAGAAGTAGTTGACATTAAACGTTTTAGGGCCATGGCATAATTAGATTTAAGAGAAAATGACACATCTTTCCATGGTAACCTTACTTCGTATCTATTTTCACTATCGATTCTCACGGTCTTCTTAAAAAAATTCATAACTTCTAATTCTAAGTGTTTCGTATTTTTAACCTCACTTTCATCCCTAATACCAATTGTTTCAAGCTTCCAAAAATCTTCAATATTAAATGTACATGAAAATGTGCTAATGTTACTTACAGAGCAACACACACCAACCATAGGCCCTTGTATTGTCCAACCAAACAAAGTTTCGACTGCCAACAGATTATTGTCTACGCGCGTTGACCGCCCGGTGTACAAGGAACCTAAAAAGTCACAACCAATTAACATACTAATATCAGAAATATTATCAGTACAGTCAGAAATATCAATACCTAAAGATCTTAAACGTGTAGAAAGTTTACTATTTTGTTGTAGTCGAGGTAAGTTACCACATATAGTTTTATGCTCTAAGGCTTCAATATTACAAACTCGACTTCCATCTAAACTACAAACATTTAAGTTAAAAAGTCTATAAGTCTGTTTTTCTAATACAGTACCACCGAACAAATTATGGCTGAGTTCTCGTGAACCTATAGGTTGTAGTTTTAAATTCTTAACAACATCAGATCTAATAAATGAACATTGTGCACCCGAGTCTAAAAGAGCCCTAATCTTAAAAAGACCATTACTATGGATTAAATTCACCTTTATAGTTTGTAGTAATACAGTCTTATTACTAGACGGAGAAGCAGCTTGATTCACAACGTCCTTATTGTCATCTTGCCCTTTGGTAGCATTAACATTACTGCACATTATAGGAAAATGTCTCTTACCACAAATAATACAGACCGGATGCTTTCTACACTTTCTCCAAAAGTGACCGATATTTAAACAGATCGTACAAGCGTTCTTACTTTTTAAAAACTCTTTACGTTCATCCAATGATTTTTTAGTAGCAAGTACACATTCAGAGCTCGTGTGAAACGTCTTCTCGCACCATACACAGCTCTTCTCAGGCTTGACACTAGTCAAACTAGTTGTTTGTTTTTGTTTGTTATAGCTTTGCTTTTCCGTTGTAGTAAAACATGTCGCAGAAGCTGGAGCAGAAGAACAGTTTTCATACAATCCTGAACGTCCCAACCGAATCCTTTCTTCAGATTCCACCTCCTTTCTTAAAAATTTCAATAGCTCGGAGAGTGGATTAGTCTTACAGTCGGTATCATCACGAATTCTGTTCCATACACGTAATAAATCTTCGGACAAAGCTGATTCAATCAACGGATATAAAAAGGTAGAGCAATTCTCCTGAGGGACATTTAAAGTTTCCAAAGCAAGAAGCTGACATGATATCTTGTCGTATAGAGTTCTCATCGGAACCTTCTGCGATTCTTTTGATTGACGTATTGCTAGTTGAACTAACTCTCTTACATAATGCTGTATGATCAATTCGCTACGGCCATATCTTTGTGTCAGCTGTTCTACCACTACATGGTAGTTTGAGCCAATAGGCGGAAAACTTTCGACAAAGTCACGTGCACATGAACCCAATTCCATAGCTTGTAATAAGTAATGAAATTTGTCATCATCGTCGATCGTTTCATCTATGTGAATTTTACGGAATTGAGACCAAAAAGAAATCCACTTACTCACTTCTCCGTTAAACTTCGGTAATTCCAAGTACGGCAATCTATATCTACGGCGTTCCTTAACAGACTTCTCTCGCTGATACGAAACATTAGACCTTGTCAATTGAGACACGTTATCATCATCTTTACTTTTAGAACCAATACTTGACCTGTCTTTCATGTTACTTTTGACAGTGACTGTACTATGGCTAGAAAGAGGTGATGTCGTCAATTCAAGAAAATCTTTTACCTGTTGTTTCAGTGTGAAAAATCTAATATCATACTCTTCCGATGCGTCTATATCCACCTCGTCCGAAGAATCCCTTTGATCAGACAAATCGAGCCACAAACTGAAACACTTATTTTGAGCGACTGCGAGTTTTTCATATATCACTTTAAAGTGCTCAAACTCCGCCGATAAAGCTGTCCTTTCTTTACTCAAGAGATGACCCTCTAGGCGCTCCGCAGATCGCGCAAAGCGTCTGAAAAAGAGAGCCCTCCCTGCCTTGGCTTTCTCCATCACGTCCTGTCACGGTCGCCAGATGTTGTAGATAGTGCCGCGATGGAGTGCAGGAAAGAGAGTAAAGGAAAAAAAGGTAGCGTAAAATAGGAAAATAAAAATTATATTATTGAAAAAAATACGTTACCATGACAATCAAAAAACAATTTATTAATCACAAACAAATCTTTTCTTTTTTTTATAACTCAACTGACAAACATAAATTATACCTCTGAAGGAGGTCCAACTATCCCCAACAATTATATTGTTACTCTATCCGAATGTGATTATCTAGAATAGATAAAAAAAATGTAAGAAATAAAGCACGGTACAGGCGAATTTAAAGAGGTTACTGCCACGTGTACTCTCTGCCTCATCAACTTAGCATTTGGACTCCATTTATATTTAATATCACGCGGGGCTGAGCCATTTTTAGGCCTGAATAAAATGCTAAAGAAGGTAAGTCATTTTTGATAAATGGCTCTTCAACAATTGAAATTATGTTAATGTTTCAAAGTTTGAAGTAAGGAAAGATTCATCTTTTAAAAGTCATGAATCATTTTTTTGTTACAATCGATCCTTCACAATTTTGGAAAGGTATTAAGAGGTATCTTAGAAGTGGTTAATAAGTAGTTAACTTTACACCTGATTGTATATAGCTATATAAATAATGTAATTTTAACGGATACATATTTTATTTTCATATGTACTTGTACGTACTTGTAACTTGCAAAAGTTCTCGTTATCAGTGGAACCGTATCTACGCTACGAGAGTAGCGTCACATAAATACGAATATTATGTACAGGTTTTCTAACCATACGTCCAAAACTGTTACCATTTTAAAAGTTTGAAGTGACAAAAGTTGACAAACAAACGAATTTAAAATCACGAAGGCGCACCGAAGTGGTTCCATTTTCAAAACAAATGACGCGAGCACTCAACCAGTGCCTAGATAAAACCAGCCAGTCTGGGCTGAACTGTTGATTTTTGGCGAACCGCCTGTTTAGGGTCGCGAGCGTAAAAGTCGCGAGGGGGCGGGGAGTTCTTTTATGGTTGGCAGTGCGTTACTTAAGGCACGTGCCTCGGGTGAGTTAACCTGCGCACAAGTTCGTGAATCAATCAACGCCGTGGGTCTGCCGGGCAATCGTTGGTAGACGGTATGTACGCATGCGCTTCCCTTAGGGCTGACCTCGAGGTGCTGCTTAAATAGCTAAGAGTTTGCGTCGCGTAGGCCTACTCGGGACAGATACAAATGCGCGGCGACGAAACCGCTAAGAATGTTCACGAAGATTGCTGTTGTTTTTCAGTTCCACACCACTGTTCTTTTCTTATTGTAGTAAATCCTTGATGTTTTTCCAAATCAAATTCAGGATTACTAATGAAACAAAAAATATGGAAACTCAAGATAGCATAATTTTTCACAGCAATTGAAATATAATGCTCTTAGCAACTAAAGTATTTAAAATGAAATCACTTCCTATATTATAGAATTTAATAGTAGATATTTTTACATTACAATACGAACACAATTCAGGAATTGTGAATAAATTATGGAGGGCTAGGAGAGTTTCGCGTACGTGACTGTTCGGGCCTAAAATTTTTGTTGCGCTCTTTTTTTTAGCAGTTTAGGGACTGATACAACGATTATCCACTCGTGGAGTTTTCAATTCTTATTTTCAGTATTAATTATTTTGTACGTAAATAAAAATGGTTTCTATTTTTGAAAATTAAATATTTGACTCAATTTGTCAAGATACAAACAATAAAATTTTAATTTTATTTCAAACTTTATCAAACTAATTACGCAACAAGCAGGGGTAGTAGTGATAAACTTTCATCGATAGTTCACCGCATGTCGGCTACATCGATATGCGAGGACGACACTGGTTGCCTGTCGCAAATCCCGATCCCGCCGAAACCCGCCAGTTGACAGTATTCGCGCGCAACCGGTGTGTGCTAGACGTACCCATGGCTTCCGCGCGCTCCCGCCAGAACATCGAACAAGGTACGTAGCAAAACTTATTTTACATAAAATTTACTACTCTTAATTCTTTTCTAAAAGTGTTTGCTCTATTATTAATTTAAATACTTCTCTAAAAATAAACGGAACGCCAAATTTACGACGAGAATCTTTGATTGGTAGCCGGCCTCTGCGGACTGTTTACATTTTGTTTTCTTACGTATTATCGCCACCAAAGAGGCGAGTGGTGTGATTATTTTTTTTCTGTGCCTACTTTTTAATTATATTATTATGTGCGTCTTTTCATTACGCGAATGTTACTAGTTTAAGTCCGTGATAAGACAAGATAAGTAACATGTTTTTATTGTCAATATTGAATATAACCGATTTAAAATTAGAGATCATTTTGAATCTTCTCGTCACTGAGCAATAATTTTACGTGTTTGAAACATTTTGTTCAATTGCTTCTTGCACTAAATAATCGATTCATGTTCAAAGTTGCCTAAAATGTCTAATTTGTTGCCCATATAATATTTTGTATACAAACGCAGAGAACGTAACAATTTGGAAAGAATTTCATTCAAACAGTTGTACAACTTTGGCTCCTATTCAAAAAAGTTTTCGTTCGTGAGCGAATTCTCGAATAGGTTTATTAATTTCGAATTCATGTAACAATTATTGGTTCTCGAGCATTGTCTGACTATTTTTAGCTTGTATATTTAATATGTTTTATTATAGTGAGACTTCAAAGTAAAATTATAATGTTGTTCTGTTTATTCCTACGATGTTCGCTCGAATCTTCTGACTCTGAGGTCTTGTTGTGTCAACATATTTTCTTCTTAAGATTGATAATACCGGCTACTTACGCCACATTATTCTCAAGCTATTAGAGTAGTGATTCCTTCAGAATTGCTGTATTTTCCGGGACCGTATATAATTAAGATGTTTATCCGATTCCGGGACAGCTTTCTGCCAAAATACGTTGGTTTGCTTCTTATTCGCTGCGACAATTACATTAAGGGTTTCAGTTGTGGTTTCCTTCGAAAGGATTTCATACAAATAAGACATATTATGATATAGATGGAATATTATAATTCATAATGATGTAATCAGAGCTAGAGCATCACAGATTAGTCTTAGAACTAGAAGAACGGAGTCAATAAATTGTAACTTGCTGTAGTTTGGGTGCATTTGGTCAAAACATATCGCACCCCCAGATCAAAAGTGACTCAATTCAAAATTCATGTTTTGTGGGAAATGGCAAAAAATTGTTTGTATTTTAAAGAGTTTACAAAAAGCAATCGATGTGTTTGAATCTCAGTATATTTTTAGGACTATCTTTAACTGTTTAATTCAGCTATAAAATAATTAATAAATCACAACATCCTAAAACATGCCATTTTAGTACTATAATAATTTAAATATAAATGCCTTATTTAGAAATAGGTCAGTTTCATATTTAAAACTTTCAATTAAATGGTAATGATGAAATAAATAAAATGATCTAGACTAAAGTCATTACACATAACTTCATTATATACAATTATGCGCGAAGTCGACTTAGGTCCGTACTATTAGCTAATACACTTATAGTCTAAAACAGCTGTCCTTATACAAACATAGGTAGTTTTAAGATTAGGATTTTATTTAAATATATAACTTACCTACTTTTGTGTAAAATAACGACGCACTGGGTCATAGGTCATTTTAATAACACCAAAATACCGTCCCGCCGCAGACGTAACTCTGAATCGGTCATTGTTGTTCCGAGGGGAAGGGATGTGACGCGCGGGTAAGAAAGAGTCACAACATGTCTGTTTATCCTGTTCTAGCACGAATTCATCAGTTTATGAAGACTAGACGATAGATCAGATTTTTGTGAGTCAGTTCGTGTTAATACTAGAAAAATGCACTGAAAAAAATCGACTTGCCTCAGGCGGGACTCGAACCCGCATCTTCCACAATCCGGGCGGATGCGTTAACGTCCCGCCTGAGGCAAGTCGATTTTTTTCAGTGCATTTTTCTAGTATTAATATTTACGCGTTTGTAAACGCAAAAATAAAATTATTCCATCAGTTCGTGTTTTTAACTCAATTCACCAACATTTTGAGTTGAGTCACTTTCGTTCTGGGGGTGCGATAATTTATTGATTATTTGTATAAAAATTAAGTATCACATTGATGATTACTACGACAGTAGAAAAATGCAAAACGGGGTGCCTAACCGCTAATAGTGTTCTAGACAACGTAAAGACGGACAGAATTTAAAAACTTTTCTTGACCTTTATCTCGACTGATGGTAACTCAACCACAGAGGAACTGGCTTTCTTATCATTAATTGTCGGAACACAATATAGCTGTTTCGTTACCATAACTTTTCGTTACTTTAATATTTTCAAAACGCAAATTAATTCTATCGATGTTCATCTGCCTCGTGAGCAATGACAAAACGCAACTTTAACGGTTGTCATGCATTTACTCCCGATATTCTGCGCGTGAGACGAGCGTAGAACACAACTCGATCGCCATTGTAGTGGAACATACGTGTCTCGCTTATTTTTCATTATTCATAATAATCGCCAAATAATTCCTCAAGAAACTCTCTGTGCAAGTATAGTCCTAACCAGCTGGTGAAGGAGAAGAATCGAAAGTGGGAGTCAGCGCGAGCAGTGGCAGATTACGGTACATGAGTGCATTATATTTGTCGTTGACTCATTTCTGAACATCGTTCTCTTTTATCGTGGACTTAATAGAAGTCTGTCCCAAAGGTAGCAGGTAGCCACAATCACAAATAAAAACCGGCTGCGTTGGCTACAAATGCTGTTAATATTGTTCTTATAACGCCTCACTTTGATGAGATATTCGTTGGTAGCTGGTAACCGAGCACGTATCTGGCGGTCAAATTCAAGACTTCTGGATGTAATTCCGTTGGGCGAATCCTTATACCATGGAGGTTGTTAATTTAAAGTAGAAATGACGATGCAGCAACTTGTAATTATAACTCAGTCATTTTTACTCGACTATGGCGAAGCCAAAAGGAAAGGTAATGAGTTAAGCAGTCTATGTATGTTTGTATGTTTGTATTTACGTATATTCCACCCTAGCGCCTAAACTATTCATCCGAATTTGATGAATGAGGTGTCAATCGATTCGTTATTATGATTTGAGTAACATAGGCTACATTTTAACCGACTTTAACAAGAGGAGGAGTTCGAAAGCTTTTCCTTGTAACCGATTTTAATTAAATTCCTTTGAAGTTTATACACAAAATCTTGTTGTGGTTGCTAAGAAATGTGAAATGGCCAAAAATGGAACTACGACTGTTATGTCAAAATGTTGTTTGATTGTCGCTTTCTATTGAAATCGAGTGCAGTTGATTTTGTAAACCCCGATTTAAACAATACTCATTCCACTCTTCTCTTTCCGTAGTCGGATTACACGTTTTTTACACTTTTTTCTTGTTTTACCAAAATAGACGTGTGATTGTGAGGGTACTTACAAATAATTATTGTAGAAGCATAAAGAAGAAAAAATATCCCAAATGTTTATTTATTTATTTAGTACTGCCACATGATACATAACATATTCCGCAAATTTTATTAACATTATTTAAAAAAAGAACAGTTCTGATACATATCATATTAACGGTGACATAGCACTCAATATAAAGTAGATCAAAAAAATAACAATTTTATTCCTGATGTAGAAACATAACACTTGGTTCCCGCACTTGGCCAGCGTGGTTGACTAAGGCCTAATCGCCTCTAATGTAGGGTAGGCTCGAGCCCGAGGTGGGGATATTATATGAGCTATTGATGATGATGTAGAAACAAAAATATAATTGAAAACTAACTAAATAATTTACGTGCTAATACTGTTTAAAATTTTAAATGTTATTTCAAACCATTCACTTTTCATACTTGGAGGTGAACCTATTTACCGTTATTTTTCAGGTGTTTTTTTGTGAATGTACTGAACGTATCAAAAATAATGAAGCAGGTATCGAGTATAGCGAGGAACTATTCGAGATTGATTTGAGCGTCTGAATTTAAAGATCTGGATTTGTATTAAATAAAATAAACAGAAATTCAAATAAGTGTATAAAATTACCAAGAAAATATTGTATACTAATTTGAAATAAACATGTAACAATAATATTATAAGATTTAAAATATAACTTAGGGCACGTGGCTTGCTCAAAAGAAGTGCAATAAGGAAATCCGATTTTTGACCACTTTATCGGGCACCAGTTGCCAGCCAACAACGTATGTTGTATTGCGTTGTTAAATAAACTGGGAAATACCCATTTCCCAGTTTTTCGAGAGAAACGGACAAAAGGTTGAAATTGAAATATGATTACACGGATTTGTATTAAATAAAATAAACAGAAATTCAAAAAAGTTTATAAAATTACCACGAAAATATTACCAAGTGAATGCAAAAGACAAAAGAATATAAATCATTCAATCGACAAATTAAAGTTTGCACTAAATTAAACTTTAAAACCACAAATTGTAATAGAAGAATTTTATCATTTGCCTGTCCTGTCTCTAATTTTATTTGGGGTCGGTGAAATATGTTTTCAATCTGCTCTCCTCAATGAGCTGTCATCTCAACATACACCATTATAATAGAAAACACAAAATATAAAAATTATACCAGAATATTCATTTCTTATATACATTGACTAGGTGGTTGACCGATATGTAGGGTCGTCTGGGTAGGTACCACCGCCTTCCTTATTTCTGCCGTGAAGCAGTTCGCTGTGTTTCGGATCGAAGGGAAAGGTAGCCAGTGTAATTACTGGGCATGGAGGGCATATCATCTTAGTCCCCAGGATGGCACTTGCGGTGTTAAGTGATTTACATTTAATATTGCAAGTGTCTATAGGCGGCGGTGACTACTTAACATCAGGTGGGCCGCAAGCTTGTTTGCCATCTCGTAACATAAAAAAAAAATAGACGTGTGGCACTCGGGGACTGCCGCGGTAAAGCTATTGCATAGCATTTTGTATCAACTTATGCAATTATAATTTTATTTATTTATTTTATTCATGCAGTATTTCTTTTTCTTTGATATTAATTTTAAAATTGAAATAATTAACTGAAATAATTAACATTCATATTCAAAACACAACGCCGTGTCGAAGACTGCCGAACTGAAACGACGTTAGACGATGCACGGCCTTCAAGCCACACCTTGCCCATCGGATAGTCTAAGATCCGAACCTAAATTGACCTTCACCGAGCTGATAATAGAATGAAACATATTTTATTATTAATTTAGTATATTAGAAAATGTATTAAAAATGGGTTGTCTAAAAAAATCCTGGACAGACTATTTTTAATTATTTTTTGAAAAATGATTTTTAATAAAATATTGCAACATCAAGATAATAAGAAAATTTTGTCGCGCGCTTATGATGATATAATTTTTTTTCTATTATCCAATCGAGTGAAAGTAACTGATATCGACATACCTGTTCATACCTGACAACCCAGTAGTTCGCGCAGGTAAATAATAGACAACCCAATGCCTGCACATTCTATACGGTTTCTACTATCAGTCAGGACAAAATTGCCTTATTATCTTGATGTTGCAATATTTTATTAATTTTTTTAAAAAATCATTTTTCAAAAAATAATTAAAAATAGTCTGTCCAGGATTTTTTTAGACAACCCATTTTTAATATATTTTCTAATATACTAAATTAATAATAAAATATGTTTCATTCTATTATCAGCTCGGTGAAGGTCGATATAGGTTCGGATCTTCTACTAGGAGTGGGGAGCGTGAGGTTTTTTCGTTACGGAATTTCTGGATTCGGTCCCCGCGCTCAAGGCCCGCGATAGAAGCTATGCAATAGCTTAAAAATACATTTAATCCGCTTATATCTTCTTGGTTTATAACCAGATGAAGCGCAATAATTAAACCATTAGCTATAAATCAAGAAACCATACATCAAATCGAATAACGGAACCAAGGAATCATATCGTAAACAAAGGAATTATCGTAATAAATTATTATGATACTTTTTACCGGCTTCTGTGTTAGGCGTATTAATTAATTTACAAAGTCATTATGATCAGAATGTTTAGATACATTTTACAAATTAACTCACCAGGCGGCCATAAACTTGCAAGATATTGTTCGAAAGTACCAGGATAATAATTATTACACATTAAATATTTCCAAAGCTCCTCGAGATAGTATTTTATAGGTGGCAGGGGAGTTCCCGATACGGTATAATGTATCCTAATCTTTACAGCGGTTACGTGCCGACCAACGAACAATCAAGTAATTGCGAAATTCTATTTTTTAAGAGTAGGTATCTAACAAAAAATCAGTGACTGGTGGGAAAATAACTTTGTTTAGATTGAGGTTATTTTGCCTGCGAGTTCGTCCGCGTGGAATAGTTTTTTTGGAATTCGTTTGGATTTCCATACGACCTATCACCCCCTATTTCATCCCCACACGGGTAAAAATTTCGATAAAGCAAAAAACAGTATTTATAATTTTTTTATCATGTGCCTATATTAAAAGGTTTATGAGTTTATCTTCGATAATGCCGAATTCCCATACAAACTTTCATCCCTTATTAAAATCTCTTCATGCCCTATTTTACAAAAAAGTTAGCTTATGTCCTATCTTAAGGTCTGGTATATTTTTGTACCAAATTACATCGAAATCGCAGGCGTGATAGCTGACTTTGTTTCGACTTCCATTGCATACGACCTTTCATCTCCTATTTCGAATCCATACGGATCAAATTTTTAAAAACACTAAAATATATTTATTTATTTATTATGAAGTGCCTAAATTCAAAGTTTCTTTAATTAATCTTCAACAATGACGAACTTCCATACAAACTATTATCCTATGTCCAACCCCTTCAAGCCTTTTTTCGCCATAAAAGGTAGCATATATTTTGATTTTAAATTTTTGTTCCTTAAACTGTCTTCATTTATTATTATAATTATAATGTTTTTATGTGTAGAGACTTTCACAGACTTTTTGTATTTACGAACCTTTTTGATATTCATTAGTCTTCCTTAAATAAATAAATATAATAATATCCTTTGCAACGACTAGTCAATTTTTGTACCAAATGTCATCAAAATCGATTCAGTGGTTTAGGCGACAGACAGCCAGATTTTTCGCATTTTTGATATTAGTGGGGATTACGTTGCCATAAACAGTGGTAAAAAATCCATATGAGTGTAATTATGTTTTTAAAAAACTACAAGAAAATGTTTTTAAAAAACTACTAAATACTATCAAATTTAAGAGAGCTAAATATATATATCGATTTTTTATTTATTAATTACATTTACTATGACAAAACCAGAATGTCTTTGTAATATGCAGTGACACAATCATAGGTTAATAAAGTGTAATAATATGGGTCTCTCGTGTAGTATACTAATTTGAAATAAATATGTAACAATATTATTATTAGATTTAAAATATAACTTAGGGCACGTGGCTTGCTGAAAAGAAGTGCAATAAGGAAATCCGATTTTCGACCACTTTATCGGGCACCAGTTGCCAGCCAACAACGTATGTTGTATTGCGTTGTTGAACAAACGGGGAAATACCCATTTCCCAGTTTTTCGAGAGAAGCGGACAAAAGATTGAAACTGAAATATGATTGCACGGAGATAACTCGTTTGTTGGAACAAAAAAGGATGAAATACGTCTAATGGCGCCAAGTCGATCTAAGACGCAATATCTAGCAACAAAAAATAATCAATCAAAACGGTCCCCAATTTATTTCTAATGTTTTTCCATATTTTAAAAGCGTGTCGTCGATAACAATTTTATGATAGTCTTCGTAATCAACAAGATGTCACGTTCGTCTCAAGTAAATAAAAGACAGAATTCATACTTTTGTAGACGACGTAGACAGAACCGACGGCAAAAGCTACAGAGAAACTTCAAGAAAAACCCAGGAAAATCTGCTATATTCGGTCAACGTAAAAAATACAATCTGACAAGTATCAAAAACAAAACGAGAATCAAAAAATATTAAAAATAAACAGAAAATATATCAAAAAGGATTAATACCAACATCAGTCGGCAACACAAACCTTAAAATAGTTAATAAAAAATATCTGTTTCTCTTGCTTTTCTAAAAAAAATTCGCGCACTAAAGAAACTCGGCGCGAGTTGTGAATGAAATGACAAAGTTAACGAGAGATCTGGTCGTGGCAACAAAGGGTCGGCTTGCCTTTAAAGTTTTCTTAAATAGTTGTGATGGCGTGGATTTTTCTATAATTTGGTCACGGATCACATGACATCGTTTATCATTAGAAAATACATTGAAAAAAAAAATTGTTCTCATCTTAGAAGTTCACGAAGATTTGATGAAACAATGATAAAAAACATAATTACGATGCACTGACAAATTTCGACGACGAAAAGCAGTGTCCCGGTAGCGTATTAGTTCATGCAGCCGCCCGGATAGCGGACGGTGCTGGGTTCGATTCCCGCCCTGGGCAGTTACATTTTTCAGTGTGTTTTCTAATTAAACAAAAATATTTCCGCGCTGGTTAATGCAAAAATAATTTAATAATCGTTTATCATTTTAGTTAGTACCAAGTTATTTTAGTTCACTTTGCTCTCACCAAGCGTTCCAATTTCGATACGTGTGTAATAATGTGTGTGTGAAGAATACGAATATTTGTTGACGATTGTTGGTTGTTTTTTATCATTGACGGGGGAACCTGACGTTAAGTGATGATAAGTTTGAGTTTCACCTGGAACCCTAAAATATCAAGAGACGCTGGTTTCTTATCACTAATTGTCTTAGCACAATAATGATAATTTATTATTGCTGGGACGATTACCTATACTGGGTCCATCATTACAGGCAGGACAGTTCCTACTAACAAACATGATATTGTGGTGGTGGTCACTATCCCTATCGAAGAGAACCTCGTGAAAGCCGAATCAAAAAAGATCTAATATCTGAACCTGGAACACTAGGCTGTCGATATGTGGCAAGTGACGTCCACTCAGATCATACCAGTCGTAGTCTCGACCAATGCTCCTGTCCCAACTTTTCTTCGCGACCATCGGAAGAGATTGGCGCTACGTGACGGAACTTTAATTGCGAGACTCCAGCGAGCGCTTTTGCTCGATAATGCCCGGATCGTTCATCGGTTCCTAATTTTTTGTACGAACCGCTCGACAAGTTAGTGAACAAAATTTTCGTATTCAGTACACAACAGGCAAACAGTTTAAAAATCTGAAACCCGACTACAGAAAAAAAGAAAGGATTCAAAACGGTTAAAACGGGGGTTTACAAGGTAAAATCGACTCCTCCTTTGGTTGAAGTCGGTTAAAATGTAACCTATGCTACCCAGACCATAATAACGAATGGATTGACACTTTCTTCATCAAAATCGTGTGAATATTCTAGGCCATACGGATGAACATACGTAAATACAAATACATTACTAGGTGGTAGACCCATGTATAGGGTCGTCTGAGTAGGTACCACCGCCTTTCTTATTTCTGCCGTGAAGCAGTTCGCTGTGTTTCGGATTGAAGGGAAAGGTAGCCAGTGTTATTACTGGGCATGGAAGGTATATCATCTTAGTCCCCAGGATGGCAAACGCACTTACGGTCTTAAGTGATTTACACTTAATATTGTAAGTGTCTATAGGCGGCGGTGACCACTTAACACCAGGTGGGCCGCAAGCTGTTTGCCATCTCGTGACATAAAAAAAACATATAAACATAAACCTTCCTTTTGGTTTCGCGTAGTTTAAAGCGTAAAAATTTACCACTATTAGAATCTGAACTCGTATCTTTTGGTCTTGGTGTGTACCGACATCCTACTACTTGATTTATTTACTAATAAATAAAACGAATAAAATCATATAAAAAGTAAATATGTAAATAGATTGTGACATGCAAAAAACGATGAAACTCTAAATTTTTTTTTGATGTAATAATGCGGCGTTAAAAGCGCTAAGATAATTCTTTTATGTTGCGAATAGCTAAGAAAAGGAAGTCTACCACCCCAAGTGTTCGCGGAGGATCACTTAGTATTCTCGAAGGTTAGAATGAATAAGCACTTTAGGCACGCAAGTGAGCATCTTACGTAGGTTGGTTTTGCCGTATGCTATTGGCTACATGTACGATGATTTAATTTATTCATTTATTGATATAGAATATAGATTTACTAACAACATATCATTTCACGATTACGTTAACATACAAAATTACAGGGCTTAAAGATAGGCCTCGACAGGTAAATACAGCTCATACATAAAACTTATCTATAATATAAAAATGAATCGCAAAATGTGTTGGTAAGCGCATAACTCAACAACGCCTAGACCAATTTGGCCAATTCTTTTTTTAAAATGTTCGTTGGAGTTCAAGGAAGGTTTTTACGGCGAGAAAAATTGGAATAATTTCTTTATGACAGGACGAAGTCTGTCGGGTCCGCTAGTCGACATATAAAACAAAAAAAATATATTTTTTAACTAACAAAATAAATACTTTTTTGTTTTTATACCACTTTGGTGGCAAACAAGCATACGATCCGCCTGATGGTAAGCGGTCACCGCAGCCTATGGACACTTGCAATACCAAGGGTATCACACGTGCGTTGCCGACCTAGCAAAAACTTTTTCACACCTTTCTTGAAGACACCCATGTTGTAGTCCTTAGGGAAAACCTCGACAGGGAGTTCATTATACAACCGAAGCGTACGCGGAAGAAAATTTCTTCTGAAACGCACAGTACGTGACCAACTCGGTTCCAGTGTGTGAGGATGAATACCCTGCCGATGGCGAGCGGTGCGGTGATAGAAGGAAGCTGTTGGCATCATGTCAAATAGTTCCTCAGAACACATTCCGTTATACAGCCGATAGAAAACACATAAGGAGGCAAATTCTCTCCTAAGATATAGGGGTTCAATATCGATAATTATAAAAAAAATATAAATACTGATAATTAAATAATGTAAGTTAAGTTTTTGGCTAATTTTCTACTTTAACATAACTTCATAAAAAAATCTAGCTGTGGGCTGAGTCCAGCAAAGCCAAAAACTTCCCTTTAAATGAGTGGACTGAATCTAGAAAGATGTCAATGTCACCATCTTTAAAATTATTGTAAGTCACGCTATTATAACACTTGTCGTGTGAAAACAGCAATAAATATGTAATTCACTCAGTAATTATCACTTTCATCTTTCAAAAAAGTTAGCAAATAGGCCTACGGGTATTAGTTTATTAGTACACTGAAAGCTTGTTACTTATTGCGTTTGATGCCCTTTTTACTTTCTCGTACGTAGTATAGAGCAAGTCTTGTAATCGTAAAAAAATTCGGCCTCGAGATTTTGACGGATTTACACGTTTTGGACCTCCCCGAGTCCAAAAATAGCGTTTTTGGAATTATGTCTGTGCGTTAGCGCGATAACTCGAGCATGCTTTAACTCATTGCAACCGAGTCGTTTCCGGTATACGAAAAAAAAATATCGACATCGATAAAGTCAAGGGGAGAACACTCCCGATTTTTATGTAAGCGACAACTGCCAACCAGTCACTACTGTACATTACTATGGTAATACATGTATACCTGCTTACAATAACACTCATACATTAGGTAAGTTATGTATAAAATTCATGAAGTAATACACATTATGTTTATTTAAATTTTTATTTAAAAATTTGCACTAATTAAAATTCGCTTTCCGGAGAGCAATCACGTTAATGTTGATGACAGCTAATTTAATTCACGAGAAAATTCCTTTATTTTTTTCTACGTAAGATTTAAAAAAGCATTGTCCATTGATGCTGATGCAGAATTGGAAACTTTTGCGAGGTCCCTTCGCTAGGTACGAACAAAAGCGATTTTCGTCCTGTAGATAGATATAAAAAAGATTCGATAGACTCCTTTAATCGAAATTAGAATCGCTCGATTCAAAACCTTATTCCAGAGATTTTCCTTTTTCCATTCAACATTTTTCAAAAAATTCGATAGATTCTTCTGCCTTTCAAAATGGCTAGGTCAAAGATGGAGTAGGCATAGTGTTACCACAGCGTAACTATATAGTGGTTCGACGCCTTTAAAGTTGAGGAAAATGCCGCTTTTGTCTAGTCTGCGTGCAGTAGACAGATAGTGAACTTTACTAAACGAATGTATGGCAGTTTGGTGGCACCACCGCGCCCCTCCCAATCCGCGTCGCCTTAACGATTACCCTGTCTAAATAAAGTACGGTCGCCGAGCAGAGATAATTTCGTACAATGACTTTTCGTTTTCTTTGACTTTTCAGTTGTGATGCACATTTTTACTAAAGGTCAAATTTATAAAATCATGTAAAATTTAATGTTTTTGTTATTAGTATTATTCACAATATTATGCGGAGCTCGGGCTATGGCTAGTTGATCACAATAACTAACCATAGCCAGTACCGACGCAAAGAGGCATTTAGTGTACGTATTTGCTGATAAATAAGACATGAAATACTTATTTTAGTTAGTGATTAATTTAAAATTAAACTCTGATTAATAAGGAATATTACAAGCGTCGGTGGCGTAGTGCGTAAGAGTATTGTCTCCCACCCGGGAGGCACTGGTTCGATCCCCGCCACGTACCAATGTGTTTTCAAATTTTGAATTCATATGTACGTTTAATCGACGCTTCTACGGTGAAGGAAAACATCGTGAGGAAACCTGCACACACCTATGAAGAAATTCTTAGGATATGTGTGAAGTCGACCAACCCGCACTTGGCCAGCGTGGTTGACTACGGCCTAATCGCCCCTAATGTGGGGTAGGTTCGAGCCCCTCGGTGGGGACATTATATGAGCTGTTGATGATGATGATGATGAATAAGGAATATTTATAACATTTTAGAGAATTCCAACTCGCAACTTTTATCGAAGACATACACTTGTTAACACCGTATTACTATGTTTAGAATATCCAAAAGGGGTGGTCACTATACCTGTGTGAGCGTGATAGCAACATAATTGCGCAGGAGCGTTAAGGATGAGTAACGTGGTGTCAATGTACGATCAATAGGGTGTCCCGTCAATGTATGAGAAAATACTTTTCTTAAGCTACGCTAGCGCAAGAGGCATCAAAATTTGCGTAATTTCACACACTTTAAGCAAAAAGTAATAAAAAATTAATTATGTGTCATCTTTAGGGTTCTACCACACTTTGAAGTTTTGTAAATTTTACGTTTTTACAGACCTAAACCATTGTGCCTAAAATAATACAAAATCAAGTGTAAGATGTGTTTTATTGTTGAAATTAATGAAACCGAGCACAGAAAATCAAAACATATAAAATATAGCCTTTAATCAATTACAAATTAATTAAATTTTAAACTTATTTTGTATTAAAAATTCGATATTTGTGCTCATGATTGCCACCTATTTCTCACTAAAAGAAGCTTTAGTTTGTATGGGCTCTGTTACGAGTTTATCAACAGTTTAACCTTATGGTCCCCGCTCGGTCGATACCTCGGATATCTCGGTAGATATCCACAGATTAATCTGTAGATGATTAATAATATCCAGAATAATTCATTTTAATTGTCTCGCGGTAGATATCTACCAAGCGGGTTGATTAAAAGGTTAAGATCTACTTTCCCTCTACTTTCCCTAAATTATATGTAACAAGGAGAGTCACCAACTTCCAATGTCTTATCTTTGATATGGTTTGAAGGTCCTTATTGGAATTGTATTGATGAACTATAAACTGACAATCGTGCAACAATAATCTTAGTATTATTTCTAACAGAAAAGTTATTTTTGGTGGTGTTGATTAATATAAGTTGTTTGTTTATATCCTGCGTTAACACTACTTTTCACTTTTATTACTTAATCGTCAAATTCCAGCTCCCGAGTGTAAAATATAATAGCAATAAGGTTTTACTAGTGCGCAAAAAAATAATTTCGTTCGTAAAAAGAATTGACAGTGTTGTGTTGTTCTGGATTCTATTGTCTCGGATTAAGACTATATAATTAGTTGAAAAATATATCTGACTCCGTCAGACTCTTCTTACAAGTCGTATTTTCCTTAAGGAAAGAACCAACTTTTCAGCAAGTTATTCAAATTACCAGTCACCGTACACCGTGAATCTGTTTTCGTAACCAGCTAACTCTTTTCTAATATTTCTGGAATATTCTCTACTATAGTTGCATTGCACTTCGGGCAGCCATATTAGTTCAATAATAAATAACGAAAGGTTAACTCATTGGAATGAAGCATATCAATCCACCAATAGATTGTAACAGTCTTTCCAAATACCCTTTAACTCATTGGAATGAAGGAAACCAATCCATCAATATATTGTAACAGTATTTCCAAATACCCTTTACTAAATCCTTTATCCTTATCTATTATATTATGCTAATTAAAGAAACTGGTATTAGTTGCAGTTCCATCACATCTGTAGAGTACGTAATTTTATTTCCAACCCAACCCTAAGTCCTCTAAGAAAATTGTAAGAATATCCTTTACAGTGCCATTCCTTGACGTTTCTATATCGCAAGTAAATTTATCCAGCTTATATTGCAATTG
The DNA here is from genome assembly GCA_955850985.1 of Elophila nymphaeata. Lineage (NCBI taxonomy): Eukaryota > Metazoa > Arthropoda > Insecta > Lepidoptera > Crambidae > Elophila > Elophila nymphaeata. The sequence continues at coordinate 26,024,562 of OY039065.1, forward strand.
ATATTATTATCTTCTAAAATTAATGATAAATCACCACACCCTAAAGAAATTTTAGAAGGGAATTTCAAATAATAAATAATTTGTCCAACAACGTAAAAGCCTTTTATAACAGTACCTTCTTGAAGCATCTGGCCGGGCTTTTTTGTGAATCATGTTTTTATCAACAATCAGAGTAAAATATTTGGTAGAAACTATCAGCCCTTGCCAACTATTTAGGCTCTACTTGGGTTTCTTGTCTAAAACCAAACAAAACAGCAGGGGCAGATCATAATGATAATATGAAATAAGTATCGCAGATCTTAGCAAGTGACAGCGTTGGCAATGTATTCCAGATGGCGGTTGAAGTCGATAGTGTTTTTCTGTAGAGAGCGTGTTTTTCAGGAATTCATTTATAATCAAAATCAGATACGTTTTGAGGAAATATTCACGCACCCAAACTTCATAACAATTTGATTAGACAGAATCCATTTTAGAGCAGAACATGACTCTTTTGATATAATTATTGACTTTTCCAGGTTAAAACTTGATGTTATTTTCAGGTTGAATAAACACAAAGTCGATGGTGTTTCTGCATGCTAATCAAAATATCGCTTAAGTAAAACCAGAATACACCAAAAAAATCACATTTTTAAAAATATTTAAGCTCAGTAGGCGAAATGAGGAATAGCGATAAAAATGACAAATTTTCAAAACTTTGAAGCCTGGTAGAGCCCTAAAGATATAGTTTTATTTTAATTTTAATATTATTTTGGTAATCTACAGCCAATTACGCAAATTTTGAGAGGTCTTGCGTTATGAAAAGCCAAAAAAAAAATTCTCGGGACACCCTAACGATCAATCTCTGTTCGGTGACCGCACTTTTAGACGTGCTCTTTGTTATATAGACGGTGGTATTACCGAGAAGTATCGGTATCGTGATCTTACTAACTTATTCCACTAGTTGGGCTAATTCACGTGAGTCTTTTGGCTTCTACATAGTACCTCTGAAGTCTGAGAGATGGGGACTATCTTCACTTGTTTTCGTGTTAATCTGGTACACGTCTGTTTTTTTTTATGGGGAGGTCAAATGTATTTACGCGCCATCCCTGCGGGGTGGTGCCAACCGCAGAGGATATGTGAGACTCAAGGTAACGGCGTTCCCTCCATACCCACTGAACATCCTCCCCAGACTGACTATTACGGGACTGCTCAGGATCGGCGCACGTGAGCGCAACTGCACCGAGATAATCTAGTACAGGTCTAGCCTGGTGTCAGAGTATCACAAGTCACCCTTTCCGGCCTTCTCACGAGACTTGCTTTTACGACTGCTATCTTTGAACAGGGCACAAGATTAACGAGCCTTTTAAAGCAAGAAGGAAAACCGAGCTAAAAATTTTTGGTCACTCTAGCTAGAGTACTTAGTAGCTTAAATTCCGCGTTATATGAAGAAGTCACGACCGCGGTGCCATTCAATCTTTCTCATACTTCCCTGTCTCCATCTCGAAGATATCGAATCGATGGAGATATAAAAGTATAATTTGCTGAATCTAGTCTATATAAGCATCAGCATCTAGCATCAGTTTTACGTATTCTTTCTTATTACGAGCTACTGATTAAAAATATATGAATAAATATTTACTTTTTCCACAAAAGTTTTCAAAAGGCATATCTCAAGGTCTAACTAAACTCCGACAAAAGTAGAACGCCTTTTATGTGCACTAAATCACACTGTGCCTAAATGTTACATCATACTTTTATATCGATAATGGCATCCCTATTTCTTATATCTTTCGGGCACCAGTAATAAAACGCCCAGTTTTATAATCCCCTACTTTAGGCAGAAAATATCTTACATCATTGGAATTTCCGTTAATAGTGCTGAAGTTTTTGGTTGTTTAACAAGTTACATAAAACATATTATGTATAATAAAATATTAACGCATTGTTTTAGAATGGATATATAGATATTGTATATCGCCACTACGAAAAAATCAAAGACAATAATATTTTCAGACGACTGTAAAATGTGATTGTATTTTCTAAATACAAACTTCTACACGGATTTGTAAAGATGTCAGAATCAGGTTTGTTTTCAGAACAAAAGTTGTCATCTTCAAATATGAAACTCTTTTTTTATTTTAACTCATAGATGGACCTCGTATTATTTTATATCCTCAGCATTAAGCTATAGCATGTAGGTAGATTTAGATAGATACTTAATGATTGCAACATGAAAATCAAAGTGCAATGATTTTCTTTGTATTATGTTTAAATTATAATATACAATACAAGTAATGTATGTAAAAATATACAGTGCAAATTTATTAAATAGATAAAATTTAAATTTAATTAAATAAATAAAACTTAAACTAACTTAACTGTAAACTAATTTAAGACATTTTCACTTTGTTTGGATACTGATGTCGATTTTTGATGCCTATTAAAAATTTGTTACATGCATTTAAAACACGCTGATAATGGTTAAGCGAAAATCGATTGTGGTTATAAAGTTCACGTTGCCCATGAAAGGACCGATGCTTACAGTGTGAGCCTAAAGGAACCTTTCCTTTATCCCGGCTCAAACGCTCTGACCTACATACCATGTTATGAGCCGTTACATAAATATATTTAAATTAAACCCAGCTAGTCTTTCTACTTTCAAACTTACCGGTTTCAGTCGGCAAGTAAAGTTCCCCAATTTCATAAGGTATGGGAGCAGGGTTGCCAGCGTTCAGTCCCAAACCAATGTTTCTAGAAAAAAGTCCAATGATCCGTGACTGAACTCCAATGAATGTAATCTTAACCTTAGGCAGGATGGGCTTTTTAACATACACGAAAAGATAAAGGGGTGACTCCACTACATTTATCGAGAAATAAAACTCGATTAAACCCTTAAAAAATTAACTTTTACACCTCTAACAATTTATAAATTACACGCAGCTCAGATAAATAACTTTACTTTGTTCAGGAAATATGGGCGAACGATCGGTATTCGGTATAAGTATTTTTTACTTTTCTATTTTCATTTCTTGGGCACATTGCACCCCTTGCTAGTTAAGCTGGAGCCTCGCTACCAGAAAGCTGTTATAGTGAAAACTAGAACCGATCTTTATGTGGTAATATCTGTGACTGATTACTCAACTTTTGATTTGAGAATAGAGAAAATTACAACTACACTCAATCAAAGTGCAAAAATCTGAAACTGTTTCTTTCAATGCGTGGGGGCTGGGTCAACCTTATCCTTTCGAAGGGTAATAATTTATTTATTTCTGTTAATCAAAAGTATAAGAGCTATTAATGTTTTATCATAATAAACATTAATAGCTCATAAACCCGATTTCGTCTCTGACTGATACAGAGACGATCATCAAAATTCTTAGAGTACTTCCTGAAGCCCTAGAAAGCTGAAATTTGGTACGACATACCTAGTATAAGTAAACAAGAATTAAAATTAAATTTCTTTAGATAATAAGCGATCATAATAGGAACATCATTACAGAAATGTATACATAATTAAAATTACATTCATTGGATTTCAGTCATAGATCATTCGAGTATTTTTTTAGAAACATTGGTTTTGACATCATAATATCCTGAGAATTTTGTTTATCTGGTATAATAATTCAAACCCTTAGTTATGAGGGTTCAAAAAAACGAACAAGCACTTCGAGAAAAAGTAGGTGCCCTTGCGTTTCACTTGGTTTGCCTTGGCGGGGGCACTGCCGTGTCCCCAGATAATATTTACACATGAAAATGAAGTAGTTTTTTTTATTATTTACCGATTCTATAGTAACACAAATTTTAAAGTTCTGGGAACGGATTATCAGGCAACGAGTTCCACTCTTTGTTTGCAACAGGTAAAATGAAAAATACACGTAGAATTAGCTCTGCTCGTTATTTTATATACTGTAGGTAAATTCTTGTATATTTTATATCGGATATTACAAAAAGCCACGTTTGTTGGATGAAATTCTCTTAATCCCTTAGTAGCGAGCGTGTGAATACATTAATACTAACACTGATTTCATTCGTTCATTTATTTGTTTTTAGTGGCCTCGCAGTGCTGTGTATAAAATAGAAGCTTAAAAATCGTGATTACTATCAGGCGACCATTGCCCAGTAGTTTATTTGCCATCCTTTTAAGTACAAAATATTGTCATAATCACATCACACATCAACAGCTCATATAATGTCCCCACCGAGGGGCTCGAGCCTACCCCACATTAGGGGCGATTAGGCCTTAGTCAACCACGCTGGCCAAGTGCGGGTTGTTCGACTTCACACACAACCTAAGAATTTCTTCATAGGTGTGTGCAGGTTTCCTCACGATGTTTTCCTTCACCGTAAAAGCGTCGATTAAACGTACATATGAATTCAAAATTTGAAAACACACACGCTTTATTGTCATAATATAATCCCAAAATTAGACCTTTTCAATTATTGCGACTTAATAAGACCGTGTAAATATTACCTCCTTAGTGACTGGCTGGAATTATATTTTATCCTTTTAAGTTAAAAGGGATTGCCCGTACTTCTTCATTTGTGCAAATTGAAGTTAAATCCATGTTTGTTTGACTTAGAGCTCCTTTTTATAGAGAGTAAAATAAGCTTGATGTTTTTAGTAAAACTTATTTACGCACGCTTGACTTGGGGAGTAAGCTAACGAGAGCGTTTCGGAACTTAAGAGGGAGATATAAATAGTGAAGACAGAACGAGAGAGATAGTTACGTTTCATATATTATTATTATTTATATTTTATTTACTCGATCTGTAACCGGTAGTTAAGTGTTTTCACCGCGTACCTACTTGCTGAAAATACAATTCTATAAGTTTTTATTAATAACCTCATGAAACAAAAGTAGCAAATAAGGATTACTTTCCGAGAAAAAATCTTTACCTGTGTAAAACGAATAAATATATATATGTTTTTTTATTTTTCTATTAGTTCTAATCGATTATCTTCTTTTAATAAGCTAGATATCTGTAGCTGTAGTAGCAATAAATATTAGGTTCATTAAAAATATTTTTGTTATGACAAAACACCAAAAAAAATATTAAAATACTTTAGATTAGAATTATTGTACGTGTACACATTATATTAACAAAATATTGCTTACTTAATCCCTTTGTGCATTTTATCCAACAGTATTGTATCGAATCAGTACGTAGTTCGACATTGGATATGTCAGATGCAGAACAAATTGCGGGTGAATTGACATGTTGAAAAGTCGATTGCATCAGAATAACTTCAGATATTCGCGCCATTTGAGATTACAAATATTTAAAATCAAAATATAAGTCTCTATAACTGCGTCGAGATTTATTAATAAAAAATTGTCCCCCACACACATACAAAGAGACCTGTGTAAGGGAGACGTTGTCCTTCGGAGACATTATATGACGAAAGTTGGTATTGATTACTAGTTTGGGTTAGTTGCCAAAATAATTAAGTAATAATATTTAGTCAAACAAAAATAAAAGCAGTACCCTTCACACACACACACACACACACACACACACACACACACACACACACACGACGCATCCGCACGCACATGCATACTCCACGCGACTGATACTCAAAATATTTTAGTGTGAATAGCAGAACTGATAAAGGAAAGAACGATTAATACTTGTACGAGTAGCGGTGACGAAGTTTGTGATATACTTTTACTGTTCTAACAATTAAGTACGCCTACATATTTATGTCACACAAAATAGGGCTATAGTACAGAAGCGTAGAGGCGTAATAGATGGGGCGTTTTTGTTTTGATTTCGAAAACAAAGCAACTTCCGTTGAGGCTGAAACGAAATAGGGGGCTGAAATTAGTAATAACGAACTTCACTGCCTTACGGAGGGGTTGCCTCCAACCGCTTGAAACTAAGGGAAACAGGAAGATATAGCGGATTATCCACTTGAATTTTGAATGCTCACTTCGGAGCAATAACTCCATCTTACATACCTTTTTTATTTTATAATGGGTTCACTCTTAGCAACACTCTGAGCTGGAGGGCGAAGAGAAAGCTGAAAATGGAGCGAGTTTAGACAGATGATGCCCTTTGAACCTTAAATAAGGCATGGTTAAAACTGCTCGGGAATATAGACGTCAGCAGGGAATTCCACTCTTTGGCAGTGCGCATAATAAATGACGTTGAAAACCGCTTGGTACGCATAGGCGAACAACTTTGATCTCCTTATTGCGGCAACAGCCATGTCGCAAATATTGTTTAAACAAATAACTTAAAGAAATTGCGCAGACATAGCGACGTTTTTCTTTTCAGTTATTTTGTGTCGGGGGGGTTATTTAAAATTTTTAATTTTATGTTTCGATTTCTGCACTTGAAGACAGTCAAGTGGATCTCTAGCAGCCTTAGGGTTAGGGTTGGCATTGCAGGAGTGACACCACAGTGTTGCAATCGCCTGTAGACCTCGATTATTTATTGATAATCCTAAGGGGCGTACGTTTGTTTCTACACGATAATAGCTCATAGCAATTTATTAAAAAAAAATTCAATTTCTTCCTATATACCTAAGTGATTTTGATGTTACATAGCTCAATATCCATTAGTAGTAGATACTCGTAGTAGGTCACTTGAAGAGGTTGTAGGTATCGAAATAGAGGCTACTCCTTTTCCCATTGCGTCTGTAAATAAATACTCGTGTTAACGGTCGCGGTCGTCCAATTGGGTAGATGCAGGGTTGCGATAAATAGTGCCGTCGGATCCGATAGGTTTATACGGATTGCCGCAGGCAGGCTGTCGCCCAAAGGATGTCTCTCACTAATATCGAGGTAGGAAAATGAATTTGCTTGAAGCCGCCAGAAAACGAAAATACGTTTTTTCATCACTTGTATCGCAAAAAAGTACTGCGTCGTTAAGCCTGGTTCTGATAAAAAACCACTTACACCGTAAGTTTTTTGAATAATATTAGATATATTGTGATATTAGCACAGTGTAGGTATATTAGTGTCTTCTTTGCTATAAGTCTACCAAAAACGAGTATTTTTGATGCATTGGTCGCTTACGCCATTCTTGCGGTCAGCAAAACTTTCAAATAGGTTTACGCCATTATGGCGGGATGAGTTTCTAATAACATTAATGCAAGGTGCAAGAGAAATATTAAACATAATAGAAATATTTCGTTGCCATTGAAAATTCCTTATGGTTAAAACGTTTTAGATTTGTAAAAAAAATATTCGTTTTGCTGTATGCCACAAGAACACTGGCAATAATTGACTTAGAAGGAAACTAATTATTAGTTTAACACAAGAAATGATAAAAACATGTTTTGAAAATCATGTTCCTACGATGTGTGATTATGATTAACTACGCTTCTTGAGTAATAATTATTTTTCTAATTTTAGAAAAGTTTGTGCTTTGGTGCTCATCCTCATATATTGAGGCTTACGGTAAATGTTTTCCTACTACGTTATTATACGAGACGGTACGTAATTTTTAATGGTAGGTATTGACAAATTTATTTCGTTTTTGTAACCAAATACGAAGCTTGGTATAAACTTTTCAGCGGTCCTGTGTTTATTAGTAAACAAACCTGAGTGTTTGCTCGTTTTCAGAGTGTTCAGTTTGATTTTTATTGTTCTTTCCGTTTCAGAATTTTATCTGAATGGATTTTTATGTACATGTTACTGTGTTTCAAATCAATGAAATATTTGAAACAAAGGTTTTGTGGCGTGAATTTTTTATAGTTGTATTCGGCACGTCATCAATCGTTATTTCAACATGAAGCCAGATACGTGTAACAAAAAAACTTCCTAGATCTTTAACTTGTGTGATATTCATATTTTTATGAATACTGGTACTATTCATAAACTAATACTATTCAAAAACTGTTAGAAGACCAGTTTCATAAGTCTTTATCTCATTATCTCCTAAAGGAATAAAAGAAATTCACGTGCGAGTGTCACGTCACTACTATCACCAAGTAGGCCCTATCCTTATCTGCCAACCAACATGTTAAGAAAATTCACAAACGTCAATATATATTTTCATCATCGAACCAAAACCGTATTAGATTTCGAATGTTAAATCATTCGTAATTATAATTTAAACGTAATCCTATGCACGGTTTGTTGTGGTTTCTTGCTGGCCGATTTGGAGTCCGCTATGTTGATAACAAAGGTACTACGCCAGGCTTGTCTGAGACAGGACCTACTTAAAGGTCTCTTTGTGTTTTCTTGTGAGGTTAAAGGTATCCAATGTAATTACAGGACGTGAGAGCCTTGCCTCTAGGGTTGAAAACGCACGAGCGCTTAGTGGGTTTTCTTGCTTAGACATATTTTTCATTTTATGCCATTCCATATCAGCTAGTATAAAGAGTGCAATTAAGAGCATTACGTTTTCAAAAGCATATAGTTGTAGCTATATGCATATTGCGGACTTACATGTTTTTTGAAGTGTTACATTACACATTTATCAATTAGGTCATTAATGAATTTAAATTTTGTTAAGAAGTTTTTGATTTATCAAGAAGCTGTCGTGGTCGAGATTCTCGAAAATAACACGAATGCAACAGCAATTGGTCATATTTTCATAATTGACACGATACTATGTCGGGCCAGGGGAAGATACAATTATTTCGGATCCTTCTGTGTGACCTTTAAGGTCGTAGCACATTTATAAGCTCAGGGAGGGAACGCTTCTTTTTTAAGAATGCTACTGAACAGTATCTACGAATGGGCTACGAACATTAGCGCATCGCCTATTTTTCATAGTAAAAAGAAGTGATGTGGTTCATAAATGATATACATAAGTATGCTAAGACCTTTAGGCATAGAAAACCCATGTTCAAAGTCAAGGAAGTAAAACTGTATTCCAGAAAAAAGATGGGATAAATATATTTGAGCTTAACGTAACTCTTTCGAAAGGGCTTTAAAGATCCAATGATTAGGGTGCTTTATTTTTATTCATCGCTTTTATAATCATATCTACAACAAGTTGAGACCTTAGTTGGCTTGATTTTCATATCGTACGTTGTTTCTTTCAAGATAATTTAAGTACATAAGACAATGAAGCTATTTTTTCTTGCCCGTTATACTACTGATGAAATAAATATAAAACGTGTACAAATGTTATAATAACAGGAGTGAACAGATGTCCTCAAGTATTTTAAATTCGCAACACTTAACTGAAATTTGTAAAATTTCATGAAATATAATTTAAAAATTTGTTACGAGACTGTAATATCGTGCTTGTTTAACATCGATGTAATTCTCTAAATTGTTTGCATAAAAATGTGTTATGAAAGTATTTTTTTATCAAGTATCGTGACGTTACCAAACGTTTTAATAACATGTTTAATACATTTCATAATAGATTATCGATACGTAAGATGCATCCATTTAAAAATTCTTATCACATCTCATTCATACTTCAAGGCTTATGAAAATAAATCTAATCTAATCATGCAATAATTGTAAATTATCGTTTGTTTTACAAATAAGCTAAATTATGATTACTGAATTACACGGTGTATTTATTTATCAGTTTTAATTAATGTATGTGTAATGATTTTAAAACAGACAGACATATGATAAACGAAATTAGTAAAGATTTATAGGAACTGAAAAACATTATTTGAAATGTATAGATAAAATAGTTCTATGATAACTGCAAAAGTGTAAAATAACTATTGTGATAAGTTAGTACTTATCACAATATTACAGTCATATATTGACAAAAGGACATTAAATCATACGTTATAGGCGGTATATACATTATGTTATATTAAATAATAAATTTCGTAACAAATTGGCACTCATACGGGGGAAGAGAAATCTTTCTGTCACGAGAGCCACTTACGCTCAAACCATGGACTATACTTATAAATCACCTCGGACTATTATTATACGTGATAAATGTCTCGTAGGTATATTCTAGCAATAAAACCCGCTTTTGTTGTAAATAAAAAGAACTAATACATAAATTTTACCATTTGAATTAACGCAGATTAAGGCTTGCACGGAATATGATTTAGGATTTTGCATTGCTATGCTATACAATACAGCGAACGCAAAACTGGCCGCCTGACCGCGTGACTGCCTTCCTCACTGAAGTATCCCTAAATGGATATAAGCATTCTTAATACGGTATTCAAATCTATATGATCATATGCGAACTGCTTACCTGGACTGCCGAGATGATTACAAGTGTGCTTGTTAAAATAAGATTAAAATACGGGAAACTGTCGGAGGATTGCCGAATTATGGAAACGAATCAATAATCTCGTCTTGCTTTATACTCGTATTTTTAATGTAACCATAAATATAAACTGATGATATAAGTTGTGGTATAAAACAGTATAAAATAAACATGGTATTAAAAAAAAATCGGGAGTGGTCTCCCCTTGACTTTCTGGTATACCGGAAACGAGTCAAAGGTTGATAGACACCTTATATTTTGATGTCATACATGCATGTTAAATTTTGGTCACCCATCCAAGTACCGACCGCGCACTCGGTTGCTTAACTTTCGTGATCGACGGCTCAAAATTTGATAGAAACCTTATATTTTGATGTCATACACATATGTTAAATTTGGTTGCAATAAGTTAAAGCATGCTCGAGTTATCGTGCTGACGCACAGATACACACACAGACACGCACACAGACACACACACGGACATAATTCCAAAAAAAATATTTTTGGACTCAGGGAGGTTCAAAACGTGTAAATCTGTCAAAATCTCGAGGTCGAATTTTTTGACGATTACAAGACTTCCTCTATACTACGTTACGAGAAAGTAAAAATATTTCTGGACTCAGGTAGGTCCAAAATGTGCAAATCCGTCAAAATCTCGAGGTCGAATTTTTTGACGATTACAAGACTTCCTCTATACTACGTATATGAAAAAGTAAAAATATACGCCAATAGTGCCTTTGTTTTTTTGATTTATTGACGATTTGGTACTATTTTTTAGATGAGCCTTTTACTTAGGTCAACAGCCTGCCACTATTTTGAATCACTACATGGCCCATACTGCGATATGTGGCTTTGTCTGTAACCAAATATTACTTAAGTCTCTGCTCAATTTAATATTATTAGCGTGATTTTAATAAATTCTGTATTTTACTTGATATTATTTTTATTAATTTTGTATCTATGATCACAAGCAGTATTACACATTACGTTGATTTAAAATATCTATCCTTTAATTTTCATTTTAATTAAATTAACGTTAGAATAAATGGGCGTTAAATTTAAATTTAAAACGTCTTGTTGTTACAAGATTGACTTTCAACACGTCAAAACACAACCTCTTAAAGTAATTAAAATTAATTGTTGCTAAGAGTACAGACAGCAGCGGATTTAGTACACGATGAAATGAAAACACCAAGCGAAATATATTGCGATACAACTACCGAATTTAACCATCAGAGAAATGGACTTAACATAAAACTAATTGTTATCCTTTACGCAAAATCACGGGATTAGTTTTGTAGGGGTTTGTAAAGAGGGTCACATCGAGCTCCACTTTGGTCGACCCATGTTACGTGGGTATTTCAGTTGCAATTTCTGTGTACGTACACGGTGAATTTTTAGTGGCCGTCGAAACCGAACTATTGGAGCGTCGATAGGTCAAATACAAACAAATCTTGCGGTGAGGTGAGACACGTTGTGTATCAACTTGATGCGACTAAAAGGTATGGTCGGAAGAAGATTACCTTTTTGAAGTTGTCGATGCATAGGTATTATATTTATTACGGCTAGAATCCGAAGAGCGGCTATTCCTAATTTTAGCTAGTTAGTACTAGATGTAGCCACTTGGTTAAATCTAGTATACGCCGATTGTTTTCGGTTAAAACTAGGTCCTGACCCTGACCGGTATCATTCCGGCTAGAACTAGGTCGAACCAAATCTTAGTGGCTGATACTAGGTCTAGCTAATGTCATGCTGGCTAAAACTAGATCCAAGCAGTCCCTGTTAGATAAGACTAGATGCAAACAAGTTCACTGCAAAACCAAATTAAGGTGGCAATAAAAAGTGCCTCTGATATTTTGTGCAACTCAAAATATCACTCAACTTGAATTATTTTAATAAATAACTTGTGATGATTTATATACGTGTGATTGATAAATAATAATATTCTTTAAAATTATGGAAATTAAATTATTTTCTTTTGTTAAAAAATTTGCTGATTGTTCCTATTATCTTAAAATCGTAGTCCTACTTTAGTAAAAGTTTAAAGTTATAAAAATACAATTATTTTATTTTGTTAAAAAAATTGCTGATTGTTCGTATTATGTTAAAATTGTAGTCCTACTTTAGTAAAATTTTAAGGTTATAAAAATACAATTATTTTATTTTGTGTAAAAAAATGTTGCTGAAAGTTCCTATTATGTTTTAAAAAAAAAATACAAACGTCCTACTTTTGTAAAAGTCAATTATTAAAATAAATTCGTTGAAATTATTTTTTTCTACCTTTCTGATGAGTAGGTGTTTTTTAATATATTATAAGTCAGAAACATGTGGCTCTGTAGAGTTAGTAGAACAACTTTTACCCAAAGTAACCAACCTGTATAGTTTCGCCCTGGTGGAATTCGCTTCAAAGACTTTTCGCTCCAGCGTACCACGCCAAAAGTTTTCGCTACAACGTCATTTGAAACTACGTACCGGACCCATAGTTACTCCTAGTAATAGCCACCAGGGTTTGGTTGGATATAGTTGTGATGTTGGCTATCGTATCTTTAAGAATATTTGTCGACTTAACCCATTAACGCCCTCTGTACTCGCGCGAGTACAACTACAAAAAGTATTATTTAGTTTTTATAATCTATGGTTGTCATTCAAATAATTCATTATTTCATAACCAGATGGTTAACCCGTATGATAAAATAAAAAAGTTTAGTGTAGCGCGAAAATAAATGTCACTTTTGCCACTGTAAAATACGGATTGCAAAGAAAGTTTATATGGTAAATTTCAACAATGAATTTTTATTACAAAATAGAACTTTTTTTAACAGAAATTTGATACAAACAGTTTGTTACTCTTTATTTTGTTATTATCTATTGTTTTTGATGAATTTTCTTTCGATATTTTTACGTTTTGATTCACTTTATTCCACTGTACCCGGCTGAGTACAATGGTCACATATGTATAACAAATTTATATTTTTATCAGCTATTTTCATTATTCAACAACGGCGAACCGTCGTGTCTTCACAAGCCAAAATAGCTATGCTAAGCTGGAGGAAGCCATCGAATCTATATTTGCAGATGAAAATGATGATTCGGAATATGATGTCCTACTGGGGCCTCCGGAACCTGCTATTGTAAGTGACGAAGAAGAAGGGAACGATGATGATTTGGTTTCTTCTAATCTTCCTAGAGAAGTTCCACGAACTGTAGAAGTCATACCACGCTGTCCCAATCATGATGTTTCAGACTGGTCCGATAGTGACGATGAGCCTTTGTCAAATTATGTAAGGCCTTCGAAACGATCCAGAAATATTCAATCAAATAAACCTATGTGGAGGAAAATGAAGCCAGTATATCCTGCTAATATATCCGGCAAAAAGTGGTCGTAGAAAAATTTAAAGCCTGCACTCCTGTACTACCAACTGAATGTGCTTATTGGAGTTTGGATGAAGACCTTGGAGTTCCTATAGTATGAAATTGCATGTCACGGAATCGATTCTTGGAGATAAAACGTAATCTTCATTTCGTAGATAACTCATTAGCTGAAGTTTCCACCGATAAGCTTTTCAAGATGAGACCTTTGTGTGAAGAAATACAGAAAAACTCTTGCCAATTGGGAATTTTTCATGAGAATATATCTATAGAACTTTATACAGTATAGATGAATCCATGATAAAATATATCGGCCGTCACCCCGAAAAACAATTTATAATGGGTAAACCTGTACGATTCGGATATCGGAATTGGGCAGCCACAAGTTCAGATGGATACTGTTATGCGTTCGATGTGTATTGAGGCAAGACTAACAAAGTAGCTGATAATCCTCTAGGCGCAAGAGCTGTGAAATCTCTTCTGGACAAAATGTCCGTAATTCCTAGTGAACATATCGTTTATTTTGAAAATTTTTTCACAAAATATCAGTTATTCGTTGACCTTCGGTCCTTAGGCTTCAGAGCTACAGGCAAAATACGAGTAAATAGAACTAAAAAATGTGTGAATGTGTCTAAAAAATGTGTGAAAACATTATGTGTAGAAAGACCTTGCTTCGGACAATTTCACTGTTAATCCGCCCAGTGTACCCGGCCGAGTACATACCTATATTTCAATATATATTTCTTTTTTGTTCTATTTTTCTTTAAATACCTTTTCTTTTGTCCCTAATCATACAACAAATATCATTAAAACAAAAAAAATAATGGTGGTTTTCATTTGGGCGTTAATGGGTTAATAGGTTTTTAGGGTTATGTCAAATTTTGTTTATCAAAAGTTCCATGGTCGCACTGCAGTATCGTTTTCGGCAGAATTAAGTCTGCACGGAAAGTCTGTGTTGAGTCTGAGAAAAAAAGTCTTAGTTGTATTTATTTTGTTTCACATGACATTGTTCCACGCGAGCAGTTGTTTAGTACTGCTTATCAAATATACACATATCATCGGAGTGACGCTTGATAAAACCGCGACGGTCATACGCAGCTTCAACGTATAGGTACCCTTTCGCGTGCTTTCCTCATCTTCAGTAATCTTTGCGAGCTCTTGCTGAGTCTTGTTTCACATTTCTTGCCTGTGAGATTGAACTGCGTGCCAGGCCTTCGGGCATATCCATTACTGCTCGATTATCCTAACTAAACAGCCCCTTACAATAGTCCCCAATAGTAAGGGTACCGTTTTTGGTATACGTAAAATTGAACATACAAAATGATTATTTCGCGTCGACTAAAAAGGACTTTTCGGATAATAATTCGGATGTATTTATTATTAACTTTCTTTAAAATCAATAAGAAATTAGGTACCCATTTTTTAATCAACCTATTTTCTCAAAACATGACTTCACTGTGACTCATAACGTTATGGGATAGATATTGCATTCTTCAAAGTAAAACTCCCATTTGGCATATACGGGGCTCATAAGCCTTGTTGAAAGGCGCGATCCGGCGATCGGCTATAGATTTATAATTACTGAATATTTACGGCTCTCGTAATCTTTAGGTGACGTTGGGGAGGTGGAGTATAAGTCCTTTTAGCCAACTAGGCTAATTAATGTGGCATCGATTACATAAAACTGAGTTGAAACTTCATTGTCTATAACATGATTATGTTATAATTTAATTAAAACTTAACTTTTAGGACAAACTTTTCTGGTTTCAATATTAAAACACAGATGGAGAACGCCCCACTAGAGTTTATCGCTAATTGCTAGGCAACAAAAGTGACAAACCTTCAGGAAACTAACTTTTTACTGCGGATAGAATTTTGAAAGCGTCTGTAATAACGGTATTTTGTATTCGAATATCGAATTGTAATTAGTTGGTTTCTGATGACATTTTTACGAACATTCAGTATAATCTAGTTATTTCAAAGCTATTAAAAAAAGCTACTTCAATTTAGTATACTTTTTTGTAATCGCTTAGTGTATATGTATAGAATACGTGTTGGCTATTTTTTTGTATACTTGCTGCAGACTTAAAAACAGATTGTGTTTGCTGAAACTGAGATCCTGTTTCCTCGAAAAGTTTTAAAATAACAAAAGCTTCAACAAACATAAAAAATGTAGTAAACGCGGCATAAATCGTAGTGTTCCAATAAGAACCCGAAATGCCCATAAAATACAGATTTGCTACGAAATAGGCGAATAAGGGTTGACGCAGATTTTCAGTTCGGGTTTAGTTTCTTAGATTTTGGGTCTTATATGGCGATGGGTGGCCGCATCTCGGCGTCGTAAAACAAACGTACTATTAAGCCTTATGCCGTGGTGGCATTTACACAAGGGGAGCATCGTTAACAATAATATACTTTTTACTAACCTTCACGGTGATTTGTATTGATCTGTTGCTTGAACCCTATGTACTTCCACACCTGGTTTCATCAGGGCACTCAACCTTATTTAATACAAAGTACAATAATCACTACATAGTATAAAACAAAGTCACTATTCGCCGCCTGTATGTCCCTATGTATGCTTAGATCTTTAAAACTACGCAACGGATTTTGATGCAGTTTTTTTAAATAGATAGAGTATTCTTAAGGAAGGTTTATATGTATAATACATGCATATTTACATAAGCATTGCACCCGTGCGAAGCCGGGGCGGGTCGCTAGTAATAAATAAAATAAAATACTTATTACATTATATTGCTTAGCTTAGGAGAAACGTGGCACACTATCCAATGTCAAGTGTGTGTCTCCGTATTTTTTGCAAAAAAACAACATTCTTTATGTATATTCATTAAAATTCAAATTGAATTGACTTGTATATATTTCACTATGGAAATAATTACTACACATACAATGGCTAAGGCTTTTGTTTTTGATGACGATGGAAAAGCCATTGACGGACTATATCGCATGCTACCTAGGTGTACGGCGTTTGTGGGGCTCCCCGGCGCCGAATTACGCCGGTCCTAACCCACTAAAAACCAGCCGTACCCTCCTTAGACCTCGTGCGAGCATTTCGAGATTGGAGTACTTACGCACGTCTCGTTACCTAAAAACAATGTTTAAAGCCTGCAAAGAAATTTAGATTATATAACATTCTGGTTCCAGCGGTAACATGCAAAAGTCATACCCACAGTAATGAACAGAACTACTTTGTCGGTCGATTGCATTCCTTATCAAACGTGAAAACCGCACCATTAGTAGCCAGAGTTGACGAGTGGAAATCGAAATTTCAAAGGCGAAATTTCAATCGGAATTACGGGCAGCCATCATACGAGTGAATCGGCTTATTTTGAATTGAGATATCGTGTGGCGAATTCCAATGCGCTTTCCGTGATTGTGCTAAAAATGGAGCGTACAGCCCTAGGAATTTACAGGAGGCTTTTGGTCAACATACTGGGCTGGTTTGATAACGATCATTACCATTCCATGCCACGTACGGTCTGAAGTAGATTAACACTGTAGGTCCATGTTATATCTATGCCAGCGCTAGTGCAGTGATAGTTGTCAACATTATCTATGTATAAATTACTACAATTGGCCACATACTCTCTCGTTTGAGGCGATTAACTAGTGGATGAGTGGTCGTAGTTATTTCCTAGTGAAATGAAAGATCGAATCAATAATGAGAAAAATTGATTATTAATTCAATAACACAAAAATAGACATAATTATGCAGAAATTGGTACTATGGACGGTCTTATCGCTGAGTGCGATCTTACCAGGCAACCTTAAGATGTACAGGATCAGCACGGACCAAGTAACTTCGAGTGAAGTTGGCACATTATGAAAAGATAATAATAATAAAGCATCAATAATACATAATCAATGATACACAAGAAAAACAGCATAAACATACACACATATAATTATTAGACCTGATACAAGTTACAATAACGTTTCAGATCAAAAAGGCTGTTGCCGAGCCTATGTTTTAATCAATAAGGTCGTAGCATATTTATCAGTTCAGAAAGGGAATTCCTCTTTTTTATTCTGAATGCTACGGAACAGCGGTTACGTAACGACTACGGACCGTAGCGCATCGCCTCTATTTTATTATGAATGCTACGGAACAGCGGTAACGAAACGGTCACGGACCGTAGCGCATCGCCTCTTTTTTATTATGAATGCTACTAAACAGCGGTAACGAAACGGCTACGGACCGTAGCGTATCGCCTCTTTTTTATTATGAATGCTACGGAACAGCGGTTACGAAACGACTACGGGCCGTAGCGCATCGTCTCTTTTTTATTCTGAATGCTACGGAATGGTGGCTACGAAACAGCTACGGAAGGTAGCGTATATCGCCTCTTTTTTTATTACGAATGCTACTGAACAGCAGCTACGAAACAGCTACGGAATGTAGCGCATTGCCCCTTTTTTAATTATGAATGCTACGAAACAGCTACGGGCCGTAGAGCATCGCCACTTTTTTATTATGAATGCTACTGAACAGCGGTTACGAAACGGCTACGGACCGTAGCGTATGGCCTCTTTTCTTATTATTAACGCTACTTAACAGCGGCTACGAAATGGCTACGGACCGTAGCGTATCGCCTCTTTTCTGATTATGAATGCTACGGAACAACGGCTACGGACCATAGCGTATCGCCTCTTTTTCATAGTTACAAAAGGCGATATGGTTTCGACCTTTATGGTTGAACAGAGATTGAGGAAGCATTTAGTTACACCTGTGCTCTGTGGGTGACACTTAAACTGACATGGAATAATGCGCCACGCAGTCGTACTAGTGACAGGTTGCCAATCTATCACCTGCATAATACGGTATCAAAGCCAAAAAGTGACGAAACCTCCAGTGAATCAACTGACTAAAGTTGACATGCTATGTATTATAATACTAGTCGTTGCACGCGGGTTCACTCGCGTTAATGTTGGTTATTATGTAACATATAGCCTCTTTCGATTAGTGAAATATCCAACACAAAAAGATTTTTTCAATTTGAATCAGTAGTTCCTGATTTTAGAGCGTTCAACCAAACAAACTTTTCAGCTTTATAATATTAGTATAGATTTCATTTGGACTGATCGTACTGATATTTATCATTGCTAGCCAGTGAATTCACTGTTGCTAGCTGTAGAGTATTAATAACATTACGCTGGCCTAAACAGATTTTTTTATTTTTTTATTAAGGCGTTTTACCACACAGGATATGCCAGCCATTAGCTTGAACTTCAGTTCAAATATTTCGAAAAAGTTTAACAGTTAACACATTTGTCACTTACATAAGAACTTATATAACAGATTTATGTTAAAAGATATTGCAATCGTCGCCGTCATATAGAACACGAGGGCATTTAGTGTGATAAATCCTATGATTTATAGAAGCAGCGAATAGTTGCTAGTAACTTGATATACGATATTATGCTTGTAATATGATATTATGGTGGTTTGATATTTTTTTTAACTTAACGGGGAAGTACTAATCTAATAGTTTGCTTTACCCAAAATGAAACAAGTGCTGAATGAATTCATTAATGAATCGATCCAACAGTGTTGGATATTGGCATTCGGCATTTTAACTCCCACTCCACTCGGAATGAACGATAAATGAACAGTCCGAAAACTGACAGAACGTTCACTCGGGTTCGGTAATTTTTTCCGAGTCTTGTAGAAGAAAATGTCGCGGCAAATTGTCTTCTTTCGACGAAGTATTGAAAGAAAAGAGGAAATGAATGTTCTTTTCTGCTTCATTCCAGATCGACCGTGTGAACATGGAATGAAATAAAAATGAATCAGTCACTGGAGTGGTCATTTATTTATTTATTTAGTACTGCCACATAATACATATTCCACAATCTTAATTAACATTATATGAAAAATAACAGTTCTGATACATATCACATTAACGGCGTACATAATACTCAATATAAACTAGAACAAAAAAATAAGTACATTTATTCCTGATGTAGAAACAAATATAATTGTAAACTAACGAAATAATTTACGTGCTAATACTGTCATTCATTCGAGTGAACAGTCTGATATCACCTTCGAATTACCGAGAAAACAAAATGACGACCATCGTGTGAAATGAGAGCTGGATTTGTTATTCATAGAAACCACAGAAACTTTGTGTAGCGTCTACCGTCTTTAAAGATACTTTGGCTATTTTCTCGATAATTGCCGGAACATAACAAAGCAGCTGTTACAGCGATGGCTAAGATCACACGAGGATAGTATAGGCGACGGAAAATTAGGCTACCAAAACTGTCCAACTACTTTGATATACTTTGAACTCTATTATTATGGGATAACGTTAATTTTTTTTTTGAAATTGGACAGTTTCGGGTAATCTAATCTGCTGTCGTCTGTACTTAGCCAGACAAAAAGCTGTACCATCATCCAAACGGAGTGCAAGTTTGTAACCTTTTGGGGATCAAACCTGGCAACTTTAAATCTTACAACGGTTGGAGAAACAATATACAGAAACCGTTAATTAATATTAACTTCAACGTTCAGGAGGATAAGAATAATTTTTCCTTTGTTTGATTTTTTTATTAAATTGCGAATGTGACCTTGTTTGTTACGTTTTCTCGAGTAAATCACACAACTGATCATCAAAGGTGCCTTTCATCTAGAATAAAATCACTGTTACCAAGTCCCGACTACTAGAAAAATAACTTTTTCACAAAATCTACAGATGCCGTATTGTTAGTATGCAGTGAACGCATATAAAACATTAGTATGCCATAAATCACGAACAGGTGCACAACCTCCATTATACATTATGGAAACGTAAAAGTCTTACAATTATAAATCCTTTCTAAGGTTTACCTTTCTAAAAAGCTGAATGGAAAATCTTATACATACACCAACCATAGACAGCACCAGCCTTTAACGTTGTCTCTTTTTAAGACATCAATCTTCATCGAATGTCCAACAAACGCTTACCTTTAAAAAACTTTTTAATCTCCGGGTACCATTTTCCTTTTCCAAGAAGAAACTCTAATGTTGCAATGCGTGGAATGAATAGGCAGCGAAATGTAATTGTGAAATGCTTCTTTTTCAAATTCTTAGAATTTATCTTTTTGAAGGAGTTCTGTTGTTTGCCGGACTACTTCAGACGTTGTAGAATCTATAGCATACAACGCGCGTTGTTTAACTATGTCTATATACAATGTGTGACAGGAATAACGCACAGCCTGAGTAATAATAATAATCTTTTATTGTGCATAAAACTGTTACAAGTTGTACATAAATAACAGTTAATTACATGTGGCTAATTATTGTCAAGGCGACTAACAATTTAAAGAGCGACTAACAATCTTGTTACTAAAAAATAACTTGGCAGCGATTAAATATTTTAGCAATGATTATATTACATGAGCTTACAAATGCAAGGATTTATAAAAAATAAATAATGGCTGATGAGTAGTTGGTTACTAATCTGTGCTTATATTGAGTAGGTTATCTGATTATTTAGTAATTTTTAACACAATGACCCTACTAATATTATAAACGCGAAAGTTTGTATGGATATGTTTGTTACGCAAAAACTGTTGAATAGATTTAAATGAAACATTACAATATTATAACTCATACATCAGAATAAATAATAAACAGATCCTGCGCAGACTAAGTCACGCGCAGAAGCTAGTACTATATAAATTAATGAGGGCCGGCGCCCACAGCACGGCACGCTTAGGCATGCCGAATTATCCTGTGACATTTGGAAAGCCGCGGCATTTTGTGGCCCACATAATAATTTATATTTTACATATTTAAATTCAATGTTGCAATCTTATGAAATGCCGCGACGCACCGCGGGACACAATAAAATAATTTGTCAACGAAAAAAATCCTTTGCCGTGCCGTGCCATGACGTCACTGGACGCCGGTCCTTATCTAAAATGCATAGCATGGACACTTTGACAGCTAGGCGTGGGCCGGCCCGATTACGAGCAAACTGCTTTCCTGCATGGGCCGGCCGGTTAATAGCAAACTGCTTTCCCGCATAGTATAGACAGTCTTGCACCGCGCGGGCCCGGCCTATTACAAGCAAACTGCTTTCCCACATAGCACGGACAGTCTTAGCACAGCGCGGGCCGGGCCGATTACAAGCAAACTGCTTTCCCAAATAGCACGGACAGTCTTACCACCGCGCAGGCCGGGCCTATTATAAGCAAACTGCTTTAAGTGCTTAGACTTAAGTGCTAAGACAGTCTTAAGTGCTAAGAAACACTGCGCGGGCTGGACCAATTACAGGCAAACTTCTTTCTGTGTTGTTCCCGTTACATCTTGTATGTCTCAAATTCGATCCCTAGAAAAGCACTTTGTACTAAGTTTGGTTGGTGGTAGGACTTAATTTACGTCCGCCTGGATGGCCTGGATATATGCCATCATCAAAGTCAAAGTTTGTCCTCGTAACTGAAGTGTTAACTGATTGAAATTATTTCATAATAATAATATAGTCGCCGAGCTTCAGTGGTTAAGGTTTTCTCTGGATTTTTTTTCCACGCAGCCTTATCACCAGTTATCTTCGGGTGATATGAAAGACAACAAGTTAAAAAAGAACAAGAAAAAAGTGGTTTCCTTTTAGGATTATTCATTACAGTTTTAGCATCACGCAACTTTTATTTGGCTTGATATCTGAGTTCAAATGAGTTTCGATTTCATCACGTTACGCTGTTACAGTACTCGAGTATGTTCCGCTTGTTGTTCACTTCACAGTATCTCATGAATATAATTATTAACATCTAGTGGCGGTATGAAGGGCGTTTAATGAGGCTTTATTTTAATACCTCCTCACGTTTATCGAGGGGTTTTATTGGGTATTTAAGTACGCTAAAGTTTAAAGTAGCCACTTCAGGGTTACGTCTTAAATAATGTTACCGTTAATTTTAATAAGTACACTTAACGTTTACCTAATTCATAGGTATATGTAGATAAAGTTTACGCCAAAATTTATTATAAATAAGGGCCAAGTCAAAAATACCCAAATTGAAGCAGCAGAAATCTGTAATATCTACCTTCGAACGCTGCGTTATGGGAGAATATTACAATAAGGTCCTTTAAGAAACCTTACTTAAGAGCGTTTACGCCGTACGGCAGACTCCAAGTTTAGGTATTTACACGCTGTGCGGTCATTCCCTCTCGCATTACTCGCGCTGCCGTCCAGGTACAGAGCACAAAAAACAAATTGATACTTTTTCACAAAATGAAATTAAATATACAACACAAGTTATTTAAATTGAATACTATGGAAAGTTAACGGTTACACATTTAACATGAATTAAAGTTTGAATATATATGTAAGTAATAATAACATCTGGTGGCCACCGGCCACCCTTGTCGCACCTATCATATTGTTACACCATAGTACATGGGTATAGTAGTTTATGTTACTGTCACGTAATAGGGTTTATTAAAACACGAGCGGGGTTTTAAAAAACGAGCCTTGGCGAGTTTTTAAAAATATCCCGCAAGTGTTTTAATACCTAATTATGTGTAGGCAATAAACTACTTTATCTACACTCATCCACAAATATAAATAAAACAAAAATATCGTGAATTTTAAGTTTTCAAAAAGAAGTGCTTCTTTGGCGTCCCTTTGCCGTCCCGTTTTGCTCTAAGTTTTTGATTTTTAAGAAAAATAACTGTAACGTATTGAACCGAACATGTTGCATAATGGTCATTAATTATGCAACAGGTAAATGACCTTTATTTTCATTTTGATTATCTTTGTTAAAAAGAATGTCATTTAAGGTACATCATTGAGATAATAATTTTAATATTATGTCATGAGTGTAGATATTTTTTTGTGTTGGACATTCCATTTCGAGGAAGGCTCTAGGCTATTTTATAACCGACATTAACGCGAGCGAAGCCGCTGGTGGCCACTAGTATGATATAAATACTTGTCGCGAGATTTACTTGTGTATATCAGCGATTGAATAAATAAAGAGATTTAAATAATAGATAGAAGCAAATCTTGCCACAAGCATATGTATCATATAACTAGCGCTCAGCCCTTGGCTTCTTTCGCGTATTGTTGGTTATTATATAGTTAGCCTTTCTAGGTGCATGGTCTACTTCACACAAAAACAATTTTCAAAATTGGTTCAGTAGATCCAGACCTTCTACAACGTCACAAAAAAACAATTCACAAACTTTTATCATCACAGCCTTTATAATTCATTCCACTACTGGAAGACAAGACCTCTCCTTTTGAACGAAGGAGGTATAAAAAGTAGTCCACCACACTTGCATAATGTGGATTGGTAGTCAATACCCCTTTGCTGGCCTATTAGTCGCTGTCTACGCCACCCATTCGAGCATATGGGGTGA
The DNA here is from genome assembly GCA_955850985.1 of Elophila nymphaeata. Taxonomy (NCBI): domain Eukaryota; kingdom Metazoa; phylum Arthropoda; class Insecta; order Lepidoptera; family Crambidae; genus Elophila; species Elophila nymphaeata. The sequence goes on from OY039065.1 coordinate 26,048,434, forward strand.
TGCTATTCTACTCTGCCGGTATCACGTATGGCTATTCACAAACTTACATAAACTATTACAAACTTTAACTCTTTATCATATTAGTACATACTTACCTATAGATTTTTTTAAAATGCAATTTAAGTTTACTTTCTTGTTTTAAGAGCAATAATTAAGTAAAATCTTTGTTTTTAAAGTTTTTTATCAGTAATTTATTGTATAGTTATTTTGACATGGTTCATTCGCATTTTCTCTACAGAGCCTATCATTTGATAACCATATTATGGTAGTGCTAAAACTAACAAATCTTGGGTAGTCGACAATTCTGCATTTAAAGTAATTTTATTTATTATAAAAGTATTTAGCAAAAACCATTGACTTTGCTAAGTAAAAAATACATAAATTGGAACATAGAACCTCCTTTTGAAGTCCGTTTATAACCTGACAGAATACATAAGGACAAACAAACATAGGGACAAGAACGAACAGTACAACAAAATTGTACAGAATCAAGGTGTGGAGGGGAAGCCAAAGCAAGGACCACGGGTTTATCGTTCTGTACATACCTATGATATTTTAAAAAAATATTCTCCATCTCTTAACCGTTACCGAATATTACTATGGGACCATAATATTAAAAGAATAATCCTCAAACTCCTAACTTTTGCAGTTTTACCCTCCATCATCAGCTCACCTGAAAAACCTGATAGAATAGAAATAGAAAGAAAAAAACTTAATTCAACTGTCGATCTATACGTAGGTACACATAATATTTAAAGAATTATCATCCAACTCCTAACTATTAGGAGTTTTTTTTTTCATCGTCAGCTCACCTGAATAACATAAAATGATACAACTATCGGTTTATAAATACATATATTAATTCAAGAATTATCATTCAACTCCTAATCATGGAGGAGTTTTACCTGCCATCACCAGCTCATTAACATGATATGATGACTACCAGACGCAAATACTTCAATAGCTTCAGGAAATAAAATATGAAGCATATAATACCTGCATATAAAATTTGAGAGTTGCTCTCGATTTCCTCGGAATCTCATCATCAGATCCTGACTTGGTGACAATAGCACTATATCAGAAGTATTTAGAAAATAGGTCCACAATTAACAGAGATATCCGTGAACATTCATAAAATAATACATAGAGTGCAACATAGAACTTTATATGAAGTCGGTTATCAATACTAAAAGTATCAACACAATCGTTCGTTCTGTAGTAGCATTACGAATATTTACGCGTGATCACGGAGCTAGCACCGAGCGACGTGACCTCTCTCCGACAAGCCTCATGGGCGACTGATTTGAAAGCGATTGCGCGGACTGATTTATACTGATTTTTAAAAAATTGTTATAAATATATTATAGTATATTCAGATATCATTTTTATAACAAAATTTAGAGTGTATGTTCTTCTTTTAAATTACATCATTCGTTTCTTCAAATAAGGGATATTAATTGTTAGAAATAGCAATTTTCCAAATCGTATTTTCGTAATACTTGCAGTGTGATTTGATTTTTTTTTATTATTAATTCTATGAAATTTAATTTTTTTCCTTTACAACTATTTTGTTCGGCATATTGTCAGTTAGACAGTATTTTTTATTTCATTGTAATATTAGCCTTTTCGGATATTAAGGGCTTCTAAATTGCATCTAAACGTAAAATTTAAAAAATGCTGTTAAGATATTTTGTTATAATTTATGAATAAAGAATTAAATGAAATATTTTCCTTTACAACTTTTTGCGAAAGAATATTGTCTAGTAGTTTTTATAATATTTATATTGGTAGAATAAGAATTCATGGAAATTAAGAAGCTCAAAAAGTGCCGATTTTCGCAATATACGCGTAAACGCTCTTAAAGTTAAAGACTTTTATATCTACACTTCCATTTCATGTGATATTAAATGTAAGAGACTTTAATAAATTGTCCTTGAAAATATGGTTTATACTTCCCCCAATACCTATAATGCTATAAAATATTTTACTGCATTTGAGTAAACGAATTCAAATAATTCTTAAAAAAATATCTTAAATAGATACACATCGCAAAACGAACCGCCCTTTTTATTAGTAGTCTGCATAAAATTTCTGATTACTGCTTACAATAAGAACTACTCCTGAATTGTGACCGTATTTAAATAATATACTTGTAGTATATTATTTAAATACGGTCTTCCGTAAAGTGGTGGCGATTCCCGAGAATCCCTCGAGCTCTCCGAATTCTAATGTCTAATCTCCTGTGCCATTCTTAAAGATCGTCCAAAAAGTACCGACTTCAGTTTCATTTATTTTGTAATGAAGTTACGTAAGGTAAGGAAAAACGTTATAACAAAATTAAAATAAACCATACAAGGCAGTATTGAACCAGTTCCCGGCCATTCTTTTCATTTTATTACAGGAAAGGTTTCAACTGTGCAGCTAATAAATACCTTACGTAAGTCAGACAATCAGTGGAACCCATATTACTTCTTTGTGCAACAATGAATCGATCGATTCCCAACAAAGGTTGATAGCTCTTTCAACAGGCATAAACAAACATTCGTACGTGTAGAAAACGTGCCTTTGTATATAGAATCTTTTATATTCATATTTGTTTTGGTTCCATGAATGAGTTTTGTGTAAGGTTGATTGTGTACTTGGCAGAATCCATTATTTGAATTTTTGATATAATATAATAATAATACATAGCCCATGTGTTTGCTGACATTGTTCAGCGTTTGTGGAAAACTTAAGACGTAAATTAGTATCGAATGCATAAATACTATTAATCCTTGGAAAACTTCTGAAACACCTCATTACGAAAAACTCGTATTTGGCAGCCGCCGTCCAAATACGGGCAGTCAATCAGTTATGCTTTTCAAATAAAGGATATTAAAAAAGGCATGATTTCAATCCGGAAAAGTAGTTGCATTTAAATTTTGTATGCTTAATTGGAACAGAATTATCGGCTCAGCTTTATGAATCACTCCAATAATTGAATTTTAAAACGAATTAATTGGATCAGCAGATAAAGGAGCCGCGGTGGCATGGATTTTCGTTTCGTAGTAATTGGGCCATACGCCGTTCATGTCAAAATGTTTTTCATAAAAGCAGTTGTAATGAACTCTGCAATGTGATAATTAGTGTTGGAATTAATGTCAAGTGGAAATGTGGCAAAGCTTAAATGGTAACTATGTAATATTAATATTATCCTTAATAGCGATTTTTTTGCTAATTTTAACTTCATTTTAATCGATTAGTTAAGTGCGTTACTAACGCAATAAATTAATTCAATCAAACAATATCAACTTTAATTCTTTATTAAACCCTTTCATGCCTTTTTTCGCAACTTATGTCCTTTGCTAACATCTAGTAATCTTTTATTGAGTGTGTACACAAACAAGGTAACACGAGATTTTGTACAGACAGTGTCGAGCGGAAGTCCAGAGATAGAACAACCCTTAGGGTACCTATCAGAATCATCCCCATGTATGTTCCGCGATTATTCATAGTTTTCTATTTAAGAGTTATTTATGAAAATTTTCAGTATTTTCGACCTCAACAAGTTAAAAAAGTGTAAACAAAAAGTTAAAGACTTTTTCAAAATATTTTTATTGCAACTGAAGCTTTATGAGTACATTTATTCTTAAGATAATCGGTTTCATAACTTCGATAAAAGTTTTAAAAAGTTGGTCCTAATAAAAAAAATGCGTTAGGTAAATTATGTTTTAAGATTTCAACTTTAAATTAAAAATTCTAATAGGTGATTTCATGGTTCTTAAGTAGGTCTTAAGAATTCGCCAGACTCTCAGCTTTAATAATCATTAAAAATAGTAGGTACTTTATGAGCTATTTTTGCTAGAAAAGGATTTCAAATACAGACAGGTATAAGTTTTTTAAAATTAGTTAGATATTTTTACTGGACATTTTATCATTCTTAAGGTTAACTAGTTTTATAACTAATTAAAAATAACTATAGAAATGGGAAGTGCTATGGTCCGGTAAAATATAAATAAAGTAAAAAATAAATATTAAATTGAGAATACACTATATCACGTACTTCGGGTATAAATCTAACATTTTAATGTTAGTGACCGCGTAAGTTTAAAAAATGCGTTTTTGGCGAGAAATGCATGGCAACAAACCTCATGATGGCGACTGACAAGGTTCGAATCGTAAATTTTTTTTTGATGCTTGTGCATCAAAATAACACCACTTTAACTGAGCAAAATCGACTCCCAAGCAAATTAGGATTAAGATCTAGATCTAGAGTTCTAGACGCCATGTTTTGCCGCCAATTACTCCATTTTTCTAGCTTTTGATACACGAGAAATCTAAATCCAAATGTTTTTTTTGCAATAAATTTTAATTTTAGTTCACAAACCTTAGGAATTATAAAAATCCAATAAATACCTTATTAAAATGTTTAATTTTAAGAATCTTACACATCTCGTCTTTGAAGTCTTTTTTTTAGCAAAATTAGCCCAAGTACCTACTACTTTTTAAAAATATATATGAAAGCTCAGAGTCTGGAAAATTCTCCAGACTTACTTAGGAACCATGAAGTCACCTATTACAAGTTTTTATTTCAAGTTGAAATGTTAAAACGTAATTCACCGAACGAATTTTTTCACTTTGGCCCAACTTTTTTAAAACTTTCATCAAAGTTAGGAAACCGATTATTTTAAGCATAACAGTAGAATTCTTGAAGATTCAGTTGAAAACCAAAATATTTAGAAAAGGTCTTCTATCCCAAAAAGAATTTTTGAATTTGTTCAGATCGAAAATTCTCAAACTTTCAGTAAAAAATTCATAACTCGAAAACTATGAAAAATTGCGGAACCTACCCGGGTATGATTCGGATATCCCAAGGGATGCTCTATCTCTGCACTTCAACTCGACACTATTTTTTAGGGTAGCTTGTATATTAGACGACAAATTGAATATCAATTTTCTAAAGTTAAGCTTTTATTTATTAAAAAATAGTCAACAAAATGCAAAAAGTTACTTGAGCTGCAAACCCAGGTTGAAAATAAAAACAATTTAAACTGCTAAAAGTTTGAACTTTATTTTGAAATTTCATTTAGCAATACAAAGAGCTTTCTCATTTTATTTTGGTAGAAAAACACGTCGCCGAGCAAAAGAACTATAAACCGAAAAGCAAAGGGGAATATTTTTAAAGAAGCCGTTAAAAGTGCCATTTCGCGTACGCTACATTGTTTTATTGGAAAATCACTCCTCGAGTTCGGTGTTTACGATTTTTACGGCGATATTAGGACCGAGGGAGCGTTTTGGATGCCTTCTGTGAATTTATATCGCATTAAAGCGGTAGAAGGTAAGAGTTTTCCATCGAGACAGAGATTTCAATTGTTACTTATAGGTTTTACTCCAATGATTTCTCTCTTGATGTGGGGATAAAGACTAGGAATATATTGGGACATTGCACAGTAAAAACCCTATATAAATAACAATAGAACACGTTTATGCCCAGCACTTTTAAGACGTACAGTCAGCGTTTTTTAGGCCTGAGACGCGATCTGGGTTGAGGCAATGTTTTAAGCATAGTTTGATGACATATGCGACTATACCATCGGATATAATTTTGCTGCTCTTCCTGAAATAGGTTATTGTGTATAATTTGGTTAAATATATATAAAGTAATTAGTCAAAACTGGGCTAAAATTACTTATGAGTTAAAAATCACCTAGAAGTTACAAGTACCGCTATTAAAATCTTCATTATTAAATACCCTTCATGCATTTCTCTTCAAAGCCAATATCAAAGACCTACATAAGCTGTAGGTCTTTGCGTTTATTTTGCGACATATTTCGACTTCAATTTGAAATTATTGGAGCAAAAGACGCTTGCTACGCCCCGCAACACGCGCTTCAATTTACCAAGTTTTGTAAACAACTGCCAATTGTTTGCTTTAAGGACAATGTAAATAAAAAATAAATGTGCTTGTTTGGAAATATGAAAGACAACCTTCTCTCAGAGTAAATATTTTTCCGGGAAAGACAGTGAGGCATAATTTATTGTTTGATAAGTGGTTTCCTAATTATTGGATTCCAATAAAACTGGTATGTGCCTTACTAATATCGGATCCTGTTTATCGTTGTCATTATATTTATTTCGCTGTCTTTATTGTATTGCCTAATGAAATGGCTTTCATATTACGATTGTAAGGAATGTTATTAATATTATCATAAATCAACGACAGTTGATTTAAGATAATATTAATATAAATTTCAAGTTACAGTTTTACGTGCGTAAATTTTGGACAGTTATTACTCCTTCGCATTTAGATCATTTGTATAATCATTTATCCTGTAAAAAGCTAAGTAGCTAATTTAACTTTCGATACCCACCACAATTTTATGTCAATGTCAATTTAGGTGCTAAGCATATATTTATGATCCTCCGGTTAGTCTTCTTCTGTATGAAAGGCAAAGTTCTGACTCACTGTCTGACTGATCAAAGCCCAGACCATACCCTTGGACCTATATAGCTGAAATTTTGCACAGAGGTTCCTTTTATGACGTTGGCTAGGGTAAGGCCGGATTTTTCCAAATTCAACCCCTAAGGGGGTAAAATAGGGGATGACAGTTTGGAAATCTGCCATTTTAAAAGTGAAATCCATAAAAATTGGTATAAAGCCTTTAAAGCCGTAAAAGATTTTAAACTAAGAAAGAAATAGGTATTTTAGAATTTCTCGAAATTTTATCTCTATGGGGATGAAATAGGGGATGAAAGTTTGTATGGAAAGTTCGTCATTTTTATAGTGAAATCCATACAAATTGGTAGGTATATGGCTTTTCCGTTAAAAATTAAGAATGACGTATTTTAGGATTTCTCCAAATTCAACCCCTAAGGGTATGAAATAGGGTATAAAAGTTTGTATGGGAAATCGGTAATTTTTATAGTAAAATACATAACAATTGGTATATGACTTTTCGGTAAAAAATTAAGAATGACGTATTTAAGGACTTTTCGAATTTTAATACCACGCGGATGAAGTCGCGAGCAAAAGCTAGCAATGATATAAGAATACAATGTGTGGTATACAATAAAGGTATTAATATAAAAAAGGTAAACAATTAGTCAATACTAGCCCTTCTCCCAATTTTATTTGGTGTTTGCTTAATTGAAGCCAATGGACGTTTGATAAATACATTTATTCATCATCATAACAGCATTTATAATTCGACCAACTGCTGGGACACATGACCTCTCCTTGTCATCGAAGGAGGTTTAGGCAGTATTTCACCACGCTTGCCCAATGCGGATTGAGAAATACATTCATTATTCTTAATGATATAGAAAATATATCATTAAGAATAATGCATTTCTTGATCACTCGTCATCTCAAAATTAACATCTTTCTCTACCATCTTTTCTTGGGTTTTCTTCTTCCATATCCATCCAAATTAATTGACACCACTTTCTTTGGAACATGCTCATTATGTGCTATTACCTGTCAATCTTTCTACCGGTGGTGCTATTTTCACCCAATTCCACATTTTATCCATTCTTGCATAGATTTATTATTACTGACGTTTATAGATTGGCAATGAATCGACTGGGGTAAGTCCAAAAAAATACTGATGTGTACGTAATGCGCATGTGTGCATGAAAAATAGTACTGCAGTCTGACAGTTGCTGTCTTTTCTACGTGACTGACAGGCCTCCTTAGGCCCCCTGCGTGTACGTGAAATGGTCTCGTCTATCTATCTCGCTCTAATATACGCGTTAGTATGCTCTTTCTCTTTTACATAGCCGATCCTACAGTTTCCTATATCTATGCAATCTTGTTACTTCATAGACAGCAGAGACAATTATTTACAAAATACAAGTTGGTTCAAAATATAGTATACGTTTCGTATTGGTTGGTCGAGGATGAATCATTCGAGCTCTTTCGGGCTTTGGAAGGCATGTTATGCTGCTGTTGGCACGAGTTGGAAGAATTTACTTTTTATTTATTTTTACTACGAGATGGCAAACAAACTTGCCGTCCACCTGATGTTATGTGGTTGCCGTCACACAGACATTTGCAAAGTTAAGGGTAAAAATCTCATTTTACTAGGTGGTGGACCCATATGTAGGGTCATCTGGGTAGGCCTTTCTTATTTCTGCCGTAAAGTAGTTCGCTGTGTTTCGGATTGAAGGGGAAAGGTAGCCAGTGTAATTACTGGGCATAGAAGGCATATCATCTTAGTCCCCAGGATGGCAATGCACTTGCAGTGTTAAGTGATTTACCCTTAATATTGCAAGTGTCTATAGGCGACGGCAACCACTTAACACCAGGTGGGCCGCAGGCTTGTTTGCCATCTCATAGTATAATAAAACTACAAATGCCATCCTAGGGACTAAGATGATATGCTTTCCATGCCCAGTAATTACACTGGCTACCTTCCCTTCAATCCGAAACACAGCGAACTGCTTTACGGCAGAAATAAGAAAGGCGGCGGCACCTACCAATATGACCCTACATATGGGTCCACCACGTAGTATGTAAGATATTCTTAATTTTAAAAAATAACTGCACATACCCGTAGTTCCAAATATTTTTATTTCACCGCCCTTTACAAGTCTTAAAAATCTACAATCGTAGTTTTTTCCGTATTAAAAAAAAACTAATTATTGGAAAACAGCCAACTACGATCTTGCTCGAGTCTGCTATTGACATTTCTGTTGATTTGTCTGTCTCGCTCTTAGTGGTTCATGTTAGTAAGGGACCAAAATATCGATCTCGTAGAATTAAATGTTTTAACAAGGAAAACATAGCTACAGAAAAACATGATCAATGTTATTAACTTCGAAATTTAAAAAAATAAGTAAAAATTCGCAAACATTATATGCGTTCTGATAGTTTCGTATTTGATTTCGATTTTTGAGTTGGTGTCAGGCAGATATAATAATATTATGTTACGTAGTATTTACGAGTATATTATTTGGGGTGTTATTAAGTATTTTCTATGATGACAGAATACGGTCAGATATAAGTATCACTCGATGCAATTTATGTTAAGCAAAATCGCGGTAAATTCGTGGCAGACACGCAACGATTGTTTCCATGTACCATGAGTGACGTAATGACAGTCTCTTCTCATAATTACTGTGCTGTGCAATATTAAGAGAAGATACTGTCATTATCTCATTCATAGTACCGGGAAACATTAGTTGCGTGTCTACAACGAATTCACCGCATATTTGTGACTGCGTATGATTTTTATTCGTTATCAAAAAATTAATAAATCGAAAATGAAATGATGCATTTTTATTTGAGTAAGCATAAGAATAGTTTGTTCTTTACAGTAGTGTTGTTGGCCTGATTTTAGTACTATATATACGGGTATGAAATTTTTCGTAGGTATTTCGTGTTATTGTAGGTAATCTCATTAAAATTAAGTAGTCATCCACGGTTCAAAATATTGGGAGAATATTTACATTAAAAGCTGGACCAATCACATTCGTCAGCCAGGCGTCTAAAATGGTTTCCGCATGTAGTTCAAATAGCTTCAAAAAACGTGACAACGATATGAGTGAATGAGCAGAACTATTTTTTTATTGGTTTTTTTGCGTCACGCTGCCAAACGATTGCAATTCTGCCTTTCTGCAAACATAACGTTTGAAAATTCCAATTTCAAAATATGAGTCGTGCAACAGGTTTCTATCATCTGCTATTCCAATTTAACACAGATTTGTATAGTTTTTGAGTATGATATTACTTTTTTGCTTTGGTTTGGACAACTAAACTTGTTAACATTACTAAATTTACGTTCAACATGGTATATTTTTTGTTTATTAAAACGAAAAAGAAGTCTTTTTTGAATGTAAATTAAGTCCGATAGCGTAGATGGAACTTTTTTAAGTAAATACCGACTTTTGCTCGCGGCTTTGCCCACGTGGATGTCCTTTTCCCATAAAGTATTCAGGCTACAGGACTATTTTACTATAAAAAATGTCCTACATTTCCAAATTTCCAATCCAGGCTTTGATTTATTTATGTAATAAAATTTCACCCAAATCTGTTGAACTCTTGTCTTGTCTTGTTTACGGACATATCTTAACCTTCACATGTATAATATTTGTAGGAAGTTATGATCTATCTATACCAATATTATAAAGCTGAAGAGTTTGTTTGGTAGAACGCTATAATCTCAGGAACCACTGATTGAAATTGTAAAATTCTTCTTGTGGTGGATGTTACTTTTAAACTAACTAAGTATATAGCCTATAGGCTATTTAGAACCTACATTAAAATAACTCTTTACTTAACTAACTCTTAAAAAAACTATTTAAAATAACTAATTTAAAATAACTATTCGCTCTTTTCTCCAATCATATTTACTGTAACGCATGTTATAGGTACATAAATGTTATTTTTCAGCCGAAGCTGAAACTACTCCGTGCGCGCAATATGCTTTAAACAAAGTAGTAAACAAAGAGTACAGGTTTCTCTTCACGTTTATTAGATGTTGCTTCTCTTATAATTTTGCAGCTATCTTTCTAGCCCTTGTTGTACTGTCGATATTAGTAAATTGTTTCTCGCTTAACTTATTAAATGTTTTATCGACTCTATTATTCCATCAACATTTAATAATCAGCTCTAACGTCCACTCTCCATAGACATTAGCTGGCTTAATATTATATTCACTTATACAACGTGTAAATTAAATAACCAACACCCTGAATACAGATGGTTTGGGATCGACTTCTGAGTTGATTTCAATAATTAAAAAAAAAACGATTTCTTTTTGAAAAAAGAACAAAAAAAAAACAAAAAGTACCCAGAAAATATTGTACAACATTTTCTGGGTACTTTTTTTTTTTAAATAATCGTTTTTTCAAAAAAAATATTATTGAAATCAACTCAAAAGCCAATCCCAAACCGTCTGTATTCAGGGTGTTGGTTATTTAATTTACATGTTGTAGTGTTATCACTGTTGATATTAACAATAAGTAATTAATACATACATAAATATATTATCACAGCTCCAGATATAATGTCGTTACATGACAGTATGAGCCTCTATGTGATTTTGGGTTGCCAGCCTGTCACCTATTTAATTAATACTACCATGTCACCTATTTAATTAATACTACATTTGACGCCGTCTTGGTGGAGTGGTCAGTTGCCACATCAGACACATCAAGTTGTCCGGGTTATCAAGCGGTCCGGGTTCGAGTCTTGGTAGCGGAAAATGTTTGTGTGGCGAACACTAATATTTGTTGACGAGTCATGGTTGTTTATATACATACATATTTATGTTTATTTATAAAAATATTTAAAAATTATTATGTATATATAAATTGCCCGTTATCTAGTATGCATAACACAAGTTCTTAATGATACTTAATTTGGGATAGATAATTGGTGTGAGCGTATAAATATATTATTAGGGGTTTAAGTATGAAATTGCCGTTTTGTATAGAGAATTTAACGAAAAGTAATTTTTCCATACAAACTTATTTGACATTTTTTAAGGAACCACAAATCTAAATTTTCTGTAATTTTGTGGATATGTTTAGACAATATTAGGCTATAGGATACTTAGAGAAAATAATTGAAAAAAACTTCCCAAAGAAAAATATTCACATTTTTATAACGGATACGGGCACCTCTTGGGACGAGCTGCTTTTGAAGATGTATTTCTAGTGAAAAAAAAAATTAGAATAAAATTGTACATACAAATATATGCCCATGTAATGAAGTTTAAAAAAGAAAAAGAATAATGGACATAGCTATTGTATTAAAGGAATTATTCACTAATGAATAATGAGGAAAAAATCGTCAATTTCATACTTTAACCCCTATTATTATGTAGTATGGTATGTGGTACATGTGTGGGCATGTGGTAGGGCTTTTGGCAATTTAAAAGTACTTACTTAGCAAAGTCCAAATTTTTAGATAAAGGGCTTTTTCATTTAATTTCAATTCAGGTAGAGTAATTAAAATGCTGAACGGATCTTGTATCTGTGTTTTGAGTTAGCTATTAGAATGTCATCATTTTAATATGTTTCTGTCTGTCCGTATTGTTGACGTACTAATCCGGCTAACTGGATCGGACGGCTGACGTCGGTGCAATGGTGGAAAGGCGTTGGTGTGAACAGATATCAGAATTCAAACGTACACGGCTTAATTTGAGCGAACCCTTTACACGTCAGATATTGGATCATCATAGTTAATAGGCAATATCCGCTAGAAATTCGTTTCAAATTTCGAATCATTTACATTACTACGGATATTTGATCTCATGTTTCCTTCCTTCCTGTCTATTGAATGATTCTCTGCAAGATCAGTACATTTTTACTTTCTCGTATACGTAGTATAGAGGAAGTATTGTAATCGTCAAAAAATTCGACCTTGAGATTTTGACGGATTTACACGTTTTGGACCTCCCTGAGTACAATAATACCGTTTTCGGAATTATGCTTGTGTGTCTGTATGTATCTGTATCTGTGCGTTAGCACGATAACTGGAGTATGCTTTAATTATTGCAACCAAATTTAACATGGTTTCTATCAATTTTTGAGTCGTCGATCACGAAAGTTAACCAACCAGTACTCGGATGGGTGACGAATATTTAACGCATGTATGACATCAAAATATAAGGTTTCTATCAACTTTTGAGTCGTTTCTGTTATACGAGAAAGTCAAGGGGAGACTACGTCGAGCATATGACTCCATTCCTCCTGATGGTAAGTAGAAGTGGAGTACAAACGCTAAGATAGGTAGTGCGAGAGATAAACTGCCGCGATAGTCACCTTGCCGCAAGGTGCTTATTCACGTCTCTTTTGAATAACCCAGGATTATAAGAAGGAGGGAACACTTGTGCTGGCATCAATTCCATTCCTTAATTGTGTGACATAGAAAAATGTTGCCAAATTTCTTAGTTTGCGTTGGAATGGTAGCCACAGTTGGTCGGTGGCACAGTAGGCCAGCAAGTGCAGTCTTTAAAAAGAAGAGATAACGAAAACAGCTCCTAGAGTACAGCCGTGGTGTGGTACAGACGGCAGAACGCATAAAGACACGTAACTTAGATATTGTGACGTAATTGGAGAGCCTTAAGATGGTTACTCACCTCTTCGTCATCACAATGCAGTACCAATTTCGCTTCCTTTCTTAGTTGGGCTTATTTAAAGTCTATCTGGCTTGCTACCAACATCTTATAGTAATATGTCTTCATAAAAATCAAAATATCAACAGTATTGTTGCGTTCTGCTAGTTAGTGCCGTTCCAACAACTGCACGCTGACTGCAAGCTAGCTGCACGGTTGGTGTACAGTCGACATGCAGTTGGACGTTAATGCAATACTTAATTTATTTATTTAATTTAATAAAATTTTAAATATTATGTGACCGATTTAAATTATATTTGTATTATGAGTAATTAGGTGGGAATTGTAACTGTTATCTCTTTAATTTTCGTTTTTATTTTCATATTGTTTATGTTCATATTGTTGCCCTTACAGGGCTCATGTGTTTGAACTAAATTATTAATGTAAGATCTTAATTGTTACCACATGAAATGCAATAAAGTATTCTATTCTATTCTGGATCAATTGCATCTGAACTGTATTAGACTGCATCACAATATTAACTGAACCGACAAGAACAAGGGAAATTGCTAAATTTCTCTTACGAGCACAGCTAGGAAGTAAAAGCTTTGTAAGAACACATAATAATACATATTATCTGTGATATTTCTAATGCGCCCTCCGGACACACGCAGAGAACACCCGAAAAGCGTGATTGTGATTAGTTTCTCGCCTTCTCGTTCTCGCGCTCGCCTGTTCTCCGTTTGGTGTCGGTTTTTTGGCCCGCTTCAAAGGGTTTCTCGGGCGAGAAAAGAGAAGCGTATCACATTCTCATTCGGTTTCAGTGCAACGTGGAGAGTGGTTTGAAATAAGAATCACAAACCTTGTTCCATTTCGATGAATTTGTGTCATCCACCATCGCCTGGGCCTTCCTTTTTCATAATATTATTTTTGATTCTAACATTCCCAAGATTGTAGTATTGTTATGCACAAAATACCAAAGCTGCTGCACTGTCAAAGTGTGATCAAAGTCGTCGATTTCGCATAACGATCGAGAACGCAAGTGAGAAGTTCGAGTGTAGACACCATCTCATATCTCGGGTCAAGTCTCGCCGAGACTTGACGCGTGAGTCTGTAGGGCCTATAAAAATCGTAAAGGACGAGCAGGTAAAACCGTAGTTTTATGGCTCGTTGGTAAAGCTCCTCCAAGGATCAGCAAACAGTGGTTTGAGCCTCGCTTGTGGCTCGTCATGTTTGTTTAAGATATGTTACTTCAATTAACATTCAGACACGCCTGTTTTACTCCCTAGTCTATCAGCAACAACGAGCCGCGAGTGAAACCGTCGCTATTCAAAACCCGGTATTGGTTCGTACGTCTATCAACCACGGATTTCCTGGGCTTGGATACGCTCAAAATAAATCTATATTTCAGTAAGTAATATTTCATTTTAAAACCATCATTTGGAGAAGATGAAAATCAGCATAGTTTGGACACTCACGCCCCATACGTCAAAGGGGTGTGTATTCGTACGTGAAATGTGTACGGCCATTTGAGCAATTATGTCACTAGTCGTTATTCGCTTGAAAACTCGGAAATAACACGCATATTGCCCTCGAATGTAACAAACACGAAAACAACGAGTACCGCAGCTTACTTACGGAGTTTCGTCGCTTCCCTAAACTTTAAATCTTTGCAATATGTGTAACTTTGTCATATTCTTGATAACTTTAATAATATTGAAAAGGCGAACCTCTATACTTTACTGTGCTTTCCAACTATTTAAAATTTATAACAAAGAAAAAAAAATATTGTTTTCAAAATATTATATAAACAATTACGTCTCTATACCAGTATTCGACTTTGTAACCAATTGAGTGGAATTTAGAGATATAGCTGAATCTCCTCCATAATCTATACCCATAAAAAATCGGGAGTGGTCTCCCCTTGACTTTCTCGTGTACCGGAAACGACTCAAAAGTTAATAGAAACCTTATATTTTGATGTCATACATGTTAAATTTTGGTCACCCTTCCGAGTACCGACCGCGCACTTGGTTGCTTAACTTTCGTGATCGACGACTCAAAAGTTGATAGAAACCTTATATTTTGATGTTATACATGCATGTTAAATTTGGTTGCAATAAGTTAAAGCATACTCTAGTTATCGTGCTAACGCACAGACACACACACAGACATAATTCCAAAAAAAATATTTTTGGACTCAGGGAGGTCCAAAACGTGTAAATCCGTCAAAATCTCGAGGTCGTTTTTTTTGACGATTACAAGACTTCCTCTATACTGCGTATACGAGAAAGTAAAAATTAAGAAAGTGATGATGATCATTACATTTCCATACCAAAATCTCTCATTTAGTGTGCCATGGCCCTTTATAATATATCGAAAAAGTAAAGTATGAACGTCGTTCCTAAGGTAAATGGGATACGAAATATTATCACACACTTACGTGTGAAAATTAGTTTTAGACGCGAAAAATATCCATTACATGGAAAAAACCGCTACTTCAGATGTAACTGCCACATAAATAATAGCTTTCCTCCCACGATACAAGGTTCAGTACAACTTAACCGAATGAAATTTTCCAAGTGTACCGAACGGGTTCTACAATGATTTTAATTTAAACGTACATACCTACCGCGATATTTTAGTATGTACCTACAATAAAATAGCACTGGCTCTGTCTTCTAGAGTATAGAAATACGCCCACACCGTTAGCTTGTACTAGGCTATAATTTAGGATAACAAAGACCTATTTATCTGAACTTGTACATACGAATTAATTGACTTTGTGTATTGCTTTATTTAAGTACAGTCACCGTCATATAGAGCGAATCGTCTAAAGTAGTCAAAATTATTTGAGAACCGTTTATTCAATAGACATATAAACATATCACCCATGAACACATTGTTTATGGTATCCAATATTGTCAATGTGTTAGTAAATTAGTTTTTGATGTTTACAATTTGCTCGCATTAATGTTAGATAAAAAGATGTCATGATTATTTCATTATTCTTTCCGTATAGTCAATTAAAAAATCTACAAGGAAAACATAATTAGATAAAGGGTGGAATCCTGATAAGAACGTATTTTCACCGACTTCACAAAAGGAGGAGGTTCTCTATTCGACTGTATGTTTTCTTATCAAGACTTAAAGACTAGTTATTGGTTATTAATTACTTATGATCACTGTAAGTGGTTCATCTGTCAGATTATTATTTATTTTCGAAAATCGGGTTGATTGGGATATCGAAACTTTGAATGTTTTAAATAATATTTTCACTTTTTAATGAAATAAACTAAACAAACATTATTCTTTCTTAAGTTCCATCGATATGTGTGTCGCAGATTTTACGGCGTAATTTATTATGAATGCGAGTCGTATGTGGGATGAAGTACAAAAGATTTCATTGTTTTGAGAGTATTGAATGCCCCGAGAGCGAGTTTCGAGTTTTCCTTAAACAGCACCTACTATGTTTGTGTTACAAAGTTGAATCGTTTGAACATACGAGGAAAGCGCTTCTATTGGTACGTGCGAAGAAATATTTCGGTGTTCGTAGACAA
This sequence comes from Elophila nymphaeata, assembly GCA_955850985.1. NCBI lineage: Eukaryota > Metazoa > Arthropoda > Insecta > Lepidoptera > Crambidae > Elophila > Elophila nymphaeata. Next base: position 26,065,037 of record OY039065.1, read on the forward strand.
AATGAATACGTGGGATGAACTTTCTCTGTGTGAACGTATGCGCGGTAAATTAAGTGTTATGCAGCGAAAACTTAGATTAAACAATTTCTAGAAAGTGTCCAGCCAACTTTCATGTGACTAAAATATTCAGTTTGCCTTGAATAGTAAGTCTGTAACACTATTTTTTATGTATCTATCTTCACACATTGCTTGTTCATTTAAGCAAATTTAATAGAATATTGTAATCTTGTGTAACGTTTTATATTATAAGCATCAATAAAAGAGTTGTAAGAACATTTCACCAACGAAAGTAATGTACCAAATCCTAAAATAACTAAAAATAGGTTTCTTTCACCCAACCCTTCTTCTATATGACAACTGAATTTAATTTATACCTGTAGAAGACTGAGATTACATCAAAGTTCACTAACATATTAATGTATCTATTGCGATGTAGTACATAATATCTCAATGAATGTGTCTTCCCATAGTTCATTCGTCATTCAGTTGTAGTCATACAAACGTGCGTTTCAAAAAGCTCGATCCATACACGCACAGATATAGAACGAGCGTCCGCTATGTGTGCGGCCCGGATGTGTCTGGATAGACCATTATAGCTACCTAATGTCTATTCTACTTTTGTGTGTAATAAAATGTCAACAAATATTTAGTAAAAAATTTACCAATCCACGAGAACTATTGGCGAAAATGGTTGCATAGTTTGGCAGAATACAATATCCTTTTGGTAAATCACTACATAGTATAAAACAAAGTCGCTATCCGCCGTCTGTCTGTCCCTATCTATGTATGCTTAGATCTTTAAAACTACGCAACGGATTTTGATACGGTTTTTAATAGATGGAATGATTCTTAAGGAAGGTTTATATGTATAATACATGTATATTTACATAAGCATTGCCGTGCGAAGCCGGGGCGGGTCGCTAGTAAATAATAAATTATTAAAAAAAGAAGAAGATTCTGTCCGCCTCGTGTACGATCACGCACATAGTTCCAAGAGGAGTTGAGCAGAGCCTTTAAGTAACATTTCGTTTCACATATAGCCCCATCTGGCAGGACGGGTCATATAGTGCTCCCAAATAGTGACAGGTAGTCTGTCGCCTACTATAAGGGACACCAAACCTAAAAAGTAACAATCCGTCAGTAAACACACCAACTAAAGCCAACAACCAGGACAGATGTTACACTCAAAATCATCTTAGCAGTCCGGGTAGATAAAAGAGACAACATCATCTACATACGAAATACGTATTGAGAACCTCCTTTTTTGAAGGCGGGGAAAAAGGGGCGCAGAATACAAAAAGTAACTAAACTTCTGTAGGTTTTGTTTTACTGATGAACAAAAACTGATTACAATGTAAAACAATTTAGCAGTCTCGGCATATTTTTGCATAGCATATATGTAAAATCTGCATATTTGTATCGAATAAACCTAAAACCTACTACACCGATTTTAATGAAATTTGGTTCAAATATTGTTTAGATGCCTTTTATCGTGAAAAAAGGCTTGAAGTGGTGGAAATAAGGGATGGAAGTTTGTAATTTGTATGGGAGTTCGTCATTATCGAAGACAAAAACAATGAAACTTTGAGTTTAGGCACTTGATAAGAAATAAATAGTCGTTTTAGTGTTTTTGACATTTATGCTATGTGGCTCTGTGGTGATGAAAAGTCGTTTGAAAGTCTAAACAAATTCCAAATAATGTTGCCCACAGTAACTTTTTCGCAGACGAAATCGCGGGCAATAGCTAAGATATATCTGTAAATATATTTTTATGTATAAAAATATAAATAGTAATTAAAAAAAAACAAACTGCTACTCTACCATTAACCGAAAATGTTTAAAAATAAAATAGTCCACCCGTGCGAAGCTGCGATGTGCTGCTAGTATGAAAAGTAATAATAAAAGCCTCAAGGTAAGTCAGTCTGGTTTCCAATGTTTTATTAGAATATTGAGTATTTAATACTCAATATTCTAGTTAAACCTTGAAAACCAGACAAAATTACCTTGAGACTACCGACGGTGACTAAGAAGCCTTTTAAAATAATTCAATAGCATTGCCAAATCATAATAAAAAGTATAACTGAAAAAATATATTGAAAATATAACGCTATCCAATGGAGAGAAAATTGCCTAATAAAATAGTCTTTATACGTACACAGGTAAGGTAATGACCTTACCTTTATATACCTATTTTTGTGACAATTCTTTAAGATGTAAAACCATAACTCTCTCTTTCTCTTATCAAGTCATTTTATAATCTGTAACTTAATTTTACCTTTAACATAAAATAGTAAAACCAAATTAACAACAGACGCTGAAAAACAGATAATTCTATGCTTTATTCTTCATCATTAGAACCTGCGCGTAAATGTGATTTTAAAGTCAACCGATAGTGTAGTTAATATCATAAGAAGATTGTAATCTTGAGCTATTAGCCCACGAGCATACATTCCTGCCGGAATGTTCAATCTATAAGAAATGAGTTCTAGTGGATGGGCAAAGCGCGAAAGAAGTTTTTGTCCCTTCCGTTGCGCTTGCACGACGAGACAACCTTGACTTAATTACATAGAAAGTCGAAGGAAAGCATGTAGAGGTGACATTAATTAGTGGCCTCAATGGTTTTATTTATCCCTATGATCATTCTCTACAGTTTATCCATGAGGACAAGTCATACAGAATGAACGCTTTAGTCTTGTACTATGTTGCTGGTTGATAGTTGGGCGACAGTTTTGTTGAATGCAATGAGTGCGCTCGCATAGTACTTCATGCCTGTTACAGGATTGGCTGTTGTTGTAAGATAGTATGATTGAAAAAGTATTGGGGAGCGGTTTACGACAGTTTGATTGTGTGTCGTCAGTTTTTTAATCATCAATGCACACACCGCCATCTATCTCCATACTGATTCCCTGATCGATCAAAGTATCGGCTAACTAAAAAAACACTAGTGGACGGAGGCGCTTACCTTGAACTGTATTTTCATTTAATACTTAAAGATGAAGATACACAGAATATTTATGTTCAAATGATGGTCTTATGCAGTAGGAGCTAAAGAAATCTAAGAAAAGTACAGCTATGCTAAACGGACAATCCGTGAGCATTGAATATAAAACTCAATTAATTGGGTAAAATTAATAAGTTCTAGAAAGTTCATATTTTTATTATTCATATACATCGCGGAATCGTACCAAATATGTTTGGGCAGAGAGAGAAGGTCCTCACACCCGACACCTGGGGCACAAGTGTCAAGAACTGGTCAGCAACACGATAGACACCCACAAGATGAATTCATAGGTTTCGTCTCATTGTTTTCAGCGACAAAGGTGATACAGATGAATAAAACCTGATGGAATTCACCACTGCTACGTAACCGTCTACAAAAGTACAACTGGCAGCACGGGAGTGATAACATCAGTGTTACCATTTTCTACAGGCTGCGGTAACCTTCCATAAAATATAAAAATCGGGAGTGGTCTCCCCTTGACTTTCTCTTCTCGTATACCGGAAACGACTCAAAAGTTGATAGAAACCTTATATTTTGATGTCATAGATGCATGTTTAATTTTCGGTCACCTATCCGCACGCAAGTACCGACCGCGCACTTGGTTGCTTAACTTTCGTGATCGACGACTCAAAAGTTGATGGAAACCTTATATTTTGATGTCATACATGCATGTTAAATTTGGTTCCAATAAGTTAAAGCATACTCGAGTTATCGTGCTAACGCACAGACTCACACACACATACATAAATCCAAAAATGGTATTTCTGGACTCAGGGAGGTACAAAACGTGTAAATCCGTCAAAATCTCGAGGTCGAATATTATGACGATTACAAGACTTCCTCTATACTACGTATACGAGAAAGTAAATAAGTTGAACATTGTATTCTATATCAACACAAACATGTTCTTAGAATTATACAACCTTGGAAAATAAGCAATCCTATTTTCCATATTCCCTATTTCTTGTATGCTAATATTTTAAATAAAACAGTCCCGGAGTGAAATTGCGAGGCAAAAGGTTTCTAACAAAGAATTCTCTAAACAAACTGCAATCGAGCAACTAAATAACGTAAGCACATTTGCAGACAGTACCATACGACAGAGAATGCATGTTGTTCGAAATAAGGTATATTATGAGAAAATGTGAACATTTTTAACTTCACAACGTTTGTCCGTTATGACAATAATGGGTTTTGAAACTTCTCGAATATGAAATTCAATCGTGTTGTTGTCGTTTGAATATGAAGCGTGTGGTGTTGTGTGAGTAAGGTAAATGGACCGGGTTTCATGACTTCTCAGATGTAGTATTGAAGATTTTAGTCAAATATTTCAGATGAGAAATAAACATTAATATAATGACGAAGACCGTAGGAGGATTACGATATCAAATACATTCAGCTCTTCAGGATCGACAGTATCGGAAAATTTAAGATAAATAAATTTGTAATTGAATAGTGTTGTAATTTATTTTAATACTTTGAAAGGGAGAAAGCAAATATGAGAAAATAAATCGATGGACACTGTGAGGATCTTTCCTGTTACATTTTATGTTCATACTAATGCCTTCAAAATTCAGGCAAGTTTTGTATTTCACACAAACTTTATATTTTCGGAATTTTGTATTTTATGTCATCTAACGGAACTTCTGGACCCATTCAGTGAGAATTAGGAAGTATTTTATAGGCAGCTTACAACCTTACCTTTCAGGAATATGATGTGTAGGCTACCTATTTCTACCTTAAAAGGCAGGATAAACTAACAATAGCTTTTATACGTCCCACAAACAGAAAGAGACCTTCAAGGAAAAGAAAACACGTGGATCCGAACATTATCCATCCGTAACCAAAAATAGATTCGGTTACTAAGCTGAATGCCGAAAACAAATATGAAGAGGTACAAAACGTATCCCTGAATCCGCATTTTATGTTGCCCTTGTATCAGCGAGCTCAGAGATAGGCATATAACGTGTTACATCATAATAGAAGATCAATTAATGTGCAAGTCACTGAAATGACTGTCCCAGGCAAGGGTCAACAAGATATATTTGACTACCCGCATTCGTAACTGTGTCTGCGTATTCAGTAGATGGAAAGGCTGCTCTTAGAACAGATAACATTTAAAGCAAGATGGATGGAGACAGATTTAAGGGCGAACTAGTTTAGGGATACTCCTAAAATAAAACCGCAAATCGTTGCTACACGACTTTTTTGTATTATATGCGTTGCTTGTGTGCCACCCACCCTTCACAGCATGATTATTCATCTACATCTTCTACGGCCCCTAATTTCAGTTGTTCCCTGTTTTTTATTTATACATAGGAGTAGCTGTTAAAAGATTACTCGTATAACAAAGATTTTATAATGCTAGTAACACGTATAGGGGATGATGTGTACCTTTCCAACAAGAATGATCACTCTTACAATAGCTTACTTTCGTAAACACAATAAGAGTGTTTTTATTGAAACGCTCTTGTAGATTGGACTCTTTTTTATGGCATAGGAGTAAGGGCGATAAAAGAACTGTGTTGTTAATTTACACTTAACTCAAGTAAAGGCGGATGAGCATGGAAAAAAAATGTAATTGTACAAATAGTAAAAATGTTGTTAAAAAATGGTACCTGATGAAATTTGATACCCAATCCGTTTTATTTTTTGCTCGATAAATACTTAGTAATATTTAAAATTTAAGTCCAGCTGAAATGCCTAAAAGCAAGCCTTACTTTAATCTAAAAATTCTTACGTTAATTCATAAGAAGTAAAGAGTAAAGAAGTCATACGTTTCAGCGCCTCTTAAGTTAAGCTTTTGAGTATCTCAATTGCATAAATGGGAGGAGTATACAGACGTATAATGGTTGCTTCTAAAGCGTTGGTTACAAGAGCACTTTCCTTGATATTTTGGTTGATACAAAGTGAATGATGAAAGTCGTATCCCCCTCACAGCGTATGCTCGCTACACGAAGTTAGCTTACAACGACACGATAGATAATGATTGTTGTTTATTGTAAATATTACACAGCTTAGTTCTCTCATGCATGAAAAGATAACCGAAAAGAAATGCTGTAAATTTGCTATAGGTAGGTATTATTGTCAATGATAATATTTTTTATACTAGTAGCTAAGCTAAGCCAACATTAATTAACTTTTTATATACCTATAACTAAGTGGTTGAGAGGAGTTGCGGGTTGATGCCCGGGAACGTTGGATTATATTTGCACCGCAACATTTGATTTTATTTGAATATCTGTCGATGCCGATCACTTTCCCTAACAAGACGGAGTCGATTCAAAATTATCCACTGTGTTTTACTCTAGACCTAAAAGGTTTGGTCTATTCTGGTGTAAGATGCGTTGATATGAAAATTAATTCTTTTAATGCATAAAATATTATACTTTGTTCTTACTTTCCTATTTTTTTCATACAAACTTTATTTGGCAATACAGGCAGATAAAATATAATTTATGTTATTAAATTTATCTTAAGCGTCTCGCGTATTTGTTTTTTATTCTTTTTGGTTGGAAACTAGATTACAGGCTGGCTAATGGCTAATGGTTACAGAGCTAAGCTACTGACGATAGCAGAACAGTTTACCTACGTTAGTTACCGTACACAGTACCGTACCGTACCTTATCTATGAACAGTGAAGTGCCACTGCTGCGCTGTCAGCCCTAACTCCATCCCCCTGCCGTGCAGAGGGCTGGCAATCCCTCAAAAACGTAGAGTTACTGACTACGGTCTTCTGTGCCTCGAGCATGAATCGTATCGAGAATTTTCTAAAACCACAGAAGATTTTCCTAAATTTAAATCAGGGTTTTCTTAAAAAATCTTGGGAAGTTACATTAAATTAATATTAACATTATAACACTTATAATAAATTATTTTAAATAAAAACAATGAAAGTTAATTGCTAATGAAAATATTTTTATATTTCTCGCGCTTATGAAATTCTTATTGGCTTATTGGCTCGCTTTGGATTGAACTCTCAGTTGAACTTCTTGACAATGACAGTTTCGAAAAATTCATGATAACCGTTCATAAGCCATAAACCAAATAATAATTTATAAACGCAAATAAAATAACTATTTTCGTCTGCTATTAACGTTGGCTTTGTTTTAATTTTAAATAATTTAATACATTATTAAGTGAGCGTTCCATAATGGTATTAAAATTGTTAACAATGTTATTTTATTTTTTGTAGTTTTAGAACGTTACAATTCTTGTAATTATTCGTGGTACTGCCCCAATTCAGCGCTCTTAAACCGAGCGACTAATCCGATGTGCCCCACCTCTCTTAAATATGGAAACAGGTGTAATAATTTCATACTACCCTCATTATGGCGGTCTGTGTTTTACGCACTGGTGAAAATTTTAATAAGTGCCGGCACAAAGGCATAAAAGATGAAAATAACGGAATGAAGAATCTTTTAACTGTAAAGCTACTGTAAAGCTCCTTTAAAGTATCCATTGCTTACCTTCTTCCGCTAACCGTCGTTGCGATTATTGTGGAAAATACACAATCTTAGCTCGCTAAGCCTTTATTAAAATTTCAATAAGCAATCACTTTTTATGATGTTTTTGATCGCATCATTTAATTAAATTATTTTGCTGAAATAGAGTTGATGGTGATATTGATATCTATATAACATTATCCATTGTAATATTATAAAAATGCAAAAGTAACTGTCTGTCTATATTTTACCTTTTCATATATCAACAACTGAACCGTTTTAGATGAAATATGGCATGAATATAGATTACATTCTGAGAAAGGTCATAGAATTTTTTGACCCGCTAAAGGACATCCACGCGAGCCGTGGGCGGCCATTAATTTAAATGTCACCATAAACTTGAGAGTCAATACTACTTTGAATTTTACTTTAAAACCTTATTATGAAATAAACACGGACGCAAGAACGTGACTACCCCTTCTCACTCCGTCAACATCATCATCATTTCAGCCGAGAGACACCCACTGTTGGTTGGACATAGGCCTCCCCCAAGGATCTCCAAATCGGTCGGTCCTGCACTGCCCGCAATCTTTACCATATTATCAGTCCAACTTGTGGTGAGCCTACCAACGCTGAATTTCTTGTTACATGGTCGTCACTCGAAGACCTTTCCGCCGTCAGTCCTCGCAATGTGCACTGCTCACTGCCACTTAGGTTCGTAATTCTTTGGGCTTGTTTCTCCTGCGGATCTCATTGTCTCTCATTCCGTTGATGTCGCAAAAGTCGCCTGATTACTTTGTCTGCACCCTGTGCAGTCATCTCTGTAATAGTAGTCAGACCTGTGTAATTCTGTCTCATTCCGTGAATGTTCGTGTACCCTGTGCGGACAAAGTAATCACTTACAACATAATTCCCTAGGAGGTATGGTTGGTCGCCGGCTATAAAACTATACCAAACCCTACAGCAATGAGGTAACAGTTTTTTCAGGCCAGGTGGCAGACAAGCATACGGCCTACCTGGTGGTAAGCAGTCATCGCTATAGCCACTTGCATCATTGAAGTGATACTTACATTGCTGCCAACCCTAGTCCCCTACCCTACTCCGTGGAGATCTGGCGACCTTCTATACTCACCAACACAAATACAACAACAAAAGTAGCTTTATTTGACTGTTAAGTTCTCTCTCCTTGTCATCGAAGAAAGTTTAGGCAGTAGTCCACCACGCTTGCCCAATGCGGATTGGTGGACGGAGTATAAGGTGATCACGTTATACTCTGTTCACCAAGCCGCATTGGACACCACCAATCCGCATTGGACAAGCGTGGTGGACTACTGCCTAAACCTTCTTTGATGACAAGGAGAGGCCGTGTGTCCCAGCAGTGGGTCGAATTATAATATGATATTATTAATTAGCCTTTATAATTCGACCCACTGCTGCGGCACACGAAGAATGATGATGAAATACAAGCATTACAATACTTGTATTTCATCTGAAAAATAGCTCCAAATTGCATTTTCGTAAAACTGCGCCATGAGATGCTCCTTGCCTTACAAAACTATCAGTTTAATTAAAATAACTCTATGTAGCACTTTAATTATTATAGTATTATAGTAACAATTATTCTTCCTATAAAATATAATTTCCTTGCAAAATCTGTTTACATCGCTTCATAATTAGGTCGGAAAAATACACCATTGTGACAATTTTTCGTAAATCGACTGCACCTGTCCTTAACTCATTTTAAAATATTCATGTGTACGGACAAGGTTTTGATCATTCTCTTACCTGTCCTGAAATGAAGATGCAATTATTTACTTAAAAATATCACACGAAATTCCGTGGTTCGTAGTAAATTATCGTTATACATCAATGCAGTACGAAATTACTGGCATAATTGGTTAAAGACACCCAGGTTTGCTCGATTAATCAGCCGCATAGGCTACACACAATTTATCCCCACGTGAATGTTTAAATTAGTCTCCTTAACTTTCTACTCCACGTACTCCACATATTTACCACAGTTGACCGTATGCAATATTGATCTAAAGTCTATATTTGCCTGCGTCCTGCAAATACCCTGTGGCCTATTTTGGCAAATCACGTTTCAGGTGAAATTAATTCTGACATTGAAATGGTTAATGGGTATTTTATCCTACGCGTTAAACTTTGAAATGTTTCAAAATAGCAGTGTCAGGGTAGCTTTAATATTTAAGGTGTGATTAAAATGTAACAGGACTTTTATGTTTTGGTTCGAAGTAGTCGGATGTTAGCACAGACAGAATGGCGATATTTCTTTTATAAAGAAAGGTTTAGCAAGTTATAAAACTCACCGTGATGTAAATAAAGTATAAAATAAATTGTCTTTGCTTTTATCAGAATTCACTGTAGTGTAATATTCTGTAATTTTACTTACATGTAGATAATTATTACACCTACATTATAAAACCAGTTTAATATATTTCATTCTATTTTAAACAGTAAACAGTCTGTACCTTCAGGGAGACAAAAATTTTAACTCGGCATTGTGCAGTAATAGCAAAGTAAGTAGATTATAAAACTCGGACCCTTAAACTTAAATCGAGTTATACGCTCGCAACCATCATAAATGCTCGTCGTAAACCGAAGTAGGTCCTGCTTATATATGCGCCTTTTCAACGAAGGGAACGTATTTTAATGCATTTGTGAAAAGGACTCATAACTACCTTAATAGCATTTTTATAGGAGCAACTGGGATATCTTATCACGCGCCGCAGGCCTAGAAAATGTCCTGATAGATCAGGACGTGCCTATCACGAGTGCTAATATGTTGCTCCCAAATCGCCCTTTGCCCAACACTACATCACACTTATGCATTCGCCCACAACTCGCCGCACCCGCAGACTGTTGCAAAGACCCAAATCACACACGTCACGCCATTCCAGGTACAGCCTGGAGAATCAAGGCAAACCAAAATAAATGCACGAATGTAACGTTTACACTAAAAGGGACACTTGCCTTCCGGTGAAACTCGATAGTCAATTAATCCCACAGGAAGATCAACCTAGGCATGCACTTAGACAGACTTACATGGAAAAGCCGCTTAGACTTGCTCCTGCACGTTACCTGCGTTTGAAAAGACACAGTGTTCCAACCCTTACGAACAGACTTCTCAACAAAGAGTAAGAGCCATCTACACTAAAATGGTCGTCTCTACGTGCTATAAAGACTAACATGTAAAACCATCATACAAATTCAAGGCTTATTATTTGTTCATAATAGATTGCCATGATGCAGATAATGCAAAAAATCCTGGTACAGAAATGCGTCTGGACGCTTCTATATATTTCCTCCACTGCAGAGACTTTAGACGTCATTCAGACTCCCTCGCATTCGTAAAAAATTCTCGGCAACGCTGTAAAAGACATCAGCGGCTAACAGCAATATACATAAAACAAAGAATATCACAGGTCGCAGGTATGGCACGACGATTAATATACTATATTAAGAGGTTTTCTTTTTTACCGCCCGAGGTAAGTACAAAATTTTATGTCACTCCCTGACCAGGAAGTGGCATTTTCCGTCCTCGTAGCGGGAGGAACTCCACTTTCTAGTCAGGTGTGGAATACAAATCTTATTTATATCTGTAATTCGTACGCGTGTATTGTCGCTGAATTCCTTAAGTTTTTTAAGTATATTCGCGGAATGGTTTAGACTCCTAACTGGACCTCAGTGGATTTTTTGTTGTCTTAATAAGGTCACCTAATTGCTAAGCCGCCTTTTATTGGTTTACCGAAGGTTTGGTTACTTTTGGTTTTGCTAGAGTCTCCCAAGGATTATGCAATATGGTGATATTTATTGCATCAGTATCTGAGTTATTTACTGACTACATAACATGAATATCAAAGTGATTATTACTGGATAGTAATTAGCTTTCCTTCATATCGCAATTTTCACGTCATTCATCTCTCCACTTTGCGAAAGTTAGTTTGATATATTTGGACGCGAATCGATCAATTAGATCTATCTTTCTATAAAAAATATATAAAAGAAGAAGAAAGAAAACAAATTAAGTTTATTATAGGTTTGTCACTCATACAAAAGTGACAGCGGTTAGTTTATATTTATTCTCTATCGAATTTGGCTTCAGTATAGGCACAGATAATATAATACTATACATAGGTATATAGAAGTAGAGAGGTATGGAATGGCGGTAAAACCTAGTTAGTCTAATGAAAAAGCGAACAATCGACAAAAATGAAGTAAATTTCAATGTATCATCATCATCATCAACAGCTCATATATTGTCCCCACCGAGGTGCTCAAGCCTACCCACATTAGGAGCGATTAGGCCTTAGTCAACCACGCTGGCCAAGTGCGGGTTGGTCGACTTCACACACAACCCAAGAATTTCTTCGTAGGTGTGTGCAGGTTTCCTCACGATGTTTTCCTTCACCGTAAAAGCGTCGATTACTCGTACATATGAATTCAAAATTTGAAAACACATTGGTGGCGGGGTTCGAACCGTTTCCTCCCGGGTGGAAAACATCGCTCTTACGCACTACGCCACCGACGCTTTTTAGCTAATTTCAATGTGTACAAACTTCAAAGAATTAAGGATGCACAGCTCCATCGTCGATGTAATTTCTTGTAAATATCAAGTCTTATTTCTTAGATTGAACATTATAGTATGCGATCTCTCACTCTCTGTTATACTCGTGTGTATACTAAAGTGTGACATCAAGAATTTATACGAGGGTTCCCCTTTTTCATTAATAGATCACGTACCAAGGAAAATGTTTATTACTTGCTAATGCTCTCTAGCCTAATGTATTATTCATTGACTAAGTTTTATCACCATGCTAACCTTTTTATCTCTTTTAGGTCAAAAATGAAATAAAAAAATAATTCTTAGATTTCATTTAGTTGAGCTACTTTAACCTCAACTGGATAGGGCCGCCGCACAAATGGCGTAGCGTAGCGCAGTGCAAGCACGCGAAGTAATCGAGTCGTCACTTACCCGGCGTACGAACTTGCTTGCAGATGATGCGCTAGCAATTTTCAATATTATTTCAACGCAAGCAAAGTTGATAATGGTTTGAAATTTCAAAAATGCATTGCGCTTTGCCGTAATGTACGTCGGTCCTTAGCCGAATCAATGTATAGATCAGGATCTATACATTGATTCGTCATGTCAGTTTATATCTCAGGAGTCTCCTGTGTCTCAGGAGATACAGGCATTTAGCCTAGTTTGGGAGTCAGAGCCTTCATAGGAATTTGTAGACAACAATTATGTCAATAAAGAAAGAAGTTTATTATTAATGTCTGAATAAATTTTCAAATAGGATTTATTCCAACAGAGGTCGGGGATATAGGTAACCATAAGATTTTGAAAATTAGTATTCAAAGCAGGACTACTCGGATGATTATACCTACCTTGGTTCCGATTTATCAGGGACCAGTGCCGTTTTGCCGTATATCATATCCTTCCATTCTTCCATATATTCCTTGATATTTATGAGACCTTCATTCTTCATTAGCATATTAAATTATATGATGATTGATAAGATTGAACATGTTTCTTTTTGTAATTACTGAATTTCATGCACGGAGATTTTCTTAATTCCTGCCGGAGATCGATAGCGTGGCATGTTGCATGCTCTGGCTTCGAGTTTAAAGCATATTTCTTTGAGAAAATTTCGGAATTTCCTGCCGATCAGTACGAAAATTGTTTTAGCAGAAACACTGTTACTGTCTATTTTGGACTACGCTGATGTTTCCTACGCAGACCTTTCGGAGGAGCTACTTGATAAACTAGAGCGCCTGCAGAATTTATGCATTCGATTTGTTTTTAATCTACGCAAATTTGATCATGTTTCTTCCTATCGTTCTCAGCTGAATTGGCTCCCCATTCGTCGGCGGCGGGACTTACACGTTCTATCCCTTCTTTATTCTGTCCTATTTCTTCCCACCTCTCCACCTTATCTTCGATCTCACTTTTCTTTTCGTTCATCTTTACTAAATCGCACCTTGCGTTCAAATTTCAATTTCACCCTTGATATTCCACTTCATCATTCTAACTTTCTTACCTATTCTTTTTCCGTTCATGCAGTCCGGCTATGGAATGCGCTACCTGTGAGTGTAAGGAGTGCTCGCACGTTGGAGTCCTTTAAAAATCAAGTTCGGAGTCATTTCCTTTCTTATGCATGTCCCTAATTTAATCTTTTTAATCTACTGTTTGTTTAGTTTATTAAGATTGCTCATTTTACACAAACTTTAGTAATGTTTTTATTAATTTTTATTTGTAATTTCATTTTTTTTAATTTAAGAAAGCTTTCTACTCCTGCACCTATCTTGTAGTTACCACGTAATCCTTTCACCCAAGGTTGCCTGGAAGATATTGCTTTATAGCAATAAGGCCGCCTACCTTGTACATTTTTTTTGTTTTATTTGTTTACTGTATGTTTTCCAATCGTGTGTGCAATAAAGAGTTTATTATTATTATTATTATTAAATTCATTAAAATTTATAACAATTCTGATCATACCTCCAACTATGACATGATTTAATAACACTTAAATATTTAATTTTCTTTCCCAGTAACAGAATCATCGCCCACAAGCACAAAACGGAAACAGCATCCGATAGAAGTTCTGAGCATAATATTTGGAAGTTTAAACAGATTTCTCAGAAGTTTGTGTGGCGTAAAAAGATGTCTCTTCGACTTCTAGGTCGAAGGACGGTCCAATGCTAATTTAGTTGCTAGTAAATCAATACGGAACGAGAACTGATATTAATTTGGAAGTGGCATTACTCACAAGATTTTTTTCATAAGATACGTTTATTTCATATCCGCAAAAGTTGGAAGCTTAATCAAAAAACGAAAAGATATTATATTATTGGTTTGTCAAGATATTTGCGTTGGAAAAGCGTTCAAAATGATCATCTAAGTACAGCATCAGCTACAGGTCACGAATATGAATACCCACTACGTGTTTCTCGTAAAAACCAACTGAGGGACATTCTGAACCCCATGCGGGGCATCGAACCAAAAGGTTGCTCGGGCGGTGGTGAGTAACCTCCCCAAAATAGCATTTCCAACGAGGGTTGGTGCTTGCGGGCGGGCAAAACCGTGGCAAATTTTTGCACCATGGTAGAAGAAAAAATTATGACTACCATGCCTTCGGTAGTTAGTGTGACACACGCATATGTAGTAATGTTTATCGTATATTATCTTTTTTTATTATGTACCGATGGCTAAAGACGCTTAAAACGGTCAGATTAATTCATTAAACTAAACATTCTTAATTAATGACCGTAGAGTTTAAAGTCTACTGAGAAAATCTTACGAACAAAGGAGAAGCATTATACATTTGCTAGTAAAATGTGACATTTAATAGAATTAAAGAAAATAATAATGAAATACATTTCTGCTAATCCTCCGAGTGATCGGGCCGCAACTATGACTGTCGACATAATAATCTGTCCTTTAGCAATATAATAAATCTCAAGTATGCCCCACATAACAACGCCTAGTTTCTTATTATTACACCGACAAGTGGTGTAATGTGGCCCTAACTACGTTATTCTCCTCCAAGAAACTTTCACGTCACCAAAAACGTTGACGATGCAAGTCTCCTGTTGCAACGGGGCCAAGTCTCAAATTTAATTAATGCTTTGCAGATGATTTACTCCTTGATTAAAGTTTGTCGTTCGTGGGAGTTAAACTTGTTAACAATATTAAGCGAAGTGCAATATTCGTGTGATAATGGTTAATTTAGTGAGGAGTTGTAATTAGTTTTTTGTTGTTTTACTGCAGATCTCCGATTTCAGTCGTAAATAACGTGATCTTCGTAAGGCGTGAATTGCAGAGATTGCCTCTGGAATGTATAGTACAAGTGCGGCACTTTACATAGATTTGTGATGTCACTATATCTTTTCTGTGTATTTTGAGCCTAAAATAGTTTTATATCTTATGTCGAGCTGAGGAAACAGCTGTTTATGTCCAATTATATCGATATTGAGAATACAACATAGGACTCGATAGAGCGTAAGTGATGTGTTTGCATTTATACGACGATAAGTCTAGACCATCTGGCGCTCCAGCAACGTTAAAAAGCTCCGCTGTAAAAAAAATCAAACAATAAATAAATTTAGTCTTCGATGTTTAAATAATCTGCATCAAAAGAACATTACGAGTAGAAAGTTTTGCAACAGAGAAAAAAACTAATGCCATTTCTTAAGAAACTGTATTTGTATTGAAAAAGTTCCGAGTTCCAGGTGGCACCGATTTAAACCAAAACTTCTTTAATTAAACTCTCATAACAAAGTAGCTGTCACAACGGACTGTGATAATGTCATTCAATAATTTAAATTCTAGGAAATTCTTGTCTGTCTCTTCGAGTTTGTAGCTATGATGGAGTGTAGTTAGAAAGATGTGTAGCAGAAAATGGTATTGTTAACGAGTGCGGTGCGCAGTAAAGTTATTTAAACTTGTTTGTGCTGTAGTAAGGATTTTGTGTGACTTTTGTGCAAATATTATTAGAAAATAAAATTATATCTCATTTCGACGATTGTTTCTTTATACGATCGCAAATCTATGTGTGTAGTTTGCTCAATTAATAAAATAATTTGTTGTCTGGAATCAAAGATCATCTTTCTTTCTTTTAATGAAAGGTTCTTATGTCAGTCATGTGACTTCGCTCTTTCATAGCTTTCTACTATAAGTATATAAATAATACTAAAACATAATTCACCTAAATGTAAAGAAATGCCTTAAAACTAAATATAACTAGGTAACTAAGCATATTGTATGTGTGTGTATGTGTGCGTACTTGAATGTGTTCGTGGGTGCCAGCTCGTGCGTGCCAGCGCGTGCGTGTGTGCGTATGCGCGAGTGTGCGACAATAGTGTTTATAACTATTTTCTTTAATAGGTATACCAACACTGATTTTTCTCTGACATAGCTAACCCTGGCATTTGCTGACAGCGCAGAGTGTCCGTTAGAACTCTTCCATGTTTAAAGGATATGGTTGATGAATATTTTATATATTTCAAATTTCAATTAAAGAACAACGCCAGATTCTGGCTTAAAAACTTCTAATTTATAAAATGGTATGGACACATGTCTTTTAAATACAACAACAGACACAGACAAATTGAATTAAGTAGTTTTTTCGAGAACTTCTCCAATAGAATAATTTATTATTAAACAAATAACTTACAAGAAAAATAGGGTTGTTTTTGTATTTATCCAAGTAATTTGTTTGTTAGAAGTTCTATACAATATTTAATGCTGTTTAGAAGTTTAAGATATTAATCTAAACACAATAAAACTACTTTCATTGCTGTCCGTGAGAATTTCATATTGAGCCAAAGTTACTATGGACACTTGGCATTGTTGTTTCGCACAAAACTTATTAATTTAAAGACTATTAGAGACTATTTCGGAACAACCTTTAATTTAGGTATTCATTAGGCCATCATCATTCGCTTGCTCTGTTAATTTCATGCATTTTGTTAATTAGTATTAAAATCAACCGATATTCGAATATATTTATAAAGTGTACCCGGGATGTAGTCATTTTATAGACCCTTTTAAAGAACTTAAAATTTTTCAAATGCTCATTTCGATATACTTAGGGATTGGGCATTGATTGAAGAAAAACAGGAAAGGTTAGAAATTAATATCGTCTCGTTACTCGCTTGCAAAACAAAGATACAATTGGATTCTGTTTCCTTACTGACTATAGAGAAATATGATAAGAAAACATAACATTTATACATAATTATATTAAGGGTTGGGTTGAACATAATATTTACTCAAAATTGTAAGATAATAAGTACTCCTACGTCCTACATGATATAAAACAAAAGCTATATTTCTTTGTCTTTTCTTGCATGGTTGAACATTGGATTAATTATGGTTGGGATCAAAGGTTTCATAACTTGTAGGTACAATTGTTTTGGACATTATTATGTAACTTCTAAAGGGTTACATAGTATATAATGGCAATGATACTTTAAGTTTGCTTATATAAAATTAACAAGCAAAACCTTTATAAAACCTTAACCCGGCTACGGAAAAAAAAATGAAAATCGAGGTTTTCAATGTTAAATCGACTCTTCATAACGTTACTGTCGGTTTAAATGTAGCCTTTGTTACTTGGACAATAATAACGAATCGATTGTTACCTTATTAATCTAGGTATATCGGATGAATAATAATTTGAGGCATTTAAAAATTAATCTAATCGCGTCATTTCCCGTTTTTACTCGTTAATCATGCAATGCAAAAGTTTAGAAGTGATTAATAACTAAATCTACAAAACTACGGTGTGGAAAAATAATGTATGGGGACTGTGAACGTGTTAAAAATAAACGCAATTTAAGGTTGCGATTAATAAAAGTAGGCTTTGTGACGCATGTTAACAAAGTTCCATGCTTATAAATACTACATATGGTGTTATCATAAATTTTAAATTGCAGAAATTATTTTATCGTTCGCTGAGTAAAACAAAATTTCAGAATAAAATATTTTTTTCAAATTAGAATTTGTGACAACACCATACATTGATATGTATATCTATGACAGCATCCTATTTATAATTCGCTTTGAGAGTAAATTATTATTTTGTATTATCGTGTTAAGGTAAATATAAAATCGGATACTTGAAATTGCTTTTGATAGTTGTTTTTGAAATATTATGATCAAAGAGATAATCAACAAGAGCTCTTCTTAACAAAAATAAAGTTTTCTGGCAGTAGGTATCCGTTTTAACACGGCAATAAAAACTTTTAGATTAATATGTCGGTGGCTTAGTGCGTAAGGGCGTTGTCTCCCACCCGAGAGGCACTACCGGTTCGAACCCTGCCACGTACCGGAACGTTGAAGGAAAACATCGCGGGAAAATCTGCACACAACTATGAATAAATTCTTAGGTTGTGTGTGAGTCGACCAACCTGCACTTGACCAGCGTGGTTGACTAAAGCCTAATCGCCCCTAAGGTGGGGTAGGCTCGAGCCCCTCGGTGGGGTCATAATATGACTTGTTGATGATGAAATTGCAAGTCCTTCCCTTTATCGCGGAAGGCTTGTAAGTTGGTTTTTTATAAAAAACAAAAACTACACGTAGACGAAATCGCAACAGAAAGCGAAGCCCTAGTAAATGAAATAAAAATTTTATATTTTTAATTTAATGTAACACAAAAAACTATTTACAATACAAAAAACGACAATAGAAAATCCCTTGCTTCTTATGTGTATTTGAATATAGGCTTTTGTCACCTTTCGATCAACAAAAGACGATTTTCTATCCTATACGACAACAAGGGTTTTTTAATATCCGGTCGATGCTGTAAGGACCATCTGCGGCCAACAGCAGTAGTCAGTAGAAAAACGACATTATGAGAGTTCGTTTAATCTATTCTAATATTATTAAGAGATTGTAACATAGATATAGAAAACTGTAGATCTGTAATGTAAAGAAAGAAAGAAAAATTGTTTATTCAGTGTCACAATATCTAGATAATACATTGATATACATTATACAAGTGTGTACAATACTGAAGATACCGAAAAGGTATTTACTCAGCCTAAAATGTCAAGCATGCAGGATATACACTCGACTGCGGACTGCGTGCATAATAAATACTAATAAATGATAGGTATAACAAAAGTAATGATAATAATAAGCATAGTGAGGAGGTTCCTGTCTCTGGATACTTAACCACTGGTAGCCGGGACCCTGATCTTGCTACCGATGCAGAACTGCATTTTTGTATTTTTAAATGTTATATTTTTTAGTGTTTATACATTGTAAAAATTTAATATTTAGAAATATGATTTTGTATGTATTTTAAATAAAATAAAGGAAACAAATAAACAAGGGCTTAAAAAAACATGTCAATACATAATGACCTCAATAAAAATAAAAGTGTAAGAGAAAGAGCACACTAACGCATTTTAGAGCAAGATACATAGACTAGACGATTACACGCAGACGTCTTGTCAGTCACATAGAAAAGACAGCAAATATCAGCCTGCAGTACTATTTTTCAAGCATACATGCGCTTTACTCACTGATTGGTGCATTTTTTTTGGGCTCGCCCTAGTCGCTTCATTGTCAATCTATAAACGTCAGATTTTAAGAAATTTGGTACAAATATAGATTATATGTTGGGAAATCTACTTTTTAATTATAATAAAGAAAGATTTGAACGCAACGAACAGTGACTACAAAACCTTAGCGCATCGCCTCTTTTTCATAAAAAGGAAGTGATGCGATTCCTCCCTGTAAAGTGTGCTATGACCCTTAATTATGCGAACAGCTAAGGAGTGGAACACTTTGTTTAGGTCATTTTCCTGGACTAGAACTCTGGATATTTTTAAGAACAGAGTGAACAAACACCTAAGCGAGCGAGTACCATCGTAAGCCTCATCATCGTGATTGTGGTATAATCTTTCTTACTAGCGGTTCTTTATGAATTGACTTTCTCTTGTTTTCGATTCGAGTAACAAACGCTCGCTTAGCTTTTCCCGGTAATAACTTATTGACGTTAATGCTTTTCGGTTTTCCTAAAAGCTGTAAGTGCCGTAACGTGAGTATTAAAGTCTCAAGCAACTTGGCGATCGTAAATTGACTATGTATAAAGTAATTTATACATTATTAGCTGTCGCAGCAAACGTTGTTTCCCACATATAAGTCGTCAGCCGATAGTAAAGTTGGACGATCGTGATTTGCCCGGGTACAACGAGAACGCCGCAATTATGTCTTAAGCTATAGATGCTTCTAGAAAGCAGTTCGCTCCGCTTGGTCATAAAAATAACGCTGAACCTACTGGACACTACTGACTACCACCATTTTTACTTTCTCGTATACATAGTTTATAGGAAGTTTTGTAATTTTCTAAAAATTCGACCTCGCGATTTTGACGGATTTACACTTTTTGGATCTCCCTGAGTCCAAAAATACCGTTTTTGGAATTATATCTCTGTGTGTGTCTGTGCGTTAGCACGATAACTCGAGTATGCTTTAACTTATTGCAACCAAATTTAACATGCATGTATGACATCAAAATATAAGGTTTCTGTCAACTTTTGAGTCATTTCCGGTATACGACAAAGTCAAGGGGAGACCACTTCTGATTTTTATAAAATATATTCCTCGACCCGTCGAGCTTTTTATGGTCCAGTACTTGATCGGCCTACGCCACGACATATATATTTTTCTTTTTTGTGGTTTGAAATATTCTTTGTGACCTATTCTCATACCAAACAATATGTATATATTTATTAGGTATGAGAATAGGTCGCTGCTTGTTATGAATGTATATTGATAACAATCGGTCGAGGTCTAGCCGTTTTGGAGATTTCGACCACAAACACCGAGACCAGAGAAAATCTCATCTCTGGACGTGTGTTTGTTACTTTTTCAAGCAGAAACTGCTGAACGGATTTATGTGTAAATTAACAGTAATATAGCTGATGAGATCAACATATAGGCTGTAATTTAACCGACATTAACGCGGGCGAAGCCGCGTTCGACCACTAGTATTAGATTAAAAGAAAACAAATGACGAATTTCGAAGCATTCAGGGACATAAACGGTTATTGGGAGTTCTAGTTTTCACATTTATCTTATTAAACGTTTTATTCTAATTAGTCTATTGAAGTATAAACTAAATAATGTTAGGAAATAGAAAGTCCGACTTTTATTTTTCCTACCATTATTTTTTCGAATATAAACAATGAACAAAACAAAACAGAGATTCTACCAAATTTAATTATCTTTATATTATTTTATTATACGAAATATTCCATTAGCATACTTCACGAAAGAAAAAAATATAATAACGGACCGAATCTATTCTTTTATTTTTGTGCCTTAGTAGAAACAACAAACAAAATGAGAACAGGAACCTTTAATACCACTTCAACGAAGTCTATTTTAGCTTGTACTTGCGAAAGTTAATACCCATTAAAATGGTGTACAGAGAAATGAAAGATCTAGCCTCGCTCATTAAAATACAGAGATTGTTCATCGGTATTTTCAATTTCAAGTAGGTACAAGTGGTAAGGATATTCATGCATGAAAAATATTTTCTTTTTACAAGAAATTTTAATGTGAAAAATAGGTGCGTACAGGTATCATCGCGTCATCGTAATCATGACCTCATGATCAGTGAAGCAGGGTGATTTATGACCGACGATGAATTTCAAGTCGTAGGTACTTACATCGTCGTAGTTAATACAATGATTTCTCAAATGGGTATCTCTATGAAGAGTTTGTATGTGAAACTTCGAATTTTATATATGTTAGCTTTCTGAATAACCCAGTGATGCTGTAAAATCAATCTGTGGTCAATATGTCAATTTCAAGGGGAAAGTTTAAAATATAATTCCTGCAATGAAGCACACCACAGATTATTTTTGCGAAGATAAAGATTTTATATCTACGCTAGTGATGCGAAAAGCGGCCGTACTATGGCTGTGTGGGGCTCTTTGGAACTTTAGCATACCCACTAAGACCCTTTAGCATACCCACTAAGACCCTTTAGCATACCTACTAAGACCCTCGATATTATCTCTCTTCGTATGTCAGTTAAATTTTCTTCAATATTGGGTTTAAAAAGGATGTCACTTTTATATTTGCCAAATATTGTTCAGCCATCTATTAATTACTTTACTTACATGAAAGAAGGCGCATACCTTTTTCCACCTAATCACACTGCACACTTCAAAGCTCACTTTCCAAGTTATGAGTCAGTATTACCCGTAGCGCGCCTGAGAAAATCGCTTGCAGTACAACTTTCCGGCGACCACGAACAAGTCTGGACAACTCTGTTAGCCGAGTAGGGAACTTTACAATTTTTGTTTGAGAAAACATGGGATCCCGGCAAACTTTTGAATTATACGCATCGAGTTATACTTTATGTTACGTCTAAGGGCACTGAATATAAACAAAAACTTTTGCTACAGAGATATTTGTAATCTCTTAGTTATAAGTTGTTGATATTTATCTGACATATTTATAACTTTGAGTTGTTAGAGCTCAAACAACAAAGTTTTATACTATAATATTCGTAAAATTAGCTGTAGTGCTCGCACAAATCTAAGAGAATATATAAGTCAACTCGAAAAATGATTGAACCAAAGTACCTAAGTCAATGTAAGAAAGGTGTTGCTCACTGGCAGTGCGAACTTCCTACGCACCTTACGGGGCCATCAGGCGAGACTCATGACTTTTCCAGCATAAAAAATAAAGTAGAAAATTGCCGAAGTAACTCTCCTTAGTACTTCGTTGAAAGAGGATCTACCGTTGCGTGACTGATCATTT
This sequence comes from Elophila nymphaeata, assembly GCA_955850985.1. NCBI lineage: Eukaryota > Metazoa > Arthropoda > Insecta > Lepidoptera > Crambidae > Elophila > Elophila nymphaeata. The sequence continues at coordinate 26,087,796 of OY039065.1, forward strand.
TTAGTGTCAAACTTTACTTCGCGAAGAGCTTAAAAACTTACTTTACTCAGTAAGAGTTTGCAACATTAAGAAAAGCTCGTGTTCAGTTACGTTATAATATTACGAAGTTGTATTGTATGACAACGCTTTGTCGCCTTTATAAAACACCTTGATGCTATGAATAAAAGTTCTTGGATCAAAATTGAGATTATTGATTTTTCTTGTAGCAAATACTGGTCTTATACACCGTGATTTTTAACCATGACAAATATTTCATATTTTAAGGTGTGTGTCAATACAAAACTCAGCTGTTCCATTCATTTTGTTTGGGTGGTGTTGCACTTTGGTATGGAACAACCTCGAGTTCAAATTCTAGAAAGAAGTCAATCGCCGAATCGTGAAGCTACAAGGCATATTCTCGCCCTATTTACCGAAGTGTCTCAAGACGAATGTTTTTAATTCGTGTCTGTTGCCAGTGATGACATATGATACCGAAACCTTGCCCGCTTAGAATACAAAGGCTCAAGGGCTCTCAAAGGGAAAAGGAGAGGGCTATGCTTGGATATTCTCTGCGTGATCATAACAGAAATTATGAGGTCCGCAGGAGAACCAAGGTCAATATTATTATTATTATGAAAATACGCGGATGTACCTAAAATGTAAAAAAAATAGACGTCACTATTTGGTCCATCATGTCCTGCTATAGGAATAATCTCTTTCAGACTCATTTTTGATAGGCATAGAAAAAAATGCATTCTAATTTGATTCATATGGTTGAAGTAAATTTAATTTCAGTCTACGTAATAATTGTACTCACAAATAGTCGATCGTTTCGACGCTCAATTTTTATTAAGACAAAACAAAGAAAACAAAATGATATTCGGTCTACTGAGCACTTATCACATGAAATTTAAATTTGGTCTACTGAGCACTTATAACAAAATTGCTAAAATCCTTTCAATGTTCCCTATGTAATGTTGAGCGCTTAGATCTCCATACCGACCCTTCTCGACGTTAAAGAGACAATAACGTCATTGTACTTGTATAGATACGACCCAAAGAATATCTCGTCACTCAACCAACGACATTTTTACATTAACCAGTGATCACTTCAATACAGTCACCAAACAAAACGTTTTAAGGGTTTACGACAAGGGTCGACAACTCGACAGTGACAAATCGTTGAAATTCGTTGCTCGTGATAATATTTAATTTCATTCACTAATCAGGAAACCATTGTAAAATATTAAAAAACTAGTAATCGCCCGCCGCTTCGCTCGCGACAGTGTCTTTTCTTTCCAGGGTCATAAACTATAATATATTCATAAGAAATTTAGAAAGAAATTTAGAAGAAGTATCTTTCTCATTTATAATATTAGTTACGAAGTTAGAATTACCACTTCAAAGCATAATCCCTACTTAATGTTATAAATGGGAAAGTAACTCTGTCCGACTGTATGTTGCTCTTTAATGCCTAAACCACCGTACCGATTTTGATAAAATCTGTTACAAATATACTAGATATTGGCAAAGGACATATGCTACCTTTTATCGCTAAAACATGAAGATTGCTGAAGAAGCTTGAAATGGTTGACATGGGGGATGAAAGTTCGTCATTGTTGAAGATAAAACCACGAAACTTAATAAGTAATAAATAATTTGTACTTGTTGAAGCACTTTTGAAATTTTTACCCATCTGGGGATGCAATAGGGTATGGAAGATCGTATGGAACACCAAATAAATTAAAAAAATGCTGCGCATCATGCGGTTTACTGTATTATTAAAGTTGATACACATCTCCCGAAGAAAGGAGCGTTATAAAAAATGAGAACTTATAAATATTTGAGCAGTTCCTTCCAAACAAAAACTAATTGAAGTTTATTTAATTACAACTATATATACCTTAAACTTGAGGTCGCTCTCCTGCGCAAGCGTTCTCTGATAGGCGTTTGAGAAAAATAAAAAAATGTCTAAAAACCGTGTTGCGAGAGTTTGCTTTTTGTGACTTCCTTTGTTTATAAATACACGCAAATTGTATATCCTTTGATTCATCAAGGTCATCAAGTTAAGGTACGAAATTTGCTGTCATATTTTGCCAATCCATCAGTTTAGTGAAGAAGTAAAAAACAATGACATTGTCTATATTAAAATCTTCATTTCTTAAAGCTATTTCACAACAATACGAGGCATGCCTTTTAAGTTTTGTCGTTTGAAGAAAAAAACACAACTAGAACCTTATAGTACTTTTTATTGTTTTTAAAAGTATTCACCACGTAGCTTAATACACTTTTCCATTCTCTCAAACCAGTTATTATAACGTTTATTCCACCCTAAAGCGGGGGTGTTCAAAATGGCTGACTTGAAAGCGTCGAATGCTTGTTCACCGGACTGGAACCTTTGACCACGAAGACTTTTCTTAATTTTAGGAAATGTAAAGAATTTGTAAGGGCTTAGGTCAGGACTGTATGGAGCATGGTCAAGAATTTCTACTTTTTCCTGCTTCAAATACTCAATCGTTTGACAAGCGCTTTGTGAGCTTGCGTTGTCGTGGTGCAGGATGATGCGTCGCTTTGAGTTAGATTTTAGAAGTTCGGCGATGACTTGTGGTAAACAAACTGTGGTATACCATTCTGCGTTAACCGTTCTACGATCTTGAAGTGCAATAGTCGCAACATGGCCGGTTTTTCCAACGAATGTGGCCACCATCTTCTTAGAAAGTGCTTCGACAACGAACAACTTTAGTCGGCTTTGGCTTGACTTGAAAGACCCAGATTGTAGATTGTTGTTTGGAATCGGGATCGTTGGCATAGATCCAAGATTCGTCACCACTGATGATGTCGTAGACGTGATTTGACTCTCCTCGGTTGAACCTTTGTAGAGTTTTCTTACACCATCTGACCCGGGCCGCCTTGTGATCGTCGGAAAGCAGATGCGGTATCCAACGGCAAACTAGCTTAGTCACACCAAGCGCTTCATGCAAGATCTTCTGAATGGTTGTCCCTGAGATGCCTAATAGAACCTCTATCTCTCGATACGTCACATGACGATCTTCGAGAATTCGTTGTCTCACAGCAATGATGTTATCTTCAGTGAAGGCGGATTTTAGGCGTCCTTCGCGAAATTTGTCACTAACACTAGTATGTCTACGCTGGAATTCTAAGTACCAGCGTTCGACAGTCCGCAGACATGGGGCTGCATCACTGAACACAGATGTAAGCTCTTTAAAATACTGAAGCCGTGTCAGGCGTCTTCCAAAGTTGTAGAAAATTATTGCACGAACATTTTTCTTAGAAAGATTCATTTTCGTACGTAACCTGACAGATTCCAATCGACGCTGTGACTAAACAATAGCAATAATCCTAATACTTTCAACTGTTTTGAGATTCAAAATTTAAACACATTTGAATATAGTACAGTTCCAAATTCAAAATTGCCGGGAAATATGGAAACGACAGAACTTATAAGGCATGCCTAGTAACGTGGAAGTTACTGCGGTTTTTGCATGGTTTTTGTTATCGACCTAATTTCATGTCATTATACTTTGAATATGAAATGAAATTGAAAGGTTAACTCCTATTATTTTAAGCATAACAATTATTAACTTTAATTTATGACATATTTTACAATATTGCATCGTCATTTCATTCAATTATTAATCTTATTTGTACACCCAAAAGGACCACAATTACTTATCTGCCATATTATAGACTTATCCCACTCAAGGCAATTACTTGTTGCTAGACAAATATGTTATGGAACCATTAATTTCTTATGTCACCTCTGGAGGGTAATGAATGGGTCAAAGTAAAATGAGCCTTGCTGTGCATTAATAAAAGCTGATATTTCATGACAGCTCAGATATAAAATGACGACCAACTTTATTGTGGTGTACTGGGGTTTGTTACGTTAATCTCTAACATACTAACCGTTGTCATGCCGAAATGTTGTACTCTATTGTTGCGCTATTTTAAGTTGCAGATGAATGTTATACACATTTATAAGATATTTTTATAAGATTTGAATGCCAAAATACTATTTGGTTTATACTGGAAAGAACAAACAGTCAAATAAATACAAAATAATAATGATTATAATAGAGGATGTCGATAACACCACAGTTAATCGTAAAAGTTAAGCAACTTAGTGCGCGGTTGGTAATGGGATCGCGGACCAAAATATTTATGTAATTTAGATTTTTCTTGACTGGATGGGCTGGGGTAAGCCTTTGAGGCTTAGCTAAACAAAAGTAATTAAGGTTAGGCTGTTATTCCTGTAAACGTTACTGGTTTTGTAATAAAATGATTGAGACTTTTACTTTTGTCATTAAAATAAAAAGGAGTTATCAAAAATTTGAAATTGTATAATGAATATTGTGGTTCCTCTATGCTTTATTTTCCTGACGGAATTATTTGTATGGAAACATTGATAAAGAATTTTTCAATATTGAATTTTTTAATAACAAATGACTATATGTTAGCATTGGTAGATTTCCGCTTGTTAAACCATGTGACAAAAGCCTTATATAAAGGGTAAATAAAATCCTTAGTTATATAACATCCTTAGATAATATAACATCCTTAGATAATATAACATCCTGTAGACGCCGCAGTAGTTAAAACATTCAAGTAGCAAAAGATCTCATCTCATAAAGTATTCTAAAATTACAGCTTTTATCAAAACGAGAATATTTTTGTATCATCTCTTATTAAATTTGAGTCCAACGTAGCGACTTAGAATCAAGCTGTTGTTAAACGGTTGAATCTAGAATGTGTCTTGTGCGTCTAACAAAACGACTCAATTTAGAGTGAAGACTGATTTGTACGCATTGTCAGACTTATACTTTTCATCATCGTCCTAAGTACGGCTGTTCTGTAAATAGCCACTGCAAATGGGCCTTTCAAGAACCCTCGATCTTTTTACACTACGCCCTTTTTTATTGTTGTTTATTTTTTTGCTTGCATACTTTTCTAATGATTATATACATTAAGATGTTGCGGTTTGAGCCTCGTTTTTAACCGACTTCAAAAAAGGAGGAGTTTTGCAATTCGAATGTATGTTTTTTATGTGTTTTACCTCATAACTCTTTACTGGGTGTACCGATTCTGAAGATTATTTTAACGTTTGGAAGCGGTGCTTGTCATGTGGTCCCATGTGACGAGTAGTTTTAAGTAATCCCTAATTATGCCTATTAAATTGACATCGATGATATCGTAATAATTTTATTACTTGTTTGTCTAAAAGATCTCGAGATAGTTTCTTGAAAACACTAAAATGCAAAAAATAAATTATTTTTAAATAAAAATAACCGGCTTCAAAACTAAAAACGGAAAAATAAAAATCTTGATTAAAAATTTAAAATAAATCTTGAGGTCTTTTTCAATCTCAATATTGGCATAAACGTTCACTTGTATTTGGGACCGACCTCAAAAAAAAAATTAGATTTATTAAACAAAATATTTATTTCTCCGTTTTATGTTTTGAAGGCGCTTTTCAGAGCATTCAGTATTAATTGAGATATTTGTATAGAATACTTCAAATTTTACTAGAACTAATCCTGTAATGTTATGATGCTTTTGCAGTTTTTGCATTCCAAGCAACTGCTCTTCCAACCGAGCTACATAGATTTTCGTTTCAAATTACGCCACAAGTTGTCTCTGCTGCCGCCGTTGCCCCACTCGCTGACTTTAAGTCCGTGGCCTTAGGGATGTGCAGAGATGACTCGCTGCCACTAATATCATAATATAATAATAATAATATATTCCCACACTCACACCAATTATCTAGCCCAAATTAAGTATCATTAAGAACTTGTGTGATGGATACTAGATAACGGACAAATATACATAATAATCTAGATATTTCATAAAATCCTCCTCGCGTCGTTTTCCTCAGTCATGAGGGTCGTGACTCCCCTTTGGTGCCATCCTATCTGTGATGATTCTGCGCCATCTCGACCTATCTCCAGCAGTGTGTAGAGCATCGTGTAGATTGTGTCATAGTGGCATGAACCTGGTCTGTCCAACGCATCGGGCTGCGACCCCGCGGTCTCTTCCCTTCTATTTTGCCAGTGACCATGAGTTTCTCGAGGTTATCGTTCCTCCTGGCAATGTGACCGAAGTACTCGAGAACTCTCCGTAGGCAGATGGTAGATAGCCTGGTCGAAATTTGGAGTTCGCGCAGGATTGATGCGTTGGTGCGTCGCGCCGTCCAGGGGATTTTAAGCAGACGCCTCCAGCACCAAATCTCGAAAGCGTCTATGCGGTTACGGTCGGCCTTTCTCATTGTCCAAGTTTCGGCACCGTATAGGAATATGGAGAACACCAGGGTGCGTACAAGTTTTACTTTTGTTCCTTTTGATATGTTCCTGTCCTTCCATATTATGCCGAGTTGTGACATTTCGTTTTGGCCATTCCAATACGTCTGCGGATCTCCACTTCGCAGGAGCCATTGCTGCTGATGTTAGAGCCCAGATACACGAAGTTATCGACGAAATCGAGGTTTTTTTCATTTCATTTCATAAAATAAGCTTAAATAAATAAATAAACAACCATGACTCGTGAACAAATATTCGTGTTCATCACACTAACTTTTGCCACTACCAGGACTCGAACCTGGACCGCCGGATGTGTAGGCAGCGTTACTGACCACTCCACCACGACGGCGTCATTTGCTACGATCCTTAAATATTTCTATCGCTTCATTTTCTCTCATCGTGGTTCTCATACATGCTTGGCGATTTCGAGTGCCTACTTTGAAAATAATAATTATCTTAATACTAAAGTTTTGATAATAGATAATTATTATAAGTGAGTAAGTGAATAAATCCACGTTGTAAAGTCTTAAGAGAGCTAAGCTTAAAGGGTATTAATGTAGTTGTGTTCGCTAAAGGTAAAGTTAGGTTTCATCAAAAAGGTCTGTAGAGCAAAATGTGTTTCAAGTCTATTATTCTGTTGTTATAAAACTGAAGGGAATCTTTTCCTTTTACAATAGATATTTTACAAAGTTTCTCATTATTCTAAAAATGTTCATCGTTCACTGAATATAAAAACTGACTGAACTGATCACGTAGTAGAGAATTTATTCATTCAATGGTTATACCTAGAAAATATCTAAAAATATACCTATTTCATAAAGATTAAGTAAAGGTCATGATTATTATTTTTGAGAGTAATAAATTGAAAGGATAATGAGTTTCGTTTCGGATTATGTTGACAGCATTAGGTTACACGCTTTTGTTCCAAAACCAAAGCCTAACTCGTTTGAAAAACGAGTACCTACATACAATCACGCTAATAATCTCTAAAGGGTTGGGTAAAGCTCGTTACACTTGGTCACATATAAAGCTACCTCTGTTAACTGTCAAGTATACAGGGTTATTTGTAATACACCAAAAACCTTCAAATTATTTGTTGATCGCATCAATACAAACAACTTTTCAATGTAAACAAAATTGGAATATCAGAGCACATCAACATGATCTTATGTTGATGTGCTCTGATATTCCAATTGATGACTATCAGACGCAAATACTAGAATAGCTTTAGAAATAGTATGTAAGTAAAACGTAATAAATGCATATAAAATTTGACGGTTGCCGTCAATTTCTCTATTTTCCCATCATCAGATGCTGACTTCGTGACAATAGGACCACCTCAGGAGTATCCACTATCGAATAAAAAATATAATTTTGAAAATCGATCCGCCAATGACAGAGATATCGGAGAAGAAACACAAAAAATCATACAGTGGAACATAGAGTAGTCAAAAATGGAATGGCATTTAATAAAAAAAAACATTTGCCAACTGCATGTACGATTCATAGTGTTAAGTGCTTCAAATAATATGGTGTTAAATGTTTATAAACGTAAACTCATACAAATTTTCATGCTCACGAGCAAAATGAACGGTGTCATCTCAGTAGCGGCGTGATAAATATTCAATACATTATTTTCGCTAGCATCCACTGCACTGTGACAACAAGTGCAAACTAGTTCATACATATTCAACGAAAGGTTTCACTGAGGTGAACTTATGTCGAATGCGTAGACACTACGTGTGACGTTGTTACAAAATTATATTTGACCTTGATATAAGACCCAACGCATCAATTTTAAAATTATTTATCGTGGATACCACAATTACTTGTCATCAATAGCTCATATAATGTCCCCACCGAGGGGCTCGAGCCTACCCCACATTAGGGGCGATTAGGCCTTAGTCAACCACGCTGGCCAAGTGCGGGTTGGTCGACTTCATACACAACCTAAGAATTTCTTCGTAGGTGTGTGCAGGTATACCCCACGATGTTTTCCTTCACCGTAAAAGCGTCGATCAAGTGTACATACATATGAATTCAAAATTTGAAAACACATTGGTACTGGGGTTTGAACCGGTGCCTCCCGGGTCTCCCGACTCTTACGCACTACACCACCGATGCTTCTTTCTTCTTCTTCTGTCAATTAGTTGTTTTACACTACCGAACTTCATTATTTAAAATCTGGAATTTATTGAGACATCAATAATGATGCAAATGGTAGTTAGACGCCAAATATATTTCAACATAAATGATTTTCCATTTAGTATCACATCTAACATATATTTCAGTTCTAATCATTTAAAAGAAAAAGGTGATTACCATTCTTATGTTGAGTTTTTAGTAATACTAGTCGTATCTCGATTTACATTATCAAATAATAAATTGAATTAGACGATATTATATTTATCATTTGTATTTTTTTTTGTATTTTCAATTATTAGGATCAGTGATTTCTTTATAAGATAATATTACTTTATTCTGACGCTGATATAATAAGATTATGTTTAGATACCGGCTAGTATTCCAAAACTCAAGTTGTTAATTCCAGTTGTATCTCCTTAGTTAAGTGCATTGAAACATTGCTACAGTTTCAAGTAAAACTGCAATGGTTGTCTATTCGATGGATTATTGCTAAGAGTTTCCCTCGCAAACTTAATCAATACATCTTTTATCGGAAAGTCCAATTCAAATTACCTTGAGAACGAATAAACGGATTGGTAGAAGATGTTTTGAAAGGTTATCTATGCGTGAATTCCAAGAAGTAATGTTTTTCAATTTTGTTAGTTATTTTAGGGTTTTTTGCTAATCATATAAAGTGTATTGTTTTTATAATTATTTAGAGACAACTGCTTACTGAGTTTCTTGAAAGCTCTTCTCAGTAGGCTCAGTTTTCCGAACCAACTTTAGCTTTAGTTTTTAGTCTAAATGTTATATAACTCAATTATAATTATATATGACGTTAATAAGTACTTGTAAAAGTCTACGTTGAATAAAATATTTTTGATTTGATGTAATTTGAAGACGAGGACCTTGTTGGGTCTACTAGCCTGTAGAGTGAACTTTCCATACAGGATTTCTAGACGACAGATTTTTTCTGCGAAGGACTCGTCTAGAAACTCTAAATAGTGAGCGGTTTCGACGTCATGATATGCATTTTTCTAGTAAGTATCGTTTTAATAAAACGAATCAGAAATTTAAATAGAAATTGAGCCAAAGAAGCAAAATTGGGTATGTTCACAAGTAATTCAAAGTAAAAATGACCCAATCACATAATCATCACACCTCTAAAAATTTTACTATCTCTGTGGTCTTCTGGTTCAACCAGCGGTCTCAGATAAAAAGTTCCCAGGTTTGATCCTCAGGTTTCTTAAAAAGAGTCTGCTTTGCAGGGTTCGAGCTGTTTATTCGGCTTGAATCCTGCAAAGACTCTAGTCGACTACATGCGGCTGGAGTTTGGACAATTGTACTTTTAATAAATAATGTATGAATAGTGAAGAGCCTTCTACACTCTACATATAAAACATCTTTACATAACAGTACCTACCAACATTAGTAGGCGCGCGAATGTCTAAATAATCCTTAATTTTCTTTCTACAAAATCATATTCACCGAAACAGAATTAAAATACCAAAATTTTTTCACTGCGCACAAGGGACACAATATTATTGTGAAAGAGTAATTTCAAACGTTCTAATTTGGAAGAAAGTAGCTTTAATTAAAAAATCCATTAAGCCCTGCGACTTATTAGCCTGGACACCTGGTGTCTCCATTAGTAGACTGGGTTGCGTAGCGAATTTCCCGGGAAATTATGTACACTTGACATAAATCCGACTTGGAGATTTTTGTATTATGTTTTTTGGAACTACCCACTTAATATGCACAGCATTCTTTTGTTATGCTTTAGATGGAATAATAACTATTTTATTTTTCCTCGCTGGTATTTGTAAAGGTATTTGTATCTGCAAACTGCTGTTCTCTAATGAAATGTTTGAATTTCCGAGGCTTATTATTTTACTAGCGATCCGCTCCAGAAGCTTTCAGCCTTTTTCTACTATAATATGCAATTATGCAGTGCTTCTTCTTGAAGCACTCTATCTATTATTGGAAATCGGATTGAAATCCATAGCGTAGTTTAAAAGTTCTACGCCCACATACAGAGAGTGCGACTTCATTTTATTCTAGGTAAAGATTTATTTAAAAATACTCGTTAGTAATAAGCTCTTCGACTTAACTAAGGCGCTGGGATTAGGAGTGAGTTCAAAACTACCATTGGATTTATTTATGTCATTGACGTAGCTGAGTAAAGTTTCGTTGATAGAGATGGACATTGTGCTTCCATTTTACAACCATTGGCTTTTCGTGAACCAAAGCTACTCCACTCCCTACTACCCCACAACGTCAAAGAGCTAATTAAAGCCTGTGGCTGACGGTGTACAATTGGTTTCCATCACAGCGCCGAAAATCACAATATAAAACACTTAATCGGCTTAGGTACACCCGAGGCAGGTAAACCTTCGTGAGTTTTTAAATTCATTCATTTATCAAATCGTATTCTCGTAGTACCCTTTGCAACTAAATCGCATGTAGCATTCTAAAGGGCGTAGCACACTTATCATTTTGTAACTGTGTCGCCTCTTTTTACTATGAAAAAGAGGGGATGAGCAACGATACCTAGCCGTTTCGCAGCCGCCATTACGTAACATACATTAATCTCGCTCACAATCCCGAAAGGGGTCGAGCAGAGCTTCCGGTAACATTCGGTTATACATACAGCCAAATTCCGTAACGTTTATAGTAAAAAAGAGGCGTTCCCTTTCCAAGCTGATAAGTGTGCTACGACATTAATGGTGAATGAATTTTTGAAATCGCTTCAGTAGTGTTTGAGTATTTTCGTAACAAAAATACAAATCTTTCCTCTTTATAATATTAGTACCTATAGATATTGAAATCGCAGTCGTATAGTTGCTAAATGAATAAGTACATCTAACATTAGTAATATCTGATATAATATTGCTAACAACTGTCATATTAGAAGCCGCTGGAATTCACAATATAGTAATTCAAGTATCAATAGTGGGTACAGCAATTATTGTGAAACGTAACACTAAATTATGTAAAATAATGTGCTATGCATAATTATATACTAATACGAGATATAATCAATGTAATTATGATCTCATACAAGAGCATATTCAACCATTATCATGTTTAATGCAAACCAAGCAAGACGTTTTCGAATCTATAATTTTTGTATGTCATAATAATATTATGTTAGTTATTTCTTCTCCCTCTTCCTTCACTGGTCCCTATCTATTTGGTATCGGTACAATATATTCTTACCTTCCATTCATCTATCAAATACAAATAAATACAAATATTTATTCGCTTTTAAACAGGGTACATTTTTTTATTTTAAACTTCATTACAATGACTTATATTTATGTATAAAATTTTAATCCTTATTTTTTTTTTTTTCACTAGAAATACATCTTATAAAACAGCCCGTCCTAAGAGGTGCCCGTCGCCGTTATAAAAATATGAATATTTTTTTACAGATATCAATTCTCAAATTTTTTCTCTATGTATATAGCTTAATGTTGTCTAAATATATCCACAAAATTTAGATTTGTGGTTCCTTAAAAATCGCAAATATATTTGTATGGAAAAATTAATTTTCGTTAAATTCTGCATACAAAACGGCAATTTCATACTTAAACCCCTAATATTTAAAAGGTAGCAAATTATAATAATAAAATTCCTAATACAATATTAATTTAAAAATGTCAATCAGAATTAAAAGAATAATTTATAACAAGTCACAATAATAAATTATTTCGAAATTGTTATGTATAACATTAAAATTATCAAATATAAAGCAAATTAATTGCATGAACTACTCTAAACATCTTTATGTCTTAAAACTCACTGATTGAATAAAAGGTCTTTTCTAGTAACCAATTTCGCAATACGTTCCTGAAACGGCTGCGTTGGGGGGTGCCTCAAATGAATCCGGAACCTTATTATAAATTGTCTTACCCATAGCATAACTGTTATTTAAAAATCGTTTAGTTTTTAGAACTAATTCTAGTACATATCATTTTTTTGGCTTCTCTTATTTCATTAATATCATTTTTATCTCACAATCTATTCATTTCTTCTGCGGTCCGCCTCTTTCCTTGCGTTCCTCACAATTAAATCATTTTTATATAAAGTAATGTTAACTAATGCTCGTTCAACTCTATGGAAGCTATAATGAAGTAAACTCGAAACAAGGCTATTTAAAAAGAAAGTAAAGTATTCTACAAAGTAAATAATAACGTTTTTCTATGAAAACGTTTTCTATAAAACGTGTTGCACGATGAGATGAAAATCACCTGTAGAAAATTTTAATTCTATGTTTCATAACACAATTTTATCAAAAAATACCAAAATCGAAGGCAGTATCTCCACCATACAGAAGATCGCAGTCAAATATCTGTACTTATATTAGGTTGCCATATCTCCACGGGGTAGTGGATGGGGTTACTATTGGCAGTGCGGGAGTGACACCTTGGTATGCAGTCGTTTATATACTACGGTGATTGCTACTGATAGCCCGCGTGTATGATGCAGACGTTTATTTAAATATGGCTTATTAATTATTGGTAATTTGTGTGTGGCTCTGACGATCTTCTTTTTTTGGCTTAATGTGATTTGATCTAAAAAGTTTTTGGTATTGCGTGATTTCGTTCTTTCGGGTTAACGTGATTTGGCCTTCAGTGATTTGATTATTCATATTTTGGGATATAATGACCCTTGTTTGCCAACTACATAGACTTTACAAAAAATATCTTACATACTCATGATTGTCTCGTACATATTACGAGAATTATTCATACTCACGTTCACGTTCCCTAAATGCTTTCTACAACTAGTTTTTGTGAAATAGTCGCAGAAGAACGCAATTCGTTTTAAAATTATTTTTAATTATGCCTTCGCTGGTGCTTACTTAATGCCATTGTTTCGTAACTTAAATTTTATTCAGGAAAGGAGAAGGTATTTCATTTATTGCAACTATGAAGCTCGCCTTCACGAATACTGTCTCTCAAAAATATTCAAATCTTTTCTAAAAGATACCTCTTTTTAGGCCGCGCAAGTTATAGTATTCGACAGCTAATCGTAGCATTTCAAAAAGTCCATTCGAGAGAGCCTCTTCCTGTATTTTCCGCCAGCGCTGGAATTAAACTGTCAATTCGGAATTACAAACTTCAGCTATCTACAAAGGCTAGAGAGTTCCACGTAATTTTTACGGCGCCCGATAATGTCGAGTGGTAATTGACATTATCAGATGACGAAAAATGTAGCAGAAGAATATTTATAAACTTTTAGAAAGATAAAGCTAGAAAAACTTGTTCTGTCGTGTTTCATGGTATCTATTAAGAACTGAACCGTCTCAGAATTTGTTTGGTTTTAAAATAATATACATACCTACAATTTTAATTAAACTGGTATTCATTTTAGAAACATTTGAAGTCAAGCCAAACAAAAATATTAACTAAATACTTTTCTCGATATAGAGAATTGCTGTTTAGATTTATTAGATCAATCTGCCGGACGTAGGTCTCCCTCGTGCCACTCTGTAATTTTAAATCCTGAGTTTCTCGCATCCTGTCACTGCCAGCAGTCCTCCTAAGGCCACCAGTCCAACATGTGATAAGACTTTACCTCCACTCCAGGCCTCATCTACTCCAATGGTTATCGGTTCTTCGGCCGACATGACTAGACCTTAGTTCGCATGCTAATTCTTTAGGGTAATTCGAAAACTTTCGTACTGTGACAACTATGCTTGTTGCAAATCCTGTTTTAACGAGATACCGAGCACAGACCTCTGCATAGAGCGCTGAGCAACTTTAAACTTGTGGAGTTCTTTCCTGATAAGTGCCGACGCCGTCGCTGTTCAGTTATTACGCGATAACTACATTACATTTTCTAAATTACCCTCAAGAAGCGTGACCAATAATAGTGGCCTTTCTGGTTGAATCTCGGAGTTTTAATTGAGTATGTTTTGTTTAGTCAAAGTGGAGATTTTGACTGTAGCGGGAGCGCTACTAAAGATGTCCATTCACGCCACAGTCGAGAACCGACGATACAGCATCTGAAAGAATATTTTAAAGAGTTTACTCCATAAACGAAGTAGCTCCTATTTGCCAACTTTGACGTCGAAGGGGGACCAAGACCCAAAACAGCTTAAAACTTGTCTCATCATTATAGCAATGCTAAGTTGCAAATGTTTTTGAAAACTTTCTAGAACAAGTATAATCACAATATCGAAGATAAAATACGAATATTGAGGATTAATATTATCATCCTTGCTTTTTTCAAAAATTCTATAGTTATCAGTGTAAGAGGCTGAAATTCTTAGACAGATAAACCGGGAAGAAGAATTTAGATCAAACATGCAGGGTATAAAAAACGCACAAAAAAGAATATATTTATTTCATAAACTTAAAAAATTGACATAAAATACCGCTTCTAAATTACGGCACACCTGAACCGTGTTTCGAGTTCTTAGAAGCATCCTGAAGTCAGCCATTCCTTTTCGACTCGAACCCTGAACACAATCTAGACTACAATGACGTACTTGTCGAAACCCTCTACGAGTAGTTCGCTCTACAAGCTGAAGGAGCCACCAACTTACTTTCTTAAAAATCTCAAGCGTAAAAAAAAGATAAAATACGAGTAGCGTAACAATGTTTGTCCGGAAAGTCCGCCTTTTTACTGTAAATTGAAGTAACATGATTCATACGCTGCTGCACAACAGACGGTACCATCTGGCTTGCTGACAGTAGACAATGTAGCTACATTATCTTAAAACTTTTATCTCAGCAGTTTATTTGTTGCTTCTGTGAATCAATTTCAAATATGGCAGTTTATAGTTTTACTAATGTGGATTTTCTATGACGTTAGGTAAGCTTCAGCCTTCATCATATGTGGAATGAATTAAACATGGATGGTAAAAGTGGGATACATCGGTCAAGGCGACGATAACCTTAGGAGTACTAAGTGGAGCATCCCACTCCTTTATTACATAAACAAAAAAAAACTGTATTTTGTTCTTTAAAAGACCTTTTCTCATATTAATATTGAAATAATCAAGTTATCTAGAAGGTGAATAAAGTTTTATGAAAATGGCTCCAGTAGTTTCCGCGCTATGTTACTTTTTAGCGGACTGCGGTATATATACGATATGTATGTATCATCATAACAGCCTGTATAATTCGACCCACTGCTGGGACAAGGCCTCTCCTTGCTATCGAAGGAGGTTTAGGCTGTAGTCCACCACGCTTGCCCAATGCGGATTGGCAGACGGAGTATAAGGTGATCAATACCCCTTTGCTAATCCATTAGTCGCCTTCTACGACACCCAATGGAGGATTTGGGGTGATGCTATTCTACTCTGCCGGCATCACGCGGCAATATGCATGTATGTATGTTTGTATTTACGTATGTTCCACCCTAGCAACTAACCTATTCATCTGGTTTTGATGAATAAGGTATTCAATTCAATTAGTTATTATCGAGCAGCATAGGCCACATTTAACAGGAGGAGGAGCTTAAGATTTTGTCCTTGTAACCGATTTTAATTAAATTCCAGTTTGTACACAAAATCTTGTTGTGGTTGCTAAGCAACGTGAAATTGCCCAAAATGGAACTACGACTGTTATGTCAAAATGATCTTTGATTGTCGATTTCGATTGCAATCGAGTGTAGGTGATTTTACCTTGTAAATCCCGATTTTAAACCATTTCGTTCCATTATTTTTACTACTTAAATAAATCAGTCGGGTTATAGTGTTTTGCACTTTTTGCTTGTTTATTTTGGTGAGCCCTTTTTATGAAGATGGAAAATCCATTGACGGATCATATCACACACTGGTTAGGATTTTAGTTGCAAGATATTTTTAAATACACAATGGGTAGGTACCTATGAATTATGAAATGTTCTCATAGGAATTTGTTGCAATTGTGCAATTAGTCTAGTTTCATGAGTATACTTTTTAAAATTTAAGGGCGTATTGTTCGTGACGATAGTTCGAAAATTGCATTTCACGCCTTATCGCCCCCTTTACTAGCATTGTTAGCGTTAACAACTACCAACCAAAGCGAATACAAATTTGAATTCTCTAGATGTAATTCCGGTGGCGAACTACTACTACTAATTTGTTTGTGCTTCCTACTCCAAAACTTAGTTTAATTAAGAGAAAGCTATTCTTAAGACACTTATTTATATTAATGATCAAAATGAAAATAGGTTTCAAATGAAGAAGAGCATCTAGAGGCCAAGTCAAATAAAATATTTGCGGTTTCATCGGAAAAATCGATGTTTGAAAATTAAGCAGAACAAAAGGTAACTTCAAAGTTATAGAACCTCGTCAAACGGCCTCGAAACTTAATTTTACGGACAGAAGCGGTAGCCCCCTGAATCCAGTTAACGAGATATTTTGACGTATAATAAATGTCAATTTTATTCTCGGATTCTTTGTAGGTAGATTCCGGTTGGCAAAAATATCTAAGGTAGAAGTTCTTTTTCACAAATTGTGCAATCTAGCCTTTAGACACGTTCTAAAACCTGATGTACAAATCAATGATGCTTGCATAATAAAAAGAGAAAAACGGAAGACGGCGCCACTCGCGTTGCCACAACGAGTTTATGTCGATAGTACTTGTACTCACTGAGGCACAGCGGCGTGAATATATTACTTTTTATCTTTGACAGAGAAACCATGAAACTGTTGGCTTTGATCTCACCTGACGTTTAGGCGAAGATTTCTCAAATAGAAGATTTTACAACGTTTGAATTTATCCCTACTAATACACTCACCGGCTACACTATTTTAAGGGAATAATTTTTAATGTTGAGAGTATTATGGGGTCAGTTTTAAAGTTTCAGTTGATCGGGACATTTAAACAAAAAAGTCCAAGTTTTCAAGTCGGTACTGTAAAAGTGTAGCTCAGTGTTACTGAACTTTGTGATTTTATTGATTCAATTTTACATTTAACCGTTCAATAAAACCAAAAAGATGGCTTTAGTTCCAGTCCAAATAGCCCAAGCCGTAGCTTTAATCAATGTGGGGGTGACAAAACGTAAAGCGTACATTTACTCCTAGAATAAAACATTCTTTATTATCATAATCAGAGTCTTTTCAAGAAATATTTTTTAGGCCTTGGTCTCGCTAGCGCGACGCGTTTTGCGTCCGCGGTAAGAGGGAAAAATAACAATACGAGATTGACGGGAGCGACCGGAGTTGGAGCCGCGTTGGAGCGACCGGAGTCTACGGCAGGCGACCGCGATCAGCGGAACTCATCGTAGCTGGTTGCCCGTCCTATGTATTCATCAAATCGTGTTGATTTTTCTGCGCTTTCCGTACGTCACACAGCCGCTTCAAGCCCAGACTCCACCGGAGATGTGTGGAGATGTTCGAAGCGGAGACGAGAAGAGATGCTTTTCAACAAAGGTGTATCCACCAAAGCTGAAGCTAAGCTGAGATGCGTACTGACTAGACTGTAGCGGAGATGTGTTCGATGTTTGTTAAGGTTGCAGTTAAATTCGATCTGACACGAAAGCCAGACGTCTTCATGTCACTATAACTAAAACAGTATCTTCTTTTACTTGAAAAAGATTTAGTTGAAAGAATTAAGCAGAATTGATAGCGTTCAGTCATGGCGCCAGCTCACATCTCTGCTAGCTAGATGGCGCCATATAAATATGTATACATCACCGCTCGGTGGTATCCACTGAAGCTGACCGGAGACAAGATGTGTGAATAACGAATTTCTATTGATTGTTTAAAACATTGTTCCTCTCTTCTCGTCTTGTCTCCGCTTTGGTGGAGACCAGGGCCTCAACTTGGGGGCAAGACGCAGCGTCTTCACATCACCCGCTTCTGCAGGTTGCCTCCGCACCCCGCAATTGCTCTACCCCATTGGGTAGGGTAAGGGACGTGATATAGAATGCGCCAAATGTACGGTCGCCCAAACAACGAAATATACTTAGCGTCCCGGGCGCCATACATTTTCACGGCACGCCCTGGCAGCTCGCCCGGGGCGCATATCACGTTCCTTATCCTGTAGAAAAAAAATACATTCTTAGCAATGCGTTGAGGCTAACAATAAAGGTAATGGCCGCAGTAAACTTACCAATACATAAGTTCGGATTACACGTTATGAGCACAAAACGATAATCCTGAACCGGGGTGCTAATACGCCTAAGAGAAAAAGGGAAGTTTACCAATGGTATTTTACCTCTCCGCAACAATAGAAAATGGATTAGATAGGGTTACTTAATAACTAACAACTATTTCACGTATTTGGCTATAAACTGTGCCTAGGCCAGCGGCTGGCGTCAGCATGCTCTATTAACACAAACAAACCAACTAAATCTGTCTAGTTTAGTACTGTCTCGGGCACCCGGCTTCGTAATTAACTTGGTCCACTGTCTGTTTACATTGGAAATACCTAAATAAATAATTTGTTCCGGAATATCAGGGCTTAACACAAGTATTATGAATGAATGAATAAAAGTTTATTAGATTTACATTCTGGAATATTGCCGTGAACATGGTGTTTCCGGCTGATATTACGGTCGCATGCGTCATAATCACGGCTGAAATACTTAATGCGGGTAGATTTAAATTTACTACGGGCAGAGTGGCCTTCGGATTAGTTTAACTACAAAGAGCTTACGTTGTTTTAAAGGCAAAGTTTATAATCACAGCTTTTAGGACTTTACAAACATCTCACGCAGGACTTCATACATACATGTTAAACTAAAAATAATTAATGAAATTACCCAACTAATGTACTCAGGGCTGACTCGAAGGTGATGTATTTTCATATACATTAATAACAAATTTCGGTCTTCCAAATAAATAAATATCTAAGTTCATAAATACACTATCAGGCTCATATAATTTAAAGGGGTTGAGCAGTGATTTTGGTAACTTTTGGTTACACATAAAGCGACTTCAAGCATTATGGGTCAAGTAGTGCTTGAAAATGATAAGATGTGGCCAGCCTGTCACCCTTATTAAAAGGAGTATCAAACCCAAAAAGTAACAAGCGCGATAGCACACAGAGTATTTTAAACGCGCAGACTACGCGCAGATGACGTGTATATAGGCCCTTCAAACGACATTCGAACGTAATCTTGTAACCTAAACACACGGCGACGGCGCGGTCAGAAGCGCGCGTCTACTGCGCGCTAAGATACAGCGATACATAATATTACCGTGGCGATACAGAGGCGCTGTAGTCACTCGTAACTCTTTCTTTTGATTAGAGACTCCTCTTCTTCACAATGGCGTCGGTTGAGACAACACTGCTTACGCTGTCTTTAATACTGCTTTTAAAAAGAAAAAAAACGTAAGTCGAATCTATTGTATAGACCCATTGCCCCTCCACCGCCCATTTGTACGCGCGTCTGTATCATCAATACAAACGCAAAAATCAGAATCTGCGACGCTGAAAACGAAACCCGACCACCCGAACACTTGATGTTACGCTCTATAACGTCTTAGCAGTCCGGATATATATTTCAGTATATTATGTGACTTCAAAATTAACGTGATTTTACAAGTAATCTTGTCGTGTTTGGAATTATGCGTGTTAGTAGAGAGCTAATTTAATTTACCCTAGAACATGCTAAATGCACTATGGGCCGTCGCTTTCGGGCATCGGTATGCTTTGTTTAAAGAAGCTTAGTTACTCAATTACCTGAAAGCCAAGGCTTAAGGAATTTCCTGTACAGACTAGTTTGACTTACAAAGCCATGATGCTCGATAGACCACGGAGAAGTTTGGCCAAGTTCACAAGCCAATAGAACATCGCATGTATAACTCTATATAGTATTTTCTTAGTGGACGGAGAAGTCGATACTAGTAATTGGCGGCTTGATAAAGCTGGAAAGTTACTACGTCCGCCTGAAATGTAGCGAAAGGTAGATTTCCTTTGTCCGACTAGCAGCTTACGAGGAGCCAATCGGATTTAAGTTCTTACATTTGAATTTCAATCTGGGCGTTGACTGTGACAGTCGTATTACATTCGGTGTCCAGCGGGTTTTGCACCCAATAAATGCTCGTACCATGGCAGAATGAAATAAATTTCAAACGTCCCGACGGCAGTCCGCATCATCTTGGGCGAACACGTAACTATGCCGCAAACCGCATTCTCAATAAAATTCAACTTTCAATATGAACGAATCGAAATCAATGGAACACTTGATTTTTTACTGAAATTCTATAGCCATTCGAGTATAGTATCGAAGACTTAAAATACTGTAACATTCAAAACTACATACAGTCTCTTGCGTACACTACACAAACCACACAACAGAGAGGACACACACTTTTCCACGTTGCAAAAAGCTTATATGCGTTGATAATTTTTGTTTTAAATTAAGCAAAGAGAATAGGAGTAAAGCTATTTTGATAATAGATGCTTAATGTCGATATAAATCTCTCACTGAAGAAGCTTATATAAAAAACTGTAACATAATTTGAGTGCGAGGTTAGGGGCACTGGATAGCACATAGTATCCATTATTATTCAATGTGTTACCTTCAGATCTTAGACAATTCAGATATAACAGGCTAATTGTCAAATATATCATAGTGGTGTAACAATGTTTCTGGACAATAAATTATTATTATTATAACCTTTATTTCACTAAAATAAATACAAAATTATATTTCTAAATATCAATTTTTTACAATGTATAATACTAAAAATATACATTTAAAAATACAAAAATGCAGTTGCCCATCGGTAGTAAGATCAGCGTCCCGGCTACCGGTGGTTAAGGATCCAGAGACAGGTTCCTCCTCACTATACGGGCCGTGTCTTACTATTATTATACCTGCAATGAGTATCATGGCAATGGCTTATCAAACGCCAGAGAAATACACTCTTTTCAAGGCTGAGAGTTTATATGATTTAAGGATCAGCGGCAATGAAAGACACAAAAGATTCCGATGGGTCGATGTGCATTGTGCACCGTTACCGCATGACCTCAGAAAAAGATAAGATCATACCGATCCTACTTACTTAATCAATATGCTTCTTTTAATAATATTTTTCAATGTATTAAGTTGTAAGATTATTGATGTTAGAGTCAGAGCAAAGGTTGTATTGACTATTCCGTGATACCCCATGGGACCAAATGTAAATGAGAAAGGGTTTCAATTTGAGAGTTGAATCAAATATTTCTATCTTCTTACTCCTTCGCTTAAAATTTTCCAAATATTCAATACATAGAATTACAGTATTATAATAAAACAAAAATATTTGGGAGAAAAATAATTTTAAGCTGTTATATAAATAGGTGTAAATGATAATGCTCTGTAAAATATGTATTTCACAACATTTGATGCCAATTTACAAAGATAAAATTATCTTTAACATTTTTTTATTTATCTATATTCTAAGCCTACACTTACTTATATCGAGTGACTTGAACTAAGATAAACTGTGGTATCACAATTTATTTAAAACGCTCATTGAGCGAAAAATTTGCTCACAACGCGTTGTGGTCACAAAAAAGTACACTCCACCTGGTCATAATTTTTTTATTTTATTTATTGTGAATTTGACATTTCGGATTGTTATTGTTGACTTGGATTGTATTCGGTAATATTTAAAATGTATTTGACATTTCGTACTGACTGTTAAATGTTATTTTCTTAATTTTATTTTATTGTTGACATGATTTTAATAAAGTGTAATTATTTCGCTATTGACTAAGCTTGTAGGCGACTTGGATTTTAATCTGTAAGTTTACAAGTGTAATTATTGAATAAATAAATAAAGAAAACCCTAACCCACCCATCACTCAGCCATGTAGGTGCATAAAACACTAATCTCCCAAAAACATTGCACTCAGCCTGGTCATGAAAAAAATAACCCTAACCTACCCATCACTGGTAAAGGATAATTATTAATAACAGATGTGGATGTTTTACTGTGACCACAGAACGTTGTGAGCGTAACAATTTTTTTTTTCATAAACAGATCTAGCAAACGACTCTGATGGTATGCAGAACTGAATTTGAAATGCAAAGTTAGCTAGTTCGGGAGATGACAGCACCGACCTAGTAACCCTCGTGACAATGAAACAAAAGAAAATGCATTTATTCATAAGTAATTTTCTCACTCTATAGACAATGTTTACGGAACAGTAAAATGCGACAGCATTTCATAAACGAAATAAATACAACGACATAATATCGAAAACAAGCCTGTTTCTAAAATAATTAAACGTAAACAGAGTTTGCGTTAAGAAGATTTAATTAAAAAGAAATCAACCGGAACAATTCTACTTGAAGACTGTAAAGTAAACTCTGACCCTAAGTGGTGCCACATTATACGATCCGATATCCGTATCAGATAATGTGGAACCGCTCTTTAACATTTTATTATTATAAAAAGGAATGTTTGTCCCTAGACACACAGACACATACTGAAGCACTCCATTTCCAATACCTTCAGCCCGAATGAACGTTGCAGCAGGCTCGAATCGTCACCTGAGGACCAGTTGTCAGTAGTCAGCGCCGAGATCTCAGCAACACCTGTCAGCATACTGTTAGACCATCTGCGCCGATGATCATTGTGATGCTAAAACTATCCTTAGAAATCGTATGGTCAGTCCCTCGGCTAACATTTTCAGGTGAACTCGCTTTCAACTTCGAACTATACAGTATCAGGTGAGATTAAGGCCATAAGCTTTCCTGTCAATGATAAAAAAATCATGTTATACGAAATATGAAATAATGTCAAAAGCAATTTAAAACGTATTCGTAATTGGAATACAAAAATAACATCGCCAGTCGTATAATGGTCGCTACGAAATAAAATTGAATTTATGCTAATCTACTGAAAAAATCCACAAATGGATTAGTGATTATCTTTGTTGTCAATATTTGAAAATAAAATTGAGTAACTGATCTGACTTTCGTTTTTGACCCTCGACTGCAATACAATACAATAGCTAGTATTTATGTTTTATCGGTAAACTATAACAAGGCGATTCTGTTGCTAACAAAATCATAATTCGGACTCGTTGCTATCACCAGAGCAAGATATAAAATAAATAGCATACAAGAGAGAGAGCCGTTGAGTGTTTGGCTTTTATGACATTTCTTTTGACTCTTTCAAATGTTAATTTACAGTAAACTTTTTGTTGTTTTTTATTTATATGTTATCTTCCCTAAGACATAACGTAATTTAACGATAATCTAAGCGGCTTTTAATTATTAGACGTTACTTTAATAATATTAAGAGAAAGATCTTGACAACTCGGATTCGGTCCCAAGAGAAATACAATTTTTGCTTGGTTTCGTCGGTGGCACAATTGCACCTGGCAAGCTACCATCATGTTTTTGTATGGTACGATTTGTAAGGTTTGAAAAACATGTAATTGGTGTAGTGTATTTGAAAAGATTTCATTTTTTTAGAATTTTGAAAAAGTGACATTTTCGAAATTGTCAGGACTGTAAAAGGTTCTGTGTGCGTCAAATAGAAAAAAATTATTTCGATCCTAACAACTTAAATACAGTACGGCTAATATTGCTTCTTTGAAAATTTAATTAGTGCGTTAAATGTGCCTCACCACCGAGCTTTTCCTCGATAAAACCCCTTATATAGAAGGGTAGGTACATGCTCAAACACGAACAAGGGATTCAGCATAGATAATAAACCGAAACATTTAGTTAGTAAGCACATTGTCGAATAATTTCCTATTACGATGGAACAACGGGTTTAAGTGGTAGGTTCTCTCTAATCGCTAATTACAACGTTAAACTCGGCCGGCCATTGTTCAAAACATCGTCAAGCTGCGCGCGAAATTTGGGGTTTCATCCGACACAGCGTATAATTCATTCGAGTATGTATGTGTTGTTATTTGGGTTGTTACTATGTGCTTGTTTTATTTGTAAATTTTTTTCGTCGTGTTTTATTCAAACAAAACTGTCGGTATTTTCTCTTTTAATCCAACATTGTTGGCATGTAGACATGATACATACGTAAAATCTATTTTGATTTCAGTTTACAGTATTACAAATACGGAATTGACGTGAATGATAGCAATTTTACGGAAGCTAGGTGTCAAGTATGTAACACTCATAAGTCGGTATTCATATAATCAAATTCTGTGCTCTATTCAAAATCTTCATAGTTCGTTACTTTTCAGTTATGGTAGATTTTGTAGTACCGGTTTGGAAATAATCAAAACCCTAGTTATAAGAGCTTAAAAAAATGACGAATCATTTTGAGAAAGGGCAGGTAATTGATGGTCTAACAACGATGCCAAAGATCACACCAGTCTTCGTCTGTTGCTATAGAGCTTGCTACATAACTTTACTAGCTGCCCCGGGCACGCGATGTAGTGGTAATTTCATACTAATGTCATGTAACATTAAATTTGCAGTAAAAAAATGAGGAACAGCACTGAGATCCCGTACAGTCCCTATCCATATTCATCTAGATTTTATTATAAATCAAAATATAGCTTCGTTCTGTCACGTCCACAATGTGCTGCTTATTTCAATTTTGAAATGTCGTGTAAATCCAAACAGTTGAATTTCTCAAATATTGAAACAATAATTTAATAATTAAACTTTGGCTAGCGTCTTTGTTGCGGCTGCTTCATTCCGTGGCTGGATAAGGCATGAACAATTCCGCAATAGAAACTTAGAATTCAAATTATTCCTAACATTCCTCAGTAGAAAACAAAGGCTGAATATTTTATTTAAAGTGTATCGCTTACTAAAAATATCTTCTACCCGGGACTATGCGAAAGTCCCGGAGGAAGGAACAAGGTACATTTGAACACTTTTGATTTTATGTGTGATACCTATTGGTTTCTCATAAATATCAGATCCTTCACTATTAAATTGTATCCCTGTCCATTTTATACGAAGCAAAGCACCATTTTCGTTTAGGTTAAATATTAATTGTGCTTTAGAATCCAATTTATTTTCAACGTACACTGTATTATAATTAGGAAATGAATGATTACCATTGGCGGACGGAACGAAACCTAATATTTGAGCTGAAACGATGTTTGCGCATAGGCGCTCCGACGTCGTGCCACCCAACGAGCACATTAGCTGATTTATACACTTTATACTTAATTAGTTTAAATATCTTGGAGAATTTCTGTAGCAATATTGCTGGAAGCTTTGATACGGTAGTGTTTTAATGAACCCCTTCATAATTTACAGAGAGTTTTAAAGATGTCAATCGTTTTTTATTACACCTGTTGATGAAAGTAGTTACAAAAATCATTGGATTATAAATTATCTTGGGTAAGGCCAATTAACTGCTCACTTGCCAATACTATGGTGCTCATTTATGGAAAAAGCGGTTTATATTGACGGATAATTATTGACAATAAATTACCATAAAATAATAATTCAGTTATTAAATCGGATAATAAAATCCATTAAACATAAAAGCGTTGGTAGCGTAGTGCCTAAGAGCGTCGTCTCCCACCCGGGAGGCACTGGTTCGATCCCCGCCACGTACCAATGTGTTTTCTTATTTTGAATTCATATGTACGTTTAATCGACGCTTTTACGTTGAAGGAAAACGTCGTGAGGAAACCTGCACAAACCTATGGAGAAATTCTTAGGTTGTGTATGAAGTCGACCAATCCACACTTGGCCAGCGTGGTTGACTAAGGCCTAATCGCCCCCAATGTGGGGTAGGCTCGAGCCCCTTGGTGGACTTGGGGACATTACATGAGCTGTTGATGATGAAACATCAAAATAAGAATACAAATAGTAGCTGTTAATAACAAAACTATGTTAGTGGCCAATTGTTGACATACACTGGTCACGTAATCTTATAGCCGATTTTTAATTGTATCCTTAAACAAAAAATACAAAAAATTCGTATCACCGTATTTGTGGTCGTAATCCTAAGAAACGGCTGGACCTAAATTTATGATTTTTGTTGCGTATTTGGTAGGTATAAGTGTTTCTTTTTAGGCTGGCCCGACAGGGTAACGACAACGACACGACATCGTTGGACGCATGATTCTATAAAATTGTATATTACGCTGTCTCACTGGCCGGTCGACAGCAAGGCTCCCACTGATGTCATCCGCCTTCGTTATGTATTTGTTTTGTAGCTACGCAAGTTACTACGTGTACCTGTGGGGAGTCTCTTTGAAATTTCAAAGAATCGGCGTATCGTGTCGGTTCAATGAAGAATATGGCTGTTGGTGTCGTGTCCTTATTATTAGTCATAAAGTATATTTTTTACCGCTGAAAAGAAAAAATATATAGCAGGACAATATACCAGATAATATAATACTTACCTGGACTATTATTCACTTCAAAGGAATCGCTTCAAAGCTGCCTTCATATTTCCATTCCATAGAGCGTTTTAAATTGCCCATTTAAGTGTGTAAGTAGCCACCCTGTGGTCTTGGCGATACGTATTCGACACACCAGAATCATTCCACTTCAACGGCCTTAGGCTGTGTGCACTATGACTATTGCCACTTCAAATTCAAAGAAGGAAGTGAACTAAATAAGGGCGCGTACCGACGTACGCGTACGGGATGTGCACGAATTCGGTGCTTCAGTTCTGTGCTAGTTAAAGATTTTAGAACTCTTCTACAAACACCGCGTACGCACAACGACCGAGCAGCTACCGCGCAGGCTTAATTACAATGATCTTTTGGAGTACGAGTACGATGGAGTAATAATATGACGCGCGCAGAATCTGGCGTAAGGGAAATAATAAATAGAATTGAATAATATTTATTGCACACCAGTGATGATTAGGAACCGTTAAAAGTTAAATAATATATCCGGACTGCTGAGATGATTTTGAGTGTAACATCTGTCCTTGTCGTTGGCTTTAGTTGGTTTGTTTACTGAAGGATTGATAATATTTGGGTTTAGTGCCCCTTTTCTCTAGGCGACAGGCTGGCAACCTGTCACTATTTTGAGGGATACTGTATGGCCCATACTGCCTGATGTGGCTTTGTGTGTAACTAAATATTACCTGAAGCTCTGCTCGACCCCTTTTTGAATTTTGAGCGTGATTATATGTATGTACCTACGTAAGTTATAAGTTAAAATTGACAGTTCATAATAAATGTACAATGGGCTCTCTCTAGGTCTCATCGAGAAATGACCGATATCTAACCGATAATCTTTGGATGGACAGGAAAGAATAAAATTGATAGGAGAAATAGTTGGTATACTGTCTAATAGACAAAGTTTATAAATATTTTTAATATAATACCTACCTATATAAAAAAAAAACAAGCGACCACCAGTCGCGGGATCTCAGGGCTGCGATGTAGTATAGTAACGAATTATGCATCTTAACCTTCCTCTTAAACATAAGTAGGTAGTTTAAAAAATATAAGCGTCGTTAAAATATAGACACAGTGAGCGACATCGTCTTATAATATGTAGAGATTTAGAGCAGACTTAAATACCTAGATAAAAGTATAACCTTGTAAATAACACTTACTTAAATACTAATATATAGTAGTCACAGGATGTTCATCACTGAAGTAGGTAAAAGTTCATAGTAATAGCGCTGGCTTAACTTAGCTCTAAAATAAATCCCTGCAATTACTCTCTTAAATTTATCTCATTCCAGTTTAATTCGTTACGTATCCACTCCAGAGTTAACAACGATTAAAGTTAAACTTTGACGTGAGAAGGAACAAACGGCAAATGTTTGTTATGATAATTTACTCTGCCTTGTACTAATTTTCTAACGTGATATAGGTATTGGTGAGTTATTTTACTAAATTATTTAATTTGCTCTTCAAAGTACACTTAATTGGTTTTTTGGAGTTTACTCTTTAAGAATCGATTTGCATATATAAGGGGCTCGGTATGAGAAAAATTTGAGGAGTAAAATCTATCGATGAATGACCTCGTTACGTTTTTGAAGGTCAAAGTCATAATTGGTGCGCATCCTATGTCGCGCAACTTTCTAATTGTCAAAACACGGATGACAGCAGGTGCGCCATCTCACCTGTCTCGGAGTAAACTCCAGTCGTGCGTCCGAGCTGACACACACAATTTTTTTTTTAAATGGATTTCTTTAACAGTCAATAAGAACCACATCTGTGATCCTTTATCCGCTGTGGGATTCAGATTTTGTGCTTCTCTTTAGTTTTATTTATAGAAAGCAAATTTTTCCATGTCACTATTGGGATGAACCTCGTATACCAACCTATAGATTTCGAACGAAAGTAATATTTGCAACTCGCATTTAGAGTGCACGATTGACGCCATACTGATGTAATACCAAGCTCGCAGCCAAATAACCCTTTCTTTATTTCAACGGCGAGTAATGCCGTGGAAGTCTACTAGTAAACTTTTCCCTTTTGATGCCAACGAAGCTTCCTCTTTATGATTGACCTTTTTATATTTTAATGTATAGTATAGCGTATATATTTTAATAAAATTAAATTTAATATAAATTGTCAATTCAACATATTGTTCAGTGTGTACATCGACTTCCCTCATTTGTCATGCTATATCGTTTCCTGTCCTTTCAAAGGTTTTCTGGAAGAGATCGCTCGTATGGCGATAAGACCGCCCATTGTACATTTATTTTTCTTGTATCTTTATATTCTCTATATCTTTATATCTTGAATATTCTATTTATTATGATACTGCTAACATAATTCCTTCGCTAATTTTTACATGGTTGTCAATCTGTGGGACACCTATTTATAATATCACATGCCATTACATGATATATACATTACATGCATAAACGCTTGTCACACATACATAAAATACGCTATTTATCATAGATAGAGGAAACTGTAGATCGGCAATGTAAAAGAGAAAGGGCATATTAACGCGTATATTAGAGCGAGATAGATAAACAAGCCGCTAGGGCCTAAGTCAGCTTGTCGGTCATGTAGAAGATACAGCAGCTGTCAGACTGCAGTACTATTTTTCACGCACACATGCACATTTTTCACACATTGGTGCATTTTTTTCGCCCTCGACAATTTTTATTTTTTTATTTTATTGCCAAATTACAATGGTCAGTTACTATAAATCTATCCTATTTATAATATCAAGAATAAGATATTACCAAAAGACACTGTTACTCAAACAAATGATTGAATCGGACTCTGTCCTGCTTATTACAAAACGTGGACTAAAGTTATTCATGGAAACTGATACAGTCACTTTCATTTTCATGAAATACAGATTTAGCATCAGTTTTAAACCGCGACTAACTTTGTACACGTTTTGTAATAAGGCGGCGTATCTTGCCCGAATATGTAACTAGATAGTGAATGATAATGTACAGCAGTTTTCCATGGTACGGAAGCGAGGAAATTGACCGATTGTAACCTGTGTAATGTAACTCAAAAATATAATGGGATTACGTATTATATTTGGTAGGCCTCGCACGTTAACCGTGGAAAGTTTTCCTTCATTCCACCTGATGTAAAGTGATTATAAGCCCAAGGTGAAAGTGAGGTTGACCTGGAACTCTCAACCACTGAGGAACGGTATGTCTTTTATCTAACTGTTGGAACACAAAAATGTTGTTAACAATGTTGTCAATCAACTACCGACCAAATGAATCACAAATTTGTGCTCCTCTTGGCACTGTACGCAGGTCTCCTGGATTGCTGGCGGGCAAACACGATCATGAAAGCGGTTTTAATGAAATAGTCAGTAAAAATTGAAAAATATGCTATTCTTAATCTTATGGAAATATTTACGTATATCTATAAGAAATTAAGGGGCTAGGGTTGTGGATAGGATGTGCCACAGGGAGGCCTTCTTAAGAGCGGGCATAAACCAAGAAAAATATCAGAATTCACCCGCGCGTTTCACCCTTCCCCTCTTGCACATCGCAGTTCGCAGCCGCAAGATGGCACTCGCTTCATGATTTTTCTTTTTTGTGATCGCACATAGTATACGCGAAATAACTAGATAAAATTGGCTAAGCACGAGTCGGACTATCTATCCATTACCTATACTTTGATATGTGGATTTTTAATACTTTTCGCTGATGGTAAATAAAATATAATAAATTCAAATTCAAATAATTTATTCATTGTGTGTGTTTACAAAGATATGAGGTAGGTACTTACAAGTAAAATATAGCTCAACACATGAACCCTGCAAGGTTATAACAAAGTATATAAATAAAGTTTTATTTACATCAATTATATTTTTTTTTATAAAATCATGCTAATCGCTCAGAATAATTACCAGGTATGCACATTCTTCAAAAAAATAATTATTGGTAATTAAATCATTTATTCATAAAATATAATGTTACTTTCAGTTTTGATTATGTTAATGTCAATCTTATGTGGCATGCTCAAACCAAGTGGCATGCTATATCACATTCTTGTTATTTATGACAAGAGTTGACAAGATAACCACTTTGGATTGTCCAAAGCTAAGACAATGTTCGTAAAATTGGCCATTATTTTTTATTACATTTTTCCGTGGATTTTTATCAAAATCAGTGTATTTTAACATATAAGATCTTTGGTTACATAAAAAAATATTTACATTTTATGACAGGTACATTTTTTTTTGTATTATACATGCATGGAAATTTTGCAGTAAAGATCTGGTGGTGAAAGTAAAAAGTTCCTCATTCTGGGCTAAAATACAATATATTGTGGGCATAGTCGCTACACATTCACGAAGTCTCATCAATGATTCCATCATCAGCTCACCTGAAAAACCTAAAAGAATACAACTATCGGTATTTAGGTACCTCTAATACTTAAATTATCATTAACCAACTCCTAATAGTTAAGGAGTTTTACCATACATCATCAGCTCATCAACACGAAATGACAACCAGACGCAAATACTAGAATAGCTTTATAAAAAATATGAATAACCCTCTCTTTCTGTTCTTTTCCGAGGGTTGCCCTCGATTTCTCTACCTTCTCATCATCAGATCCTGGCTTGGTGAGAACGGGACTACCTCAGGAGTATACATACACTATCGAATAAAAAAAGAAATTTGAGAAACGGTCCACAAATGGCAGAGATATCGGTGAACAGATATTTACCTTCCATCATCAGCTCATAAACATGAAATGATGACTACCCGGTGCAAATAATAGAATAGGTTTAGGAAAAATATGAAAAACGTTATATATGCGTATAAAATTTGAGGGTTGCCCTCGATTTCCCTGGCTTCCCATCATCAGATCCTGACTTGGTGACAATGGGACCTCAGGAGTATACACTATCGAATAAAAAAAAGAATTTTGAAAATCGGTCCACATATGACAGAGATATCGGTGTACGGGTCACCATCAAAAGTAGATGAACACTGTAGTACCTTGTCATAATAATATTTCATACATAATTGTAGCAACTATTACTGCACAAACGCTGGCGTTGCTATGACATGGTACTAAAGTGATCATCTACTTCTGAAACTGACTGTACGTGTACATACATAAAAAATACATACAGACGAATATCTCCTCCTTTTTGGTAGTTGGTTAAAAAATACTTTACACACACCACACAATTGAAACTTTGCACCAATTCATGAGTAGTCAAAAGCATCTATTTTTTTGCGTTTACTGCTACCCGCGCCGACATTGTTACATTGTGCCGTGAGCTAAAACGTCAAATTGCGATATTTTTTGGTTAAACTACTTATATAATATAATAAAAGCAATGTACATACCTCCGACAATTATTCATGAGTTGAATTTTTAAATTTCTAAGCTCTTTCTTAGAGTGTTTTCGCATTTTATTTTTATTTCCCATATTTTTGTCGAAGTATTTTCTCGAGCCGGTGGCGGAACACAGAAACACAGCCCACTCGTCTCAACGGAGCAGTCAAGACTGATTGATGAAACAAAACATGCCCGTTACCACTGGTGAAGCGCGATAGACTGATGCGTTTTGCGCGGAATAAGAACGTAATAAGCGACAAATTGGTTTTATGAAAATAAGTCGTAAAGTATTCATTATTTTTTAAAATCCCTAGTAGGGCTGCTTTGTAATATAGTTTTATATTATGTATTAAAATATTGACGCAGTAATATGCATAGCATTGAAAATAAACTGATTTAAGCTGGAAATTAAAGGTAAGTTCGTGATATTTTTCCATGCATAAAAATATTTCATTATATGTTTTTTCCCAGACTAAAATCTCTCAAATATAATGTAATATCTATTTTTAAAAAATGGGGTGGCTTGTGGCCTATTTTGGGGTGTAAAAATCAAATCAAAGATTGGTAATTTTGCTTTATACCCCCCTCTTAACCCTACGCGTTGCGGTCACAAGTCCAGGGTACTGCTTGTCGCTCACCTCTCTGCAACCCAATGAAGCCTGCACCCGCACGGTGAATCCATGGCATGCTAATAGCATTCGTCTAATCTCTTAAACTTGTTGTAAAGTTACTTCTCTTATTACGACCTGTATCAATTCTGCCAACTTCTAACGGTCCGTCAATCGTTCATTCTAGCCACCATCCTAAAACAACACCGACTTGTAGACCCTGAATCTCTCACTTGTACAACCAGATCCCGTAGCAATCAGCTTGCCCCCTACCCTTCTTTACTTACTTTCTTCTCACAAAGATTTTCCAACTTCCTTGGCCCATTCCTCTATAACAAAATTAATAAGAAGCTTAACATCCTCCCACTCACCGGGTTTCACTGTAAACAAACCGTATCTAAACATTTGCAAATTTTAAATTACGTTGACACTGAGAGCTTACTCAAAACATTCATGTGGCTGATGTGGTGCCGTTATTTTACTTTATTTTGCTATATAAAATACTTACATTTAATTATTTAAATGGTGTGTTATTTTTATATGTAGTGCTTAATGTAACTCCATGTTTAACTTTACTGTCTCCAAAAATATTGTATGTATGTTGTAATCTATAACTACCATCTATAGAGGAGAGTTCTGGTGCACTGAGATACAAGCTCATGCTTAGTTCAGGTACAGTTTTTTATACAACAAATTTCCTGTTTAACTTATATAAATGATAACTCTTGTATATAAAAATTGCGGAAAAAAAGAAACGCTATTCTATTCTATTCTTTTACCTATTGCATTATGACGAGAATTTCCTAATATTGGTTGATCGTTCTAAGAGTCTCATTTTAATGTTATTTCGTCTGACTACCCCGATGTTACGTAATTTTATTTCATTAGTAACATCAATTACACAAATAAACCAGTATCAGATGACTGATTACTCATACGAGCATCCAAAATCTAATATTTAGTTTGGAGACCTGGATTTAGTATTAATTAGTGAATTAAACATATGTACTCGTTACTGTATGGCGTGATAGTTATGTTGTGTAGAATATTTATAATTGGAGTATTATAATTATGTGATTATAAAGGAACGCTTCTACTAAAAATTACTTAAACCATTCTATTGTTAAAACAAAAAGTCGAAAATATTAGTGTGGACGGACATAATTATCTTTACTTGAGGATAATTTTATAAACTTGCGATAAAAGCTAAGAGTCGGTAAGATTTTATTACCACGAAATGATTATTTTTATTTGTAGAATAAAGAATATTAAATGGATAAAAAGCAGCTCTAAAAATAAATAATATCTTATTTTTTATCTTCCTTTATAATGAGTTTCACGGTAATTTAATTTGACAGACAACTGTCTGTTTTGTAAACAAAAATAGTTTACATAAACAATACACTACCTTACGTCTCACTTAACAATTAAACGAATCTCTTACATTCAGTTAATGATCCAGCATGATTCTAATTGTAGAAATAGTGTGACATGGGAATCCCCGAAGTGGTGTTAAAAGCAATAAATAACGCTAATGCTGTAGTCGGATAAGATAGAAGGAAAAACCGGTTTCGCGTAGGGTTGAAGGTAAAAGCTTTTAAGTTAAATAACAAAAGCTCGGCAGTGAGTGATTTAGGTGAACTGCGTGATATAGTTGCCTTACTTAATTGAGGCGCATCGAAGCGCAACGCCATGAAAAGTTACCCTGCAAGCTATCTATAGTTCGATTCTCAAGCGTTACGTAACTATTAATTAATCCTAAAACTGTACGAAGAGCGTAAGTGTGGATCGTTTTTAATATAAACTGGGATCAGAATCAAAATTTTAGATTTTACATGTTATTATTATTTAATAAATAATTAGATATAATTTTATTTATAATTTATTATTAGTATCTATCTTTGATAGTCAACTCATTCATTCTAATTTAAATGCATAACAGTAATCGTGTGCTTTGCCTCGTTGCTTATTTTAGGAGTGAGAGTAGGTAATATTTTGTAGTATTTAGTTTTCCTCGTCAGTACATTTCCGTCAGCCTTCAATTTCAACTTCTTTCTCCACCATATCGTCTCTCACAAAAGGTCTATCCATTTTTTCGGTCTTCTTCTCCTTCTATACCTATCTACATTCACGTATTCTTCTACATACCACGCTTTTAAACACGGTTCATTAATTCATCAAGTTATTTCAATCATCAAGTTATTAAGATAGTACATTAATAGGTTCATTCAAGAATAACTGATCTAATGGATTTATTTCTTTTACAGGTAAGGCACGTGCATTAAGCAACCCGATAGCCACTCTATTCGCAGGTAAATTTAAGAAAATGTCCTCTCATTTTGCGTTCAACTTGGAACTCAATACCCTTGGTGCAATTTACAGTGTCTCAGTATGTCCCTTTAGAGCTGTTCCGATTCACTGACTTTAGACGACGCGTTCTAAATTGGATGTATCAAGTGGATACTGCGCGTGAAATGGTACGTGGCTTGCATACGTCATTTGCGATTATAATATTTGTTGTCACCTCTTTGCTGAAAGAGCTCTGCTACATTTTGTAACTGAACAATCTCGAATTAATACAAGTGATTCTTGAATTCTTCCAAAAGTGACCCTGCCCAGAATGGCTTATGATTTCTTTCGCCTCAACTCTGCGGCAATGTGCAATATGTGTGCAATGCCCACAAATTTAGAGAAATGCAGATAAATGCAGACAAATCCCTTCCCTGGATTTCGAGATTAATGAGATCATGCACTGAGATAGAGGAAGAATGCTCGCCAAGGATTTCCATTTCCGTATAAGTAAGGCGGGTGAAAATGGGAGCGAACTGAAATTATATAGATACCTATAAAATACAATCTATTTCTACGTTTAAGTCATTAGCTCAAAATAAGTAAAATTAAGAATTTAGAAAATGGGGAAGCAGACATATAAATTTAAATAAATATAAAACAACCAAGACTCGTGAACCGCAAACCGCATATACACCGCATTATTAGTGGAGAATGGCTGGATACCTTACTAATCTAATATACGACAATGACTTTTTGATAATGTTGCGTTTGCCGCGTTTTTGCTGTGCATTCGGAATTGCCAAGTATCAAATTTGTGGAATGTGGTTTCAAATTTTGAATTAATAATTATGTACTTTTAATCGACGCTTTTACGGTGAAGGAATACATCGTGAGGAAACCGGCATACAACCTATGAAGAAATTCTATGGATGTGTGTGAAGTCGACCAACCCGCACTTGGCCAGCGTGGTTGACTAAGGCCTAATCGCCCCTAATATGGAGTAGGCTTGAGCCCCTCGGTGGGGACACTATATGAGCTGTTGATGATGATGATGATGAAATTTGTGGATTCAAAAATTCGATAGTCTCCCTGATTAGCCAAGTGAGGAACAGCCACAGCAGCATCCTTAAAGCTGACGGACAGGACGGGCCGTCGACGTCAACGCGTGCGTGACTCTGAGCGTTGTATATTCCTATTTAGGAAACGTCAAAGACGTCACAGCGAAATGTCCCGCTTGACGGGACGTCGCGCTACGCTGACGCTACGTTGACGCTGACGTTCTGTCTCGTCCGCGGTGTGGCATCAGCTTTACGCAATAGGGGATCGGTTTACATAACCACTCTGGGAAGTGTTTTGTCGACGACAAAACCAAGGAAACGTAGCCTTTCTTGTGATCATCGCTATTTACATATTTAATAAATAAATACAGAAGCTATGAGTATTTAGTTTATTTTACACGGGCTGTTAAGATAATATAGAGTGCAACTACTGTTTCTTGGGGTTGAATTTTGTTTA
Organism: Elophila nymphaeata; assembly: GCA_955850985.1. Lineage (NCBI taxonomy): Eukaryota > Metazoa > Arthropoda > Insecta > Lepidoptera > Crambidae > Elophila > Elophila nymphaeata. Next base: position 26,124,213 of record OY039065.1, read on the forward strand.
TAGGGTCTTTTTTAAGGTTTGTTACTTTTTCAGTTTAACGCCCCTTTATCTAGGCAACAGTCTGGCAACCTATCACTATTTTGAGTCACTGCATGGCCCATACTGCTGCATGTGACTTTATGTGTTACTACGTGCTATCAAAGCTCGTCACTCAAGAACCAAAGCTTTAATAATAATTTTAAGCCATCATAAATAATTTTGATGCAACTTTTTTGAAATATACAATATTATTATATCGTATTCTAATATGATAGGTACTTGTGACACCAACAATTCCACTCCTGAATTAAGCTGTCATGTAAAAAATGTAGAGATGTTCAATCTCCGAATTTCTTTTTTTACGAAAAACGAAAGTCAAGCTCGACGAAAATTTACGAGCAAACTGTCAACCACTGCAATAATATTTTATTCAACAGTCCTATTAGAGGGTATTATGAGACGCACAATATTAGTTAGAAGCGCACTTTATATCAATTTAGATGGAAGAGAGTGAAATGGAAATGAATGGTGTACGTAAATCTGTCACTTACTGGTAATTTGGTAATAAGTTGCAAAACTTGGAATAGGAATTGTAGTCAAATTGTGCGCCCGAATATGCGTTTTCGTTGATATTCGTGGCATTTTCGAGTGATTGACGGCTGTTGGGCCGATGCCTGGCACGTTCGTATCGAGTAGTGGCACTGGCTGAGTGACTGATTTGATGTGTGACTTCAATGTGTTTTGCATTTAAGCTTGCTTAAATTAGTTCCAAACAATTATCAGTTTTGCTATTGTAGCAGTTAGGGTAATGTTTGCAAAGTATAGGCGAAAGTACTTTTTCTCAAACATGCATGGAAATATTTTCATTATTTTCGACAAAAGAACACGCGAAGTATCGAATTTACGGACAAAGAAAACCAAATCCATTTCTAGGGCGTTTTTTGAATTTGGAACATTACATCGCTCCAGCAATGTTGTATGAAAAGGCATGCTGGAGTTATTAAGTACTCTTTGATTGGATCTCTTTCATCAATCTTGGCATACTAAAGTCTCTTTGCTTAGTACAAATTGCGTTCACGTGGCTGTATAGCCATACATGCGTTTGTCTTGGTGATAAATAGAAAATTGGCGGCAAAGCTGAAAATTCGTCTTGATTTGTTATTAACATACCTACATAATATATTTATAAATATAATGATTAAAATGAATTCTGACGGTTCAGAGAGTGAAATGGAGATTGATTGTACTCCACCAGATTTAAACGACAATCGGACGGATTCAAATGCATATTTAGCGACTAAGGTAAAGTATGTTTTATTTCCTAGTAAAAATTTACTAATAGTATAATTTAACAACACGCGCGTATGCACACAAATACACACACACACACACAACACACACACACACAGACAAAAACACACACACACACACACCACACATCACGCACACACACACTCTGTGAAACTTTTCAAGTTATGTAATCGTTGAATATTGTATGCTGTAAGTTCATAAACGTAACCTAAATTTTGGGAAGACGCTGAATCCTGAAATACAGTTGATACTAGTTTGGGAGTCAGAGATCCATTTGAATGTAACATGTTCTTAGTAACCAATAAATAAATTATTATCTAATTTGTATGAAAATGAAGTTATACCAAGAGTGTTTGGTGCGAAATCATGGCATTGGGAAAATTTTTGTTTCACTATTTCAAATTGAGTTTCAAATTTCGGGGTGGATTTTGTGCAGTGAAAGTGGTGTTATTTTGACGTACAAGCATTCGTGTTATCGAACAGCTATAAGGAATCATCAATCAATCAAAGCAATAAAGGTTTTGAGGTGTGTATGACGTTTGGATTTTTATAGTGGGATTATCACCTCATCACTTGCCATCATGAGGTCTGTTGCCATAAACTTCTCGTCAAGCACTCTCTAAATGCAAATGTGTGACTCTTACATTTAAATGTTAATATCAAGAAAGAAGATAAATACTGAAGGCATGGCTTTATGGGCTAGATCGCTTTGCCTTCCCATAATAGGGCGATTTTAAAAACAGCAAAAAGAAACCTAAGTGAAAATGACCAATCTAATGGTCTATATGCCATCATCAACAGCTCATATAATGTCCCCACCAAGGGGCTCGAGCCTACCCCGCATTGGGGGCGATTAGGCCTTAGTCAACCACACTGGCCAAGTGCGGGTTGATCGACTTCACACACAACTAAGAATTTCTTCATAGGTGTGTGCAGGTTTCCTCACGAACCTTCCTTCACCGTAAAAGTAACCGTGCCATAATTAATTGGCATCCTCAGAAAAACGGTGCATTGGCCGTTATCTGGTACATAAATTCAATATACAAATTGGACCAACCTTTTAGTACAAAAATTTTGGACTACAGTTCATGCTAAGATATCTGATTGTAATTCATGTTTACACTTACTTAGCCTTTGTCACTGAGACGAATCTGGTAACCCAAAACCGGAAATCTGATTATTTTTAATCAAATTTAGCTACTTCGAAATACGAGGGAAAGGTTGTTTACTCATCAGTTTAGCTGTTCCAAATAGAGTCCTAAAAAGAAGGGCCTAACGTTTATTTTGCAACTTTCTTGTGATTTTATTTCAAACCTTATTTCGTGGTTGTATTATCGATTTTGTGGAAATAAAGTTTCACTTTAACGGGTCTAACGCTGGAGAAATGCTTTGGAAGAGGAACTTATACGCTTAAAAAAGTATATACAATGCAAAAACTTAAATGGAAAATAACTCAAATGTTAATATTTATAATACACGTAATACTAAGTATACATACATTTATATTATCTTACTAGGTGGTAGATCCATATGTAGGGTCGTCTACGTACGTACCATCGCCTTTCTTATTTCTGCCGTGAACCAGTTCGCTGTGTTTCGAATTGAAGGGCAAGGTAGGCAACGCACTTGCAGAGTTAAGTGATAATAACCCTTAATATTGCAAGTGTCTATAGGCGACGGTAACCACTTAACACCAGGCGGGCCGCAAGCTTATTTGCAATTTATTAAAAAAAAATATAAAAATACATACATATAACACTTAAAAGTATCATCATCATAATATTTCCCTCATGGATAGCTTACTATTAGAACACTAGCAGCTGTAACACAGTTCATACTACTACGGCTGCCGACGTTAACTTATAAGACGTATTGTTAGTGAGTTTTTATGTAATATTATTAAGTTAGTTTATGTATTCCTTGTAAAGCAATAAATAAATATTATTATTATTTACTTTTTGTTGATTTAAAACTCGACGACGACTTTTATTATTATTATTATTAGAACACTTACAGACTGCTGCACTTAAGTCGACGTAACAATGTTATCTCTACATCTTGTCACTACGAGCTTTATCAAAAACATACTACGATATGTATGACCTTTCATTTGTCACTATCAATGTGGCCGTACTTTTTTATTTATAACTTATTTAAGTATGCTTGATTTTACATCATTAGGGAATAAATGCCATGTGATGCCGGCAGATTATAATAGCATCCTCCATATCCTCCAATGGGTGTCGTAGAAGGCGACTAATGGATACACAAGGCGTATTGATTACCTTATAATCTGTCTACCAATCCGCATTGGGCAAGCATGTTGGACTACTGCCTAAACCTCCTTCGATGGCAAGGAGAGGCCTTCTGTCCCAGCAGTGGTCTGAATTATAAAGGCTGTTATGATGAAAGAATAAATTAATTTACAAATTATTTTATGACTAAAATATGTAGTAAAAATATGCCCGTTTTATTGCAAAAACGCGTAGGATTTTAACCAAGCTTAGAAAGGAAAGGATTTGTGTGCAACTCAGAGGAAAGAACATAGGAAAGAAAATAAAGAGTAATACAACACTCACTTACCTTCTATCTTCTGCCCTGTTCCCACTTTATTAGTGGTCGGTGCGTATGTCTTGCCCTTCCATATTATCTCACACAATCCGTCCATTGCTTCTGAGATCTTTTACTTCTCCACCTCTCAACATTCAAGTCTATATATCACTACACTCACTCAATATATGCAGAAAACTACAACATCCTCTTAACAAAATATGTGTCGTTAGCTAATTAATTCAAGTCCGTTCAAGAAGTAAAAGATCTCAGAAGCAATGGATGGATCCATTGCTTCTGAGATCTTTTACTTCTCCACCTCTCAACATTCAAGTCTATATATCACTACACTCACTCAATATATGCAGAAAACTACAACATCCTCTTAACAAAATATGTGCTGTTAGCTAATTAATTCAAGTCCAGTAAGTAGGCCATTCTCAAGGCTAGTGTAAGATAACCCATCCCTAATGCCCCGGGATTTATTTAAAGTTTTGCTAATTAAACAACAGAAGTGCATCGGAGTTGATAGAATCTTAATCGTTTCACCGTCTTGTTCAAAAAGAGAAAATATAGACGCCACGAGCTTTAAAGATGTAAGATTTAAAGAACAATTGGGAGGAGGGAAGTTGTACTGTTTTTTAGAACTGTTTAACCAGGGGTGTTCTTTTACGAAATAAGTTCTAATCTTTCGGATTTGAAAACATCTTTAAAACATTCTTTTGAATTTCATATTGAATAAAATTATATTCCCCAGGCAAATGCTACTCGCGAGCTTCAGAAAAGATGCGAGAGTGCATTTCGTTCATGGGGTATACAACCCGTAATTAAAAACGCAGGACACTGCGCTCAAGCATATGATAGAATAAAATATTAACATAGTTTTTATGATGAGTTCTGCTACTAACACTTAAATAAACTAATTATTTATATTGTACTAGCTTTTGCCCGCGACTTCGTCCGCGTGGAATAATTACTTTAGGCAGCATTTTTTGTGTAGGTACTTATTATGCAAAAAACACAGATACAAACTGCAGTGCACTACAGTAAATGGCATTTTTACAATCTACCATTTTATGTTTCTCCATCCTTTGCTACTTACTCGCAACCTTTCATCCCCACATGGGTCAATATTTCAAAAACGCTAGAACAATATTTGCGTTTCATGGTCTTATCTTCGGTAATGAGGAATCGCATAAAAATTTTCATCTCATATTTCAACCCCTTCATTCCCTTTTTCACAAAAAAGGTAAGTAGCTTTTATTCCATTTCGCGGTTTCGTCTATTTTTGTACCAAATTTCAATAAATTCGGTTCAGGTGTTAGGCGTGAAAGCGATTAAGCTAAAAAGTCACGTCCACCATCATGGATCTCAAAATGGATGCTGTATTCTGAATCCTGACTCCGAATACAGCATCCATTTTGAGACCTCCGAAAACTACAAAACTGATACCCATATCAAGTTTAAAATTCGCGTCCGCCATCTTGGATATCAAAATGGAACCCTGTAAACCACGAAAATGATATCCATATTAATAATAAGTTAAGTAGCGTCCACCATCTTGGATCTAGAAATTGATGACGTATTTGGAATCGCGACCCCCGAAAACTACGAAATTGATACCCAAGTCCCATCTGCCATCTTGGACCTCGACGTAGATGATAAAAAAATCCCATCTGCCATCTTGGATCTCGACGTAGATGATGTATTTGGAATCAGGACCCCCGAAAACCTCGAAAATGATACCCATATTCCTATTAAGTTAAAAAGTCACGTCCGCCATCTTGGATCTCAAAATCGATGTTTTATTCGGAGTCAGAACCCCCAAAACTTTCGAAAATGATACCCATATCGATTTTACATTAAATAGTCGCAACCGCCATCTTGGATCTCGAAATAGATGTCGTATTCGGAATCGGGACCCCCGAAAACCACGAAAATGACACCCATATTGACATTTTGTCAAAAAGTCGCGTCCGCCATCTTGGATCTTGAAATAGATGTTTTATTCGTAATCCGGACCCCCAAAAACCACGAAAACGATACCTATATTGACATTATGTAAAAAATTCGCGTCCGCCATCTTGGATCTCAAAATCGATGTTTTATTCGGAGTCAGAACCCCCAAAAATCTCGAAAATGATACCCATATTCCTATTAAGTTAAAAAGTCACGTCCGCCATCTTGGATCTCAAAATCGATGTTTTATTCGGAGTCAGAACCCCCAAAACTTTCGAAATGATACCCATATCGATTTTACATTAAATAGTCGCAACCGCCATCTTGGATCTCGAAATAGATGTCGTATTCGGAATCGGGACCCCCGAAAACCACGAAAATTACACCCATATTGACATTTTGTCAAAAAGTCGCGTCCGCCATCTTGGATCTCGAAATAGATGTTTTATTCGTAATCCGGACCCCCAAAAACCACGAAAACGATACCCATATTGACATTATGTTAAAAATTCGCGTCCGCCATCTTGGATCTCAAAATCGATGTTTTATTCGGAGTCAGAACCCCCAAAAATCTCGAAAATGATACCTATATCGATTTTACATTAAATAGTCTCAACCGCCATCTTGGATCTCGAAATAGACGTCGTATTCGGAATCGGGACCCCCGAAAACCACGAAAATGACACCCATATTGACATTTTGTCAAAAAGTCGCGTCCGCCATCTTGGATCTCGAAATAGATGTTTTATTCGTAATCCGGACCCCCAAAAACCACGAAAACGATACCCATATTGACATTATGTTAAAAATTCGCGTCCGCCATCTTGGATCTCAAAATGGATGGTGTATTAGGAATCGGGACCTCCGAAAACCACGAAAATGATACCCGTATTGACATCATGTCAAAAAGTCACGTCCGCCATATTGGATCTCGTTATAGATGCTTTATTCGTAATCCGGACCCCCAAAAACCACGAAAACGATACCCATATTGACATTTTGTCAAAAAGTTGCGTCCGCCATCTTGGATCTAATCGGGACCTCCGAAAACCACAAAAGTGATACCCATATCGATATTATATTAAAAAGTCACAACCGTCATCTTGGATTGGATCTTTATTTCTTATCAAGTGTCTAAATTTAAAGTTTCATGGTTTTATCTTTAACCATGACGAACTTCCATACAAATTTTCATCCCCGATTTCATCCCCACACGGGTCTAAATTTCAAAAATCCTAGAACTAATATTTCTTTCTTTCTTATTAAGTCCCTAATTTCAAAGTATCATGGTTTTATCTTTAACAATGACGAAGTCCCATACAAACTTTCATCCACTATTTCACCCCCATACAGGTCAAAATTTAAAAAATCTTAGAACAAATATTTCTTTTTGTCTTATTAAGTGCCTAAATTCAAAGTTTCATGGTTCTATCTTCAAAAATGACGAACTTCCATACAAACTTTCATCCCCTTTTTCAACCCATACAACCTTTTTTTCGCGATAAAAAGTAGCCTATGTCCTTTCCCGAGATCTAATCTATATTTGTACTAATTTTAAGTTAAAAAGTCACGTCCGCCATCTTGGATCTCAAAATCGATGTTTTATTCGGAGTCAGAACCCCCAAAACTTTCGAAAATGATACCCATATCGATTTTACATTAAATAGTCGCAACCGCCATCTTGGATCTCGAAATAGATGTCGTATTCGGAATCGGGACCCCCGAAAACCACGAAAATGACACCCATATTGACATTTTGTCAAAAAGTCGCGTCCGCCATCTTGGATCTTGAAATAGATGTTTTATTCGTAATCCGGACCCCCAAAAACCACGAAAACGATACCTATATTGACATTATGTAAAAAATTCGCGTCCGCCATCTTGGATCTCAAAATCGATGTTTTATTCGGAGTCAGAACCCCCAAAAATCTCGAAAATGATACCCATATTCCTATTAAGTTAAAAAGTCACGTCCGCCATCTTGGATCTCAAAATCGATGTTTTATTCGGAGTCAGAACCCCCAAAACTTTCGAAATGATACCCATATCGATTTTACATTAAATAGTCGCAACCGCCATCTTGGATCTCGAAATAGATGTCGTATTCGGAATCGGGACCCCCGAAAACCACGAAAATTACACCCATATTGACATTTTGTCAAAAAGTCGCGTCCGCCATCTTGGATCTCGAAATAGATGTTTTATTCGTAATCCGGACCCCCAAAAACCACGAAAACGATACCCATATTGACATTATGTTAAAAATTCGCGTCCGCCATCTTGGATCTCAAAATCGATGTTTTATTCGGAGTCAGAACCCCCAAAAATCTCGAAAATGATACCTATATCGATTTTACATTAAATAGTCTCAACCGCCATCTTGGATCTCGAAATAGACGTCGTATTCGGAATCGGGACCCCCGAAAACCACGAAAATGACACCCATATTGACATTTTGTCAAAAAGTCGCGTCCGCCATCTTGGATCTCGAAATAGATGTTTTATTCGTAATCCGGACCCCCAAAAACCACGAAAACGATACCCATATTGACATTATGTTAAAAATTCGCGTCCGCCATCTTGGATCTCAAAATGGATGGTGTATTAGGAATCGGGACCTCCGAAAACCACGAAAATGATACCCGTATTGACATCATGTCAAAAAGTCACGTCCGCCATATTGGATCTCGTTATAGATGCTTTATTCGTAATCCGGACCCCCAAAAACCACGAAAACGATACCCATATTGACATTTTGTCAAAAAGTTGCGTCCGCCATCTTGGATCTAATCGGGACCTCCGAAAACCACAAAAGTGATACCCATATCGATATTATATTAAAAAGTCACAACCGTCATCTTGGATTGGATCTTTATTTCTTATCAAGTGTCTAAATTTAAAGTTTCATGGTTTTATCTTTAACCATGACGAACTTCCATACAAATTTTCATCCCCGATTTCATCCCCACACGGGTCTAAATTTCAAAAATCCTAGAACTAATATTTCTTTCTTTCTTATTAAGTCCCTAATTTCAAAGTATCATGGTTTTATCTTTAACAATGACGAAGTCCCATACAAACTTTCATCCACTATTTCACCCCCATACAGGTCAAAATTTAAAAAATCTTAGAACAAATATTTCTTTTTGTCTTATTAAGTGCCTAAATTCAAAGTTTCATGGTTCTATCTTCAAAAATGACGAACTTCCATACAAACTTTCATCCCCTTTTTCAACCCATACAACCTTTTTTTCGCGATAAAAAGTAGCCTATGTCCTTTCCCGAGATCTAATCTATATTTGTACTAATTTTCATCAAAATCGGTTCAGTGGTTTAGACGTGAAAGCTTAACAGACAGACAGACAGACAGACAGACAGAAAGACAGACAGACAGAGTTACTTTCGCATTTATAATATTAGTAAGGATTACTACGAGCAGCGCAGGGCGTTTGTTAACCGGGTCCCAGCCGGGTGGGTCCACACCGACGAACTCGGCTCAGATCGCGTGGCAGCAGCGCGATCCAAAGCAGTGTTCAGTTTGGACGTGCCACTCGCCATATGAGGAAACGCTCATAGTATGATCCACGATAGACGATATCCACGATCGAGCGATCCACGATCCAGATCTATGACCCCTGGATCGTCAATCACATGGGTCGTCCGGAAGCCTTGTGTGACTAACTAAAAAGAGTGTGTGAATAACCAAACAACTATAGAATCTATCTAAATATGCGCAGCTCGCGGCCTCCTTGCGAGCGGTTTCCAAGCGATTCGCTAGATCGCGACTCATGGATCTGGATCACTATATTAATTTAAACAAAGGATTATAGATCAATAATCTATTTGGAAGAGCAAATCAGAAACAATTTTAAGTATCTAAGTATTTACTACATAAAAAAAATATTGACTTACAAACAATTTACTTTTGTTTGACAATGTCTTCAAACGAAAGATAATAATTAAAATATAAATGAAAGTTAATTGTAAGAACGTTCATTTCCACCCGCATTTCCCCCTCTGCCTAGTAAAATTGCTGAGATTCTGCAGTTGCAATTTTCTGACAATACATGGTCTTGATCGACGACCGTAGTACCTAGATAGTAAATCAATTTGGAACTCTCCGATACTGCATATTGGTAGGTCTATTCAGAAGCTCGAGGTCAAAGGAGTTTATCGAGTCAACGGTGCATTGTCAGTACACAGTACTGGGTCGACTTTGCAAGGCACCCTCCAAATATTTACATGCCCGTTAAAGTGACATCCCTCACGTTACAAGTCTCTATAGCCTAGCTAGCCCTATCTATTGGGTGCACTATGGAGGATCGAACAATGGACATTGTCTGCGGTGATAACGATGATATGTTGCAGTAATACCTTATATCATGTATGTCACTTTAGTTGCCAATATCAAGCTTGTTAACTTTAATTTTGCCTTAATCTCAGCGTCAAAACTGTGCAAAATGTGAAAAAGAAAGATATAATTGATCAGTGAATTTTCTATTATAAAATAAACAAATTAACAATAAATGGCTATATCATTGTTCGTATGCGGTTGAGGTAAACGCCTTCTCCTGAGCCACGACAATGGGCCACCGTCGTTTATATCGGGAAGAAATTTAGGTTCCCGTACTGAAGAAAGTGACGATAGCTCGCGGAACATTGTCTGTTTTGGTTGGTAGACTGCAATACAGAGAGTCCAACATTATCTTGTTGTGGACCCCATTACACAAAATAGATATAAAATCTTTTAGACAAAAAAAGGCGCGAGGTGTTTACCAGCTAAATCCCTAAATATTACTAAAAGGTCGCGGCATATTGAACTCCCCTAGTTCAGGTTAACGCGTATTTATGATTGCCCTCACAGAAACGTACCAATGATCGTCCTACCGTATCCATCTTCTCTGATTTTAATAGAAAGGCGATATCAGAGATAAATACTTACAGTTAGTGGTTTCATCGACGAGAAAGGTTTTTTCAAAGCTCAAGATATATCGTTTTTGCAAGCGTTGCAGCTATGGTGTTGCAATACGACCAGGCTTATCGTAAGCATTTCCGCTTCACTTGTAGGAAAAAATAAAAGATATAATTTAAGAATACAGTTTAAAGAAAAATTTTGTAAATGTAGGGTAGGTGCTACTTTAAAATTAAATCGGCTTAACGATTACATATCTTTACACCGTCGAGCTAAAGCCACAACTAAAAACCTCACATTACACCGAGGACGGTAGCGATTTAAAGCGCTAAAATTTACTTCTTTTCAATAACACGGGAACACAGATTTAATTTCCTAAAGCAACGGCAACCCATTTTCCGCCCGAGAAGCGTGCGTCCGTGTGTGATGGGCTTTGACCATGCGTCGTGTTTCAATCTCGCTGAATACGCTACAAGCATGCACAGTAGCGTACGATTTTTAATAGTTTTAAAAGGGGTAGGGCAGCGGATAGCCGCACATATTTAGCATGTCCTGAGCGTTGAAAGGTTTGCAAAATAAAAATAAAGTTTCAACTTCATACGGCCGAAGTTATGTGCCTTATATTTTCAAGTTTAAGTTTATTTGGTTGGTACACACTTTTCTACCATTAAAAATATCTCTCTCATATGTTCGGCTGCTGGAAAAGATTTCTAATAGGAATAAGCAGTAACTTTTCTGTCTATTGTATTGTTCGTTTGTAATTGATTTGTGTGTACATAAAATTAGTAACATAAATTAGTATGAGAGCATTTCAAAATTTATCTAAAGGTTAGTAATAGGAAATTAAGTATGTAGTAATTATTTAAATACATAGTAATAATTTAGATTAAAAAGAAAAAATTTGAAATGAAAGTATGTATTTAAACATTTTTATTAATTAGAAACAAAGAAGCAACGATTTGTTGCTAAAGCGTTTATTATTACACATGTCTTCATTCGTGACATTAATCACATAAAATATTAATGGTTATGAGTTTTATTCCATTTAAAATGCTTGACACACATAAATTAAAATAATAAACTTCAAATATAAATCAGAAGATTTTATGAATTTAGCTCCTGAGAAATCCAAGTTTTTCACAGTTAAAATTATTGATTTTTTCGTCAGACTGGGTTATGTCACACCCCACCTGGTACAGGGAGGGTTAAATCTAGTCTAAAGTGATATCTTATAATAAGTTAAATCGTGAACTTGTTGTGTTTATTAGAAACTGAACACTTCGTCGTAAAGTTAAGTTCCTCTCAAACTCCTTAAGCTGTTTTAAGCTGCTGTAGTAAAATCACTGTCGCTGAAACTTAACAGTCTGCGTTGGGCTTTCCTGGTGAGTAATAATCTAATCTCGCTACTGGATTGAAACTGTAAAGTTAACCTTTCTTCGTATTAAGGTTGTAGCACAGTTATCAGTTAGGAACCGTATGGCATCGATGCGCTATGGTCCGTAGCTATGTCGTAGCCGCCTCTCGGTAGCGTTCAATTACCATTAGCCTGTTATATAGCCATGTTTGTCCACAATCTATAGTATGGTGACTAGATGTATGCAAAACTCCTCTTCTTTAACGTCTGTGCATTGCGTACCTTTTTACATCGGAATAGACAATTTCTGGGGTAGGAATCCCGCATAACCACTAAAAACCGATTTTCCGCAAAGTGGTTGCCGCGCCCCACCAGGGGCTATTAACGCAGATACTATACGAGTTTGCAGGCACACATATCTCTATATTTAATCTTTCCACTATGCATGTAGGGTAGCATTAAAGGGGTGCTATGTCCGGAGACCTCCACGCGGTGCCAAAGTCTGGCGCCTCGCAGCATCGACGACGCGACGCGTCGCCGCAACACGGTGTGGAAACCATCTGTGTGTGCGTGCGCAAACATTGCAGACGCACTACAGTAGCGCGGGAGACCCACCAGCAGCCTAAATGCATTGTGTATTGTACTCGGAGCGCGTTGATCGTCGGCCCGCTGCGTGTAGCTGACCCACAGATTGCACGTGTACAAGGTTTGGCAAAAGGCTTTATAGAGAGTTATCTTTACCTCTATGCTACACCGCGTGAATCTACGCGCCAGCATATTACAGCGGACCGCCATCGCCCTCCTCTGCCTTTTGATGTCAACATCGTCTTTTAAATCCTCGGTTACCACATGGCCGAGGTATTTAAACTCCGTCACCCTTTTTAGAGCGATGCCGTTAAGAAGCACACTTGGCACATCTCTCAATTTACGACCCTTAACTTGGAAAAGCAAGAGCTCACTCTTCTTAACGTTATACTGGAGGGCGTGTGTCGTCGCATACTCCTCACATACACCTACCAGTCTTCTGAGAGCGGCGATTGATGGGCTGAGCAACACCATGTCTGCATAACTGATACGATACTGTTGATGCAGTGACCGTCAATCGAGCAATCGACCCCAGTATTGCTCAGCTCAACAATCAACCGGTTCACGTACAGGTTAAATAGTGAAGGAGACGTTGTCCACGTTGTTCATCAGTGTGCGGAGATTTTTTGTTAATGCAGTGTTTGAAAAATATTCCATAAACGAATCGAAGTAAAGTCATATTACACATATACGTAATATTACTAAAAACTCGTACGAGCCTTGATAGTAAAAATGCGACTCTCAAAACCCAAAAATGTCGGAAAGCTTTAATATTTTACAACAGAGTTGAAATTAGCAAGATTTATGCCACTAGTTACAAAGCGGGTTTTATTATCATAAAGACTGGATTCTAGTTTCGTACAGAAAAAGTACGCACTCTGGGGCGAGGGACATAAATTCTCGTTTATAACACGGGACTAGAACAGGGCAAATCTCGCTTTGTTGTGGCAACGTTACCCAGTCGCAATGCAATGTATGGTATTTTTGTAAAAATGTTACACTAAAAGATTTCTATTTTTATAAAGCAACATTTTCTTCTTTAAAGCATTCTTTACTGTACACGCAAAAAGCTATCGATTTTCCCAAACTCATAACTAGCGTAGGGTTGTATTTCGTGTGCACGATAAAATAACCGGCTCTAAATCGAAAAAATGAAGCTTAAAAAATAATCTAAAAAATCTTTAAAAGTTTCTTGTAGTTTTTAACAACGAATGGAAAAAAATCTGTTGCTTAATTATACATTCTGAACTCAGTAGAAGTTAGTGTCGTAAAGGCGACAAAGACTAATTCGCGTAGTACGCGCCACATGATAAGTTATTTTTATTTCAATACAGTGAACCCGATCGGGATTTTCAGCGTAAAATGCCGTGAGCCCATTATTTTATTTTTTATTATTATAATAATATAATGTTTTTCCACGCTCACACCAATTAATTAGACCAAAGTACTCATAAGTATCATTAGAAACTTGTGTTATGGATACTAGATAACGGAGAAATGTCTAAATATCTAAATATTTTATAAATAAACTTAAGTAATTGTTTAAACAAATGGTTGTTTAAACAGTTACTTAAGTTCAAACACAAACTTTTGTTCAAGAATCATGGGATTCTTGAACAAAAGTTTGTGTTCATCGCACAAATGTTTGTCTTCTTCACATAAACATTTGTCACTACTAGAATTTGAACTCGAACCACCCGATGTCAAGGTACAGACAACAGCACGTTGGGTTCCCACAAACTGACAAATTTTCCCAATCGATTATGCACTTTATATTGAATACCCTTAGGTTGACAATCTTTTGGAGAAATTTGACAGTTTTGTATAGCCCGATGTGCTGTTGAATGTACCGTTAATGATCACAGCACCACGACGTCGTAATTTTTTCTTAGTAAAAATATAATTACATTTTATTTTACGGTAAATTTTGTTATCCAATATGTCACTTTCTCTGTAACTATGTCACTTTCTTTGTATTTTTTTTAAGTTAAAAATAAATTAAATACAAATAAAGTACCTAAACATTACTACACTCAGTCAATTCTTTGGAGTTTCCTGATAAATTATTCTTAACAGCGTCGCTAGAACTTAAAGGAAATTGGATGAAAGTTGCTATAAAGACAACATTTATCTTTTCCAACAACTGTCTTGCATTGTTTAAGATAATTTTCTCGAAACAAGTTCTTTTTTACATAAATGGAAAATATTTACTTCCAAACAGTTTGTACAGTTGGTACAAGTATTTTAAAGAAGGAATATTTTTGAACAGTGTCAATTATTATATAACTTCTTGCTTAGAAAATAAGATTTTATTGCTTACGTAAACAATTGTAGGGGATTGTTCAACGGAATGACGTCACGTTTCGCTAATTACTGTTTCAAATTACTTTCCAATTTTCATGGCCTTTAATTGAAATGTTTTGTAAACAAATAACGACTTTGCAAGAAATCTGGCAACGCACTTTCTCAAGTAGTTATTATTAATGAATTAAATACCCCGTTATTAATATAATTTTAGCAAAATGTTATTAAATGTGTATACATTTATTACAACATTTAAACCTTCAAGCTAAGCTTTTATTACTTTCATAATTGATCTACTCGTAATTATCTAATTTTAACTTGAAGCCAAACCATTTGCCCTCTGCTGATTACTCTTGAATTTTAAACATTGACAGTAGTGTGTTTATATCTTGCAAAATTAAGTATATTTTTATAGCGCTTAATCGGAATGGAGTCACTACATAATTATCTAACGATTGAAGTTTGCAAAATTCTATGAAAGTTATTCCGTCCACGTCTATAAGTCATATGGAAATCAAGTGGTAGGTACAAGAAAAATGGGTCTTTGATACTTTTACCGAGGTGCTTTTCAAATTGTCATACGGTTTGAGAGTCAAACCTGAGCGGCAAGTCTTCTAGTTTACTCTGTGAAAGTTGCGCAACGGCCCGCCAACTAAGTGTGACGTAAGCTGTTTTAATAATATTACCTACATTGCAGTCTGGTCTCCTGTTTCTCGCTTAACAATATTCCAGATAAGTTTTTTTGCTAAATTTATTTGGTTTGTTTCTGCTACTGAAGCACTAAGGTATCTACTTATTTTTTGCTCATTCGCATTCTGTAACCAAATAGTGATTTTATCAAGCTATCCAATTCTTAGAAAATAACATTTATTTTAAGTACGATATTATATTATTATTATAACCTCAAGTAATATCCCAGTAGGATGTGATGTGATTTGTTTTGTCACCTGTGAACACTTTTGACACCATCGACTTATATTGTGGACTTAAATTTTCACAATATAATAGTAAATTTTATAATAAAAAAGTTCGTATTAATAATAAATTGACTAAAACTAGGTAATATACACTGAAAAAGCACCAAGCACGGATAAATTTCGACATCGAAAGCAGTGCTCCGGTAGCGTTGTGGTCATCGCAGCCGCCCGGACTGTGGAGAATGCTGGGTTCGATTCCCGCCTGAGGCAGGTCGATTTTTTCAGTGTCTTTCTAGTTATTAAAATATTGAAGAGTTTGTAATCGCAAAAAATATTCCATAATAAATTGACTAGTAAAATGTAATGAAAAATAATATAAATATTGAACGATAGGTTTGGATCACAAATCTTTCGCGTAACTTAAACAATTTGTTCGCATTTGCCACACGCGTTTTTCACTCCCGGAAAAACGGCTTCCAATACGATACACGCTAGGCAAATAACTAAAAAACTACTCGTTCACAAAATCATATTCGTGTTTCACCTCTCCACCAGTACCACTATATCGGTTTCGGTTTAAGAAATTTATTCTCATAACAATATACATTCACTTATTTGAGAACATAACAACTTAAAAACTTACGCTTAAACACAATACATGCGATAGCATGCCGAGATGCAACAGTTTACAATTATATATTAAAATATAACCAGAACACTAGACACTAGTATAAAAATAAATGTTCGTACAAAGAAGAGAAAAAGTGTCACCACAAACACAAGACATATATATATATATATATATATATATGTCGGATCGCCGAGGAAGGGGCGTCTTGCCTGCGTTGCGCTCACGTTGTGCCAAACCACACAGGAATAAAATAATAGCTCCGGCGTACTGGGTACACGCTAGTGTGATGCTGAAGTTCCTCTCCAATGCAAAATACCTGAATATTACTGAAATAATGTTGGATTAGAGCCAATGGTTTTGTGTCTGCTCACCGTTGACATATACCATAATGTCCAACTGTCATGACAGTCACAACTCCATTCGGGGATACCCGCTCTAATAAAACATTTACGATAGATAATACCACGCGCCGTTACGGCCGTCCTGCCTCTTCACACGTCCTCGTGTGATGCAACAACACAAAAGCGAGCAAACAAGTTCTGACCACACAACTGAAATAACTCCTCAGCCATTTTATTTCTCGAAGGATAGATTGACTCGCAACAATACCACACAGATAAGTTGTTCTGCGTCAATTTACTGCACCATACAAGCTACTGCGCTACACAGACTGTCGCGCCACACAGGCTGCTGTGAAACAAAGGCTACAGGACCCATAAATGCTATGGTGCCACACAAGGCTCAACACAGGATATCTTGCCACACAGGCTATCTTGCCACACAGGCTATCTTGCCACACAGGCGATCTTGCCACACAGGCTATCTTGCCACACAGGCTACATGCTACACGGGCCACATGGCACTCAGGCTGCATGCCACACAGACTACATGCCACCCAGGCTACAAACTACTCAGGCTACATGCCCCTCAGGCTACATGCCACTGAGGCTACAGGCCACTCAGGCTTCGCAACAAAATACTCTCTTAATATATGCTGACCATATTTACCATCGCCGTTACGGCATCTTCCTGACTTCTCGCTGCTTAAAACAGTTTTCTAACTCATTTAATGCTAACGCTACATAACGTTCCATCATAACTTGTAACTGACCATGGGTGTACCAGTAAGTAGGCTAGGATCCAATACTATTAGCAAATATCTGTCACCATCACGTAGCTCCATACGTCGTTAGGAATCTCTGAAATAAGGTTACATTATGGTATTATCCAAGTCATTCTTTTCAAATAAAACATAGCCTACCAAGTAATTATACGTTCTTTACATTCACCGTGTTATCAAATTCAACTTACTCTACCGATGCTGACAAATAGTTATACGTTCTATAACGTCTCGGTGTACTCTTCAAGCAGGTAATGGAATTGATACCTACACTGGATAGCACATAGCACTCTCAATATCATTGAAATCAGTTATTTTTGATCTTACTTTATGATCCACTTGTATTACTTGTTTCTTCTTCCATTGTAACCAACTTACAACAATTTGAACCGAAAAGCCCAACGATAATAAGCTCGATCTATCATAACGGTATTGGAAAACTTCAACGAATACCTAATAAATATTAACTTTACTATGCCTAAATTCGGTATTGCACTGTACACTAGACTAGTACCAAATAAAAGGGATCAACCGCTCTTTATGGAGCAATGGCATAGGTACATATATTCACATGAATTTCTCTGAGCACAAAAGAAATATAATCTAATCTCTCTCTCTCTCTCTCTCTGATCAGTGTAATAGTAATTGTTTCGTTACCATAAATTTTCGTAACTTCCATATTTTCAAAACGCAAATTAATTCATATCTATGTTCATCTACCTCGTGAGCAATGCCATGTGTTGAAATTTTCAAAAGACAAAACGCAACTTTAACGGTTGTCATGCATTCACTCCTGATATTCTGCGTGTGAGACGAGGGTAGAACACAATTCGATCGCCATCTCGTAGTGGACGCATACGTGTTTCGCTTACTATTTTATTACTCATATTATTGCCACATAATTCCTCAAGAAACTGTCTGTGCAAGTGTAGTCCTAACCAGCTGGTGAAGGAAAAGAAGCAAAAGTGGAAGTCATCGCGAGCAGTGGCAGATTAAGGTACGTGAGTGCATTACATTTGTCGTTGACTCAATCCTGGACATCATTCTTATTTATCGTGGACGTAACAAAAGTCTGTCCCAAAGGTAGCAGAAAGCCATTATCACAAATAACAACCGGATGCGTTTGCTACAGAAATAGTATTAGTGTGTTGGAGAAAAGCTTCCGAAAAGATGGATGATCATGCGGAGAGGCACCTGAAACAGCTAGGCACACATTGGTGGTGTGCAGGGGGCTTCTGAAGGCGGGCCACTACTCGCATCGTCACGAAAAGGTCTTAGCAGTCATTCGTGAAGCTGTTAATCTTGCGGTCACGAGAGCACGAAAGCAATTAACAGCGAACAAAAGCCTCATAAACATTAACGAAGGAGGCTCAACACCGAAATCGAATCATAAACCTTAGGTACTGTATTCTAGGCTCGGCTCCAGAATGGACTCTTCTGATGGACACGTCCGAGAAACATTATTTAAATACCCCTCAACGTAGCGGTTTCTGCATTTAGGTCGGATATGCTACTTTACTCACGGATACTCAAGCGTGTACTGTTACAGTAAGCTGACTGTACCTTGGGAAACGAACATCCCCAAAGAATACGCTATAAAAACCAATAAATGCCTTAACAGACCAATTAACAAAAAAAGGCTATATCGTTGGTTTGTATGCCGTAGAGGTAGGTGCGAGAGGTTACCAGAAAAGACTTCAGTTTGTCCAGCACTTACATAAGTTCTGTATTGGAACGCGTGTCTAAAACGGTTCTCTCGGAATCGTATCCAATATGGCTAGGCCGGCAGAGAGAAGGGCTGTGGTAGCGGATGGGGAGTGCCGGTGCACCACAAGGGGCCTTCTCCCCACGCCTGTGGTCACCAGTGACAGGCAATATTTCTGGCTCTCCTCTCTGCAACGAGATGGACCCGCCCGCACAGTGAATCCATAGGATGGGAAGAGTTTTCGCGTAGGTACCTCGATAGCTTTTACTTACAGTTCTTTTTACTGGATTATGAGAGGGAATAGAAAAATATCCCTTAATAAAAAGTATGAAAGTTCAAGAGCTTTATAATTCTCACAATCGTCATGCACGTTCTAAAATAATGCTCTAAGTTTCCATTAATTGAAATCAATAATTCATCTTTCGATAGAACACACTTCGTTGTACAGTATCTAACACAAATCTTTGAATACCACCTAAAGAATTTGTTCACTAGTTTTATCACCAACATCGTCATGTCAGCCACAGACTGTTGGACAGATGCCTCCTACAAGGATCTCCAAATCGGCCCGCACGCAGCGGCCTCAAGCGACCTCTCCCAGATCTAGTCACGTTCCACCCCGTGAGGGGCCCACCATCACTACGTCTCCACAACTTTAAGATTTCTATTTTACTTCATAATATTGGTAATAAAATACTCAACACTCGTCTGATACATAAAATTCACACATGTGCAAAACCTATAATAAAATGGTTATTTCCCTTTACCATGTTTAATTATTTCCAGCAAGAAACCTACCCCCTACGTTTTCATCAATTAGGGAGTACCCGTTCATAATCGTAAAAGAAAGGAAAAGTCCTCACCAAACTCTTTTGAAATAAGTTAATCGGTAGCTGATTCGACAGTGACTCTATTGCACTCTCTACTCGCATGAAATTCCTTTTTCACCTTGTTCCCCGCAGTACTAGCAAGTTGGTGTAACTAACTTCGTTGACACATTTCGTCGATACTTGAGATTGATACTTGCTCCCGAACACTGAAACTTTACATAAGAAGATGTACATCTAGTCTTTATTTAATCAACACTGTTTTACAATTGTAACAGAGCTTTGAAAATAAATTTAATCATATTCTCAATTCATGACATCACGATTCACGACACATTAAGAATACCCATTTTACCAATATCAAGTGAGAATGTTTCTAAAGTAACAATAAACTGTACGGTAGATTGACTTGAAAAATAGAGTTCCACAACACGTGTTATCAACAAGAAATCGGGTCAAAATCCAATTCAATCGTATTTCCTTCACTTCATCGTCATAAGAAATATTTAAAACTTATGCGAATATGGTTCCCGCTTACGATAACTGCTATCTGTTCATAAGGAGGGCCATTGATTCATTTAGGAAACGGCTGGCGAATGAAGACAATAATTAGTTTTCTTTAAGACTGTCACTAGTCAATGTAAGTAAAGTAAAAATCGCAGCTGGAGTTTAAATGTAGTTGCATGCACCAGTAAACAAATAAATAGGTAGGTAAGCGTATCTCAATTGAGGCCAAGCCACGATGCCGCTGAACTTTTGAGGGTTTTACTCATAGCAAAAATAACATGACTACTAAAATTTTCTTGCACACATACAGATGTACGGAAATATTATCAATACCCTGACCTGCGTGCTAGTATTCCGTTTTTCGGCCCACTTCTGATGTCGACATATATATATATATATATATATATATATATATATGTCGGATCGCCGAGGAAGGGGCGTCTTGCCTGCGTTGCGCTCACGTTGTGCCAAACCACACAGGAATAAAATAATAGCTCCGGCGTACTGGGTACACGCTAGTGTGATGCTGAAGTTCCTCTCCAATGCAAAATACCTGAATATTACTGAAATAATGTTGGATTAGAGCCAATGGTTTTGTGTCTGCTCACCGTTGACATATACCATAATGTCCAACTGTCATGACAGTCACAACTCCATTCGGGGATACCCGCTCTAATAAAACATTTACGATAGATAATACCACGCGCCGTTATATATATATATATATATATATATATATATAAATATATACCGGGTGGAATTTTGTAATGCCACCTGAAGGGAAAGTATTCTTAATACTGTAGACAGAAACTTTTACTCAAAGGAAACATTCCTTTATTTAAAAAAAAAATGCATTAAAATTTTTTCGAAAATTCGCTTGCCACACCCGGGAATCGGACCAACTAAAATCTGTAAAAATTACACTATGTACTTTTATTGCATCGATCGTTAGGGTCATTTATAAACGAAACATCTCCAACATAATTGAAATGAAAGGAAAGCAATGAAAAAGGACTTATAAATTCAATGGGTCAAGTTAAAGCACTTTTACTCAAAGATCCATCTGCTATCCATGTTAGTAGTTAATTATTATCATTGACTACATTTATAAGTTCATTAAATGAATGAATTTGTTAGAAGAATAAATTTGTGTATTCAAGAGAATGGAGCCCATTTCGAGCAACTAATTAGTTAGTTTGCCATTTTATGTAAATAAATAAAATAATTAAGGGTTTATGGCTTTCCTTTCATTTAATTTATCAAGTTTTATACAGAGATTTGAAGCTGATTTTAAATGAAGTCGGGCAGTGACTGTTTTGACAGTCCAAGTTAAGCAAATAAAAAAAAAACAACGAGGCGAATAAAATCCAGACCAACACGCCAGCAGTGTTGAAACGTTCCGTCCGTTTTTCGTATCAAAAAACCAGCGGCAGTCCTATTTAGTACGGTGAGAAATAAAAGCAAACGGAACGCTTAAAAACAAACGCCGCGTAAAGAATCTGCTGGCTGTCCGTCAAGGATTAAGTTTTAGTTTGTAGGACGCTGCGATTGGTTCCTTTCGAACGAATAGTACATTATTGCAAAGGCCGCGAAATAGGCAATTGCAGGTCGAGTATGAGTTTGAAGGCCGAGCCGCAGGCGAGGACTTCACTAATACGAGGCAGGCAATTGCCATTTCAGCCGAGGCATATATAGTGTTTTTCTCAAAAGAATGCAGGGAAATAAAATATACTTTGCCTTTGTCGCTAAATACATATCATAATTAAAAATTGCTTTATCTTTTTGCCTTTGAATCCGCCCGATTGTCGTTTGAATTTGGTAGAGTACAATCAATCTTCATTTCACTCTCTGAACCATCGGAACTCTTTTTAATTAATTATCAAATTTATAAATATATTAGGTAAATAACAAATCAAGACGAATTTTCAGCTTTGCCGCTAATTTTCTATTTAGCACCAAGACAAACGCATGTATGGCTATACAGCCACGTGAACGCAATTTGTACTTAGCAAAGAGACTTTAGTATGCCAAGATTGATAAAAGACATCCAATCAAAGAATATTTAATAACACCAGCACGCCGTTTCATACAACATTGCTAGAGCGTTGTATGTTCCCAATTCAAAAAACGCTCCAGCAATGGATTTGGTTTTCTTTGTCCGTAAATTCTTGGTATATTTGCTCTTAGGTAAATTCGATACTTCGCGTGTTCTTTTTTCGAAAATCATGACAATATTTCCATGCATGTTTGAGAAAAGTATAATAACGATACAGAATTGACATTGAATTTTAATTGCTAGCAAACTGTACTATTATTTTAATAATTTTTTTTAACGTTTAACGAATTTTTTTAGAAACAATCTTTCAAATGTAGGTAGATATTACTTACCTAGCTTAATTTCGCTCGAAATCTACCAATTCAAAAAGTTTCATAAAATCATAATATTCCTTCTACCATGTTTCATTTAGCAAAAGATAAAATTTTGTTTACTAATAAACAAAATTTGTTATAATGTTACGCAGAGGGTTGCCTCTTAATTCTTAAGAGGTTCTTCTATGTCATCATAAATAAATCTCGACACACTTTGTAGACTGCTTTATTTAAGTATAACCTACATAAATATTTGACGTGAAAAAGTATGCTTTTCTTTAAATGTAACCAAGGATATATAATATTATTGTATTTTACTATACTACGCTGTTGTTACTTGTATCTATCTTTATTCACAATAAATCAATTATAATTCATTTTGAAAATTTACAAGAAAATTAGACTGTGATATTAATAATGTGATAAGCGCGCCTTGAGCGTAAAATATCCTGCACGTGCTTAACATCAAGCAAAATTCTGGTAAATTTGGATGGTAATAAACTTGTCTTTTGAAATCTATTACGACAAATATTAGTCACAATAATTCAATTTTGTCTGCCGATATTACATAGTTGATATTCTTTTGTCTTAACCAATGTTGTGACATAATGTGACAGGTAATGAAGCTTTCAATATCTTATGCCAACTTTGTGGTATAATTTATGTTTTATTATGTATTTTAATAAAATTTTATTTATTTTTTATTTTAGTTTTATAATTTAAACAAAGAATATGAATACATACATAAATAAATCTAAATAAAAAGTTTAGACTCAGTTTTCAGCAGTCTATGAACATTTAAAGTACACGTAAACTGAGACAAATTAAGGTTGACTTTCATTTGAGACGTTAATGTGTGAAATAGCTACTCGACCCGTTTATTAGTCTGCGTCCCAGGCCACTCTGTCACGTTGACGAGCGATCCTTGTTCAAAACAAATGAATTCGATTTAACTTCAGAAGTAACTACGTAGGGCTCTAAGATACGCTGCGTGTGGTGAGTTTGCCTTCAAATTCTAGAAGTATTAATTACGATCGCTTTGTTACAGGCCCCTTGAGGTCTTTTTAGTAGATAGCTTGTCTATGATTAAGTTTATGGCGATGGGTAAGTGGAACTAGCGGCATTCATTTTATTGCTACAGGGCATCCACTCATCTCAGCGCACGCCCCACATCCGCTCGATGGGAGGACCTACATTAAACTGTTATTAGCGGTGACTCCCTTAATATCCCTACCACATATTTATTCATCAAAAAAACATACACTACACTATTTTAAAAAATTGAAATATATATTTTTACCAACACATAAAAAGCTCTTCTGTTTTAATTTCCATACAATGTTATTGTGGGTGGGTCTTCCGTCATACATAAATATGATCACGCTCGTAATCCTATGAGGGGCTGAGCAGAGCCTTAGGAAACATTTTGTTAAGCAAAGCCACATCTGGTAGTACGGGTCATGAAGTTCTTCCAAATAGTAACAGGTTGTCAACCTGTCGCCTTCATAAAAGGGGCACCTATACCAAAAAGTAACAATGAAACGTAAAAAGTCTCCCGTCCTACGCTGTCTTCATTTCTATTGGCTACGTCTACGAATACGTTTTTGACCATATAGTAAATCAACAAATAGTCCATTCAGATACGGCCATACAACCGATCTAAATTGTGCTAATGGCGCTGCGTGAGGGCGACCGTCCGGCGTGGGTCCCGCCCGCTCAACGCAACGGACGCCCTAAAATTCGTCGAGATGCGCCGTAGAAATGGCTACGGACCATTTTCGTAGCCGCCATTCCGTACCGTCAAGGTAAAAAAGAGGCGTTCCTTTTTGACTTTCATATACGTAGTTCGTATACGTAGGATAGAGGAAGTCTTGTAATCGTCAAAAAATCGACCTCGAGATTTTGACGGAGATACACGTTTTGGACCTCCCTGAGTCCAAAAATACTGTTTTGAGTTATTATGTCTGTGTGTGTGTGTCTGTGCGTTAGCACGATAACGCTCGAGTATGCTTTAACTTTCATCAGTCATCAACAGCTCATATAATGCCCCCATGCAGGGGCTCGAGCCTACCCTACATTAGGGGTGATTAGGCCTTAGTCAACCACGCTGGCCAAGTGCGGGTTGGTCGACTTCACACACAACCTAAGAATTTCTTCATATGCGTGTTTAGGTTTCCTCACGATGTTTTCCTTCACCCTAAAAGCGTCGATTAAACGTACATATGAATTCAAAATAAGAAAACACATTGGTACGTGGCGGGGATCGAACCATGCAGTGCTTCCCGGGTGGCAGACGACGCTCTTACGCACTACGCCACCGACGCTTTTCTTCCTTACTTCTTACTTCGCTTTAACTTATTGCAACCAAATTTAACATGCATGTATAACATCAAAATATAAGGTTTCTATCAACTTTTGAGTCGTCAATCACGAAAGTTAAGCAACCAAGTGCGCGGTCTTTACTCGGATGGGTGACCAAAATTTAACTTGCATGTATGTAGAATATCGGGATGCAAAAATAAAACACTAAAACCCCAAATAACTTGTAAACGTTTATTTTAAACACTTTAACTCTTAACTTAAAAAACTCCAGCGCGCACCCACGTCTTCTCACAGAATGTCGTCTCCTATTCCGTCTCGCTCGCACCCCTCTCTCGCTCGTGCATTCGTTCAACATCAGCTGTCACACATCTCTCAATCATTACGTTTACAATCTTTCATTCCCACATTCGGCCATCCTGATAGTATGTCTGCTCCTCAGACATTCAAATACAAACAACATAACATCTTGATATAACAATACAATACAAAACAACATGTGGGATAACATACACATAGTGACCTGGTAAATACATTCAAATACAAACTAATTTACATCTTAAGACCATAATATGAACACATGTGATAATTTAAATATTTTAAACTTTGATTTATCTGGACATCTTACTCTGCAACTAATAAAAATTAACAACATCATGAACTCCAAAATGTTTACTTGCCATTTCTACGGAAAATGAACATTTACATTAAATACAAAAATAATACTGTTTGCACCAGTGATAACAACATACTACAATAAAACAGTCTCTTAATTATAGCAGAGCCTTAGGTACAATTTTAGTACACGAAGCCACATCTGTCAGTATGGGCCACAGTACCCAAAAACAATGACAGGTTGCCATCTTATCGCTTTACACATAAAATAAACAAAACCAATGTAAATAAACAAAACATGAAACTTATCTTAGTAACCTAAATATACCTACTCTAATTTCCATATATTCATCACACATTCATTCCAAAGCATCTCATACACACTTACCAAATTGAATCATTCTCCATGAAAGTTGTTGGGCCAAAGCTTCATGAAATCTGCAGAGGTTGACGTCCTATTAGAGCCTTCTGTGGATGGGTCTACTTTCTCCACATCATACCGGTGGTTCCTCTTGACTTTTGTCACTCGATAAGGGCCCAGGAACTTTGGTTTCAATTTCAAACCTGTACCAAATTGAGTACGTTTTATAGCTACTATATCACCTTCTTTATACTTCATAGCTTCCTTTCTTTTCTTATTATAATTTCTAATATTTTCTTCTTGTACATGAAAAATGCTCTCTTTAGCTTTCTGCCTGAGTTGATCTCTATCTTCTACAAAACTGTCCCTTTCTTCCTGTAACAATAGATTGTAAATTTCTATGTCTTCCTTACATTTCATCTTCACACCTACCATAAGCTCAAATGGTGTAGTATTGGTACTCCTCTGATAAGTACTATTCAGAGATCTTTGTAGTCTGTTCACATGTCTATACCACAGGGCAGGACTTTCAATGCATAGCTTTGTTAGTACTGAGATGATGGTTCTGTGTATTCTCTCCACTTGGCCATTACCCCTCGGAACTCCAGTGGTGATAGTGACATGTTGAATACCTTCATCCTGGCAATACTGCACGAACTCTGTACTTGTAAAGGCTGTACCTCTATCTGTTATTATGCGACTTGGGTTGCCAAAATGCTGTTGATGAATCTGTAACTTATCTATTACTTCTTTGCTTGTAGTACTTCTTGTAGGGAATATCCACACAAATTTCGTAAATGCGTCTACCATTGTGAGAATATAGTTGTACTGCTTCTTCGTCTCCATCATAGGGCCGATATGGTCCAAGTGAATGGTGTGCAATGGTACTTCTCCTTTGTCTATCACATGCAAAAATCCTTCTTGCTTTCCTTCTTTCCTGCAAGCTAGGAGGCATGGTATACAAGATATTATGAAATCTTCAACTTTCTTGTTTATATTTTTGATGAAATAATCTTTACTTATAAGTTCAGTTGTCTTTTTCTTAGAAAAATGTCCATTAGAATGAGCTTTCTGTATTATCTCATTTTCCATACTTCTCGGAATCACAAGAAGTTTTTCCTGACCTTTATACAGCAGACCATTCTGTATAAAATAATCATCATAATATGATCCATCTTCAAGAATTCTCATAATAGCTTTCAAACCTTCGTCAGCCTGTTGCGCTTTCTGAATGTTGTCATGTATGCTCGTTACCACTGCTACATAAGGGTTCCTGCTCAATGCATCTCTATGACCCATTCTCTTGCCAGGTCGATGTTGAATGACATAGTCAAACTCCTGCAACAAAAGAGACCATCGTGCGACTCTGGTACATAAATCTTTCTTCTGCAAAGTTAGTTGAAATGCTTGACAATCAGTCACAATCTTAAAATGGTTTCCATACAAATAGTGTCTAAACTTTTTCACTCCCTCTATGATAGCAAGTGCCTCCAATTCATAACTGGTATACTTCTTCTCGGCATCATTAGTTTTGCGGCTCATATAGTAAACAGGATGTAATTGATTGTCTTCAGTACACCTTTGCATAAGAATTGCAGAGTATGCCAACATTGATGCGTCTGTGTGCAATTCAGTATACAACTTTGGATTGAATATTTTCAAAACTGGATCACTTGACAATTTCTCTTTCAACATGATGAAAGAATTTCTTTCAACATCACCAAATACAAAATTTTCATTTTTTTTCAATAAGTCTGTCAATGGACTTGCAATAAGTGCAAAATTTGGAATATATTTTCTAAAGTAAGAGGCTAAACCAATAAAACTATGTAATTGCTTAACTGATTTGGGCTCCGGAAACTTCATTACGGCGTCTGTTTTCTCTGGGGAGGGCCTCACTTTCCCATCTTCAATAACATGTCCCAGATATGTGATAGTTCT
The DNA here is from genome assembly GCA_955850985.1 of Elophila nymphaeata. NCBI lineage: Eukaryota > Metazoa > Arthropoda > Insecta > Lepidoptera > Crambidae > Elophila > Elophila nymphaeata. Next base: position 26,152,480 of record OY039065.1, read on the forward strand.
CTTTATCAAACTAGCCTTCTTCCAGTTAATTTGTAGTCCATACTCAGATGCTACTGCGAGTACAAGCCTGAGCCGTTCTACTGCTTGTCTTTCGTCTTTTGCTGGAATCAAAATGTCATCGATGAATACAAGAACAATACCTTTGGCAATCATTTCCCGGAAGATAATTGACACAAATCTCATGAAATATTGAGGGCAAATTGACAAACCAAAAGGAGCTCTTGTAAATTCAAACTGTCCGTGGTGCGTGACAAAAGCTGTATACTTAATTGATTCCTCGCTGACCTTTAAATGAAAAAAACCATTTTTTAAGTCTAAAACACTAAATACCTTAGCTTCAGACAGCTTGTCTACATAATCTTCAATAATAGGCAATGGAAATTCGTCTCTAATTATCTTTTTATTAAGTTGCCTATAATCAACACAAATTCGAATTGTGTTATCCTTTTTCTTAACTAGAACTAAAGGACTGGCATATTCACTATAACTTACTTGTACAATTCCATCATTTAGCCATTCTGCCACTTGTTTTTCCACAACTTCTTGCTCCTTGAGTGATATCCGTCTTGGTCGCTGAGCCACAGGTACATCGTCTTTTACGAAAATCTTCAACTTGATGGGAGCTTCTTTGACCTGGTGGGGCTGATAACTTTGTACCATCTGCAATACCTCTTGCTTGACCCTGTCATCACTAAGCTGACCTACAACATCAACACAACATGGAAAACAATTCAATTTAGACAACCATACTTCATTCTTTGGCTGCATCCACACTGATCCACCATCCATAATCATTACCACACTTTTGAGGAAATCGTTACCTAAAACTAACTGAAATGGCATACAGTCTCTAGAAATTATATAGAATGAAACGTCTTTGTAGGTACCGCCGTCAATGACAATGTCGCACGTAATTAGTCCAATCGTTTTCACTCGCGAAAGACCTAACCCGGACAAAGTAATGTTATTGTTTTCATCGCAAACCGGGTGACCTAACTCTTCGTACATAGTCGACGACATAAGATTCACGTCACTACCGGAATCGATTAGAGCACTTGAAAGTTTTTCGCGTATTTTCACAGATTTTACTGGTTTTCGTTGTATTCCGATTGTCTTGTTTACGGTTTCGTTGACATTGGCCGCATAAACGTCATGTCTGTCAACGTCAGATGCCATCTTGCTGCTACAGCCAATCGGACTCATTTTCCTGTCATGGCTACCAACACAACAGAAATGGTTTTCATCGTTCTCGTGATACGATTGGTCGACCTCCTGTACAGTGCTGCCCTCTTCAGTCGTAGTGATGAAAGCCTGCTTCGAACTTGCAGTAGGGCCAACCTTGCGCATACGCTCGTGTTCGTCTCGCCCAATGGAAACGCCGGTTTTAGCTGCCGCCGCCGCCGCAAATGTTGGTCTCGGTGGCGCCACCATCGTTCTCGGCCGTCGTCGTAAAGGGCATGCTGATGCAATATGGCCGCCGAATTCGTTGCAATTAAAGCATTTTATGCCCTGTTTCTTGTAGGGACAATCTTCGGACGAATGCTTTTTTTCTCCGCAGCTATAGCACCTCAACTCGGAACTGCTTCCCGCGCTTATCACGGCTTTATGATAATGCATCGGCTTGTTACGTCTTGATTCTGCCTTCATTTTGGTTTTGACTTCCTCGTATATTTTAAGTTTTTCTTTCAACTCGTTGTAGGAACTAGCACCGTATAACATGACCTTGTTGATTTCAGAGTCCTCTATTCCATCTATCACGTATTTTAACGCGACGTAATCAGGCATTTTTCCGCGACGTCCTAGCTCCTTCATAGTCAACATGTAGTCAAGACACGATTCATTGACTTCTTTTTTGCGTGCGCTCATCATCTCGTGTATCGTTTTTGCATCCACTGCGTCTGGGAACTCCCTTGCAATAGCTTGCTTGAGTTCTTCCCACGTCTTGTAGGTTTTCTCAGCGCGAAGCCATAGCGCCGCCGTACCTACGAGAGATCTGCGCGCCATCAGCAGCTGTTGCGTGGGCGTCCATCCGAATATTTCGGCGTTATCTTCTACTTCTTGAATCCATCGCGTCACGGGATACGTCTTATTTTGTCCGCTGAACTTCTGAATTAGGTCGTCGGACATGTACAGCATTGAGCCGCCACGTGGTGCGGGCGCTACACAGTCTTCTTCTATGCTCTGATGTCGGCTCATTCTACGTTTTGCCATCGTAAAACCGCGTTCGCTAGCGTCCTCGTAAACTTCGTCGTCGTCTTTCTTCGTTTCCAGCTTGCGGAACTCTGGGTCGGGTTTGATTGAGCGTCGACTCGTATGTGCCACGCTGTCCGCCGTCGTCGTCGTACCGGTCGTGTCGGATTTTGTGTTTATTTTTGATCCCGGACGAGCCCCCAAATTTGTAGAATATCGGGATGCAAAAATAAAACACTAAAACCCCAAATAACTTGTAAACGTTTATTTTAAACACTTTAACTCTTAACTTAAAAAACTCCAGCGCGCACCCACGTCTTCTCACAGAATGTCGTCTCCTATTCCGTCTCGCTCGCACCCCTCTCTCGCTCGTGCATTCGTTCAACATCAGCTGTCACACATCTCTCAATCATTACGTTTACAATCTTTCATTCCCACATGTATGACATCAAAATATAAGGTTTCTATCAACTTTGAGTCATTTCGTTCTGTAATTTTCAAAAAAGGCTACTTTTGGCTGCAGCAAGTTTTGTGAGTAAACTACGGAACACACAGAAATGTGCAACAATTCAGTAAAACTTAGCTGGACTTGGTCGTCCAAATAATGAAAATTGATCCGATTTTCTAGCAATAAAGTGAAATCAATTGGTGTTGGGTTCTGTCTACCCTTCGCCTTAAACTTATATAACATTAGATAACTTCGATATTGTCTGAGTTATGTGTGCGGCATCAAATCAATTACATACTGTTATTCGCAATTATGTGTACAACCTTGAACCATGCTTCAAACAAAAGGTTTAGGAGACTTGCTATAGATTTATAATATTATTTTCGAGTAAGCCTCCGAAATTTTCTGTTCGAATTATGACATCGAACTGATGCGATTATATTTCCAATTGTAATTACATTTTCTGAAAAAGTGCAATGACTAAGTTTCTAAATGCTATACAACAATGAAATTATTAGAGAAAGAATATTTTGTATAATTTCTATACCTAACTACTTATTTTACCGCAGTAATATTAGTATATTACCTTCAAATCCCGAAGGCGGATGAGGCATGCACACTATTTAAATTTATTATTGAGTTATTTATAAAAAAATAATAATAATTTATTCATTTTTTTATGAAAAGTATTTAAACCCATTCAATAATTAAATTTTGTGAATAAGTATAGTATTTCAATAACAAGCTATTCACAATATTAAAGACATTCAACAAAATAAAGCAACTCCAAGAATTGTTTTAAATAACAGTATTTTTGAAAGATTCGGACATAACTTAGGAGCGAACGATGGTTTTGTTGACAATTTCCGTGAACTCCATAGTTAATACTTTTCCGATTCCCACGCTGCTGAATTTTTGCAATACTTATTGTTTCACACAGTCCACAGTTAAAAATCTATCTAAAATCTGGCCCCTATTTTAGTTAGAGGCAAAACTATCTTTACTAACACCACAATTTTATTAATATAATACTGTACTAGTACTAATACAATGCTAAGTACTAATGCAAGCGATGTCTTTCTATTTGTGCTCGTTTAATTTAATAATTTTAGATAATTTGAGAGCCTAGGAAGGCAAAAGGAATGTTATTATCCCGGAAATAATCCTTTAAAACTTTAACTGGTGGTTGCCACCATGTCTTGAACTTTATAACTTTGTTGTGGTAAAGTGGAAAAACAATGAAAAATATATTTTTCACCTCACAAGCTTGGAAACATGTTTGTCATTCGAAATCTTAGTGCAAAAGTGAGTATTAAATAAAACGCACTGTTGCAATAGTTTTTAAAAAATTAGGACCTTTTTCGAATTTTCATTCTTAGAGTGCGTTGCACCGAGTACTACGTTATTGTCACTGTTAAAGTTAAATTTAACTGAAACTTTAACAATAACCATCAAAGTCCACTATCTTTTGTTGCACCGTCATGTAAAATGTTATAGTTAAAGTTAAAAGGAAAACAAGTGAAAAGACGTTTCCCTTCCCAAAAAATCACAGGGGTAAATTTTTGATAGTGACAATACTTTAAATTGCGTTGTCATACACCTTCAAACAGAAACCACCTTACGTCATTGAAATTGAAATTGATTGCATGACAGTTGACACACATAAACTGTAACTTTAACGTTAACCGTCCGAAGTGGAGTGGTTATGGTTATCGTTATTTATTACATCATTTTAACCATTGTTAAAATGATGCAACCTGTATCTCGCTTAACCAGAGATTTTACGGCACCTTTGGTGTCGTTATAGTTACTTGGTGCAACTCAGCCTTAGGGTTAAATATTCATTTAATTTTATTATTTATTTTTAAAGCGAATAATATAACTCAAGATTCTATGAATAGTTCAAGCTACCTGTTGCCATAATCAATATCGAACAACACCAGCAAAAAAAATCACGTTTGTTGTATTTATGGGGGGCACCCCCCCCATAAATGATTTTTCATTTCAATTTAATAATTTATTATTAAAACGAATATATAACTAAATATTCTGTGAATATTTCAAGTGTCTACCTGTTTCCGTTATTAATATTGAGAAAAAACAAGTTTAAAATCACGTTTTTAAATTTTTATTACATTTTGCATATTATTATTTGTTATTATAGCGGCAACAAAAATACATCATCTGTAAGAATTTCAACTGTCTAACTATCATGGTTGCCTAGTGGACGGACAACGGAGTCTTAGTAATAGGGTCCCGTCTTACCCTTTGGGTAAAAATAACTTTTAATGTTACTAATTTAATATTATTTAGGTACGCTATTTTCTTACTTAGCATTTTCCTCGCGGCAGTGAAGTAATTTTGCGGCTCGTACCTTTCGCTTCAGCCTTGGCAAACGCATTGCCAGGTTCCCAGAATACTAAACTTATTTTAATGCTGGTTATAGCTATATGTTCTGCAGCGCCATACTTAGAACAAGAGGTAGGTAGTCTTTTGTAACATGGTCTGTGTAAAACATGGCTATAAATAGGGATTTATGGCCATGTTTTATTCCCAAAGTGGTTAGGTGCCAAGCAGACGGCCGGCCGTTAAAATAAAATGCCAAATCTTATAGCAGTATGTCAATAGCAAGATATGCTGCACCGACTGCGATAAAATTGGGAGCAGGGTAGGAACGAACATTTTGCTGTGTCTAATGAGTATCTGAATGTAAGTGACATTGGTAACCAACCAAAATGAATTTTCTTAAAAAAGACCTTGTAAACATGTATATTAAGTTGTAAATTATAAATCTGGAATGTCTTACCCACTCTATTACAGTAATTAAGTAGGTGCTTGGCATCACGTACCTCTTACTAACGAGCTCGTTATCACACTAGCTATCAAAGCTTCGTCAAAATTACAAGTATTTTCCATAAGGCCCTTTGAGCACGTGTCTCGTACACATTTTCTTACAACACTTACCTACGTTTTGTTTTCTTTATAATTGTTTAAAATATTTTTTTAGCTATTGAATTATTTAATTTTTAGTAGCCAAAGTAAAGCTGTTTTCTACAACAGGCTTAGGGCTCCCTTATGCCCGGGCTACACGAGGGTAGTTTTTCAAGGTAGGATAGCAAGGTAGTGTCAGTAAGCTAGCAAGTTAGTACTTCTGGCTTTGTGTAGACAAAACTTGCTTTCTCAGCTAGTATGCTAGTAACCTAGTTTACAAGGCAAGACAGTTTAGTAGAGAACTAGCTTGCTATCCTAGCTTGAAAAACTAGCTTCGTGTAACCCGGGCATTACGCGAAATTTAAGGAACTCTTACAATGAAATTAGTTTTTCACCAACGATTAGGTATCACCTAAAAACTTAAGGCACTCTTAATATTTAAGGCCCCGATATTGCTCTCCTTATCGGTTCCCTAACTTTGTTTACCATTCGTGTGTTAATTTTGGTATAAAAATATGTGTATTTTTCTTCAATAAACAGTGATTTTCATCAGTCATTTGAGATTTTACAAATTACAAGCGTTAGAAACCGCGAAAATGATTTCGAGTCAACTGCCAAAAAATCCTATTATATTATTATGTATAGTTAAACTGGTCCAGTCTATAACAAAACTGCGCGCTTAAAACACCCATAATTATAATTTCAAACTATTAGCCGACGAAAGATCCTGTTCGGATAAATAACCATCAGAATAAAGTTTACGTATTTTTTAACGTTGGAAAAAAATATTGAGTATGTTTTGGGTTTCAAATAATAATAAAAACAAATGTAGTTTGACAATTATCAAAATTCATACCAGAGGTGTGTTATCGGACCGGAGCATTGGCCTGAATTTTAAACAGCCATTAACATGTATGATATTAAAAATAGTAATTTAATGTAAATATTTTAATATTACTGCTTTCCAAAAGTTAATGAACGAATTTTATTAAACAGCCAATCACAAAATTTGCATTCATAATTGTGGTATACACTTACTAACAAATAGCTCGCTTAATTAGCAATCAATTCATTATGTTAATAACAATGAATTAGTAATTGAACCGTGTTTGTTTCGTTATAAGTTTGGACAAATGAGGAAGTATTTATGTGTAACAATTAATGTATTACACTTCTATGGCACTCCGCTAATGGAGAATTATTATGTTATTATTAGAACACGACAAATCCACCACAACTGTGTAATAGTAGATTAATTGTTATTAAAGGAGCAAAGAATTTTATTGGATTCTAAGTATGTCGCTCGAGCTTTAAAATAGTATTACTGTCGAGGTGGACACTATAGCAATTTTAATCGGTACGCGGTTAGTTTAATATACAGCCAGTGACTTGCTCATACTAAGTTGGTGATTGATCTCTGTGGTGATTGGAACTTTTACTAATAATATCCACATTCCTAATTCAAATCACTTTTATTCCTATTAAACGCAATTTTAGTCCCTGTTAACGTAAACAAATTAGCCCTTTTCGAAAAGATGTGTCTTAAAAATAATATTTTTAAAGCTGAATTAAAATAAAGTCAAACTCATCTACACTTGACAAATAAGGATTTTTCGTCATCATCATATCTGCTAAGAGCACCCACTGTTGGGCATAGGCTTCCTCCAAGGATCTACAACCCGATTGGCCTCGCACTGCCCGTATCCAACGGCTTCCCGCAACCCTTACCAGATCGTCAGCTCATGCTGTCGGGAACTTCCCAATGGTCGTCAAATATCCTCCTAATGATGCTATGTTTTAATTAAGTACTTTTTTAATATTTCAGTTGAGTTATAAATTTAGACAATTCATAAAAACTTTACTGCGATTTGCCACTTACATCCACTTGCCTCCAAACCGGAAAGTTTAAATCAGAAGTAATCTCGCCACAACTTAGTTGAGTTAAACGACGAGTTAATTGAGTTTATGGCTTCGGGAGAACGATACACTTCTCGGGCCGACTTATGGGAGTATGTCATCATTGCATTTCCCAGATACCACTTAGAACTAAGTTTCCATTCTTGTGTCTTTTACATATATACTATCACGCTCTTTCACAATCCCAAAATGTTGGAGAAAAGTTTTAGGTCAATTTAAAATCACAATGGCCATGTGATACCACATTGTAGATTATCACCCCATATCCTCCAATGGGTGTCGAAGAAGGCTTAACCTCCTTCGATGACAAGGAGAGTCCCAGCCGTGTGTCGAATTATAAACGATGTACGATGAAAGTCACATTTGGAGTATGGGCTATTCATTGTCAGCTTATCGCTCAAATCATCGAACCCAAAAAGTAACTAAACCTCCACCAACCAACAAACAAAAGCCGACAATTAGGACAGATGGTAAATTCTAAAACATCTTGATCTGCACTTATTATTCTCGGAATCATTGCACAGGATTCAATGTTAGTTGTTTTTATCACTTGGCAAGGAAGTTCTTGGTTCATCTCACCCGATGACTAGTGATAATGATGCTGAAGATAGAAGCGAGAATCAATCGAACTAAAACCAAGTATGTACCTCGACAGCTATCGGCCCAAAAATTTCTTTTACGAGCAATCAAGTACCCACTTTTGTCAGTGAAAATAAGATTGCTGAAATGCAATTAGGAAATTACATTAAATTAGGAAACATGCATTCAATTTTGTTTGCCTTTTTATATCAAATTATTGCATAGCGCGGAGTATTAAATGAATTAACGTTCCCGGGATAACAATATTACAATATGACTTTGAGGTTACAATTATTCGCTAGAACCACTTGGCCTCCTGTATTCAGGGATTTTCCGGGGTTTCTCTCCGCACGATTCTGCTAAATTGCCCAGAGAGCTTTTGTCCTGGATTTCTATTGAATTTTTATCAATACAGTTATTGCTTCGGAGCATATTGGGCGATGCAGGCACCGTAAACACTGTAATACTGTTTAGTTAGCATACCTTATTATTTTGGTAAAATAATAAGGTATGCTAACTAAAATCATTTTTCTATCTGATACAAAAGTTTTAGAAAATAAGATTTTTATGCAACATAAGTCAAAAGTTCTTATTAAAGTAGTCTTTGGCATAACCATTAAGGGATTCTTATATGGGTGTCTAAAAAAACATATTAACTCGTCACGACATAGGAATATAAGTTGCTGTGCCCAGTATCGGCAATTAGCCACAATCACCGATTGCTACTTGAGGTCACTGGTGACAATTTTGCTTGCAATCAGTTTTCCGACACACGTTAAACGTTTTCTAGACGTTATATAAAAAAAATGTATGTATGTATATCTGTCAAAATAACTACGACTGTCGTTTTAAAAAAATATATAAAGAGAAAGAAAAAAGTTAAGTAAATTAAACAATTTTAATTATTATATTATTATTTTACTATAATCAAATTGAAATTGTCAATCAAAAGACGCTGGCAAAATTTGTATTAAATTATCGTAAAGCCATTAAATTAAGAGGCAGCAGTATTGAAGTTCAAAACCTGCTGTTTTCGAGGCTAATAATGTCTACATCTGTGCGGGAAGTGGTTGAGTTGACCTACTTGCGCAGCGCCTAAGTGACACTTCACTACACTTTATATTATCCGCTTAACGTGAGGTACAAGATGAATTATTTTTTGAAATTCATTATTAATTGATGGTCCTGCATCTTGTATCTAATCAACATTCTTAACGTAATATTCCAAAGCAGGAGAGAAAAGGCAAGTGAAGTTCATTCTTTATTTAATTAGTGATCATACAACGTGTACCTAATCAACGTTTTAATAAAACACAACAATGCTTCACTTACGAGTATATTCCACAGAATAAATGTATTTGAAAATATTTCTCTAACATTATGCTCCGACTTACCTAAATGTAAGAGACTTTTACACTGATACACGATTCCAATATATCATACTCGTTTAAGGTCTCTGTCACCTTTCATAAAGAACGTCGGCTATGAGGGATGGTCTTTATTAAAGCGAGAAAAGCAATGCAAAAAGGAGACATAATGTCTCGAATATACAGTAAATTTTCATATAAAGCAATAACCGCTGACGGGAACGCAAGTAGTATGTCCAAATCGAAAGTCTACGTTACTAAAAGAGTGTTATTTCGATTCCAGTAAGGAATTCTGAGCCAAGGGATAATATTGAACTTTAGTAATCAAGAAAGACTAAATTTATGCACAATATTAGATAATATATTTTGAAACTGATGACGTAACTAACTCTTTCGTAGTGACAAGACCATATTGTTTTGAGTAATATTTACTAGGAAGCGAAACTTACCAAGAAACTGCCAAAACATGCAAAACTAGACTACAGTTAAATTTTCTTATTAACCGACTTCAACAAAAGGACGAGGTTCTCTATTTCTATGCCAGCCTAAGCAAAATAACCTTACCTAATAGATATGAACTTGATTAATCCGATAACAATGCATAATAAAGATCAATGCATAATAAAGTCCGCCGCTACGTGAAATTCGAAAGTGCTAATACTACACTATCCTCCTTGGCTGGCTGGCACCGGCTGCAAATATTATATCGGAGTATGAATTAGAAATAAATAATTAAAAATCTGTATTCAATACTTTCCTTGGTTTTCAATAACTCTTTTTAACTACTTAATAAAAATATTACTACATACTTTTTAGTTTATATTTATACGTCTTGAAGTCGGTTTTCGTATTTTTTTGCTAAAAATATTTTATTTTTTGTCCATTTTTCCATTGTAACCCAAGTTGATATCTGGACGATAAAGTTAATTAAAACAAGCAAAAAATGTAAAGCACTGTAACCCGACTACCGAATGACAGACGGAATGGTTATAAAACGGCACTCGATTTCAATAATAATCAAAATAGCATTTTGACGTGACAATCGTAGTTAAATTTTTGGCCATTTCACATTGCTTAGCAACCAAAACAAGATTTTGTGTACAAACTTCAACGGAATTCAATGATGCTAGTGTGTATTTATTCCTGTATGCCAGCAGAAAAGAATGATTCTGACTAAACAAAAAGCAACACAATACAGCTTTTGTTAGATCCCTTTTTATCGGCGCATCGATCACGCACCTCCATCTCCATTTTGTTCATGATAATTAAAAGAAGGTCACAAGACGTATATAAAAAGACTCTTTATTTCTTATACATTTGACACTAATACTGTCCAACAGACCCTCAGACCAATAATTCTAAACATCATACCAGTATTAACTTACGTCAAAAAAATTACCCGTGAAATCTTTACCATGGTGATAGTTTCATTATTCTTCAAATAACGAGCCTATTCAAACACAAAATGGTTCAAAGATCCCAGATCAAAGCACAACTCGTCAAAGAGGTAACTTGTTTATCTCTTTCTAAAACACAATACTGAAACAATAAATTTCTCCTTCTCCTCAATTTTGTTCATCTTAATATATATAAATTACGTGTCACGTTGTTTGTCCGCGATGGACTCCTAAACTACTTAACCGATTTTAATCAAATTTGTACACCATGTGAAGTTTTATCCAACTTGTGAGATAGGATAGTTTTTATCTTGATAAGTAGTCATATTTTTTTTACTGCAGATACAATGTTATAGGTTAGTAGTATGAAATTACCACAGAAATGCGTGGCCGGGACAGCTAGTAACATTATATAATGTTTTTCTTCTGTCTCCCTTCATTTTCCTTCATTATTATTTGGACTTTAATTTTTGCACATTTTTTTGCAAAGGGAGTACCTATTCAGTTAGTACCACAACACATCAAAGCGGCAAAAAATAGCCAAGTTGTGAATACTGTGTGATTAGCATCGCTACAAACCCTACAGGCACGTTGCGTCGTGGATGCAATGTGATCGGAACCGAGCCCACGGTTTGCATTTGACGGCACAATGTGGTTCATATGCTTAGATTAATAATGTAAGGATTTTGGTTATCACATGATTGACACATGTCGACCACTTTTAGCTATCCACTTTAGTTACTCCTTGTAACAAAGGAGTTTGAACTTCATTAATTTTATAACATTTGTTAATTGCTGCTTAATAAAAGAGCTTGTAAGCGTCTTTTGTGGTGTTGGTGTGAAACGGACTTTATGGTGATTATGTGAACCAATAGCAAAGCAAACAAAATTTTCGGAACTCGTTTCTTAAAAAATTAAACGAAACGTATGTAGAAAATATTAGTTTCAGTGTCCGCAAATCGCGGACCGCTTACTGTGCTTAAGATTTATGGTAAAGATTTCAAGTTACATTTGCATTTGCAAGCAGAAAAGAACTTTTATATAATTTTTATTAGTTACGACGTTTGTATGTATTTTGGAGAAGCCTTTCTATTTCGACGCCGTCTTGGTGGAGTGGTCAGTATAGCTCCCTACACATCAAGCGGTCCGGGTTCGAATCCTGGTAGCGGCAATGTGATGAACACGAGTGTTTGTTGACGAGTCATAGTTGTTTATATATTTATTTAACAACTATCTAAAAATATTATGTATACTATTAAAAATTTCCATTATCTAGTATCCATAACACAAGTTCTTAATGATACTTACTTTGAGCTTGATAATTGGTGTGAGCGTGGAAATATATTATTATTATTTGGGATTGACTTTAAATTTATATCACTGCATAATGATACTGCTAGTTATGAAATAAAAGTAATTAATTTTCTTGGACTATTTCATTGCATAAAGTGCAAAACTGCTAAGACTAGCGAAGTCTCCTTCGATAATCTGGTATCTTATAATTTTTTTTTTTCTAGTCTAACGGCGGCTATCGGCTAACGTTCACACAGAAACCGAGAGTTAAATTCTAGTTAAATTTTGTTGGAAATATTAAAGACTATCTTTTAGTCGTTTTTTAGAAGATACTTAAGCCTATTTATTCTTTGAATAGGATTAAATTTCTATGTTCAGCATTATTTTCCGACGCATAAATTGAACTGTACGTTTGTCCGTTGAAATTCGTACAAAATTCTACGTAATAATGAGTTTAAGATTATTGGTATATTATGCCAGTATCAGGTAACGTAAAACTAAACAAGTTTTCGAATCACGCAACGCAAGCATAACAACCAATACCCAATTTCTGGATATGACTGCAACGAACTCTTCAATTACGATAGGAATTCCATCGCAGACGACGGTACTTGAGTCTGGCTCTGCAGCCTGTCTACAATTGGATCTGGCTTATCATTAGATCGTTCCGTCTAAATACTGAGCAAATTGTTCGCAAATCTTACACGGAATTTAGTCTGTGGGAATATTTTGCTAGTAGTAAGCACTTGCCTTATTTTCATAAACAAAGTTGTTTGGGTTTTTATTCACGTTCTATTGAAATGTTGTAGTTGTTTTACCGACTTTCCTCGTGTGCGTCTTTTTTGTTACAAATCTTTTGAGAACTTATCAGACTCTGGGTTTTTGAGGAATGGAAGTTTTGTAACCAAGTTAGTAGCAAACGTTGTGTTTTGAGAGTTTTACTTAAATTTATTACAGAGTGGAACGGAAGTATTTACTCTCTGGATTAAATTCTGTTCTGCAGGGTATTTGTATATTGGTATTGTAATTGGTCAAAATAAACTATTATTATACCATTTCCTATTTAATTATTTCCAAATCCGTAACCGTTAACATAAGCTAAAACTTAACTTGCTCCTGAATTAAATAATACTAATAATATCAAAGTATTGAAAAATAATTTGGACTATAAATACAATATAACATGTAATTAATCGGGTTGTTCCACATTCAACCACCGATTTTTCTACCACTGAATATTTTTTCCACTTTCTACCACTCAATAAAATACATTCCACATTCAACCACCAATTTAAAATTTTAATTAGGTACATAGATAACCTGCTAATAAATTGATAATCATATTTTTATTAATTTTATACACCTGTAACAAGTATAAATTTTTTTGCATAGTTGGAAATAAAATCAACATAATCTTATCTTTATAAAAAACCAACTTATGTATAAAAATACTTTGCAATCTCAATAGTATTATTAAAATATCCTAAAAGTAGTCATTTACTTTGAAATAATCACAATTAGTCTTTTCTTACAATAAGATGTAATAGTACTTTCCAACCTTTCCAACGCATTTGTAGTTCTATATCTTTTTACTTATGACAAACGTTCCACAGATTGTGTGGAAAATTTCCACCAAAAAGCCAGGTTTTGACGAAATAGTCATTAAAATTCATAACATTGACAGCTTGAGGGCATTCTTCCATTATTTATAAGAAAGGGTCATCAAATAAGGCTTCCGGTATAAGTGGTAAAGCCATGCATAGACATAGATGTCTGCGTTGAGCTCTTTTTGGAGAATGAGTTCTTTTCGAGAATGGTTTGACACAACCTCAGATACAACACTTAAATGTTCCGTCTGCGAAAACAATCTTCATTTCACCATTTTTCATTTTTCTAGCTCCATTCAATCATTTTTCTAGCTCCATCCCGTGTTTCTCCTGTCTTTCCTTTCTCCTCTCTCAGATTTTTAAACAAAACACCACTTTGTTTACTGTCGTGTAGAAAGAGGTCAACTGATAAGAACTACTTTAATTAATTATATTATGCAAATTTCAAAAAGAAAGAGAGCGAATATTGCTTTTTCTTTCACTAGCATTGAAATAGAAGAATACGTCTTTGATTCATTCTTACCTGCGATCCTTCGTGACCCCTTTAGCAATGTACTACGTCTAATAGAAACGTGTGATTATTAAACTTTCTTATGATTTGACTTGAACTTTTATCCTTCACTAAGTACCTACCTAGAGATATTTTGGACCTATTTTTATTAGTGGTTGAAAAAGGAATAAACTGCGGGTCGAAACTGGAAGGAATAAATTTGGTGGTAGAATATGGAATAGAAAGTGGTTGAATGTGGAAAATTATTGCGGTGGTAGAAAAATCGGTGGTTGAATGTGGAATAACCCAATTAATCCTGTTTATTTATAACACAGCTTATACTATAACAGTCTTAAAAAGTATGGAGTTAAAAATTACAGATTCGTAAATGCAGCTGTCAACAATTTCGGCCGCACGATCGTAATCTGAAACCACAAATAATAGTATATTTATATGCTTTACTTTGATACTTGCTTTAATACTTTTTGAGTTTATTAATTACTAACATACAAATCTTTCCTCTTTATAATATCAGTATAGAAGTATTGAAAACCTTCTCTAATTTTTTCTTCATATTTCGCACCTTTCTTACAATCGCGTTTTTTTTTTATTTCAACCACGTTTTCTCAATTTTATTTTGTAGCAATGGTTATTTTTGCTCAAGCTTCAAAGCATTATATTTCCATTGAACTGTAAACTTCTGGGGAGCGGACGAATACTCGACGTTTACTAAAGGGATCCCCTACCAAAGGCTCGCAGACAACAATCCTGGAGCGCCGGGGCCCACCTCAAAAGAAACAATTAAGATAGCTCAAAGTGAAACGTCAACCGCTAGCGGAATATCTACGCCTCTCCACAATGGCGACAATTATATAACCCTTCACGGGGATTCTTTGCCGTCCATCATTAAATTACACAAATATCTTTTGTACTAAATGTCTTTTAGTTCAAAATAAAAGAGGTTTACACTGACAAAAAATATTGCACTAACAAAGGACCTTTTTGACTCGGTTACATTCATATCGCTTATTTTTGACTAGGACTTAATTATAAATATCAATGTAAGCTTCGCATAGAATACACTTGACGTATTTGCTTTTAGCTGCAAACTTTGCAAGGGCTAATTACAAACATGCAGAGTTATTTTCTACAGTATTTTATTTATCTTTAACCCTTACGTTTTTTCAGTGTAGAAAAACAAACATCGACTGCAGAATTAAAAGACTTAATAACACAAATGTGTACGTATGTACCAGGGATGTAACGGAGGTAGTTTTATCGGAACCGAAGTCGGAGTCGGAGTTTTTAAATTTGATTCATCGGAATCGGAATCGGAGTCGGAGGCAGAGTCAGAAGTGGTGACATGAGAAAGAATTTTTATTTACAGACAAATAAAACATTCTTTAATCAATTTTTTTTAAATTATAAAATAAAACACAAACAATGATAAAAAATTAGCATATTGTTTCCAAATAAACAAGAACACAGATTATATTAAATGAACAAAACTGTTCATAACAGTCGACACATGCCGCCGTCGCCGCTATGTTATGCTTCGACCTCCGATTAAAACCTCCGATTTAAAAGTGTCGGAGCCGAAGTCGGAACCGAAGGTGTAATAATAATCGGAAGTTCCGACTTAACGGAACCGGAGTCGAAGCTCCGTAACATCCCTGGTATGTACGTATGTACCTACGTAATATTTTTTCGGTTTGTCACGATGATGACACTTTCGTTTACACATACATACAATCATGCTCAAAGAGACAGAACGTGCTTTCTTTGTAATGATCTCGAAAGTTAAGCTACCTAGTGCGCGGTCGGTACTCCGATGAACGAGAACTTTTTCACCTCAGTTTTCCTTCGTGCTCGGAAGGCGCGTTAATCTGGTGCTCCTGACTGCTGTTGAAAGAGAGCAGTCGTTCCCTAGGAGGGTAATGGTCAGGCAGGCAGCTGGCCGTGAAAATCTAATGCCAAATCCTTTAGGATTATTGTCGATATAAGACATATACCAACCCCAAATAATTAGGGAGCAAGCTAGGAGAGAGAGAGAGATACAATTACGCTCAAAATCCCAAGAGGGGTTAAACAGGATCCTTCGGCAAAATTGGTTACATGCAAAGCCACAATGGGCTATGCAATGTCTTAAAATAGTAACAGATTGCCATGACTCACGCCTACAACAAAAAAATCTAAACAACCCCAAAAAACCAGCAATAAATCTTCGAAACCTTATAAACAAACAAAAGCTAACGACCATAATACTTACAATCTTTTAACAGTCCGGTCATTTTTTGAAGTAGTTTATACTTCTAGTATCCATAGCACAAGTTCTTTTTAGATTAGGTATAATATTATAACTTTATTATACTATTGTAGTGTTGCCATTATGCTGACTGCTGACTACTCAGAATCTTGAGTGAAATATAAAATATAAATGGACTTTTATATAGGTAGGTACGAGTATTGTGAATAAAATAAATTGGCACTGTGAACTTTACCACGAGAAATATAAAGGGTTCCATTTGTCTATAACATATTAACTTCATATAAATCCACGATCGTGTAAAACTATACGAACATTTTTATTCATACCTAAAAAGTCCATTATATACTTTATTTAATATTAAAAGCGCTAGAAAAATTTTATCGAAATATCGAGAGCTTTTACAAAGTGGCAAGCGATGATGGTCGAAAATTCTTATTTATAAACATCGAAGGCATGCCAGTTACGTCTGCGATGTGGCAAACTATTTAATCCACTTACGGTTAACTTTGAAAGAACATTTTATTTATAAAGTTAGCAAATCCTAGCGTATATTTGCTAAGACGACATTTACTATCTTCTGCGCTTTTTACTCCAACGCTTTTAAGAACTCTGAAATACTAAGTATTTAAACATTCTCTGCTACTAACTACTAAGTATTTAAACTACGGTATCTTATCTTATTCCCGAACTATGAATATGACATGTATTACAGTGCATTTTGACTCAAGGGGATCTTTTCTGTCTAACTAGATCTACGTGTCATCAGCCTAACTATAAATGTATGGGTTTGAAAAGCTTCTTGTGTTGGCTACATGAAGTATTTTGTAATATTGTAATATTTTGATATTTTCACTTCGTATTTTCAATGCGTACCTAATTTTATTAATCTGCACTAGCTTATTCTGTATGAAACTTACATGCACGTGAAAGGTTATAAAATAGCAAATAACTGTTCTTTGAATAACTGTGTAACCTTTCACTTTCACTTTTATGAAACCTAGCTATTAGACATAATATTGCCTGCGTGTTTTGATGTTTTAGGTATAGGTAGGTATATGGGAGGTAGGTACATCTATAATGACAATAAAGAATTGTGTTAAACACGACTGAAATAAAATGAAATATATCCCCATAATCTAGTCTGTAATTATGCCACCATTTTACTGAATCCATGAGCATCAATTCACAAAAAGTTGAGTTTTTTCTCAATGGCTTTCGCAATAATTGTGTCGTCATTAAAGATTGTTCGTGCGTATTTAAGTCCGTAATAATTATTTCAATTAGTTCGACTAAAGTATTTAATCACGTTTTTTTCCGATTTTCTTTGAAGCTACGACAAATATGTTATACAATGCAAGAATGTTATATTTCTGTAATATGGTTTGTGGTGTGGTAAGCCTTATAAAGGAGATCATTCAGGCCCCATACGTTTTTGAGCGTTTTCTGAAAGTGCCGGCCAACGAAAAAAAAATCTACATGTAGTTAGTACTAGTCATTTGGAGCAATTGTTAATATGACACAAACGTTGTTGTAGGATTACTCTCAGCCAAATTAAACAAGTTTCATGATTCTAAGTTATCATCAAGAGCTCATATAATGTCCCCACCAAAGGGCACGAGCCTACCCCACATTAGGGGCGATTAGGCCTTAGTCAACCACGCTGGCCAAGTGCGGGTTGGTCGACTTCACACACAACCTAAGAATTTCTTCATAGGTGTGTGCAGGTTTCCTCACGATGTTTTCCTTCACCGTAAAAGCGTCGATTAAATGTACATATAAATTCAAAATTTGAAAACACATTGGTATGTGGCGGGGATCGAACCAGTGCCTCCAGGGTGGGAGACGACGCTCTTACGCACTACGCCACCGACGCCTCGACGCATAAAACACATATTTTTGAACGTCATCAAAAGTTTGTCAAAAACTAAGATAATTTATTTGACATTGCACATGACGATTCTAAGTAAAATAAAATAATGATAAAACTAGTACTGACGATCTTAACCATTTTTATTATAGCGCGAAAGCTGTGAGGTAATTATCTGTTCTATTCTATCGGACATGAGAGTATATTGCTAATCACTCTCTTAACATAATCTCAGTTTTTATACGTATAGGTAAAAAAATGATGTGACTAACTTATTTTGCCTCAAAATGACTTTAGATCATTAGTTTTGGCAATATATTATGTCATTATTATATATTTTTCAGTACCTTCAGAAATCAATAAATGTAAGAAAAACTTGACATAGAGTACTACTCCAACAACTTTTGTCCCACATTAATTATTGCTCCAAAAGGCTAGTTCTAAGGCTAGTTGGCCAGCATTTTCAGAAAGGGTCCAAAAATTCCTTAATCCCAGCACGTGGTAAATGGAAATGAAGTCGAAATACGAAGTTGACTAATGCGGGAGAGAGTAAAGTAAATTTGCTATACTTGGCTATACTGCCCACCCTTGCTAGTATAAAGTTGCTTCTTCATTCATATTTGGATAGGCCTAAAATAACATATACACAATTGCATATAGTGCGAAAGAATGAGGTGCCAAACATTTTTATTTAGGTTGGAATGACAGTAAATATATGACAACACAGACTAGGCACGCGTGTGATAGCCAGTCTCTCGTGATTGAGGATTCGAGTTATCATCTCTAGATGGTGTCACATGCTTGTATCTAAGTGTTGAGAAGAAGAAATCGCTAAATTAAATACAATTCCTTTTAAATTTACAAATATCTTATCAGCTACTATCTATACCCCTTAAAAAAAAATTAAGGGTGAACAACTCTTATCACTATAAGAGTTGTTCACCCTTAATTTTTTTTAAAATTTTGACGATTTGTTTTGTTTTTATTTTTTTATTATGAGGCATTAAAAATACATACAACCCTAAATTTTTTCTTTTTTTTATCACCAACCCCTATTTTTTTATAGCCATTTTAGTAATTTAATCATTTTTGTAAGGCAATCTAACGTTTGCCGGGTCAGCTTGTAATTTTATAGAATCCAATGGGCTCAGTACCATGCTCTAATATTATTTTTGATTGAAGCTTTATATTACCTCCAACGAATCTATTAGTAGTGAGATAGCTAGATTAGCTAGTAAATATTCCATCAATAAAGCACAAAGCCCGAGGCACGAGATGAATTTCTGTCTAAGCTTTTACTGTACTCTTAATACATATCATCGATATTCAGAGCATTCCGTTCGCTTTCGTAATAAGACTAATGTGTAGCAATAATATCACGTACCGCTAAAAAGGATATAATACTGTTACAAATTTCAGAAAAACAAAACGCAGACTGTCAATGTCGTAAATGAAGCAAAAAGCTCAAATTATGGCATTATTAATTAATTATCGCATAATTAATTAATTATCGTCAACCGAGCTAGGTATACTGAGGAAGGAAAAAACATGCAAAGGCGTTTTAATTTACTGAGGTTTCCTTCTTACGTAGCCTCAAAAAGATTTATATTGTAGCGGCAACTTTGAAGTACCTAAATAATTAAATACACCCTGTTTGTAAGCGAATTATGTCAAATTCTAATTAATTTAAGAACGAAACAGCCCTACTGTTGGTCATAAAATCATTCCTGATGTAATAGGAGAACTGAAAGAAATAATTATGTAAGGATTGTAGCAACTGCAAAGAACATAATCTCTGCTTAACATTGTTGGTGGCAACATTAAATTTATTTCTAACATTTGTTAATTTTGTACAACAAAAGCAAAACAGCTCTATTCCTATCTATGTGTGTACTAATTAATTAAAACCGAATATAAATTGTATATTCGGTTTAATTAATTAGTACAAGTGTAACAAAAAGTGAAATTGTATTGAAGAACAGTACCTACAGTCCACGCGGCCAAGGAAACCAACAATCCTTAGAGGAGAGAAGCGTGACTTTATGCATGTATAATTTAAGGCACAGAGACCACTCAAAACAAATTTTACTAACCAATGTTCTCTTTGATTTCAAAATTTTTACTAAATTTTAACTACGAGTAGCTTTAAAAATACTCTATTCTTGTATTTTTAGGGGAATTGAAGATAATAATTTTCT
The DNA here is from genome assembly GCA_955850985.1 of Elophila nymphaeata. Lineage (NCBI taxonomy): Eukaryota > Metazoa > Arthropoda > Insecta > Lepidoptera > Crambidae > Elophila > Elophila nymphaeata. The sequence goes on from OY039065.1 coordinate 26,173,033, forward strand.
CACAGTACCAACTGCGCTTACTCCGGAAACAAATCAGCTAAAAACAGAAAATTTGTCGTGTTTGAAACCTGATTTTCGACACGCGATTGTGTTTGTTAGAAAACACCTGTGTGATCCGAGAATTTCATGACATATTACGTGTTACGATTGGTTTCAATGGAGCCAGGGAAATATATTTCAGTAATTACTCGTAATTATTTTCCATTGGAATTCATAGTGGAAACCACAAAGTGTGAATTAATGTGAAACTATGACCATGGTTTTGAGAGTGGCAGATAATAAATACCTAAACAATCGTTTTCTATCATCCGAGTAGTAGTTTAAATAAACCTATACTGTAAAACTTATCACAATTTGTACCGGCTGAAACAGGCACTATGCAAATTTTAATACTCAGTTTTGTTTTACAATGACGTGATTAACTAAGTTTTGCTGTTACGCTACTCACTTTGCTTGTAGTCCGACACAAAGCTAAACCCAAGATGTTTAAAGTGAGGTACGAAAAGTTTGCAATGATTCAAGCTTATCTAGGTTGTGTAATAATTCACAGTAACATTTTATAATACGAAGGCAGTGGATAAGTGGCAGATGGCAGATGATTAAATAAAATATAAATTAAAGGTAGGGTTGGAAAAAAGTAAAACATCATAAGGTGCTCGATAGATGTTGGGACCGGCTGGTCCTCTTCAAGACTCCAGAGGTCGCGCGCAGTCTTGAGCGTTCGCCAGCTGTATAGGACCGCAGGAGGATTAAGTTCTGAGGTAGACTCAGAAAAAGAAGAACATATTAATAAAATATAAATAAAACACCGAAATCAAATGACCACACGAGCATCTTTTGTTATGTTTAAACATTTTTGCATTTTATATCAGTAGTAGTGTAGTTTATTTTCGAGTGTCATAAAAATCCTGTGCCATGCACTGCTCTTGGTCTGCACTGAGCCTTAGTGTATGCAAAGTGGTTTGTACGATTCACGGATCGTAGAGACACGATCACCCGACGATGCGATCTTTTTCCCCGCTGTTTGCACTAGAATTCTTCTTCTATAGTTCGAGGCAGATTTTTTGAAAATAAATTGCATGCTTAAATAATTATATTATGTACTTAGGCTAATTAATTTTAAGCACCGTAAAAAAATATTTTTTGTTTCCTTATTTTCGCCATTACAAATCAATAAGATTCGTTCATTTATTTATTTAAAAACATCATACCGTACATCGTCGGCTAAGTAAGTTAATTACGATCGACGTTTGAGACGCTCTTGCAAGGATACCTTTGGTGACTTATACGAGTATCAAAGGCCAAAATGTCGCCTTTCACAGAAAGATCTAAGGAACACGGAAGGTAATAAAATATTCAGAAGCATTTGTCGCCACCCAGAGCAGGGTAGGTAATTGAAAATATACTTGTGGCCTTTTTCGTCGTTCCAAAATCGATCGTCAATCGCTTTGCCTCACAAAAATTACTTTGGCATATTTTTAATGTCATTTTAATGACCTCCTCCTGGAAGCAATTTAATATCAACCACGCCATCTTATTTTTCTGTGTACAGCGCGCAATATCTTGAGAATTTCCTCGAATTCTTACCTATGTATTTATATGGAATAATATACCCCAAAATTCTTTTGCTGCGTAGTCTGTAAATTTTCCTACAAAAATCCTTTCATCCTGTGGATTATGTTGGTGTGATAAAAATCTAACAATAACTTTCCCTTTGGGTAGCAACGCTTTTGCGGGCGCCAATAATAGATCTTTGTCGTAAGAATATTTACCTACATCACACTTTATCCCCTTTTCAATGACCCAGATTATATCAAACGTGTTGAAATGTGACGCGTGTAAACGAAATATAGAAAGCAATCTTTTAGACATTTGATATCTACATAAACAACATTAATGGATTTTTCCACTGTCAAATAAAATTCCGTCGGTGTCATTGGATAATTGAAAATTCTGAAGTTTTGTCAGCCAATCACGAGCACGGGTATGAACAGCTTGAAATCTTATTTCATGAGCAGTTATTTCTAGTTCCAAAACATTTTTTTGTTAAGTATGATAACTTCAATTAAGATGGTGCAAAATAATATTAAGTAAGTAGGTATCTATTTATATTAAACCGTTATTTATAATGTCATTACTAAAGTGGCAGTGGGCACGGCACATTGCGAAGAGGACTGACGGCCGTTGGGGCGGAAAAGTCCTCGAGTGGCGACCACATACCGGGAAACGCAGCGTTGGTAGGCCCCCCAAAAGGTGGACTGACGATCTAGTTAAGGTTCCGTGAAGCCGCTGGATGCGGGCAGCGCAGGACCGACCGGTTTGGAGATCCTTGGGGGAGGCCTATGTCCAACAGTGAGCGTCTCTCGGCTGAAATGATGATGATGATGACTAAAGTGCAAAGACGAACAAAAACTAAATTTATCAGAAATAATATATAAAGTAATTAAAGTATTTTTCTGATGTGAAAAGACACAATTAAATCTAAGTGTTTGTTTTATTAAACATAATTTTAGTATGCCTGCTATTTGAATGTGTCCGAATTTGGTTTCGGCAAATAGGGATAAATTTACACCTCATATTATCAGTGCCGACATCCGATATAGTAATGTATATTGAAGTTGGTATTATTGGGTAATATAACAGTATATTGCTACGTTAGAAACGTGTTCGTAAGTTGTCTGATTTATTTTGTGGGGAAGCTATCATCTCACCTGGTATCAAAGACCAGGGTCCGGGACCCATAACCACTGCTTATGGATCGGCTATCTTCTCTTTGTCGGAACATAATAATGCAATCGTGGAGCTTCACGGGGTATACTATTCTTGATGTACATAATATTAAACTATTATTATCGGCTCCTTCGTGCACCGCGTTCGTTAGGTCCACCCAATTATCTTCCTTTTCCTCTTTCCCGCGCTATTCACAAACTTCACTTCTTTTTTTCCACCACAGTGCGCAAAGGAGATGACAGCCATACATCTGACGTACACTACACCCCGTGTAGGCTATGACGTTAGGATTGGCAGTGCGGGAGTTATACATCAGTGTTACTTATAACTATATTGTACGATAATCAAGAGCTTATACAAGTGGCCATCGTTTCATTACGAAAAGATATCGAAATTCGTCACCATAGGCCATATTGGTTAGTTATCTACAGCGTCTTAGCTTGCGCTACCCGTGTATTCCCAGTAGTTCCAGTGGAGTAGTCCCATGATGGGACTACTAATATATTTTTCCCAGAGGTTCAAGAACAATTTGACCTACATTGTCTACCCGGATTTGTTTGTTTTCTGAAAATCTTTAAACAAAAATTGTTTATATCTATTTACGGACTATGAAGTCAAACACATAGGTACTAATAATTACAGCACAATTTTTAGGCTCAGTTGCACCAAATAACTATAATGATAAAAATGCCAAATCTGCCGTCAAATCTCTGGTTAAGCGAAATACGGGGTGATTAACAATGGTTAAAATGATGTAATAAATAACGATAACCATAACCGCTGAACTTCGGACGGTTAGCGCTAAAGTTACAGTTTGTGTGTGTCAACTGTCATGCAATCAATTTCAATTTCAATGACGTAAGGTGGTTTGTGTTTGACAACACAATTTGAAGTATTGTCATTATCAAAAATTTACCCCTGTGAATTTTTGGGAAGGGAAACGTTTTTTCACTTGTAACCCTTTTAACTTTAACTATAACATAATACATGACGGTGCAACAAAAGATAGTGGCTATTGTTAAAGTTTAAGTTAAAATTAAATTTAACAGTGACAATAACGTAGTACTCGGTGCAACCAATGACGTAGGAATTCTATGGACCCGGCCTATTGTCTGTAGCTATAGTTATTTTTATATATATTTTGCGGCCAGGCAGCCATATTGTGTGACATAACTGTCAGTTACTGTTTGGTACTTCATGTGTCAACGATTTGTAAACATTATCAAAATTAATATTTATCTTTCTTTTTCTGGAGATTTCTTCATTGAAATTACGCGAAGTTGTGAAAGATCACACCGTCATAATGCCTAAGTGTAGTGTAATAGGGTGTGGGTCAAGGAAAGACAAAAATCAAGAAAGATTAACGTTGCACCGGTAAGTCTTAAAATTTACAAGTAAATAGTAAATAGTTTTAGCATTTATGGGTACTCTGAATGTTTTAAATTTTTTATTCATCCATGTGATTCCATTCATGTGGATTTCAATTAAAGATTAGGCTTTATTTTGAATATTTTCAAGCTAAGAAAATGTTGAATTTGACAACTAGTGTTGTTCTCAAATTATCGAAAGTAATTGACGATAATACATAATCATGACAATATTATATTGGAGAGGCCTTAGGGGCAGATGGAGTACATATGCCATACCCAAACCAAATTATTTAAGATTCCAATTTTCATCGCCAATATATCTTATAGGTTTTTGTTTTTTTTTTAGGTTACCAAGAAGTGAATATAGGAAGAAAATGTGGTTGGAAGCAGTAGGAGTGGAAAAAGCTCTTTCCAAAGCTGAGTTTATTGCCGGTTCTTCTCAGAACAAGGCCTCTTGGTAGACTCATAAGCCGATGGCATCAAACTTCACTTTGGCATCAAAATTGTACCTAAATGAATAAAGAAATTTGAGTTTGTTAAATTCTTGTATTTCGTTTTATTATTTTAGCAAAATATCTTTGGTGTGTTTAACTTTAACCTATGTTTTAGATATTCGCTCCCCCCAGCCAAGCTTACAACTAGCCACCAGCTTAACGTGCCTTCCGAAGCACAGAGGAAGTTTCACCCGCTATCTTGTACCAATAAGGGAGATATTATAGAAAGCGCACCGGGCGGCGGGCGGGCGCCGTGAATACAATTTGAACTATCTAAGGGTGTAATGATAGCTTTATAATTACTGATGTTTATAGCTTGCCAAGAAATCGTGTTTGGTATTAAAGGCGAGACCAAAAAATGCACCAATGTGTGAGAAATGCGCACGTGTCCGTGAAAAATAGTACTGCAGTCTGAAAGTTGCTGTTTTTTCTACGTGACTGACAGGCCGACCTAGGCCGCCTGCGTATACGTGAAATGGTCTCGTCTGTCTATCTCATTCTAATATACGTGTTAGTATACTCTTTCTCTTTTACTTTGCCCATCTACAGTTTCCTATATCTATGCATTCATTTCATATTGATAAGCTAACTTTATGACACAATAAAATTATTTCACAAAATAATTTTATCGATATAGCAAGATACTACTGAACAGCACTATAACAGCTGTCAGTCCGCCATTTTATGCGCTCAACCGGCACGGTTTTTTTGGTGTTAGGGCACGTCCATTGAATTCCTACGTCATTGGGTGCAACGCACTCTTAATGTTCCATGTTCTGTTGACTGTTGAAAATTATTTGATGTTTCGTTGAGTTACTTGACGTGTGACACTCAGACCAGTGTGACATGTCTATTTATTTATTTTAGAACAACCAACAAATCTTACACTGTGACAGCTTAAAACTAAGTTATTAACAATCCTTCTAAGTGCATACTTAATTATATCTGGCATGCATATCTGGACAAGATGTTACAAAACCTGCACTTTAAGAATATTTGCTCTACAATAAGTTACCATGAAGTTTTTATTAATGAAACTATATTATAAATAACTATATATAAACTATGCGTTTTATGCGTCTGAGTATCACACGGGACTACTGGGAATTGTAATACCAATAGACCAGTCAGTGGAACCTCTGGGAAAAAAATACAAGTAGTCCCATCATGGGACTACACCACTGGGACTAGTAAGATTACACGGCGCTACCAACTTACTTAGAGCTACGATTGGCCACGTGATTTAACAACGGCTTAAGTAGATCCCATACATTTTGTTCCTATAGAAGTTCGTTATCGTTTCTATTTGTTACTTTGTCTACAGGCCCTGCTCAGCTTATGGAATCCGTATGCTTAGTACCCATTGTGTTAGAGCAATATGTGGACTAAAATTTACCGAAAGCTGTAAGCCATATTTCAAAGATCTATAATCATTCACTTTGCCAATTTTAAACATTTATCAGTCTTATTTATTTGTTAAGTCTAATCCAGATCTGTTCGAAAAAGTAAAGCCTTTACCAAACTTTCGTCCCAGAAACATCAAAATATGTAATGATGTATGTAATACTGCACTAACACGTAAAAGCGTAATTAAAATGTATTTAATAAACTCCCTGACCCTGCCCGGAACCATTCAAACACTACAATATTAATAAATTTAAAAGCTTGTTAATAGACAAATGTTATTATGCTGTGAGCAGGCTTTGAGTGCCTACTTTGATGATATTGACATAAAATTGTGATGACTTAAAACCTTATTGTAATCATTATTATTGAAACGATATAGATTTGAGGATATTAGACATAAAAGTGGAATTATTGATGACATGGAACTTTATTGAAAATATTGTTTTATTAATTGAAATATTTATTATTATTATGCATATTTATGTCGTGGCTCGATCGTATATGCTTGGGCATATCGTGTACCTACCGATCATACAGATACGTAGATTAGACTCTCCCACAAAGAGTTCACACCGCTAGGCCATAAAAAAATAACCTTGAACCTACTGATCGCTCCTAACCACTACTATTTTTAGATAATGGGCTACTCGACCAGTGGTCGAGATTTTTATGGTCCAGTAGCATTTCATGATAATTATGCCGCAAATTTCATGATCTGGCCAATATTACGACCGGGCCACGACATATACAATGTTGCTTACCACTTGTAATGTTCATGTCAAATGTGTAAGGCAGTATATGGTGAAACTAAACACATGTGCAAAATATCTGTACAACCCATGTTACGCAAATAAAATTATTTGATTTTTTTTATTGATTGCCAACCGCCACCTTGCGTAAAAAATGAAATACTTTATGTATTTGTACATGTATGTAAATGTATGCGTTAGCTTGATGTAGGTACTGTATGGAAACTATCCTTTAACTGATATATTAATTAAGTAAACCCGATTAACGAAGAGAGTAATAAGGGCTTTGGGTCCAGCACGACCTTTCTTTGATGCGAAGCTAAGTATATTATTCGAATTTTGGGAATATTAATTGAAATCAACCCTTAGAACTCTCTCGATAGTGGAGTTAATGAATATTAGCCCTGCATTTGCGTAGACTAAATACAACAACCATTTTAACTATTCTAAAGTCCGAAAAGTAAATTACGCAAGAAGATCTATTATCGAAAATAGTACGACGACGTTCCTCCCAAAGATATGCAAGGGAAAACGAAAGGAGACTGCGGTGTTTCTCGGATAACATCTAATTGAACAATAAAAAATAATACATATAATTATAAATATGCAAACAGCGACGGCTCGATTGTTTTCTTCATTATTACGCAAAAACTGCAAGACTTTATAAAGTCGTCGAGGTCAAACATTGGCGAAAGTACAAAATAACTGTCGGTATTTTAACGTTTACACAATAAAGTCATAATAGTGCATTCTACAGATATGTCTGTGTAACTCTGGATGCCTTACTCAGCTCTAATAAAAATAAAACAAAACGTTTGGGCTCTCTAAGTTAAAAAATATTTTTTTCAATAAAATAAATTATAAAAATAGGTACTATTATGAATTATATTATTACCATAGAAGAAATTAAAAGTTAATAAATAAGAAAGAACGGCGACACTTTTAAGGTTTCCTACTATTTCGGTACTAAAAATACAGCTGTGGTATTTGTGTTCGAATTTGTTAGTGTTCACCTGTGTATATGTATCAAGGTCCCTCACCTTGGTGGGCCGTAAGGGTCCTATAATGATTTTTAGATGGCAAGCCTCTCCCACGAGAAAATCTCTCCGCCTATTAGTCTTTAGAACGTTCGAGACAGAAAGGTTTTTTATTTCACCTTTTGTGAGTTGCAAGTGTCTATAGGCGACCCCTTTATCAAAAATACTTATAAAGTAAATAAGTAGTTCTTCTGCAAGTATTGTTGAAAGTAATAGCAGATTAAAATGTGAATAGCAAGTCTCGTCCCAGGACATATTTTACAGGTCAAAGTCTAAGTCAAAGTCAAAATTTCTTTATTCATTTAGGAACAATTTGTACACTTATGAAAGTCAATTTTGATGCCATGCTAACTTTGAAAGGTTAACTTTGAACAAAAATAAAATTTTCGCAATTTAAAATCACTGGTGGACTTTCGACCTCAGAGCTTACACGTACATTTAATAAAGTAAATTTATATATTATGTAACGTAAAATTTTAAGCACATAAATCCGATAGGATTATTCTTAAAAGCTATTTTACTTCGTGTTCATAAAATACTGAAACCTCCGCTGAAGTTTGCCAATGGTCAGTCTGCATTTGCTTTGCTTTCTCAGTTAATTAAGTCACTATAGCTCTTAATTCTTTGTTCACAAAGTCGCCAGGAGAAGGTTTGTTATGTATTTGTAGAGAAAACTCACGATCAGAAGTAGTGAGACTAATGGCTTATAGTAAATAAAAACTCGGCTTATAGTAAATAAAGACTCGTAAGTTAATTGCCAAACTAGACATAAAAATAGCAGTAATGTTACATAAACTCGTATATAGCTAAAAATTGATACGAATATTGGGTTCATGATTAAGAATGAAATCACATCGATTCCACCCTTGCAAAAAAATAAGGTCTAGGTTTAGAAAAATGATATTTTTTTGTGTTTTTCAGCCAAACAGTAATTTTAATCATTTAATTAGATTAGATGGTTTCAGAGATATAACGGTTCAAAAAATTTAAATCTTAATTGTTTTCTTCATTATTACGCATACGTTTCAACGGCACATTGTCTGTCTGTCACAACGTACATGTCTAATTTGACCGGACTACCAGCGTATTTGGTTGGAAATAATAACTCAATGTGAAACCGAAATACACGTGAGTAAATTCGTAGAAGCAGTTTTATTTCAAATGACAAATCCTACCGCTTACTCCAACTTCGTCCAATATCTATATTCCTATCCAAAATTCTCGAAAGCGCTGTTCAAAAGCAACTTTCCTCTTATCTTACTAGGTAGTAGACCCATATTATGTAGGGTCGCCTGGGTAGGTACCACCGCCTTTCTTATTTCTGCCGTGTTCGCTGTGTTTCGGATTGAAGGGAAAGGTAGCCAGTGTAATTACTGGGAATGGAAGGCATATCGTCTTAGTCCCCAGGATGGCAACGCACTTGCAGTGTTAAGTAATTTACCCTTAATACTGCAAGTGTCTATAGGCGACGGTCCCACTTAACACCAGGTGGGCCGCAAGCTTGTTTGCCATCTGTTAAAAAAAAAAATATTTTCCATAACAACCTTATTAGTCCCCTCCAGTCCGGTTTTCGTCCTCTTCATAGTACGGTGAGCATTAGACAACAGGCTGGCAACTGTTATAGTCCTACTTGATTTCAGCAGCGCTTTCAATTCAGTTGATTTTGATGTCCTTCTATCCATTCTCCACTCAAACAACATTCTACCCTCCGTGATCGCTTGGTTCCTGTTGTCCCGTAAGGTCCGTTTTAGCTTTTAGTTGCCGATAAATATTTGGTATATATCCTTATATTTTTTATAATAGTTTTAGTGGGCAAGTACATGAGTTATTTGTTCAAAGCCATTTGAAATTGCACCTTAACTAGATATCTTTATGCTTCTTTCTCATACCCTGCTCCCAATTTATTTGAGGTTGGCATAAGATTTTACGGTCCATCACTACTTGAATAGCTTGGTGTCAGAAATTACAAGTCACCATTTTTGGCCTCTGACGTGACTTTTTTACGACTGCCATCATCCGATAGCAGCTGAGGAAACCAACTTAATGTGCCTTCCGAAGCACGGAGGAAAATATAATTGAAAAAAAAATGCATTCACCCATCCGAATACCGACCGCGTATTTAGTAGTTTAGCTTTTGTGATCATCACGAAGAACACGCGACCACAGCGCCATCGAACTTCATATCTTGAAGCATTATTTTTTATAAGGTACAAAAGCCTTTTACAAAAAACTTTGTAAGATGATTAACTTAATAAGTACTGCGTGAAACAGGTAAAGTTAACAGTAGTTAAGAATTCAACAAAATTTTCTTTAACTCTCTTAAACTTTAAGCGAACTGGGCCTGTTAGGCCGTGATGGGTTGACAAGTTGTTAGATTTACCCCTTTTCCGCGTAGGAGAAGTCTGTACTCCTTAGTACCTACCAGTTCAGTTGCTATAAACAACTTTATTAGTTTACACTTGAAATAAACTAAGAGAATTATTAATATAGGCATAATTATTAATAATACGACATCACTTGAAACTCAAAAGGAGCTTACTCGTATTTATCTCTTTGGTATATCAGCTGCTACTATTTCGTAGAAACCACGCCAATCGGCTTGCGGTTCATTACGCCAAAGATGAGTAGAGAAAATCTTTCCGATCAAACGAAAATGAGCACAGTATGGATTCAATTAGAATTTACTGAAATTATGTCATCGCTACTCTGTATCTCGACTCCGCTGTTTGTCTTTTGGAAGTCTAAACAATCTTGTAATAGTAGTTTATGCAACTGTCATATAATGAAGGGTATTAAAACACGAGTGTGAGTTTATGAAACGAGCGCAGCGAGTTTCATAATAGTAACGAGTGTTTTAATACCCGTGTTATATGCAGTTGCATACACTACTTTATCTTCACTAATGCTTTTACTCTTGTTGTTTGATTAATTGCATTAGTGAAGATAAAGTAGTGGCGTCCGATTTTTCTGGCAACAAACTATTTGTTGTGGCTTTTTGCAAATTATTAGGACTAGAAAAATGCACTGAAAAAAATCGACTTGCCTCAGGCGGGACTCGAACCCGCACCTTCCACAATCCGGGTGGACGCGTTAACCAATTTCGCCACCAAGGCACTGCTTTTCGCTGTCGAAATTTGTCAGTGCTTGGTGCTTATGTTTTTATGGTAAACATCGTTTCATCAAATCTTTGAAATTTGCACTTCCAAGACCCGAACGAAATATTTTTGCAAATATTTGACGCCCAGCTAAGATGAAACTACCTTACATTATGGAATAATTTTATTTTTGCGTTTACAAACGCGTAAATATAATACTAGAAAAATGTACTGAAAAAAATCGACTTGCCTCAGGCGGGACTCGAACCCGCACCTTCCACAATCCGGGTGGACGCGTTAACCAATTTCGCCACCGAGGCACTGCTTTTCGCTGTCGAAATTTGTCAGTGCTTGGTGCTTATGTTTTTATGGTAAACATCACACAACATCAAACAGCTTATGTTTTTTGTATGGGTTAGATCCCTTTGCCTTCCCGAGTATTTGAGAAAAATAACTGTATCATAATGAGTCGAACCGGTGTTATAATGGTCATTATGTTACAGGTTGCTGTAACATAATGAGTCGAACCGGTGTTATAATGGTCATTATGTTACAGGTTGTTTTTTTAATTTTAATTTTGATTATCTGTATTAAAAAGTATGTCATTTTATGTTCACCTTTGATATCGTAATTCGAATATTATGACATGAGTGTAGATAAAATAACTTAAGATCGTACATATTAATTTCTTATTATATCTTATTGCCATGTCTTAAATGGCAACCGTTCCATGATAGGGTATATTAAATGTCTCAAGAAAAAGCAATTTAGAGCGTGCATTCATCGAAGTACCAATAATATTTTTACGCTGTATTGTTGTGAGATACATATGTTTATGTGATCTCATTCACAAATAGACATTGCTCGTAGAGCGATACGTCCACTAGCTGGGAAGAGACGTTGTGTACGATCAAAAAATGCCCGCAAGCTCGGACTTAGACCATTTTTCATTAAATTATTAAAAATATCTAATTTTTTACTTATTTGGGCTCTAGTGGTTTAGAATAGTATATTTTCTATTAGAAAAACAATTTTCGCAAAGTATTGTTTGCCATTGTAATGCTGGTATGTCATCTGAAGCATAGCTCCAAAATGCATTTTCGTAAAGCTGCGCTATAAGATTCGCCTTGCTTTAAAAAAAACTATGAGTGTAAATTAAAATATCTCCCTATAGTGATTTTATTACCACTATACAATTTCTTTGCAGTCTGCTCACACTGCTTCAAAATTATGTCTGAAAAATCGACAAAATGTGACAATTTCGACGTAAATCGAGTGTACGCCCTTAAAACAAAATAAGTAAACAGTAAAGGAGCAAATCTTACTGTTTCTACTATTCGTTGAATTTTAAATAGCTATTGTCTTAATGCTGATAAGTTCAAAGTTAATTTTATTATAGCCAAGCACACGGAAGTAACAAAACGGGTGTTTGCAGAAACGACAAAGTATAATAATAGTGGCGAACAATAAATGTATAAGCTTTTCCTGTGTATCTTTATCGCCTTTTTTTACTACGAAAAGGAGGCGATGCGTGGTCCGTAGCCGTTTCGTATTTGCTATGCCGAAGCGCCTATAGTAAATAATAGTTTAAAAACTCTAAAAAAACACTCTTTATTGGTAAATTCGACTAAAATGTGAAAAAAATTGAATAATTCATATTTAGAGGAAGCGTGGGTTGCAATTTAATTGTACCGATCGAATATTTTCAAGAACTGATATTATTAAGCGCACCCCACGCTTATCTAAATCTATACCTCTATACATATAAATAAAATTGGAGTGTCTGTTTGTAATATTGAAATAACCGTTTTTTACTACATGCATATGAATATGAATATATAATATATAAGGTACATAGACCAAAATATTTTTTTTTACAATTTTTGTCTGTCTGTCTGTTCGTTCCGGCTAATCTCTGAAACGGCTGGACCGGTATCGACGGGACTTTTTTTGGCAGGTAGCTGGTGTAATAAGGAGTAACTTAAGCTACTTTTTTTGTTTTGGTAAATTCTACGCGGACGAAGTCGCAGGCACAGCTAGTAATACCTAATTATAACCTACTGTTCGTTCATCATTTTGTTTCAATTTAGTACTTTTTTTTAGTTTTTTAAAACTTTTATTTATTTTCTACTTTTTAGTGCGATTTATTAGCGCTGATAAAAGCACATAAATTATTAAATAAAACTCGTCATAGCCATAAAAATTTCAACGTCATCTAGTGACATAACTGAACTAACATTGCAAACGTTTAATTTATTAGTCCTGGCGATTCTAATCAGGATAATGGGATATTCTTATCGAATGATTGTAATGTCCATAGGTCTTTGATAAGTCTATAAAGTGTAAATGAAATCTGACCGTTTAAAGTGGGTCAAAATAGCGTACAAAGGAGTCTGTTACAAATATCCAAGCAAGCAAACATACAGGTGAAGCTTATGAAAGCGTGTTAAAAATAAGCGTTGCTAAGTGTACTATGACCTTAACCCCTAGCCGGTATGGCTAAAAAAGGCAACACATCTGGTATCGGGGGTAGCTTGCCTCTTGTTTTTGTAACAACACAGTGACGAAACTTCATCACTCGTCGTATAACGCGATGTAATGAGATTACCTAGGCGCGAGAAAGTGTAGGTGCTTAAACTACAAAGGTATGAGAAAAAAATATGAGAGGCTGGGGTATTTTTGACCCCGATACCACTTAAGGGTTAAGTACACTCAAATTCGAGTTGTTACATCACACACGAACACACCCGGTAAGTACTCTCTTTTCGTTCGAAATAACATCTTTACGCCACTCGAGCACGAAAACTAGTGCCATTTATCTGCCTGGAAGTGCTGAATCAGCGACTCTCAAATTCAAGTGGAGAACGTACCTCCTCGATTTTTTGTCTAAAAAACCCTTACAAGGAATGAAGGGTTACAAAGCGTAGACAGAATTGCTTTTCCTTACTCAACCGTTTCAGAAATTACCAGTTGGCCTAGTGAACTTACAGAGCGCGATAATGACAAAGAAACCTTGATCCTACCCTTTTTAGTCAATATGCTTCGATTAGACTGCAAGAAGTTCAAATGACATTTGGATTTTCACGTAAACTTTTGACTTGCGCGAAAACTTACTTTCTTTCGTTTTCAATGCAATCGTTGTTGAATTACATGTATATTAAAGACACGTTTATTTAAGTGTTTATGAAAATTGTTAAGTTGTCATAAAAATGTCTTGGAAACATTATTAGTAATCATTATGGTAATCACTCATCCCTCTCCATAATATTACAGTACAATGTAATAAACAACAATTATTTATGACTTGTGACGGAAGGCGTAGTGCGTAAGAGCGTCGTTTCCCACGAGGTTCAATCCCCGCCACGTACCAATGTGTTTTCAAATTTTGAATTCATATGTACGTTTAATCGACGCTTTTACGGTGAAGGAAAACATCGTGAGAAAACACCTGCACACACCTATGAAGAAATTCTTAGATTGTGTGTGAAGTCGACCAACCCGCACTTGGCCAGCGTGGTTGACTAAGGCCTAATTGCCCATAATGTGGGGTAGGCTCGAGCTCCTCGGAGGGTCTGTCCCCACATTATATGAGCTGTTGATGATGATGATGATGATATATTTAATGTCAAAATTGTATTTTATAGTGCCGCTTTTCATTATAGGAATAAAACATAGCCGACGCCGTCGTCGTTCTCCGCTTGGAGAGGTCACCTACGCATCGGGCGTTCCGGGCTCGAATTCTGGTAGGGTTAATGTTTGTGTGGAAAGGAACATTTGTTCACGAGTCATGGTTGTTTGTATTTAATGTTATTTATGAAATATCTAAATTATATTAAAAGTTCCCAATGATGCTTAAATTGGGCCAGATGTAACTGGTGGAAAAATCACATAGAATTTCCTAATAAGTACCCGAGCAAAAGAAACTAAAAGTATAGTTTTTTTAAAATTTAATTTGGAAGATAAATTGGCATATCGTCGAATTAATTTACTGGTATTCCATTAAATGATAAATTCCTGGAACGGAACCCAATAATAGGGCATTGTTTTCAAACGTTCTATTTCTATTGAATCCAGCGAATAGTTTAAAGTAACTTCTCTTTGAACGACCGCTTATTTGTGGCGCAACCAATGGAATAATTTGAAGTCCTTCAAACAGACTTATAAACTTATTGATCTGTTCTCGGGTTCTCGGTCACTTTGATTTTAATAAAATTCCTTTATTTTTGTTCTATTAACTTATTCTTTTCGATTATTTAAATTTATTATAATTGTTGTATTTAAAGTTTGTTTTAGATTATATTTGCGAACTTTTATTTTATAAATTTATTTTACACATATAATTGCTTCTATACTTCTCAAATCATAACATGCTGTTTTATATAATTTTACCGTTGACGTTTATGTCAAAAGTACGTGAGTTACTTTTCATTTCAATCGATTTGTGCAATGTTTATAAAATTGTTAACAAACTTAAAAAGCAGCATCCTCATTAAAACATTGTGATCAAACGTCCCGCTGCTAAGTGCTATCCTAAATTGCTTCTTCTCTCAGCGTTTTGTTCATTTTTTAAATACCTAAATGGGGGCAGTCAAGTATACAGTCCGCACTAAGGTAAGTGTTCCTCGCAGCCTATGGACATTAATTCTCACTGTTGCTCAATGCTGTGTATCTAAACGAATGACAATTTTACAGCCATTGAGAATGCGCATTAGAAGCTAAAAACTCTGCCGTAATAACTACAACCAACACCATAACCTCCTTTCCGAGGCACGAGATGGCGTGAAATTATACAATTTCACAAGTACCCAATGGTACTTTACTAAGTATGGGTGGGAGAAGAAGTATAAAAAAAATATTACTCATCTAGACACTCCTATATCACTACTATACCTACCTATAGAGGAGGACACCGAAGACACCCGCACACATATTAGACAGATTTGCCCTTTTCAATTAAGCGCAAAAACCATGAACGGAAGTTTCGAAAAACTAGCAAAAGTTCCACATCCACAAAAAACAAAATTTACTACTTAACTCATTTTTATACAATTTGTAAACTTTTTTAGGCTTTTTGTGTAACCGAATGTTACCTGAAGCTCTGATCGACCCCTTATGGGATTGTGAGTGTGATTATGTTTAATATAACTACAAGGAATCGCGGATATTCGCTGATCTTTGGGGGAAGAATAATATGTCTAACAGTGGGCGCGACTCGGCTGAAATGATGATCAAACATGACATTTAGTTTAGAGTTGATAAAGCCCGTTTTATGCATTGGTGTTGCAAATTCTACATGCTACGGTGACTCCTTCGTATACCCACGAAGAATGTAAGTTGTTTACCATTAAAAATATAAATTGTTAATTTTTACTATCACAGCCGGATAAACCACACATAAATTTTAAATCTAGTCAAAGGTTTTCAACCCAAAAAGATTAATCACAGTTGTTCTTAATTTTTTATGTGAAGCTCGAATAAACAGTTCATAGAATACGGCAATAAATCTCTGTATCTAAGTTCCTGCATCGTAGTCACTTCTGATTTAATGTATTTTGAGACTCTATACATAGAGTATAAAGACATCGATTTCAATACAACTGGGGCACGCTGACCTTAGAAATTTGCAATTTATTCTTTAGCTGAATGTGGCAAAAAACTGTGTTAAAATGTATACGTAATGGAATAATTTTATTTTTGCGTTTACAAACGCGTAAATATAATACTAGAAAAATGCACTGAAAAAAAAATCGACTTGCCTCAGGCGGGACTCGAACCCGCACCTTCCACAATCCGGGTGGACGCGTTAACCAATTTCGCCACCGAGGCACTGCTTTTCGCTGTCGAAATTTGTCAGTGCTTGGTGCTTATGTTTTTATGGTAAACATCGTTTCATCAAATCTTTGAAATTTGCATTTCCAAGACCCGAACGAAATATTTTTGCAAATATTTGACGCCCAGCTAAGATGAAACTACCTTACATTATGGAATAATTTTATTTTTGCGTTTACAAACGCGTAAATATAATACTAGAAAAATGCACTGAAAAACCATAAAAACATAAGCACCAAGCACTGACAAATTTCGACAGCGAAAAGCAGTGCCTCGGTGGCGAAATTGGTTAACGCGTCCACCCGGATTGTGGAAGGTGCGGGTTCGAGTCCCGCCTGAGGCAAGTCGATTTTTTTCAGTGCATTTTTCTAATGTATACGTAGTTTAGGGAAAGGACATGTAACAGAGGATTATACATTAACTAAAGGCATATGTAGGATGTGGCTGGGTTCACCACATCTTCAAAGAAAAGGGAAGTTCTTCCGCCGAGCTAGGTGTTCGCTCCGGGGCCGCGGCCCGACTGTACATCGTTTTTTTTTGATATTCTATTGCAGATTGTCTCTGATGACATTTTCTGCGTCACCGGGTTTTTAAGAAGGCGAAGACCTTGGGGGGTCCTTAAGCTTGTAGGTCGAACGTTCCTAGGGGATTACTGGGCGACCAAGCATCTCCCCCGTGGGGAGTCTCCCGACCGCCCAGCGTCTCTAGGGCGTCCGTGTCGGAAGGGGACTGTACATTGTTGGAACTGTGTGTGTGTGTATATACTGATGTACCTCGAAAACTTCGTAAGCGAGATTTAGGCTTGCATTACGTATTGTGACGTTTCTATGTCGTGTCTCGGCTCTGTGTTTACATTTGTACTTTTCACTGATCAGTCATTTCTCGGTTACTCGATACTCGATACTATCTCTGTCTATGTAGCGCTGTGACGTAGCCGCTTCACATATATAGAATCGCTTTCTCCCATAGGTGCAAGCAAAGACGCTGCTTAATTATTTCTTTCACTGCATCTACTCTTACTACAATCCTGATTGACTTGCTCGGCGATTTCGAGCACTGACCGAATACTTGTCTGCCAATTAAATAACATAAAAACGCAGTTACTGAAGCAACGAAGTCACGCCAGTGACAAGCCACAACAAAGTGAGGGCCTAGCAAGAAACAAGCTTAGAATATAAAAGAGAGTATTACAATTAAGGCGGAAAATTAAAAACAAACATCGAGGTGGGCTTTACTTTTAATCGAAATTCCCCTTACGTAATCCCCGCCTCGACACCGCACCGAAATATCCGTGTATCAAATGTATAAGACCTTGTATAAAATATCAAAGTGGTTGACAGAGTTACGGTGCCAAGCGCTAAAAGAATGAGCATCAGATAAGGAATCAGCGACAAATCTCTAGGGATCGGTAGGGTCCTTTAGTTAGACTGAGGAGAAATATTTTTATTCGCACATTTTTTTAATAATAAAACAACCGCTATAATTGCGCTTAGTGTTGGATGTTTCATTTTTGTCGGAACGGACAAGAACATACCAAAAAGTCTTCAGGACTTCTTTATGTACTTTTACATCTTCTTTCTCAGCAAATATTATTATAAGTGTTACTCTTGCTACAGTTAATTTGAAACACATCTCATAAACAGAATAGTTAGTTATGGGGTAGGATTGGTTCTCTTCTATTCTCAAATAAATTAACAAATATCTTAACAAATCTGTTTCATTCCAGTGAAAAACATTTATTGTCTTTTTTCTTTTTAGGCAAAATATTTCTATATTAACCTGCGCCATGTGATTTGGACTCAGACTCTGATTTTTGACCAGGTTTCCAGCCAGTCTTAGGACGGAAATACGAAAAGGCAACGTAACCTAAATAACACATGCTCATGCTGTGTTCCAGAAAGCAGTCAACTGTTATATTCACTAATTAAAAAGCGTCTCCACTTGACCTAATTTAACTAACATTTACCTTTAGGGTAAAAATGGCTTGAATTTTTTGAAAAAAATAATATTTGTGTTTTTCTCATGAGGTCTGGTTGATAATGAGTAAAGTGATGTTCCTTCCCGTAGGTACTACATCAAATTGCGCGGATTGTTACAGTATACTTATTGTGTATTTGAAAAAATTTAAAAGTAAGCTCTCTCTAAAAGGAGTGAAAAAAATTGGTTGTCTGTAAAGTCGGTTTACTGACGATAGTTGAACGTGACAACGTCTTAAGAAAATACTGATGGAATGGTAGCATTTTTCAAAAGAAAAATTTAATTTCATTTGTTTTGCCGGCCTTACACTAACAGCCGGCTCTATCGAATTATAAGACGTTGTCACGTCAAAAAAACATTGTGTAGCTAATTTAACTTAATGCGAATGCCTGTTAATATTATTATTTGGCTTGGTTTGCTATGTTTAAAAAAAAATTCGAATTAACAAACAACAAAAAAAATACGTATGTCGTGTCAAGACCACCGTCGTGGTGGAGTCAGAAACGCTGCCCACTTATCAAGCGGACCAGATTCATGTCCTGGTAGGAACAAATGTGGTGTGATGAGCACGTACGTTTGTTCACGAATCATGGTTATTTATGTATTTATTTAAGTTTATTTATAGAAATATCCATAATTATTATGTATATCAAAAATATTCGTCATGTAGTATCTACTTTGAACATGATAATTGGTATTAGCGTGAAAACAAAAACTACGAAGCAGCAGTGTAAGCCTGAAGTTTTGGATGGCTCTTATATCAATCGACAAAAGCATCCATCCTTTTCCTCTCCTCTTTAAGAATATTTGTCAAATTACTGGATTATTGTCGGTTATGTCGATTTTGTTTATCGCTCAATATCAGCGCTTATAGCTCAATGCTCGCACATTGAGCTATCCGATGGCCTAATTTAAGCGCTATGCAGACAGAGCAACTTTACTTGGATAAAATTTTGTAGGGTCTACACGCGAACAATATTATCATACTAATGGTCGGAATACTATGAACCTTGAATCCACGTTTCGGCTGCCTTCTAAGATTAACATAGTATTTCGACAATTACTATGTTAATATTGTGCGCGTTTAGACCCTCAATAATTATCCAAGTGAATGTGTATAGTAATGCAAGGCGAAAGTTTAAAACGTTAGAGCAACTTTGGTTGAAGAATCTTTCAACTTAGTTGATGTAACTATCAACTTAGTTGATGTAACTATCAACTTAGTTGAAGTAACTATCAACTTTGATTAAAGAAAGTTTCAACTTAGTTGACGTAACGATCAACTTAGTTGAAGTAACTGTCAACTTTTTAAGAGCTTTAGTTATAGGTTGCCAGTTGCAGCCAGCAGGATCAGCAGGAGCAGCCAGTTGGATCACTTGACACAACTAGTACAAATTTGACAGTTGCTAGTTGCGTCGATTTAAAACTGATAAATTATTTTATAAAAAGATCTTTTTTTTTTCCATCCGTCAGAATAATCTTCGAAATCGGTACACAACACAAATGAATAAAAAAACATACAGTTGAATTGAGAATCTCCTCCATTTTTTGAAGTGGGTTAAAAACTAATGTCGAATATTGCGACTCACAACTAGCGTTGCTATGTCTGCGATTTTTCCTTAAGATAATGTTAACAGCTTGTTGCGGGTTGCCTGTTGCCACTATACGGTGAAAGTTGCGTTGTCTGCATGGCGCCTTAGATTCCGGTCCAATATCTTAATAAGTTCTCTCCGCTATCGCAGGAAGAAAGTGCTATTACTTTCTCATAAGGTAGTATAGAGGAAGTCTTGTAATCGTCAAAAAATTCGACCACGAGATTCTGCCGGATTTACACGTTTTAGACCTCCCTGAGTCCAAAAATATTTTTTTTGGAATTATGTCTGTATGTGTGTCTGTGTGTGTGTCTGTGCGTTAGCACGATAACTCGAGCATGCTTTAACTTATTGTAACCAAATTTAACACACGTGTAAAACATCAAAATATGAGGTTTCTGTCAAATTTTGAGCCGTCGATCACGAAAATTAAGCAACCAAGTGCGCGGTCAGTGCTTGGATGGGTGACCAAAATTTAACAGGCATGTATGACATCAAAATATGAGGTTTCTATCAACCTTTGAGTCGTTTCTGGTATAAGAGATAGTCATGGGGAGACCACTGCCGATTTTTTTTAATTCACGATTGACTTGTACGGAACACATGAGGGAAAATAAAAGCTACACTTGGCGCTTATTTTATTTTCTCCCATAGAAGTTGTCTTCGCAGGGATTTGGGTCTCCCAACGCTGTATTGATAAAAACTCTGGCTTTTCTACGGATCTATTGTGAGTAAGCCGGTTTAAATCACGTCTCTTATTTAAGGCGACACTGCTATATCACTTGTAATAATGCCAGTCGGGAATCGTTAACATACAGAGTGCTTATTGTGGGCAAAATTACCAGCCAGTTTTTTGTTAGACGACACTGGTTGGGATAGAATTAGAAGTAGGAACGCTATTGAATAATCCTTTATTTTATTCCGCTCGTCTTTTGACGCAATTGATTCGATAAAATGAATACTATTAAAAAGAGCGTACCTATTATTTTGCAACGACGGTTTCTTTCATTGCCGGAAGAAAATACATAAATAAATTTCTTTTTTTTTAAATTCATTTAAAAAGCACTTCTGTATTCAACCTTCATAGCAAGTTAGTAGGCTTTGTTTTCCACTGACATATCGGTGTGTACAACTACAGAAACAATAAGTAATTTGATAGTTCGCGACTCCTATGTTCGGTGTTCGGCCGCGTTCGGTGTGTGGTTCTCCTATATGTAGCACCACATACCGAATACGGTGCATACAAAATCCACAAACGCAATCAAAACGCCCCGCTTTTGATGTGTGGAGCTCCTACGGATCGTCGCAGGAAGTCAATGCTTTTAAGTGCGGAATTTTATTAATGTACTTAATCACCTACATTTAGACCTAACCACCTCGAAGGTCGGTCTCGCTGAAGATGATAAAAAATATATAATAAAAA